>OX101755.1:93712044-94931860 GCA_944452675.1 Tachina lurida
CTCTCGACTAGGTTTTCTAATCGACAATTTAAAGGAAATCGTCGTTCATGACTATCTGAGCGACAATGTCACTCGTTTTGTCTTCAATAAAACTTTGTTGGGGACAATCTGATCGACAATGTCACTCGTTTAGCTTTCAATAAAGCCGTCTTGATGACAAACTAAGCGAAAGTGTCATACGTTTTATCGTCTATAAGACTTTGTTGATGACAATCTGAGCGACATTGTCGCTCATCTCGTCTTGTGTGACCTCGCCGCCATTTTTATGAAAATTTTGTCGATGATTTGTACGGAGCTGTCTTCTACGACTTACCATTGTCTTGTACCCGTCGTCAAAATGTCTTAAAGACGTGGCCAACTGGGTTGCTTTCTTCATAGCTGCAATACACTTTTGTGCTTAGTTGTGCCGGTTGTTTTTGTATTGTTGTTGTTTTTGGATGTTTGTAAACAGCCGACAAACTGCTGCTGGCTGGTAGGCAGTGTACTAGCCTTGCAGTCGGAGGATCGCAGGTTCGAATCCTGGATTCAAGTCAAAGTATTTTGTATTTTCTTTTTTTTTTTTCTTTTTAACTAAAACTTTTCAAGTGAAAGCATTTTTGTTTTTTTTTTTTTTATTAAAACTAAAAGCCTAATTTTATAAAACGCAACGCGAAGCGTTGACAAATTTTATATGTATTCTGTTTTTGTAATTTATATTCCATATAAAATTTGTCAACGCTGAGTGTAGGGTTTTACAGAATAAGGACCTAGAACTTTTCAAATAAATTGTATGCTAAAATGATAAATGAAATAATGTTAAATTATAACTTAATTCAAGATGGTACAAACATATTTAGTGTGTAGCTTAAGAATATTTAAAATTGTTGTGGCTGCAGGGATAAGCACGTTGACTACCACGCGATGAGTTCCGTGTTCAAATCTTGGCCGGGGAAGCCAAAATAATTCTTCATTTTGATTTTAACAGTACGTAAATGTTAAATCAACGTGAAATAAAGTTATTTCAAAAGGAAAAATTTTCTTCTTTGACAATTATGTACTATAAATCATGTTAGATTAACATGAAACACATATGAAGTAAAATCATTGATGAAAACGAATAGATTAACCTGCTTTAAGTAGATTTTAAGTTAAAATATTTCTGTGTGTATGCATTATATAAATTTGTAATCGCCAGGGTGTCATATCATTTCTAGACAATCCGCTTACTTAAAACCTTTTAATGACCAAAAATTTTGCATGGGAACTTGGCTTCTTTTCACATTTATAATTTTGCGAGGATCTGACTACTTTTTGAAAAATTTTCTATAATAAAACTTTTTAATCTTAAAATTTATAGACTGTTGTATTTCTGTTCATGATCACTAAGTCAGTTGAAAAGGCAGAGTTACATAAAATAATAGGTTAGGGCGTAATGGGTGAAGGATTGTACACCTTAAATGTTCACTATTGTTCATTACAAGAGCCTCTTGGATAGAAATATGTAAAATTTAGCGTAAATTTTAATGGGCGTGACTCCACCTACTTATTTGTATATGTATATTAGCATATTAAAGCCTGCTTAGCCGAAGTATATTTAACAGCGTATCCTCGCCCATTGCATGCAATGTTTCAAGAAAGTAAGTTGTGTTTTATTTTTGGGTTTTCCGATTTTTTTTTGGTTCGTAACTCAATCAAAACTACTTTTAACCCCCGACCAAAAAGAGGGGTGCTATAAGTTTGTAGTGTGTGTCTGTGTATCTGTGTATCAGTGTATCTGTGTATCTGTGTATATATGTATCTGTGTGTCTGTCCGTGTCCACGTACAGCCCAAACGACTAGACCGATTTTGATTGAGTTTTCTCTGTTGGAAAGGTGACTTGATCGAGATGGTTAACCATGTTTGAAGAAAATCGGTCCAGCCGTTTAGAAGATGTCACATCTTTTCTAGATAATTCAGAAGTTTTTTAAATTTTTAATTTTTGTTATTCTACAAAATGTCAGCCATCTACAGTATAATATTACGTCAAATTGTTATAGGCTGGCCCCGCCCACTTTTCTAACTCATGATTATGTAATAGCTTGTTTTTGCTTATGGTTAATGTAAAGTTTCGTACGAAAACTAATGCACTAAAATCTGCTAAGCAGAAGTGCATGAAAGAGAAGGCTAAGTCTTATGGGTGTAGTGACCGCCACTTTTCAGAAAATTGTTACTTTGTATCAGAGCTGTTAAATTTCGATTACGATTAGTAATCAATTAGATTACATTTTAAAAAGAATTGTTATGATTATATAATTGCCTTCAAAAGAATAGCTTATAAATAATTGATTACAATTACTAATAATCGAAAAGTAATCTGAATTACTTAAAATTACTAAATATAATCAAAAAGAATCAAAAGTAATCAAAAAGTAATCCAACTACTTTCAAAGATTACTTTTGAGTCTTAATAAATAATCAAAAAGAATCAAAAGTAATCCTTAGAAGTAATCGCATTATTTTTTGATTCCTTTTGATTCTTTTTGATTATTTTTAGTAATTTTAAGCAATTCAGATTACTTTTCCATTATTAGTAATCGTAATTAATTAGTAATTTAATCATTACTTCACCTTTAAAAAAAAACAGTAATCAAATTAGTAATCATTACGATTACTAATCATTATTTAACAGCTATGGTTTGAACTCACTTAACTTAAATTCTTAGTTTTCCAGGTTTTTAGATTTTTCTTAGTGATATTTGGGGCCCGTTTCTCAAAACTACAAATTACAAATCTACAAATAAAATACACACAAAACAATAATAAAATTTGTAAAAGTGTTATTGTTTTGTGTGTATTTTATTTGTAAATTTGTAATTTGTAGTTTTGAGAAACGGGCCCCTGATCTAAATTTATTTGTGTATAAAATTTCAGCTCAGTAGTGCGAATTTGAGTGTTAAGGGCGTTAAGGACGTGGACCCGCACACCGAATAAAAGTTCTTATTTTTAAAATTGTTCCATTGGATCACTCATCTACACTTACTTGTGTGTAAAATTTCAGCTCTCTAGCATGGATTCTACCCTTAAATTTTGTTTTAAACTCGATATTTTGTTGTGAGCAGCGCTTATCATTAATGCTCGTCATAAGCTGCTGATACGAAATTCGTAATTAAGAAATTTAAATTTGCTAAGCATTATAAGATGAAACACTGGTCTAACATTTTATGGGCATGATAAGGCCCATTTTTTAAGATTATAGCGCAAAGCCTTGCATACGAGTAGTAGGGAACTGCCAATCCGGGCGCCGATTAAAATTGTGAAATTTGGGTAATTAAAATTTGAAATTTGAGAATTTCAGTACAAAATTTTAAAATTTGGGTAATTAAAATTTTAAAATTTTAAAATTCTTGGAAATTTGTGAAATTTGATACCCTACGAGGGTGGATCAATAAGTCCGTCCAACTTTTTGTTTACATAAGGATTTTTTTGTTTACATAAGGTGTTTTGTTTGTTTAATACATACGAGGGTGGTTTAATAAGTCCAGTTTTTATGACCGTGGGAATTTGTATGTGTGTATGTTTGTGGGGTGGATTAAGGGGTTTCATAAGATTAGTATTTCATAAGTATATATGCCGAAGGGAAAATCATGAAATGATTTTTCCTAATACTAATGGGGGTGAAATAGTGAAAATTAATTCTTCCTAATGCCGACGGCAATACATGATTATTTTTCCTAATGCCTACGGTAAAACATGATTATTATTTTTTTCAAATGCCGACGGGAAAATGATTTTTCATAATTCCGACGGGAAAAACATAAAAGTTATTTCTAATGCTAATACAGGAGTTTAAGGCTGGCTGTGATTTTGGTGGGTGGGGTTGTTGTCGTAATACATAACCGAGGGAGTTTATAGATGTGTCTGTCTGTCTGTTGTGCGAGGCTGTGATTGGTCGGGGGAGCGTGATGTAGTTGAGGTAGATGGATTGAGTGTATGTGTGTGTATACTTGTCTGTTGGTGTGAGGGTGTGATTGACAGAGGGCGGGGTGTAGTTGAGGTAGATCGACTGCGTGTATGCAGGTGTTGCAAGTCTGTAGGAGTTTAAGTCTTATAGTGATTTGGGGTATGTGAGGGTGTTGTTGTACGAGTAACAGTATCCATGGGAATTTGTGGATGTGTCTGTCCGGAGGAATTTAAGCGAGGCTGTTATTGGGAGGGGGTGCGGTGTAGTTGAGGTTGATCGACTGCGTGTATGTATGTCTATATGCTTGTAGGTGCTTAAGGCTGATCGTGATTTAAGAGAGGTGAGGATGTTGTTGTAATATGTATACGTAGGAATCTGTATGTATGTATGTCTGTGAAAATTTAAGGCTGATCATGATTTAGGGTAGGTGAGGTTGGTGTAGTAATATGTCTGTGTGTATAAACATATGTTTATAGGAGTTTAATGCTATTAGTGATTTGAGGATAGGTGAGGGTGTTGTCGTACGAGTGATATGTATGCGTGGGAATCTGTATGCATGTTCGTAGGAGTTTAAGGCTTGTCGTGATTTGTGTTGTTGTCAGTGTTGTTTGTAGGAATGACCGTGAGAATTTTTGTATGTATATCTGTAGGAATTTAAGGTTGGCCGTGTTTTGTGAGGGGTGGTGTCTTGTTGAAATAATCTGAATTTTTCTTAGATGAAATCTGGTATATATGTGTGTGTGCGTGTGTGTACGTATGATTTTCTCACGCTAGTAGTTTTATGTACGTAGAAATAAATTGTATTCAATATCGAGATTTGGTTCTATAAAATATTCTCATATATCTGATACATATACATTTACATAAGTATATTTTCATACTCAAGGTTGCTGGGTATTTTGTCATGCTTAAAATTGTCCAGCTTTAAAGTCTGCCTGCGAGAAATTTGTTTATATTACAGATTTTGTTTATTTAACTACGTCCGGCTTCTTTCGCTGAACTTCTTTTCATACGATCATGGGAATTTATAGTTTCTCTGTCCATAATAAGGTCGTTTAGCTTGGGCATGTGCTCTGACTGAATGGTTTGCGTTGTTCATATATTTTTATGATGTAGATATGTAAGTGTGATTGTCAAGATCTAATAAATATTTGAGTATTGATAAGAAATTTGATATTATGTGTACATACATATCTACAAATTGATTTTATGTATGTATGTACATATGTATGTACATACAAATAAGTGTTTGCCTCCGTGTTTGAATACATTTTTTTTGTTTTTGTTGTTGTTCTAAATATTCGCCTGGTCTTTCATATATAGATGTCAAATATCTTCATAGTTTTTTTTATTTGAAATTAAAAAAACGTTGTTTTAACTTTTATCTGTATTTACTTAATAGTTTGTGAGGATTTGCTGTTTTAAGTAAAACTAAATTCCTTAAGATACATACTTTAGAATAATAGTAACTATAATAGAAATATTTCCTATATTTAATTTACATTTGTTTAAAGTTGATGTAGGTTATCTTCATTCTTAAAAATATTTTTACATTTATTTTAGAACATCTTGCATTGCCTTTTATACATTTATAAACATTTTTAAATGAAACTGATCCAGCAGTACAGCTTATGTAACGATAGTTTTTTGTTAGCCAGCTTGCTTCTTTTTTTATTTTTTTATTGATTATTGAGTTTTATAATGAAATTATTATATTCGTAATTGTTGAAAACAATCGCTACTTCTTTTGCGATGAAATCATTTTAATTACTTTTGAAACCTTGTACGTCTATAAAAATTATGTTGTTTCCATATTACTCAATTTATAAGACTTTTCGAACTTGTCCTTTGATGGGTATATATGTATTCTATTATACGATCATGAATAAGAATACAGTAAGCTGATTTCTTTGCTTACTATTTCAAATTAAAATTTTATTCAATTGCCCCGCTATTGAATAAAAGGAGCTTTTATCTTAAACTCTGGTACAGGTAGAAACGCATGAGATTCTTTCATATACTACCTTTGCTGGAATCTTAGATACATATAATAACTATATAGAATTGCATTACGTTTATTTATAAATTTTATTTTAAGATCAGCATCATATGGATATGACACTGAACCTAAATGTACTTTTAAATTAGTTAATTCATAATGAACAATCTTATTTTCTTCTGGAATAGCGATCAACAGAAAACGAAGTCGTTTTCTTACAATTTAGGTCTGACCTCTCAACTGCTCCTCTAGTATACAATATGACTTTGTATGTCAGTATTTCTGTCTACTCTTTGTCAGCGTTAGGGATAATTAAATTTTAAACTTTTTATTCTTCAGATTGTGTTACTTCATACTGATAATATGTTTACATTAATAAGGTACGAGTGTATGTTTATTTTATGAAAGGTGAGCGCCTATGGCTTTTATTTGATGTTCTGGATGAAGTGTTTTTTTTCTCATTTTATTAAAGTTTAGCATATTGCGTATATATTTCTAATATATTTAAGTGAGCTTTTTGTATCTGTCAGACAGAGTGATCGTATCAGTTGGTCAGTCAGTCTCTCTCTTTTTATTTTATTAATTTTTTCTTCTAATGTGTCACTACTATTTTTTCAGATTTTACTACTGGAAATAGAAAATATTTATATAATTTTAAAAGTATTAATATATACATACATATAGGTAAATATATGTATGTATGTACGTAGAAATTAGTTCATATACAAAGAAATACATCTTTAATAATCAACTATTCTAGAAAGTCGATCTAAAATAACACATTTACCTCCATCATCAATTCACCATCAGTGTTTTCATAAAGTGTTAGAAATATTGGAATATCTATGTTTGAGAGCATTTTTACTTCAAGTGTTTCTATATAAGATTTGGTGTTTGACCCCTTGACGTTATTGTGGTTAACGTAGGCTGCGTTGTATCGCATTCAGATGGAATCATTTCTCACTTAGAAAAAGTCCTCATCATCATCATTCATACCTGTATACAATTCATTCATGAGTTGAGTTGATTCAGATACAATTGCTGTCTACAAATTAATGATTAGAAAATAGCTTTCTGATAACCTTCTAACAAGTTTAATATTTTGCTAGCATGCATGCTTTAGCATGCTTCTATCGATAGTGACGCGACAGTCCAACATTTAGTGGTGTTTCAATTAAAAATCTATACTATTAGAATTACGAATTCACTCTTTGGAATTTTTAACAAAGTAGTTACATATGTATGTATTTGATTTCCCACAAAGTCTTAAAATTTCTTTGCTTATAAAAGTATGACGTGAGGATTTTTTTTTTTTTTTTTTTTTTTTTTTTTTTTTTTTTTTTTTTTTTTTTTTTTTTTTTTTTTTTTTTAATTATACATGCTTCGGCATGCTTCCAATATTTTTTGGTAAATTTATTTCATATTCATACAGATATAAAGTAAGATCTGTTTACATTCCATTTTACAATTTATGCATGCTTCAGCATGATTCTAGTTGAATTCTGTATTTATTTAGTAAGTATGTTTGATACCCATTCATACACATGTACATTGTTAAAGATTGGATATCAAAGTCCAATTTTCTTAGTTTATCTAGAAATGAACAGAGTGACACACAATTTTGTGTGCTAGAGCTTTCGAGATGGAAAATATACACCTTTTACTATTAAAAGTGATAATATGGTGTGTTGTGGCCAAGTTTAGAGAATTCCAGTACATTAGGCTAATTATCTTCCCTGAGACCTAACATTCCTAATCAATCCTTCAAAAAAAACCAATACAAACTAGATTTTCCCTTTTTAATTTTATTTATATTTTCATTAAATTTCATCATTTTGTACATCTTCAAATTAGTGTATACTGTATTTTGCACCTTTTTCTCATTCGTTGAGTTAACTTTAATCGGAAATATTTTAATGATGAGATGAACTTTTCTATTGTAGGCATTAAGTAAATCTTTATGTATATCAATCCACTTATATGAACCATTATAGCTAAATTCTTAACACATAATTCCTTTAAATGATCTATTAATTTATTCTACTATTAATGCTTTCATATTATGAAATTTTTAATCCTCTGTTTATGCATGAATTTTGTAGTGTTTATTAAAAATTCTTTACCAACATCTATTTGTATTTTTTGTTGTGATACTCATATCATTTCAAAAATATTTTCCATTGCCTCGGTTTTTTCGAGTGCAGCTTTTATTTTCAACGATACTCACCATATAAACTTTTAGAATGTGTCAGTTACAGTCTACAAAAATCAATAATTTCTATTTTCTCAAGAAAAGCTACCCACTTCACCTAAATCAGCTCCATAAAAGATCATCTATTCCATTCATTACATCACTACAATGCACAAACAATTTTCGAAATTTATTATGGAGTTCGTTTACTAAAATTTTTTTAAGGACATTGAGTTGTTTTACAGTTTTTTAGAGAGTGTTCTGATCTATTTGATACACTTTCAGCTATTTATACTAAAATGTAGTTAATAAATTTTATCGCTCAGCTCTTCAATTTGTTTGTCAAAAGAGGATTTAATTTTTAGAATATCTTTTTCAATTTTATACCTATCTTCTATCGTTAATTTTATTTCACACTCCAATTATTAATTAATCCTTTAGTTTAGTTTAGTGAATGATGATGATTCTTTATGTATGCATTGGTAGAAATTATATATTTTATTTAGTTTTCAAAATCAAATTTGTCATAGTATTTTCACGTTTTATCAATCACTAAAGAAAATAAACCCACTTTTAAACCCCATATTTGACCATCAACTTGTATTTCATCTTTATTCAGTTTTAGATTTCTATCACCTAATTTCCATTCATTATTGAAATCTTTAGGTGAGCCATAGTTTGTATCTAATTAATTTCTTCCTTTCAAGACTAATAAGTCAATATAAGTATCTTCGGTGTTGGAAGGCTGTGGGTAAAAATCATCTTCTTCATCATCATAATCATTCACAGTATTAGCATCATTAAATAAGATGGCATTATCAAATATTGTTCCTTTTGAAAGTTTCTTTAACTTCTTTCTATTTTGACTGATGGTTTCTGAGGCTTTAATACTTGTACTATTTTCAGATTCTATATTGTTTTTACTTTGTTCTTTCTTGTGTATTCTTTCAATATTTTTTGAATTATTCATGAATTCTTTGAGAGGTTCTGTTTTAGGATCAAATATATCTCTTAGTTGTTCACGTGTATCTATTTCACCAGTTTTTATACTACGAAGCTTTTTCTTCAAGACACTTCTTATCAACACCAACTGTTTTGAAAATTTTCTCATCCATGTTTAATAATAGCAAATAAGAGGTATCAGCCTTTAGATCAGGTATCACCTATTAGTTCAGGTATCAGCTATCAGATCAGCTTATCAGGAGCTGCTCTGGTTTTCAGATCAGCTTATCAGGAGCTGGTCTGGTTTTCAGATCAGCTTATCAGGACCTGATCTGGTTTTCAGATCAGCTTATCAGGAGCTGGTCTGATTTTCAGATCAGCTTATCAGGAGCTGGTCTGGTTTTCAGATCAGCTTATCAGGAGCTGGTCTGGTTTTCAGATCAGCTTATCAGGAGCTGGTCTGGTTTTCAGATCAGCTTATCAGGACCTGATCTGGTTTTCAGATCAGCTTATCAGGAGCTGGTCTGGTTTTCAGATCAGCTTATCAGGACCTGATCTGGTTTTCAGATCAGCTTATCAGGAGCTGGTCTGATTTTCAGAACAGCTTATCAGGAGCTGGTCTGGTTTTCAGATCAGCTTATCAGGAGCTGGTCTGGTTTTCAGATCAGCTTATCAGGACCTGATCTAGTTTTCAGATCAGCTTATCAGGAGTGGGTCTGATTTTAAGATCAGCTTATCAGGACCAGGTCTGGTTTGCAGATCAGCATATCAGGCGTTGGTCTAGTTTTCAGATCAGGTTGTCAGGCAGCTGATCTGTAAAACAGATCAGGTTATCAGGAGCTGTTCAGATTTTCAGATCAGATTATCTGTTTCAAATTGGGTCATCAGTTTACAAGTAGCTGGACATTTATAACATTTAGATGAATGAAGTTTAAGGCCAGATAAAATGCGAAAAACTATACTATTATGTAGTCAAATTGTTTTCTATGACGATCATCACTTAATTCAGTATCTTTCCTTATAATCAAAATTCCATATTTTTAATTCCAACACGATTTATATTTTTCTCATATTACTTAAACATTCTAACTACATTATGATTATTTCCTATCAAATATTTGGTGATTCTAGTATAAGTTTGACATTAGTAGAACGCATCAACATTCTTATCTTACCCCATACAAAAATATGCTTCTCACACACACAACATGGTTAAATATCATATTGGTATTACTTCTAGCTTTCTTATAAGAAATAACAGATTCATTATCTGTAAATGTGTAATACCCATGACTTTCATTAATGAAATTAATTACAGGTATTTATATTTAGGTTGTTAGAGAGATTTTGAGTTTAAATATGAAGATGTTTTCAAGTTTTAGTCCAGTAGAACTGTCTAGCCAACCACTCATATTATTATTATTTTTTTTATTTATTTTTTATTTATTTTCTTTATTTATTTTTTATTTATTTTTTTTTCCAATTTAACAGACCAACTATTCTTGCACGAATAGTAATTGATAGAAGGGAACTATGATTTATTTTTGAGCTAACGTTTGATGACTCATCAATATTTCGTACCATCCTATATTTAGGTTGTTTTACTAACCGCTTTTGTGTAACTAAATACATTTTATAAATATTATCTCTTATTATAAAAAAATAAAATAATACAGCTATTCGATTTCAGAAAATATTTTCTAAAATCGTGTAGCTGCATTATTTTATTTTTTATAATAACAGATAATGCTCCATACTCACAATCAAAACAACATAAAAATATCATTTGTTTTGAGTATGAGTATTCGGTAATATTTATGAAATGCATTTATTTACAAAAAATGTGGTTAGTAAAACAAAGTATATTTTAACAGTTTAAAATCAGTATTTTGTACGACAATACTGGTTTTAAACTCTTAAAATATACTTTGTTTTTACTATGAGTAGGAACCATTATCTCTTATTATAGGAAAAATAAAATAATGTAGCTATACGATATCAGAAAATATTTTCCGATATCGTATAGCTACATTATTTTATTTTTTCTATAATAAGAGATAATATTTATGAAATACATTTCATAAATATTGGTACATACTCATAGTCAAAACAAAGTATATTTTAAGAGTTTAAAACCAGTATTGTCGTACAAAATACTGATTTTAAACTGTTAAAATATACTTTGTTTTACTAACCACATTTTTTGTAAATAAATGCATTTCATAAATATTACCGAATACTCATACTCAAAACAAATGATATTTTTATGTTGTTTTGATTGTGAGTATGGAGCATTATCTGTTATTATAAAAAATAAAATAATGCAGCTACACGATTTTAGAAAATATTTTCTGAAATCGAATAGCTGTATTATTTTATTTTTTTATAATAAGAGATAATATTTATAAAATGTATTTAGTTACACAAAAGCGGTTAGTAAAACAACCTAAATATAGGATGGTACGAAATATTGATGAGTCATCAAACGTTAGCTCAAAAATAAATCATAGTTCCCTTCTATCAATTACTATTCGTGCAAGAATAGTTGGTCTGTTAAATTGGAAAAAAAAATAAATAAAAAATAAATAAAGAAAATAAATAAAAAATAAATAAAAAAAATAATAATAATATGAGTGGTTGGCTAGACAGTTCTACTGGACTAAAACTTGAAAACATCTTCATATTTAAACTCAAAATCTCTCTAACAACCTAAATATAAATACCTGTAATTAATTTCATTAATGAAAGTCATGGGTATTACACATTTACAGATAATGAATCTGTTATTTCTTATAAGAAAGCTAGAAGTAATACCAATATGATATTTAACCATGTTGTGTGTGTGAGAAGCATATTTTTGTATGGGGTAAGATAAGAATGTTGATGCGTTCTACTAATGTCAAACTTATACTAGAATCACCAAATATTTGATAGGAAATAATCATAATGTAGTTAGAATGTTTAAGTAATATGAGAAAAATATAAATCGTGTTGGAATTAAAAATATGGAATTTTGATTATAAGGAAAGATACTGAATTAAGTGATGATCGTCATAGAAAACAATTTGACTACATAATAGTATAGTTTTTCGCATTTTATCTGGCCTTAAACTTCATTCATCTAAATGTTATAAATGTCCAGCTACTTGTAAACTGATGACCCAATTTGAAACAGATAATCTGATCTGAAAATCTGAACAGCTCCTGATAACCTGATCTGTTTTACAGATCAGCTGCCTGACAACCTGATCTGAAAACTAGACCAACGCCTGATATGCTGATCTGCAAACCAGACCTGGTCCTGATAAGCTGATCTTAAAATCAGACCCACTCCTGATAAGCTGATCTGAAAACTAGATCAGGTCCTGATAAGCTGATCTGAAAACCAGACCAGCTCCTGATAAGCTGATCTGAAAACCAGACCAGCTCCTGATAAGCTGTTCTGAAAATCAGACCAGCTCCTGATAAGCTGATCTGAAAACCAGATCAGGTCCTGATAAGCTGATCTGAAAACCAGACCAGCTCCTGATAAGCTGATCTGAAAACCAGATCAGGTCCTGATAAGCTGATCTGAAAACCAGACCAGCTCCTGATAAGCTGATCTGAAAACCAGACCAGCTCCTGATAAGCTGATCTGAAAACCAGACCAGCTCCTGATAAGCTGATCTGAAAATCAGACCAGCTCCTGATAAGCTGATCTGAAAACCAGATCAGGTCCTGATAAGCTGATCTGAAAACCAGACCAGCTCCTGATAAGCTGATCTGAAAACCAGAGCAGCTCCTGATAAGCTGATCTGATAGCTGATACCTGAACTAATAGGTGATACCTGATCTAAAGGCTGATACCTCTTATTTGCTATTATTAAACATGGATGAGAAAATTTTCAAAACAGTTGGTGTTGATAAGAAGTGTCTTGAAGAAAAAGCTTCGTAGTATAAAAACTGGTGAAATAGATACACGTGAACAACTAAGAGATATATTTGATCCTAAAACAGAACCTCTCAAAGAATTCATGAATAATTCAAAAAATATTGAAAGAATACACAAGAAAGAACAAAGTAAAAACAATATAGAATCTGAAAATAGTACAAGTATTAAAGCCTCAGAAACCATCAGTCAAAATAGAAAGAAGTTAAAGAAACTTTCAAAAGGAACAATATTTGATAATGCCATCTTATTTAATGATGCTAATACTGTGAATGATTATGATGATGAAGAAGATGATTTTTACCCACAGCCTTCCAACACCGAAGATACTTATATTGACTTATTAGTCTTGAAAGGAAGAAATTAATTAGATACAAACTATGGCTCACCTAAAGATTTCAATAATGAATGGAAATTAGGTGATAGAAATCTAAAACTGAATAAAGATGAAATACAAGTTGATGGTCAAATATGGGGTTTAAAAGTGGGTTTATTTTCTTTAGTGATTGATAAAACGTGAAAATACTATGACAAATTTGATTTTGAAAACTAAATAAAATATATAATTTCTACCAATGCATACATAAAGAATCATCATCATTCACTAAACTAAACTAAAGGATTAATTAATAATTGGAGTGTGAAATAAAATTAACGATAGAAGATAGGTATAAAATTGAAAAAGATATTCTAAAAATTAAATCCTCTTTTGACAAACAAATTGAAGAGCTGAGCGATAAAATTTATTAACTACATTTTAGTATAAATAGCTGAAAGTGTATCAAATAGATCAGAACACTCTCTAAAAAACTGTAAAACAACTCAATGTCCTTAAAAAAATTTTAGTAAACGAACTCCATAATAAATTTCGAAAATTGTTTGTGCATTGTAGTGATGTAATGAATGGAATAGATGATCTTTTATGGAGCTGATTTAGGTGAAGTGGGTAGCTTTTCTTGAGAAAATAGAAATTATTGATTTTTGTAGACTGTAACTGACACATTCTAAAAGTTTATATGGTGAGTATCGTTGAAAATAAAAGCTGCACTCGAAAAAACCGAGGCAATGGAAAATATTTTTGAAATGATATGAGTATCACAACAAAAAATACAAATAGATGTTGGTAAAGAATTTTTAATAAACACTACAAAATTCATGCATAAACAGAGGATTAAAAATTTCATAATATGAAAGCATTAATAGTAGAATAAATTAATAGATCATTTAAAGGAATTATGTGTTAAGAATTTAGCTATAATGGTTCATATAAGTGGATTGATATACATAAAGATTTACTTAATGCCTACAATAGAAAAGTTCATCTCATCATTAAAATATTTCCGATTAAAGTTAACTCAACGAATGAGAAAAAGGTGCAAAATACAGTATACACTAATTTGAAGATGTACAAAATGATGAAATTTAATGAAAATATAAATAAAATTAAAAAGGGAAAATCTAGTTTGTATTGGTTTTTTTTGAAGGATTGATTAGGAATGTTAGGTCTCAGGGAAGATAATTAGCCTAATGTACTGGAATTCTCTAAACTTGGCCACAACACACCATATTATCACTTTTAATAGTAAAAGGTGTATATTTTCCATCTCGAAAGCTCTAGCACACAAAATTGTGTGTCACTCTGTTCATTTCTAGATAAACTAAGAAAATTGGACTTTGATATCCAATCTTTAACAATGTACATGTGTATGAATGGGTATCAAACATACTTACTAAATAAATACAGAATTCAACTAGAATCATGCTGAAGCATGCATAAATTGTAAAATGGAATGTAAACAGATCTTACTTTATATCTGTATGAATATGAAATAAATTTACCAAAAAATATTGGAAGCATGCCGAAGCATGTATAATTAAAAAAAAAAAAAAAAAAAAAAAAAAAAAAAAAAAAAAAAAAAAAAAAAAAAAAATCCTCACGTCATACTTTTATAAGCAAAGAAATTTTAAGACTTTGTGGGAAATCAAATACATACATATGTAACTACTTTGTTAAAAATTCCAAAGAGTGAATTCGTAATTCTAATAGTATAGATTTTTAATTGAAACACCACTAAATGTTGGACTGTCGCGTCACTATCGATAGAAGCATGCTAAAGCATGCATGCTAGCAAAATATTAAACTTGTTAGAAGGTTATCAGAAAGCTATTTTCTAATCATTAATTTGTAGACAGCAATTGTATCTGAATCAACTCAACTCATGAATGAATTGTATACAGGTATGAATGATGATGATGAGGACTTTTTCTAAGTGAGAAATGATTCCATCTGAATGCGATACAACGCAGCCTACGTTAACCACAATAACGTCAAGGGGTCAAACACCAAATCTTATATAGAAACACTTGAAGTAAAAATGCTCTCAAACATAGATATTCCAATATTTCTAACACTTTATGAAAACACTGATGGTGAATTGATGATGGAGGTAAATGTGTTATTTTAGATCGACTTTCTAGAATAGTTGATTATTAAAGATGTATTTCTTTGTATATGAACTAATTTCTACGTACATACATACATATATTTACCTATATGTATGTATATATTAATACTTTTAAAATTATATAAATATTTTCTATTTCCAGTAGTAAAATCTGAAAAAATAGTAGTGACACATTAGAAGAAAAAATTAATAAAATAAAAAGAGAGAGACTGACTGACCAACTGATACGATCACTCTGTCTGACAGATACAAAAAGCTCACTTAAATATATTAGAAATATATACGCAATATGCTAAACTTTAATAAAATGAGAAAAAAAACACTTCATCCAGAACATCAAATAAAAGCCATAGGCGCTCACCTTTCATAAAATAAACATACACTCGTACCTTATTAATGTAAACATATTATCAGTATGAAGTAACACAATCTGAAGAATAAAAAGTTTAAAATTTAATTATCCCTAACGCTGACAAAGAGTAGACAGAAATACTGACATACAAAGTCATATTGTATACTAGAGGAGCAGTTGAGAGGTCAGACCTAAATTGTAAGAAAACGACTTCGTTTTCTGTTGATCGCTATTCCAGAAGAAAATAAGATTGTTCATTATGAATTAACTAATTTAAAAGTACATTTAGGTTCAGTGTCATATCCATATGATGCTGATCTTAAAATAAAATTTATAAATAAACGTAATGCAATTCTATATAGTTATTATATGTATCTAAGATTCCAGCAAAGGTAGTATATGAAAGAATCTCATGCGTTTCTACCTGTACCAGAGTTTAAGATAAAAGCTCCTTTTATTCAATAGCGGGGCAATTGAATAAAATTTTAATTTGAAATAGTAAGCAAAGAAATCAGCTTACTGTATTCTTATTCATGATCGTATAATAGAATACATATATACCCATCAAAGGACAAGTTCGAAAAGTCTTATAAATTGAGTAATATGGAAACAACATAATTTTTATAGACGTACAAGGTTTCAAAAGTAATTAAAATGATTTCATCGCAAAAGAAGTAGCGATTGTTTTCAACAATTACGAATATAATAATTTCATTATAAAACTCAATAATCAATAAAAAAATAAAAAAAGAAGCAAGCTGGCTAACAAAAAACTATCGTTACATAAGCTGTACTGCTGGATCAGTTTCATTTAAAAATGTTTATAAATGTATAAAAGGCAATGCAAGATGTTCTAAAATAAATGTAAAAATATTTTTAAGAATGAAGATAACCTACATCAACTTTAAACAAATGTAAATTAAATATAGGAAATATTTCTATTATAGTTACTATTATTCTAAAGTATGTATCTTAAGGAATTTAGTTTTACTTAAAACAGCAAATCCTCACAAACTATTAAGTAAATACAGATAAAAGTTAAAACAACGTTTTTTTAATTTCAAATAAAAAAAACTATGAAGATATTTGACATCTATATATGAAAGACCAGGCGAATATTTAGAACAACAACAAAAACAAAAAAAATGTATTCAAACACGGAGGCAAACACTTATTTGTATGTACATACATATGTACATACATACATAAAATCAATTTGTAGATATGTATGTACACATAATATCAAATTTCTTATCAATACTCAAATATTTATTAGATCTTGACAATCACACTTACATATCTACATCATAAAAATATATGAACAACGCAAACCATTCAGTCAGAGCACATGCCCAAGCTAAACGACCTTATTATGGACAGAGAAACTATAAATTCCCATGATCGTATGAAAAGAAGTTCAGCGAAAGAAGCCGGACGTAGTTAAATAAACAAAATCTGTAATATAAACAAATTTCTCGCAGGCAGACTTTAAAGCTGGACAATTTTAAGCATGACAAAATACCCAGCAACCTTGAGTATGAAAATATACTTATGTAAATGTATATGTATCAGATATATGAGAATATTTTATAGAACCAAATCTCGATATTGAATACAATTTATTTCTACGTACATAAAACTACTAGCGTGAGAAAATCATACGTACACACACGCACACACACATATATACCAGATTTCATCTAAGAAAAATTCAGATTATTTCAACAAGACACCACCCCTCACAAAACACGGCCAACCTTAAATTCCTACAGATATACATACAAAAATTCTCACGGTCATTCCTACAAACAACACTGACAACAACACAAATCACGACAAGCCTTAAACTCCTACGAACATGCATACAGATTCCCACGCATACATATCACTCGTACGACAACACCCTCACCTATCCTCAAATCACTAATAGCATTAAACTCCTATAAACATATGTTTATACACACAGACATATTACTACACCAACCTCACCTACCCTAAATCATGATCAGCCTTAAATTTTCACAGACATACATACATACAGATTCCTACGTATACATATTACAACAACATCCTCACCTCTCTTAAATCACGATCAGCCTTAAGCACCTACAAGCATATAGACATACATACACGCAGTCGATCAACCTCAACTACACCGCACCCCCTCCCAATAACAGCCTCGCTTAAATTCCTCCGGACAGACACATCCACAAATTCCCATGGATACTGTTACTCGTACAACAACACCCTCACATACCCCAAATCACTATAAGACTTAAACTCCTACAGACTTGCAACACCTGCATACACGCAGTCGATCTACCTCAACTACACCCCGCCCTCTGTCAATCACACCCTCACACCAACAGACAAGTATACACACACATACACTCAATCCATCTACCTCAACTACATCACGCTCCCCCGACCAATCACAGCCTCGCACAACAGACAGACAGACACATCTATAAACTCCCTCGGTTATGTATTACGACAACAACCCCACCCACCAAAATCACAGCCAGCCTTAAACTCCTGTATTAGCATTAGAAATAACTTTTATGTTTTTCCCGTCGGAATTATGAAAAATCATTTTCCCGTCGGCATTTGAAAAAAATAATAATCATGTTTTACCGTAGGCATTAGGAAAAATAATCATGTATTGCCGTCGGCATTAGGAAGAATTAATTTTCACTATTTCACCCCCATTAGTATTAGGAAAAATCATTTCATGATTTTCCCTTCGGCATATATACTTATGAAATACTAATCTTATGAAACCCCTTAATCCACCCCACAAACATACACACATACAAATTCCCACGGTCATAAAAACTGGACTTATTAAACCACCCTCGTATGTATTAAACAAACAAAACACCTTATGTAAACAAAAAAATCCTTATGTAAACAAAAAGTTGGACGGACTTATTGATCCACCCTCGTAGGGTATCAAATTTCACAAATTTCCAAGAATTTTAAAATTTTAAAATTTTAATTACCCAAATTTTAAAATTTTGTACTGAAATTCTCAAATTTCAAATTTTAATTACCCAAATTTCACAATTTTAATCGGCGCCCGGATTGGCAGTTCCCTACTACTCATACGTGCAACGTGTATACAAGGTTTCACTAAACTGGCTTGAGTTAAAAGATGTATATATAGTTTTTAGTTTCGAGTAATATTAGTGTGACCCCGCCCACACTGGTGAAAATTTTTAAGTTACTTTCTAAGCCTAGACCAACTTGAGTATCAAATTTGAAATGGGCGTAGCCCCGCCCATTTGGTAAAAATATCCAGGTTTTGAGATTTTTCTAGTTGTCTTCTCACCTCGAGATTTTCTTTGGGTAGTGCTTATTATTCGTGTCAAATTACGTTGGAAACGGATAATAATACCGACATAAATAGTATATTTAAATATACTCAGCCATAGTACATGAAATATGAAATATTGTATGGGCGTCTCAACGCACACTTTTTAAAGGAAAATTTATAGCCTTGCATTATAGCAAATTTCAATAAAATCGCTTCCGTTAAGCGCTTTAGATATGTTTTTTTAAATCTGACCTTTGTGGGCGTACCCCGCCCCCTGGCTAAAATTTCCGGGCTTTCAATTATATCTAGTAGATTGCCTAGATGTACTTGTTTAACAAATTTCAGCTCTCTAGCTACAGCGCAAGTGCTTTATCAATTTGATGAGTGTGTCAGTGGTCAGTGAAAATTTTTTAATTTCATTTCTTTGCAAATTTTTAAATTTTGCGGCTACCTAAGCGCTACCTAAACGGTGTTAAGAATCATTCCTAGAAAGTTCATATGTTTTAAAAAGTTATTTATTAAAGTTTTAGGTACATTTTTGTAGTTGAATGCTTGCTTGAATTTTGAACGGTTTGCTATGTATGGACCTGAACAGGGGTAAATAGGTTAAAAAAAATCTAATTTTTTTAATTTTTTGCGATTTTGATCTTGAAGATGAAGTTTTTTTGATTTTCTATTTTCACAGTTTTTGTTCTTTATGACAAGAGCTAGAACTTTGCCTCAGAGGGTAAATCAAAATTCCCAACGGTTTGCAAGATATTAGTCTGAGAAAATGAAAAAATGACACCATAAAAAAAGTGCAAAACTGGAAGAAACGGGCCTTTTTATTTTGGTTCTTTATCACGTAGTGGTGTTCGTATATAATAATACACTTCAAAAATTCTCGGACTATAAAATAATTCTTTAAAAAGACTGAATAAATTTTTTGGAATAATAATCTTCAACATATTAAACTAGAATTGTTCTCATTAAATTTTTGTATTTAAATTTCTTGCTGCAAATCCCAGTGCCAGCAAATTATCAAGGATCTCTTGACGTGAAAAGAAACACAGCAGCCTTGTTAACGTTTGACCAAATGCTGATTGAGTTTGAAAATATAATAAGAAAAAAATTAAATAAATAAAGAGACGACAATTGCAACATCAATAAAGTTGACAATGGCTCAAGGATATAAAAGCAATACAAAGACTAAAAATTAAAAAAAAAATCAAATACTAAATGTGAAAAACAGAAACAAAAATAAGGACAAAATATATACAATAGATCAAACAGTCAAGTCAATTTGTATTTAACTGTAAGGAAATGAATTGTGCAAATAGAAAATGTCAAGGAAAGATGTCGGTGTAAAAGGAAAATTTCTAGCAACATAAATAACTATAGATATGCTCATAAAAAAGAGATGAATTTTTCTTTTAAATTAAATAAATGTTACAAATATAAAAACAAATTTAAATTGTATAAGGACTAACGAAAACAAATTTTTTTACTTCACTTGTTCTAGCCAAGCACACACGAATCTTTTGATGGCAAACGATTTTATTCCCTTCTCTGGTGGCAAGGTTAACACCTTGCCAATTTACTATTACAGATTTACCAAAAGCAATTCGCTTTTTGTTCAGTTTATTTCATTAGCTCAACTGCCAAAAAGTGTTAAAATTAATTAAATCCAATTGCCATTTGACTCCTTACACTCGTTTAATCATCAACAACAAATTTATTTCTATGTTTTTTTATTGTATTTTATTTCTTGTTATGTATGCCCCCATATATATAAATATAAGGACATGATTGTCTGCAATATTTCAATGGGAAGAAAACTTTTAAAATGAAATTTTGTCAAAAATAAAATGACAAATGTCTCTATAGGAGTAGCAGTAGCATTTGTGTTCTGAAGAAGAAACAAAAAGTGAAGCATTTGTATGCATGAATTTCGTATATTGTCAACAACGTTATAAATCAACGACATCGTGTTTAATTATAGTGGAATTCCTTTTGCACAAATGTGTTTGACAGTGGAAGGAGTAGAATGTAGTCTATACCCTCGTAACGCTCTCATTTAGCTGATTCGTTCTCATTTAGCTTGACACTTGACAGGTGTCGTATCTTCCTCATTGAACAAGTCTATTAAGGTTTCAGCAAAACCTGCAATAGATGTATAGGTAGATATAAACTTGGATATAAAACATATTGAAAATTAAGTTTAAATAGTGCAATTTGCACAGTTTTATGCAACAAATGTTTGTATTCTAAGAACCAGTAGGAGTTTTTGATGTGTAAACATCTATACGCTGGGGGGTAAAAATCTTTTTCACAATACAAACACAAATTTTGAGTAAGATCGTAAAGCGTTATCAAATCGGGGTGTGAGCTATGTATGAGTGTATTAGTGTAATCATACGGATAACAGAGAAACTTAACAGCTGCATAGAAATACACTCAACCGAATTTTAAAGCATACCTTCAGGAGCAATGTTAATTTTAATAGAAATTGCTTGTGAGGTGCAATGGTGTTGCCAGTGGGGATAATTTTGTTAAAAAGTTGAAAACTATAAAATAAATAAAATAAATATAAACTTTTAAATAAAAGAGCCTTTTAAATGTCAAATATTTGTTTAAAAGATAGAAAGCAGTCTTTTTAAAGAATTTATAATATTATATTATAACATATCTTCCTTACGTACTGTTGTCTTACACTGAAGCTGGTACAGGACAATTGGGTAACAATCTCCATCTCACGCCAATTATTACGGAGTGGAGATTTCAATACAAAATTTTGTAAACCCACAGTCGCAAGCTTTATCAAAAACTTTATTTGACATTTTCCACTTGCATATGAGCAATTCTCCACAAACCCCCACAACTAATAATTCCACTAACTATAGATGCAGTTTTCCATAGATTTTTAAATACAGTAGAGTCAAAAATTTATATATCTTATTTTAGTTACCATAAGACAATATTTAAAAAAAAATTTCATTCGCCCCTGTGATCGGACTCATATTGCTTTTTTTTAATAAAATCTAATAGAACTGCGGGATATTTCATGATATAAGGGAAATTTGTATCAGCTACTGCCATCGCTTTTATAAATCGTCCTTCAGAGAGGATATCCAGCACTTGGATTAAATATGTAACGCAGTTTTTGTTTCCAGCCGGAGTCCAGGTCCTTACAAAAGGTCTGCTTCCTTTGCAAAGAATAACACAAAGATGTTGGTGTTTAATATTCAGAGAACACAGTATACTTTTATTCAAGGAACCTAACTTATGCTACTTTAAACTCAATATGTAGATATATTGATTATAGAACTCAATTGTGCCGTCTGGGTGGCTCCTGGATACCTTGTCCTTACAATCATGTATTTACTAAATACGTTTATCAATTCTACTAGGTATATATGTACCTATATATATCCAAACAAGAATGGGCAAAGCTCTCGAACGATAGTTCAAGTGGCCTTCTTGTAACTACCGTTCGTACGGTTGTGACTGGCTCGCCGATTGCTTTCAAAACTTGACTTCTTATATATGTAGTTCCACTCCACAACTGTATGAGAATTCCAACGTACATTCCTCAACTTCAACGTTAACAAACAATATAAACAAACAATTATGTTGTACCCTACATTAATTGAGGTGATATGTACCTATCAGTTGTCTAGTATGCAACTATACGTTTGCCCAAATTTAATTTTTATCCAGCTAAACCCCTCAATAATCAATTTCAATGTATTTTTAATAAAAAAGTTATTTTACTAATTAAGTAAAATAATAATTTGGGATTATTGGTCCGTTAATAAACGTTAAACTTTAATTTTTATTAAAAATGAAAATCGCAAATATTTTCCTTGGACACAAGGCTCATATATTACTTTGATTAGTTTGTGTTTCAGAGACGTTACCCTGCAATTCGATATAAAAATTTTGCTTGTTGTTAAAAGAGAAAATCGAAACTTTTTTTTTTTTGCATTCAGGTTACTAACTTTAAAATGTCTTTTTTTTTTAATTTTAATTTTTGTACTCTCCCTACTAATTTTAGGGATATTATTTTGTTAAGTCTTTTGTTTCAAACACCATTTGTTTGCTGCTGAAAAATCTTCGCTACAAATGCTTATTCCTGGTGGCGTATTAATGTCGTTTCTTCACACTTTTGCTTTTTTCCTTCGAACTATTTATGTCCTTGCTGTCGCCTGTCGCAGTCATTTCAATAGTTGTACACTTTTTTTTTTGCTTTTTTCTATGACATGAATAATGACACCGTATTTGCTTTTTGTATTCCACTCATTCATCAAGTAATTTTTTTTCGGGTAATCTTTCATCTGAGCAAAAGAGATTTAAGGTTGCCCGAAAATTAAAAAAACTCAAAATAAAATTATATAAATTTAATAACTAAGAAAAACAAAATTTTTAAAAGATTAATTCCCAAGAATATCTTTGCTAAAATTTTTTATTTAAATTCCGTTTTTGTAAAGAAAGGGTTGTCCAAGGGATTGTTGCATTTCTTTCATCTAGTTAATTCATCTCTTGGTAAAAAAAAATTCGTTTATTTCACTGCAATACACAGTGGGATGGTTTCATACATTTTTGAGCAAAAAGTGTAAGGAGTGGTCCCTAAGTATTGAAAATTGACAACAAGCATTATATTGGCCAAATAAAGGAAACAAATGCTCCAAGATAATTTTCTTCGCATAAAACTTTTCGTTAATGTTGTTGCGGCTTCAGCGGTAAGCCTATTTACTTCCACGCGATTAGTTTGAATTAAAATCTTGGCCGGGGAAGCCAACTACACACACACAAATATTCCTGAGGCCAATACACAAAACCATGAAAGTTAACTAATTATTAGAATAAACTGACTACATTAAATTAAAATTCAAGTTAATTCAACTTGCAATAACTTTGATTCAACATGATCGTTCTTTTCGAATTCAACAGTACTAGAATATTTATTCAATATGAAATGAAGTTATTTCAAAAGGAAAAGTATTCTCTGAAGCTTACTGTTACTCATGTTTCATTAACATGAAACACATATGAAGCAAAATAACTACCGAAAAATGTTGAATTAACCTTGTTTTCGTAGATTTTAATAGGACATTTTTTTATATGTACTCAAGCAGAATTCTTCAGATTTGATACATATACTCTCTAGAGAAGAAAAGATACCGCCACCACTCATGATGAAATTCATACAAAATATAAATAAGAGTAAGGGAAAAAACGGCTTAAAATCAATAAAAAACCATATTGAATTAATAAGAAACATTAACGAAAGTCTAGTCATGTTGAAATTTCTTATTTCAATTTGGAAAAATATTAATTTACAGTATTAACTTATTAATATTATTTATATTTAAATATCTCAATATACATTTTCTAATATATTGAAAACTATTGAATTGATGTGACGCTATCTTTATTTTTCAGTTGCAGCTTTTCCCTGAGTGTAATATTTGGTTATTATTCGAGAAAAAATTTTACTCATATATCATATATATTATTTCTTTGAATACATGGTAACATTCGGAAACTTCCTTGGATGGCTAATATCTTCACATAATTATAAAAGAGTTTGAGAAACTCTATTGCATTTCCTAGAAGTTATTATTAACCTATACCTCCGGAAATTTGGGAGAATTAATACCAGAGAATGAGAAAAGTATCGTTTTAAGTACTCTTGGCAGTGCGCCTACAGCTAAAAATAAAAAACACGCAAATATGCAAACCCACGCATTGATTTCAAACCGAATACGTATAACTATAAACAACCAACAACTATGTTGATAAACATTTTTTAAGTTACGCAGCCCAAACAACTACAACTCAAATTTATGGGCTCTGTGAGATATAATCATACGCATGAGTATAAAAATACTCGGGCTATAAATCGGCTAAACATACTTATATACAGCGCTATTTTATTAACAAGCACACATAAAGCATATTTTCAAACAGCCACACACATGCACCACACATTTTCCATTCCATTTTATAACTATACATAAATAAATATCCCGAGTATCATGCGTATACTTTTTTCCGATTAAATATGAATGGTCTGAGTATAAGCATAGTTACACTATCAGAATGACAAAGACTCAATGCGCTTGATACGCATGTACCTTTTTATTTTTAGTTGTAGAGTATTTTAGTTTTTCGTATAAAAAAAGCAGGGATGCTCTTGTATGTTTAAATCAGCTATAGTCATAGTTGCTTGAGAAAAAATATGTGACCGTACGAATTGTTTGCGCTACAATTATGATAATACACAGTTACTTTAATTAGGACTATGTACTTATATATATTTTCTTTGGAGTACTCATTGTCATTCTCTTATGTCCACCGTTCATTTTATTGTAGGAACAACTTGGTAAAAAGTGAGGCTTATATTTCATTCAGTGAGGCTTATTCAGTGAGACTTATATTTTCAGCCATTTATAGTATCTCCATAATTTTGAGAATTTATGGAGAAATGATGCACATATTTTTAAAATATATTAAAATCAGAGGACATTATTAAGAAAATTATATACATACATATGTATATGGGCCAGTAAATTGCGTGAAAATATAAGTAATTTCTTTTTTAACACCTTTACTTCAACTTTTCGAAAAGCAAATTAAATTTTTGTAAAGAATTATAAGTGAGTATATTATATTTAAACATTTCTCTATAGGACTGGATCAGCCAATTTTTAAATTATTGAGTGGTTGAAGAATGTTGGTTTGACACCAAAATCACACTATGCCACGCAAGCAATTTGAAGCGATCGAAGAAAGCTTTTAAGGCCTTAGGGGTGGTGAATTGGACTTGAAATGGAAGTTTAATGACTTATCATTATATTCTTTGTTTGGCAATATAGAAAAACTGCTTAAGTCATATTCTACAATTTTGTGGGAGTTTCAAGCCGTTTTTCAGAAATTTGTTTCTTTTGCAGTTAAATTGGGAAATTCGGTGAACGCTTTTATTTTATTTAGGAACACATCATTCTAAACACTATACCTATTCCATTAAATTTGAAACATACCAATGTATAAGCTAAATTAAGCTATTATTTTATATGAATCGATAAAAGATAAGCAGAGTCATTGAGCTATATCTTCCTAAAAAATCGCCCAAAGAAAATTATATTTTTTTAATATACACCGTAATAATTTTTGGATTATGGTATAATATACCATATACGTATATGACAAAGTTAGCTGATCTGGAGTTAAGCAGTTTTTACTTTTTGTATATTTTATTTTTTTTTTTTTTTTTTTTTTTTAATACATGATATTTATTTATTGTATCTTCCTATATGAACTAACAATAAGTATTCAAATCTTAAATCTAAAATATAATTATTAGGCCCGACCACTGTCGGACATAAATTTAGAGATAGTTATAAATAATACATATTTCAGTAGTGATAAACAAAAGGAAGAAAAAATAAATAAAAAATAAAAATTATTTTCAGTTAGTCCCATCTGTAGTGTTGAGTATAAGAGCCCTTGTATCCCTCTTTTTTAGGCGGATGTGTCCAGTAAAGTTCAAAATATTACGAGCAAGCGGATTAGGATGTGACTCGAGTTTTGTTAAATATTTGCCAGCGTTTTTTGCAATTTCTTCAGTCACTAGTGGCATATTTAAGTCACGATGTATATTTGAGTTTTTTATATACTGTAACGAATCGGGGTAAGAATATAAATTTTTATGGGTTCTGGGCTACCTATTAATTACGGCTATGCTCGTCGTTGGGTGTGGAGTATTCCCATATACTTAAAGTGGAAAGTTATGATTCAGTTACAAATGATTTTATACTTTAGGTAGCAAGAAACAAACCAATCACATACATATAAACATAAAAATAAGAAACCAAAAAAAAAAAATAAAAAAAACAGTTTACGGAATTTTGAGTAGAATTAGATGTAGTTATCTACTCATGTCTCAAACCCACCCTCCTTGCTAACGTGTTTAAATGTCCTGTTAGCCCGATTTTAATTGAATTTAATCTACCCTATACTTCCAACTTCACCTTTCGTAAATTAAATTAAATAAGTTATTATTTCATGTTCGATAACGTTATAATACTAAAAAGTTTATTTTGTTTATTAATATTTTTTTTTAATGCAGGTTTAGGACGGTGTTTAATAATAAAAACTTACATTAAATAAGAAGTAGTTTGTGATATACAATTGAATGATAAAAAAAAAAATATTATGTAGTTTTAAGAGTGTATCTTTGAATTATATTATGAATATTTTATTTAAAAAATATTATTATGCATTTACTTTAAATATTTAATAATTTAATCTGTAATTTAACAAATATTCAGTGATCTAAATAATCACAATATGATATGAACTTGTGAGGATGTGAAAATATGTATAAGAATATAGAGGATTTAAATATTAAAATTTATTTAAACTCACTTTGATTAGGTCCATCGAAGTCATCAGGCGCCGGATAACCGTAGACTTATAGTTGTTTAGTTAAAATTATTATATGATTAGGGATTTAGTTAGAGAATGTGAATTTGTGTGTGAATGTATTAGATTGTATGTATGAGTTTGAGTATATACATAAGTTAGGGAGATGTGTGAATCTTGCTATTAAATGAATTGAATTTCACATAATAACAGAATCCACACTTATCAATGTATGAGCGATTTTATATATGCATAGTTTTTATAATTAACTATGTATGAATATTAAGACATTTTAGTTTATATTTTCAATCGGTTAGTTACGTTAATTACGCCAAAAACAAATTTCAAGTAAATTAAAAATGTAGTGTACTACACTATCCACGGTTCTAATGTTGTTCCTTAGTTTAAAAAAAAAATAATTCAGATTTCTCAAAATCCACTGTTTCACTATATTGGAATGATATTAAAAAGGATCACAAAAGTCCTTTGAATACCGGCCACTCTATCAACTGTAGTTGAGTATATCCGGAATTTATTTCCGAAGAATTATCCTTTTAAATCCTCTCTTTATGTATAATATCCTGAATAATCTGGATCAAATTGGAGTTTAGCGAATGAAAGTTACAAAGTTGGTGACTGATGAAGGAGTTATATCAGCACAAGAATTAAGGTTTTTTTCCAGTCAATTTGGCAATACCTGGGGAATAGTCCACAAAATTCTAAAAAAAAAATTTTGGCAGCAATCAGATAAACACCCTAAAAAAATCTTTTCCATTCCATTTAAATGCTTACCTAATCCTCCTTATATCCACAAATAGAATTCTGGAACAAATATCCTGAAAAGCTCCTTGCACAAAAGAAAATAATATTTATCAAGGTTTCTTTTTCCCTTTTTGTTCCAAATAAATTAAATCCTCCTTTTTTTTTCGTCTTAATAATTTACACTTTTGCCAATGAAAATTTCTTTTCAAATAAAATTTTCGTTTTCAAAGAAAAATTATGAATTAAAAAAAACTGAGCCTCTACAAGCAAAATAAATTATACTTTTTAAAGTACAAAAATGTTAAGGTAGAATGTTTATACACTCAGAATAAAAACTTAGTAAAAAGAACATGTGGTTACCCATGTCGTTATCACAAAGCAGATTATATTTGAGGCCAGCTGTAAATATATAATCTGAAAAAGAACGACTCAAAAAAAACTATAGAAATCATAACTAAGAACGAAATCAGGACCAAATATCCTTTATGTGGTATACACCGTTATGTCCACCATGAACATCTTCGAGCTCGTAATTGACATTGCCAATTTTTCTTTTCACTACGGCTTTGACACCCGTTGGTGCAAGTTTACTATTAAAACTGTTCACCAAAGAACTTTGTGTGAAATTGCGACGATAAACAACTTGGCCAATATTAAATTCTCGCGTGCGAGCTCTTAGGTTATAAGATTTCAAGTTTCGTTCATAAGCTGTTTTGATCTTTGACTGAATTGAGTCCCGTAAGATAGTAAAACTGTCTATCCTCTCTACTTTAGAGTCCCCCTCCGCCAAAAGTTTCAAGTTATTTAAAATTTTATAATTGCTTCCATGATTTACCATCATTTGCCCGAAAACAAGTTCATACGGAGTCTTTCCCGTCGATTGATGTACACTGCTACGGATTGCGCAATTAATGCTAGGTAAATACATATCCCATTGTCGTTGATCGTTACGTACAAAAGATCGTAATGCTTCATTAATTGATCGATTGACTCTTTCACATGCGTTGGATTGTGGACTATGAACCGCTGTAAATTGATGTTTAATGCCAAATTTATCCAATAAATCCCGAAATTCCTTCGACTTGAATTGACTTCCATTGTCAGAAATTATAATCTCCGGTACGCCAAAGCATGTAAAAACTTCGTTCCTTAAATATTCCACTATTGGTTTTGTTACGAATTTTTTTAGAGGTTTCAGAAAAGTAAATTTAGAGAAATGATCCAGTGCAATAAAAATGCCTATATTACCGTTTCTTGTACGAGGAAAAGGTCCTATAAGATCCACATACAAACGCTGAAAAGGTCTTTCGGTCTCGACCATTTGTCCCATGTGTGGTTTTAGTGAAATATTAGGAACTTTAGAGGTTTTGCATAACTCACAATTCAACACATAATTTTTAACATCAACGACCATTTTTGGCCAAAAGAAGAACTCTCTAACACGATATAAAGTCTTACTTATCCCACCATGTGATGCACTAGGTACATCATGCGCAGCGTATATAACATCTTTACGCAATTCCTTTGGTACAAATAATTTCCATGAAATAGATTCATCTTCATTACCAGAAGAAAATTCGGTTCTTTTGTAAATATATTTATCTAAAACTTTATAGTCAGGTAATTCAGATTTTAAAAACTCCTGTTTTAATCTCTGGTACTCCAAACTCTCAAATGCAGTAGAATTAAGATCAATTGATGCCAATACTTGCAGTTCTAGTTCTTCTACAACCCCTTGATTCTCAAAACTCCGAGATAAAGCATCAGGAACGATATTTTCCTTACCTTTGCGATGCTCTATCGTAAAGTCAAATCCTTGTAACTTAAGAGCCCATCTGGCCAAACGCCCTGTCAAATCTTTTTGTCGCATAAGCCATTTAAGGCTTGCATGGTCTGTGATGACCTTAAATTCATGTCCCTCTATGTAGGCTCTAAATTTCTTTATCGCTAAAATAACCGCTAAGCATTCTAATTCCGTTATGGAATAGTTTCTCTGGGCTTTATTCAATTTTTGGGACATGTACGCTATTGGCCTTTCATATCCTTCGCCATCAAGCTGAGCTAAAACAGCACCTATTCCATACATACTTGCATCACATTGAACAATGAACTGCTTGTCGAAGTCTGCGTGAACTAGAACGGGTGCAGATGTTAACTTTACCTTAATGTTTTCAAAGGACTTTTGAGCATCTTCATTCCATGAGAAGGTTTTCCTCTTTGATAGCAGTTCCGTTAAAGAAAAAGTAGCACTGGCATAGTCGTCAATAAATCGCCGATACCAGCCAGCCATACCAAGAAATTGACGTAGCTTTCGAATTGATTTTGGGACAGGAAATTCTGAAATGGCTTTCACCTTATCAGGATCCACTTTCAAGCATCCTCCTCCTACTATGTATCCTAAATATTGAACCTGTTGAATGGCAAAACTACTTTTCTTTACGTTAATAGTCAATCCTGCGTTACGAAGTTGATTAGCCACCTGCTGTAAATGTCGTAAGTGATCGTCATAGTCTTTCGAAATTATAAGTAAGTCGTCCAAGTAAACAAAAACGTTCGTCTTTAAATTGTATGGAATGACTAGGTCCATCAATCTACACATTGTTTGTGGAGCATTACACAATCCAAACGGCATTCTGGTAAACTGATACAAAGGCCGATTAGGGATTGTGAATGCTGTCTTGGGTCTAGAGGCATCGTCCAATTTTATTTGCCAAAACGCATCTTTTAAATCTACCTTCGAGATATAAAAAATTGGAGGAAGTCTCGAAATTAGTCCGTCTATATTAGGTATAGGGTAAGCGTCTTTGGTCGTCACAGAATTTAGTTTTCGACTGTCCAAACAGAACCGCACTTTGCCAGGTTTTACAATTAATACTCCAGGAGATGACCATGGTGATGTTGGACATTCTTCAATAACCCCTAAACTCAACATGCGATCAATTTCGCCACATAAAAGTTTTTCTCTGGCGGGTGATATCGGGTAAAATCGTTGTTTTATTGGAGCATTGTTACCAGTTTCAATTTTGTGTTCAATAAATGTAGTACAACCAAGGCCATCACGTTCAGAATTTGGAAAATATTCAATGATTTTCTGAAGTTGTTGCCTTTGCACAGTAGTCAAGGAAATTTTGTTTGGGTCTTCCTCTGAAGTGATTTCGTTAACTGTATTAATTGCTGCAATCTGTATACCATACTGCTCCCAAAAATCCATTCCACAAATGACATCTTGTACAATTGACGGTATTAGTAAAAATTCTATCGATTTTGTCTGACCATTATAGTCGACATCAAGTGTAACCGTACCTTGAACACGTTGATGCTGTCCGTCAGCAGTTTTAACATTACCCATCCTACGTTTATAACTCTTATTATTTAAAATGCACATACATAAGTTTCCACCCACAACACTAACATTTGCCCCACTGTCTAATAAAGCAAAATGTTTATCACCCTGCAAATTCAGTAAAATATATGGTCTGTTATCATTGACCTTGCTAACTAAGGACGATATAACAAATTTCTTCAACAATTTCCTTCCCCTGAAATATTCACGAATTCTTCTTGAGGATCTTTTTGGCTTTTCTTTTCCTTTTGTGCTATTAAAAATCCTGTTTCTAGCATGATTGTACTCTTCTAAACGTATATGGTATGGTCTTTGAAGAGGATGCATTCTTATCATATCAGGTCTATTTATTTCATCAGGTTTATGAGTCATGTCAGGTATTAGTAATACAGGTTTATTATTTAAACAGGGAACTATGTCTTCACTTATGTCTAGTTTAGTTTTGGATGCCCGTCCTGTTTCATACGAACATCCCTCATCAAGTTTCCCCGAGTCTTCAAACATTTTGAGCATTGGGGCTTATAAACATTCTTCTCTCCGCAACCGTAGCAAAATACAGTTCGAGGCTCCATACAGTCTATGAAACTATGACCACACTTGCCACAATTCCAACAATTTCGCGTCTGAACCATTAGACATACTTCAGAGTTATCATTAAAATTTTCATCTGATTCCAACTTACTATTTTCCATGGCTACTTCAGACAACTGCCCCTTTTGGTGGGAACGTTTAGACAAATTTGACATAGCCATTTCCTTAACAAACTTTTCGTGTCTACGTACAGCACGCCGCAAATCAGACACTTGCCTAATTTCCAGATGAAGAAGCTCGTGCCGTAATTCTGGCCTTAAATTCCGTTGCAAAATCTCACAGAGCTCAATATCAGCTATAGATGTACGTAATTTATCACTGAGGACAACAAGTACCTCGTAAAATTCATCGAAAGTCTCATCCGGTTTTTGCTTTCTCCTTAAAATTTCATCCCTAATGTCAAAATCTGTTTTGTATTCCTTATATTGATATTTCAATGCGTTACATAAATCTACCCAATTCATGCTATCACAAGTACGATGAAATCTCCAGTACCATTTTAGGGCTTTCCCCTCAAACAGAATGTGTGCATGTTCACAGAGTAGAGAAAAATCACCTCGCAAATTGGAACTCGTAAGAGTATTCACTCGATAAATAAATTCCTCAACCGATAAATCCGAAATCTCTCCCGTGAACCGCATCTTCCAATTACGAATTATATTCAAAACATGTTCCGACTTCTTATCCCTAACATCATGAATGTAATTAAATCCACGATTTTCATCGTCATTCCTTCTACTTGAAGAGGCTATCCCACGAGCATTAATGTCTTCTGGGTCATTACGATGTTGTTGTCTTTCTTGAATATTAGGGTTACCGTTACCTAAATTCATGTTCTGAAATGCGTCCGCAATCATATTTCCTATTTGATCCCTAAAACCAATCAAAGAATCATCCACAATACGTCTAACGCGGATATCATCTATACTTCCCTGCTCAGTTACTTCTCTACGAGTTTGTAACCGAGTTCTTGGCCTGCCTATTCGATTAGCCGGAGTAGAAGCATCGCCACCAGCTGCCTGATCTAACAAATTTGCTTCCTGCTCTACAAGAGACGGAATATCATCGATACTACGAACCAACGGCATTATAAATAAATAAAAACTAAATACGAATACAACAATAAAAAAATATCGATGAAACTAAAATAGTTTCTATAAAAAGAAATAATAGTTCTAAACTAATTAAAACAAAAAAAAAAAATAAAACTTAATAAAAATCGAAATAAAAGGAACGAAGAAAATTTGCCAGGAACAAATGAACTATCCTATTCAATGAGCAACAAACAACCAAAACAGACAGAACTAATTAAAAAAAAATCTAAATTGAACTCTTCAATTTACAAAAGTAATAATTATTAAAACAAAATCTACAGTAATGTCACGAAAATATATAGTTACTACTCGGTGAAGTATCTCAGTAAGGGTAGAATAAATCAAAACTAAAAATCAACCAAAAAAAAAAATCATAAAAAAAACCATCAACTGCCAAAAGAAAAAGAAATTTTTCAACTCAAAATCAATGGACATCTTCCCATAATAATAAAAAAAAAATGTACACTGTTCCAACCAAAATTGAGTCAATCAAACCAAATATTCTGATTTTCCATTGCCGGAAAGAAACCGCTTAATGCAAATGTACTTTAATCCAAGACAATAGAAAAAAAAAAAAAATTTATTATAAATTAAAATATACAAATAGAGTAGAGTCAAACGAGAATTGAACCGAAACTTATCCAGAAACAACTTCTCAAGTTCGAACCCAAACCCTGATAACAAATATTAATTTGGAATAGCATATCATAAAACAATTAGCTATTATGTCCAAATTAACATATAACAGAAAGAAAACAAATAAATAAAACAAACAAAAATAAACTAAAAAGAAAAATACTATATGGTAAGTGGACACACACAAAGGATTCAACGGCCCTCAGCATCTAGATGAAATTGCACAAGTTAATTTTTCAAAAGCTTACGTCTACTGAGGCCCCACGTTGGGCGCCAAAAATCTCTGTAACGAATCGGGGTAAGAATATAAATTTTTATGGGTTCTGGGCTACCTATTAATTACGGCTATGCTCGTCGTTGGGTGTGGAGTATTCCCATATACTTAAAGTGGAAAGTTATGATTCAGTTACAAATGATTTTATACTTTAGGTAGCAAGAAACAAACCAATCACATACATATAAACATAAAAATAAGAAACCAAAAAAAAAAAATAAAAAAAACAGTTTACGGAATTTTGAGTAGAATTAGATGTAGTTATCTACTCATGTCTCAAACCCACCCTCCTTGCTAACGTGTTTAAATGTCCTGTTAGCCCGATTTTAATTGAATTTAATCTACCCTATACTTCCAACTTCACCTTTCGTAAATTAAATTAAATAAGTTATTATTTCATGTTCGATAACGTTATAATACTAAAAAGTTTATTTTGTTTATTAATATTTTTTTTTAATGCAGGTTTAGGACGGTGTTTAATAATAAAAACTTACATTAAATAAGAAGTAGTTTGTGATATACAATTGAATGATAAAAAAAAAAATATTATGTAGTTTTAAGAGTGTATCTTTGAATTATATTATGAATATTTTATTTAAAAAATATTATTATGCATTTACTTTAAATATTTAATAATTTAATCTGTAATTTAACAAATATTCAGTGATCTAAATAATCACAATATGATATGAACTTGTGAGGATGTGAAAATATGTATAAGAATATAGAGGATTTAAATATTAAAATTTATTTAAACTCACTTTGATTAGGTCCATCGAAGTCATCAGGCGCCGGATAACCGTAGACTTATAGTTGTTTAGTTAAAATTATTATATGATTAGGGATTTAGTTAGAGAATGTGAATTTGTGTGTGAATGTATTAGATTGTATGTATGAGTTTGAGTATATACATAAGTTAGGGAGATGTGTGAATCTTGCTATTAAATGAATTGAATTTCACATAATAACAGAATCCACACTTATCAATGTATGAGCGATTTTATATATGCATAGTTTTTATAATTAACTATGTATGAATATTAAGACATTTTAGTTTATATTTTCAATCGGTTAGTTACGTTAATTACGCCAAAAACAAATTTCAAGTAAATTAAAAATGTAGTGTACTACACTATCCACGGTTCTAATGTTGTTCCTTAGTTTAAAAAAAAAATAATTCAGATTTCTCAAAATCCACTGTTTCACTATATTGGAATGATATTAAAAAGGATCACAAAAGTCCTTTGAATACCGGCCACTCTATCAACTGTAGTTGAGTATATCCGGAATTTATTTCCGAAGAATTATCCTTTTAAATCCTCTCTTTATGTATAATATCCTGAATAATCTGGATCAAATTGGAGTTTAGCGAATGAAAGTTACAAAGTTGGTGACTGATGAAGGAGTTATATCAGCACAAGAATTAAGGTTTCTTTCCAGTCAATTTGGCAATACCTGGGGAATAGTCCACAAAATTCTAAAAAAAAAATTTTGGCAGCAATCAGATAAACACCCTAAAAAAATCTTTTCCATTCCATTTAAATGCTTACCTAATCCTCCTTATATCCACAAATAGAATTCTGGAACAAATATCCTGAAAAGCTCCTTGCACAAAAGAAAATAATATTTATCAAGGTTTCTTTTTCCCTTTTTGTTCCAAATAAATTAAATCCTCCTTTTTTTTTCGTCTTAATAATTTACACTTTTGCCAATGAAAATTTCTTTTCAAATAAAATTTTCGTTTTCAAAGAAAAATTATGAATTAAAAAAAACTGAGCCTCTACAAGCAAAATAAATTATACTTTTTAAAGTACAAAAATGTTAAGGTAGAATGTTTATACACTCAGAATAAAAACTTAGTAAAAAGAACATGTGGTTACCCATGTCGTTATCACAATACCATGGAGCCGATGTTATTAATCGCAAAATTTTATTTTGCCTTCGTTGGATTCTCTCGACATTGGAAGCTGAAGCAGTGCCCCATAGTTGAATTCCGTAGCACCATATCGGTTTCAAAAGTGACTTGTATATCAAAAGTTTGCAATCTAGACTGAGGGTTGAATTTCTACCAATCAGCCAATGTACCTGAGTTAATTTTAATTTCATTTGGGTTAACTTAGAGTCAATGTGGTGTTTCCTAGTAAGCCGTCGATCAAGGTGTATACCAAGATATTTCACATGTGTATGTTGAGGGACAACTTGATTGTTAATCCGAATGGGTAAACACGTATCTCTTCGTAATGTATATGTTACTTGAACACACTTTTGTTCGTTTACCTTAATTCTCCATAAGTTTAACCATAGTTCCAGCTGGGTAATGTGTTCTTGAAGATATCGGGATGCCTCGTAAGGATTTTCATGCATACTAAGGCAGGCTGTATCATCAGCAAATGTGGAAGTGTGGATATTGCTGCTCAGAGGCATATCACAATTATAAATCAAATACAAAACTGGCCCCAGTATACTCCCCTGTGGTACACCGGATGAGATAGTTTCAGGCATGCTCATAAAGTCTCCTTCCACAACAGTGAACTTCCGGGCAGTAATGTAACTTTTCAAAAGACTTAAAACGTTTATTGGCAGGTATGTTTTAAATTTTAAAATTAGGCCTTCATGCCACACTTTATCATTTATTATTTTTCACTGACTTAAAAAAAGGAGGAGTTATCAATTCGTTTGTATTTTTTTCTTGCTTCCAAATGGTCCCTTTATAAAAAAGTGTTCCGGGACACACCCAATTATTTTTAATTTGATTTTATGATATTCTACTTATTTGATTTCTGCGAAACCCAGCAAAGACTTTTGGTTCTTGTAATTACACAGTTTTAAGGTTAAAAAAATGGGCGGGGCTGAGCCCCTTAAAATTTATTACTATATTTCCTACCTAACCGATTTTAACGAAACTTAATACACACCTTCAGATCTTAAATAGACACAATCTTCTTCTTCTTCTTTAAAAAAATGAGCGGAGTTACGCCTATTAAAATTTATTATTTTACTTTAAGTGGTTCTAGTTTACCGATTTTCACAAAACTTAACATACACTCTGAGCTCTGAAAAACACACAGTCTTGCATTTAAAAAACTTTAAAATTAAAACTTAATTTTATATTTCATGTACTTCCTAACCAAGAGATTTAAAAATTTTTTTTGTTTTAAAGAGTTTACTTCTATATCTATAATTTGATTAGACTAAAGTTTGTATCGCTTTGTAAGCCAAATTATATGTGATAGTTATTAATTAACAAATAACACCTAAGTTAATTGTAAATATTCTGCCAAAGACATAGTAGAACGGAACCACATCCTATATTCGAAAGGCACTAACCTTCATCATTTGTGTTTGGTCCACTGTGTGGGGTGTCAGTTGCTGTAGATTTCTGCTTTATATACTCAGCCATTATTGCAAATAGAATATGTGAATTGTTTTGATTCATCGTATTCAGTTTAATAAAAGCTTTTTTTATAAAGGAAGCTAAATTTACAACAGTGTTGCCATTGTCGTTTGTTTTTACTAAGTTTACTTCTTGTCTACTTCCATAAATTTTATTCGAAAACGTGCTATCCAATGTTTGCATTGAAGTCGTTTTTTTAAAGAATTATTTTTTATAATTTTACTTCTTGCACAAAAATCACAGCCCTTTTTTCTAACATAAAAATATTTAATTCTATATTTTTGCAACAATATAATTTCTATTATTTTCCAAGCCTCGTGATAAAGAATACAACTGTTAAAACAATTATTAGCAAACCTTGCATAATGTTTATTTTGTTTTTGCAATCAACAACAATAAAATATAATTTGTAATAATCTTTCACCTTAAATTACACATTTCCAAGTAAAGGACACTCGAAGAGACAAGCACTTAATCAACAAAAATAAAAGAATTAATTACAGCTGAAGTTAACAAAGATTTATAGTACAAGCACATTCGACTGCTAAATTTATTGCCAAATTTTCTTTTCTTTTTCTCTTTCTTTATTTCAATATAATTAAAACTTCATGGCAGACGTTAAGGACAACACTTTAATTAAGCATGACGTTCATTTAACTTTTTGAAAGTTAATAAACACGCAAAAGTATTCACACCACTTAAACATACATATTCACATTATAAAATTAACCCACTTTCAGTGTGGCAAAGACTGTTTTAATTTAGTGTGAGCATTAATGTAATAATGTTTCATTAAAACTAGAAACATTTTTCTTAGTTTTCCCAATTGCCCAGAGTGGCTACGAAAAAGAATGTGTTTAAAGAACATTAATAAAAAAGTAATTAGTTTCTTTTTGCTCTTATAATTTTGTTTCAAACACGCGATTTTTTTTACTCGTACTTTGTTTTTCTAACTCTTTTTGTTGGTGTTTGTGTTGATGATATTGCCCGTATCCTGCTGTTTGTTGTTTGTATCCTTAGCTTTGTTATAACCAGGGAAACCGCAAATATGCATTTGCATATTTTTTCTTGCATCACGTATTAATGCGGGGACAAAATATTTATCCGTTTCAGAACTTTTTATGAATTTTGGCATCGATTTGTTAGTGCATATTTTTGCATATTTTATCCTTTAAAGCATGTTTATGCATATATCAGTTTTACACGCATATTTTTAGCATATTTTCGAAATTTTAGAGCATAATTTACTCTTTTAGGACATATTTTGATACTTTATAGAATTTTTTTATTTTAACCCACTTGGCACCACCATCCTTTCAAAAGGACACCCCACTCCGGATAATAATTATATCAAATTTTTTTTCGAAAAATCTCTGTTTTAATGTTCCATGTAGTGTATATATTTTTCTTATATATTACGCAGTTTTACTGATGTTAGTTTCAATACAAATGTAGTTTTGCTATTTGTGACAAACTCTGCCCCGAGTAGACGTTGAAGGAATATTGTCAAGGTATAAAAGTTCATTTAGATGAGACAGAAACGATTTTTATTTGAAATTCTGGGTCAATATTTTGCTATTTATTGCAATAGAAATTATAAATAAAATTCTTATCTTTTTATTTTATTTTTTTTTTTCAAAATACAGTTCAAAGACTTAATTCTGATATCGTGATCTTTTCAAATTGAAGTTAAATTCTAATGCATCCAATAAAAATTAATTTGTATTATTTGTTTTAGCCAAAATTTGTATGGTAATTTTGTTTTAACGTGCGCTTCAAACTCAGTTATTCTTTGTGAATTTTGTTTCCTTTTTTTGTTTATTTTTTTTGTATTATTTTATAAGCAAATGTTGTTGAATTTTTTGTTAAAAACTATATTTTCATTTACAAATAAATATTCTATTTTTAAGAGCATATTTTTTGACATTTAAGTGCATATTTTAAAATATTTAGTGCATATTGAATGCGCATAACACACTTTTTTTAGAGCATATTTCTAGTTTCCCTGGTTATAACTTTTTCTTTTGCCCCTCTCACTTGCTATTTCTAGTGTGTTCTTTGATGCCAATTAATTAAGTCTGTAATCAGACAATAAGTAACACATTTGTTAAACAACCCACCGATACCAACCCACAGTGATTGGGTTGGTATCGGTGAAAAAAAAATACAAGGATTGTGCTCAAAGTACGTTAAATATTAAATGTATAAAGAATACTTGCAATTTAAAAATTTTTTAATGATCAATTTCGAAAAAAAATATCTTAGTTTTAGATACTGAGCTTGGTGACTTTAAGCAGAAAATAGAAACAGGACACGAAACAATTTTACAAATGAAGCCAGAACACGTAATATTTAAATCAGATAAAGTACGTCTTGCTCCAACATTGTGTTTAGAAAAATAATGTGAAGCACTTTGCAGGAAGTGGGTGGCAGGAACTAAAACCCAAATACGATGGAAAAAAACCAATAGAAAATTTTTTACAGATTTTCAAAAACGTAAAAGTAAAAAATCCCAAAATTAATATAAAAGCCGAAACGAAAAATCGCCGAAATAAAAGAAAAGTTTAAGTAAAAAATATCGTCCAAAATAAAATAAATCGCTAAAATGCAAAAAAAAACACCATGAGTAATGCCGGCCATACACTATACAAGTTCACTGCACAAGTCTGGCACTGTACAGTGCGTTTGTGTAGTGTATGGCTGTGGTTGTGCTATTTACGCAGTGAACTGAGTAAATATCAAAATGATTTTGATATTTGCTCAAGTTTGAAAACTGTACAGTGAACTTGTGTAGTGTATGTTGCAAACGCTCAGTTGTTTCGTGATTTTTTTAAGAGTTCACAACAAGAAATGAGAGCAGAACAAATATTCTGGACAGAGTTCCTAGAATTATACAAAGAATCACTTGCATTATGGCGCATTAAAATAAAAACTGTACAGTTTACTTTTATAGTGTGTGCCACAAGCTTAGTTTACGCCGTGCCAAACATGCGCACTGAACTTGTGTAGTGTATGGCCGGCATAAGTAAAAAGGTCGTCAGAAAACTATAAAATCGGAAATAAAGGGAAAAAATCGAAAATTTTGCAAACTTAAAAATCGCTAAAACTAAAAATATATATGTGACAGCGCATAGAGAAAGGGACCTAAGGGTAAAAAAATCAATTTTCACTTTTTTTTTTTTTGATGTGCACAACATCTGAGCATCGAATGAGACCGATCCCATGCCCCAAAAGGGTTCCCTCCCAGAGATACGCGCATTTTATGAAATTGAAGTCGACGATTCTTAGGTTATGTGAAAAAATTTTCGTACTAACAGAGTGATATTCACGATTTAAAAGAATTATAAACGAGTATTTATTATAATTCACAATTAATAATTTGAGAAAATAAACCTGGATTCGAAAAAACGCGAGCAAAATTGATATCAAGCTCATGGAAACAGCGCGATAGGTAGAAAAACAGTAAGAACCAGATACACAAAACAAGAGGTAGGGACGACCTACGCGCGTTTTCAAGGTTGACCAACACGTTCCTCACGTCATGAGATGTGTCGCTTTCAAATGAGACCAATACTAACACGCTCAGTGATGGTACACCAAAGATACACGTATTTAAATCTTTAAAATGGCTCTCCTGAACAAAACCGATTTTTACCCTTAGGTCCCTTTCCCTTTTGAGCGTCACATATTGTAAAAAAAAATCCATGAAACGAAAAATATCGCCAAAACAAAATAAACGACAAAAATAAAATGCACTAAAAAAATTGTCAAAAACTAAAAAAAAAACTAGAAAAAATCGCCAAACTCAAAAAAGCATCCAATCAAAAAACAAATCGCTAAAACTAAAAAAAACGCCAAAAAGAAAAAAACGCTAAAATCAAAAAAGTGTCTATATTAAAAATATTGCCAGAAGCCGAAAAAATCGTTAAAAAGCAACACGTGCCGTTCTAAACCCACTGTAAGAGGCCAACTCGTAAAATTTTCAAAAATACTTAAACAAAAAAATCCAAAAATTCAAAAATGCCGAAATGAAAGAAGAGCTTAACTGAAAAATATCCACAACAATTAAATAAATCGCTAAAATACAAAAAAACACCATAAGTAAAAAGGTCGCCGAAAAACGCGCCAAAACTAAAAAAATCGCTAAAACTAAAACTGCGTATAATAAAAAAAAATTGCCCAAAACCGAAAAAAATTGCCAAAACAAAAACCTCAAAACTGAAATAAGCATTATAACTAAAACAAAAATGTGCTAAAAATCAAAAAAAAAAAAAAATCGCAAAAACGAAAAATCTAAAAAAAAATCGCTAAAACTAAAAATTAAAATTATGAAGGCTTTATAAAGGGTTTTTAAGACAAATTTTCATACAACATTTTTCTTATAAAGCCTTATAAGTTTTATAAATAAGGTTGATATATTGTAAGAAAAACAAAAAAAATAACAAAAATTTAAAAATCGTCAGCACAAAATAATCGCTAAAAGATCTAAAAAAATCGTTAAAAACTGAAAAAAATCATTAAAAAGAAAAGAGCGCCGTACGGAGCCCAGAGTAAGAGGCAAACTCCTTTCAATTTTCAAAAAACGCTAAAACTAAAAAATCCCAAAATTAAAAAATGCCCAAATGAAAAATCACCGAAATTAAAGAATTAAAGAGACAGTGAAAAATATCGCCATAAATAAAATAAATTGCTAAAATAAAAAAAACAACAAAAGTAAAAAGGTCGCCCAAAATATAAAAAAATCGGAACAAACGAAAAAATCGCCAAAACAAAAAAAAAGAACCAGAATAAAAAAAATCGCTAACTCTAAATATATTGTAAAAAATGCCATGAATCAAAAAAGTCGCCATAACGAAATAACGCTAAAATGAAATAACGCCAAAACGAAAAATATCGTCAAAACTTAAAAAATTACCAAAACCAAAAAAAAAACGAAAGAAATAATAAAAAAATCGTCAAAACAAAAAATAGCGCAAAAACAAGAAAATCGCTAAAACTAAAATATGTAAAAAACGCCTAGAACCGAAAAAAATCGCCAAGACAAAAAAATGCCAAAACTAAAATAATCGTTAATACTAAAAAAAATAAAACAAATCGTTAAAATGCAAAAAAAAAATAAATAAAACCCCTTAAGTTTTTTTTTTATTACATGATATTTTATTTATTGTATCTTCATATATGAACTAACAATAAGTATTCAAATCTTAAATATAAAAATATAATTAGGCCCGACCAGTGTCGGACATAAGCTTAGTAGTAGTTATATATAATACATAAGTATTGATAATCAAAAGGAAAAAATATAAAAACTAAAAGTATTTTCAGGAAGACCCATCTGGAGTGCTGTGAATAAGAGCCCTTGTGTTCCTCTTTTTTAGGCGGATGTGTCCAGTAAAGTTCAAAATATTACGGGCAAGCGGATTAGGATGTGACTCGAGTTTTGTTAAATATTTGCCAGCGTATTTTGCAATTTCTTCAGTCACTAGTGGCATATTCAAATCACGATGTATATTTGAATTTTTGATGTACCATGGAGCCGATGTTATCATGCGTAAAATTTTGTTTTGCGTGCGTTGAATTTTCTCTACATTTGAAGCTGAAGCAGTGCCCCATAGTTGAATTCCGTAGCACCATATTGGCTTTAAAAGCGACTTGTATATTAAAAGTTTACAGTCTAGGCTAAGTGTTGAATTTCGACCAATCAGCCAATGTACCTGAGTTAATTTAAGTTTCATTTGAGTTAACTTAGAATCAATGTGGTGTTTCCATGTAAGTCGTCGGTCAAGGTGTATACCAAGATATTTCACATGTGAATGTTGAGAAACAACTTGATTGTTAATCCGAATGGGGGAACAAGTATCTCTTCGTAAAGTAAATGTTACTTGAACACACTTTTGTTCATTTACCTTGATTCTCCATAAGTTTAACCAAAGCTCCATCTGGCTAATGTGTTCCTGGAGTTTGCGGGATGCCTCATCAGGGTTTTCATGCATACTAAGGCAGGCTGTATCGTCGGCAAATGTGGAAGTATGGATACTACTGCTCACTGGCATATCACAAGTATAAATTAAATATAAAACTGGTCCCAGTATACTCCCCTGTGGCACACCAGATAAAATTGTTTCAGGCCTACTTGTAAAGTCTCCTTCCGCAACAGTGAAGTTACGGGAAATAATGTAACTTTCCAAAAGATTTAAAATGTTTATTGGTAAGTAAGTCTTCAATTTTAAAATTAGGCCTTCATGCCACACTTTATCAAATGCCTGGGAAACGTCAATAAACAGCGCAGAACTATACTTTTTTCCCTCAAAGGTTCTTCTTATAAATTGAACTAATCTGTGAGTTTGTTCAATGGTGCTATGCTGACTTCTAAAACCAAATTTATGGTCTGGTATGCACCCACTACTAATTAGAATTGGGAACAATTTTGTTTTGAGCAGTTTTTCGAAAAGCTTTGACATTGTAGATAGTAGACTTATTGGCCTATATGACTCAGCCTTGGTAAGGTCTTTGCCCGGCTTTGGAATCATTTTAACCATGGCAAGTTTCCAGTTGTGTGGATAATACTCCAGTCGTAAAATAGCATTAAATATGAATAACAGGATTCTCATTGCAATACGAGGCAAGTTCATCAGCATCTGATTACTAATTCCATCAATACCCGGAGCTTTCTTCGGGTTGAGTTCGGCAATTAATTTTTTTAAATCACGCGTCTTAAACTTTATGTGTTGAGGGGGTAGAGCGACTATATTCGGCAAATCAGCAACACCAGTACATATATTTGGCGTAAAAACGGATTTTAAGTGCTCAGCAAATATTTTACCTTTTTCAGTATCGCTTCTTGCCCAACCTCCGGTAGATGTGCGTAGAGGTGGCTTATACTCAACGGGTGTTTTAAGCTTTCTGGCAGCGCGCCACAAGGAGTAATTAGACGCCGGTGTAACATCAAGACCCTCCAGATAATTTTTAAGAGATGCAATTTTTTCAGATGCAAGCAACTCTTGGAGTCGTTTAGTGCACTCTTTAAATCTGATTTAATTTTGTGGTGATCTGTGCTGTTGCCATTCCCTTCTAGCCCTTCTTTTTTCACGTACGAGACGTTCAATGTCTGTAGAATAAATTTTATTAAACCCAATCTGCGGATGGGCGGTAGTGGCATGTTCAGCAGCCTGTTTAATATTCTCGCTGAGATTGGCAATGTTCGATTCAATATCATCGGGTGTTCTAAGCGTAATGTTTTCCGTACAATGACTGCTGAGATATTTTTTGAACCCCAGCCAATTTACACGATTGATCATCTTCACATATGAGTCAGGTAAGTTACTTCTTAATGGGCTACAAATTGTGATGATCGTCGGGGAGTGATCGGACGAGAGATCAAGAGAAGCTTGAACTTGAATTAAATCCCTAGAGATATTTTTTATGACGCCAAAATCTATAACATCCGGAATTTTTTGTATGTCAGTAGGCCAATTAGTGGGCTACCCACTCGAAATGACATCCAAGCCCATTTTTGAAATAGTGTTGAACAATGCTCGACCTCTGGGTGTAACAAGGCGCGAACCCCAGAACGTATGTTTCGCATTGTAGTCTCCAGCTGCTACAAAACAAGGTCCAAGAGATTTGTAGAAATCCTCATATTGATTCTCAGTGATTGAAAATCTGGGAGGGGAGTAAATTGATAATATAACGAAATTTGAACAAAAACTTTCAATGCCAATATTTGTTGCTTGTAGGTATTCTTCACAAATGTTATCAAGAACATAGTGCTTGAGTCTTGACTTTATTAGAATTGCTGATCCACCGCAAGCCCTTCCTCTAGGGTCCTTTGTATCATATATAGTGTAGCCATAAATTTTAAAAAGACTTCTCGAAGTCAAATGTGTCTCAGATACTAACATTATATCAATATTTTTTTCCGTGAGGAAGTGCTCAAGTTCATTTTTATGTTGGCGAATGCCGTTTGCGTTCCAGAAACATATTGTTAACGTGTTCATGGCTTATTAAGTATTGCTTGAAGCAGAGTGTTCTGCATTCGCAACATTTCTTGCATCATGCTAGTCATATTTGTTGTAAAATTGTTTATAGTTTGCACAAGATTTTCAATAGTGGCTTCAAGGCGATTATAATTAAAGTTTGAGTTTGTATTTGTAGAATTATTTTGCGGTGAAACATTTTGTGTCGGAATAGAACTAGCCTTAGCAGCATCTGCATACGATACACGGGAAGTAACTGGTTGGCTCATTTGCTGAAAAGTGGCAGAGTAAACGTTTGCTGATTGAGCTGGAGCTAATTTAGGTTTTTGCACCATAGTCTTCTTTACCAAAGAGTACACACGACAACCTCTGTAGTTAGCGGTGTGATTACCTCCACAATTACTGCATTTTTTATCACTTTGATCTTTTGGTTTGTTGCAGCTAGCGGTGCCGTGTAATTCGCCGCACACAACACAAACAGAGGGTAAATTGCAGTATGTTTTTGTATGGCCATATTCTTGGCAATTATGGCACTGTACAGGACCTGAACGCTTATGTGGCTCTTCAACTGTGATTTTTCGGTACAAGAGGTATTTTAAATTATAAATTGGATGCGTCTCATTTTTTTTCAATTTTATATCATTAGGTTCTAGTTCAACACGAAATAGGGGTTGGGGAATCTTTTCTCTATTTATTATATTGGACACATTTTTTACCTTGAACCCCTGGAGGACGAGTGCATCTTTTATTTCTTCGGGGACAACATAAGAATCTATGCCCTTAAGTAAAAAGTTTGCCAACAAAATTAAAAAGCCTCTAAAAACTGATAAAAAACGACAAATCTAAAAAACGCGTAAAACTAAAAATATATATTGTAAAATAATTCTTTCTGCCTAAAGGTCGGTTTTTTTTTGCAAAGATGCAAAGAACTGATAGAAGGAGATAAGAAGAAGTACGTGAAATATAAAATTAAGTTTTAATTGGCTTGCCTCCGCCCACTTTTTTAAATGCAAGATTGTGTGTTTTTGAGAGCTCAGGATGCGTGTTAAGTCGTGTAAAAATCGGTAAAAATAAAATAAAATATTTTTAAATGGAGGATTGTGTCTATTTTAGAGCTCAAGGGGTGTAGTAAGTTTCGTAAGAATCGGTTAAGTAGAAATACGTGAAATATTATAATAAATTTTAATAGGCGCAACTCCGCCCATTTTCCAACTTTCAAACAAGAATGTATATTGTGTGAGAGTGTGTGTGTGTGTGTCTATATGTGTGTGTGTGTGTCTATGTGTGTGTGTGTATGTGTGTGTGAGAGAGAGTATGTGTGTGTAGGTTAGAGCAATTGTAAATTTGCTTTTGGTAAAATTTAAAAAAAAAATTGCTAAAAAGAATTAAATCCACACAAATGGAAGGTAATTGCATTCCCTTTTGCACTGGATAACTAAGGATATGCCTGGTTGAGTGTCCTACAGCAATTGCAATTGAATGCATCCTTAGAATGCAAATGACTAAAAACAGTTTAAAGTTCAGAATGAAAGTAAAAGTGTTCGTGGCAGAGAAGTAAAGAAAATACTTTGAAAAAATTGTATACATATCGTCGTGTGGTTATTGGTTTGCCGCAGTAATAATGTATAAAGATTTTTAAATTTGTGTTTAAAAGTATTAAAGGTATTATTAAAGACATTTTAAAGGATACAAACATTTAACAAGACCTTATTAAACGGAAGTATATAAACACTATCGGTCACTTGTCCATCGACTGATTGAATGAATTATTTTAAAACCCATTTCGCTATATCCTGAAAAATATCCTTTTGAATTTTGTGTTAACAATAATTAAAACAGAAATTTATATTGATTAAGGTCGTCAATTGAAATAAAATTATACACAAAAACAGGGTCAGTTTCGAGTTTATATTGCTATTATTCTCTCTTTGTTAATTATGTAATTGTAAATCTGTGAATTAAAAAGGATGTTTTTTTGAGCGCATTCATTTATTTCAGTAATAAATAAAGACACACACGAAATGTGTATATGATTTCAATACATGTGTTTTTTTTACACATAATGATGATGCCTTTTATTTCGAAATGAATTTAAATATTTAATCAATTGAGGTAAAAAAATATTTTTCATGTTGGAGGTTTTTTTATCGGAAAAAAAATATTTGTTTAAAACAACATTTTAATTAAAAAGAGTTATACTACTCAATAGATTTTATTTTCAAAGAATTTTTTATTTATCAAGTGTTTATAATCTTTCATAGAAATCAGACATATTTTTAATAATTTTTTTTATTGGGAAATATACCCCTTACGCATCATTTCGGTATTAGTTTCAAAGTTAATCAATTATTTTAATGATTTTTTACTTTCTGTTCTGTTAAGTCTGCTCTAAAATAAATTATATTTTTGTATCAGCGTCAGGGGCAAATATCCTTCAGTCATCTTGCTTACAAGGGAAATATTTAATATTTTAATTATTCATATGACATCTTTCTCAGAGCCAAATACGAGTAAACTCGTTAAAAATCTGACAGAGTACGTTTACTCAACTCTTATCTCAGCTAAGTTACACAAGATTTTTAAGAAGCTATTTCTGTACTCTTTAAACAATCGTTAGGGACAAAATTTTAATCTTCAATTATTTGGCGCTGAAGTTGTGTGTTCAAAGCAAAAGCAAAAAATGTTAAGCAAACAATTCCAATGGAACAAAAAAAGTATAAAAATTTGCTGACAGTGACATACGACAACATATCCAATTAAGGATGTACTTTGTGCCAACACAGCCAGCCCTGTACAATAAAACAAATTGTTAGAAATAAACATTTGAAGTATTTGTTTTTTTTTTTGGAGGACAAAAATTTAAATTTAAACATAAATTTCAAGAAAGAAGTCAAGACTATAAAACAAATCTTATTGTGCAAACAAAAATTATTTTACAAGAAACTGGCAAGACGACACGTTCTCTACCTAAGTCTAGTCCAGTCCAGTCCGGTATAGTCCATCCTGGTCTATGCTAAACTAGTCTTATTTTAGTCTATTGTAGGCTAGTATGGTCCAGGATAGTTTCGTCTAGTCTAGTCTAGTTCTAATCTATTTCTAGTCTAGTTCTAGTCCTAGTTATAGTCGATTTCTAGTCTAGTCTAGCTAGTTCTAGTCTACTCTAGTCTAGTGTAGTTCTAGTCTAGTAGTTCTAGTCTAGTTTAGTCTAGTAGTTCTAGTCTAGTCTAGTCTAGTCTAGTCTAGTGTAGTTCTAGTCTAGTAGTTCTAGTCTAGTGTAGTCTAGTCTAGTCTAGTCTAGTCTTGTCTAGTCTAGTCTTGTCTAGTATAAGTCTAGTCTAGTAGTTCTAGTCTAGTCTAGTCTAGTCTATTCTAGTCTAGTCTAGTCTTGTCTAGTCTAGTATAGTGCAGTCTAGACTATGCTAGTATAGTCTTGTCTAGTCTAGTCTTGTCTAGTCTAGTCTAGTCTAGTCTAGTCTAGTCTAGTCTAGTCTAGTCCAGTCTAGTCTAGTCCAGTCCAGTCTAGTCCAGTCTAGTCTAGTCTAGTCTAGTCTAGTCTAGTCTAGTCTAGTCTAGTCTAGTCTAGTCTAGTCTAGTCTAGTCTAGTCTAGTCTAGTCTAGTCTAGTCTAGTCTAGTCTAGTCTAGTCTAGTCTAGTCTAGTCTAGTCTAGTCTAGTCTAGTCTAGTCTAGTCTAGTCTAGTCTAGTCTAGTCTAGTCTAGTCTAGTCTAGTCTAGTCTAGTCTAGTCTAGTCTAGTCTCGTCTAGTCTAGTCTCGTCTCGTCTAGTCTAGTCTAGTCTAGTCTAGTCTAGTCTAGTCTAGTCTAGTCTAGTCTAGTCTAGTCTAGTCTAGTCTAGTCTAGTCTAGTCTAGTCTAGTCTAGTCTAGTCTAGTCTAGTCTAGTCTAGTCTAGTCTAGTCTAGTCTAGTCTAGTCTAGTCTAGTCTAGTCTAGTCTAGTCTAGTCTAGTCTAGTCTAGTCTAGTGTAGTTCTAGTCTAGTAGTTCTAGTCTAGTAGTTCTAGTCTAGTTATAGTCGAGTTCTAGTCTAGTCTAGTCTAGTTCTATTCGAGTTATAGTCTAGTCTAGTCTAGTCTAGTCTGGTCTATTCTGGTGTAGTTCTAGTCTAGTAGTTCTAGTCTAGTCTAGTCTAGTAGTTCTAGTCTAGTATAGTCTAGTAGTTCTAGTCTAGTCTAGTCTAGTCTAGTCTAGTATAGTCTAGTCTAGTCTTGTCTAGTCTAGTCTAGTCTAGTATAGTGCAGTCTAGACTAGGCTAGTATAGTCTTGTCTAGTCTAGTCTTGTCTAGTCTAGTCTTGTCTAGTCTAGTCTTGTCTAGTCTTGTCTAGTCTTGTCTAGTTTTGTCTAGCCTAGTCCACAGTGTTTTATCTAATTTTTTTTAATCTCCAGAATTGAAGTACCAAAGGAGTTATTTGAAACAAACAGAACAAAATATTTACATTTGAAGGCATCCCATATTTCTTCACAACTGCTTATATTTACATATAAAGATACAAACGTTTTGCTGTTAATCCGATACATGTTGCTTTTTACAAGTAAATACAGTCACCATGCCAATGAATTGCCCGGATACATCTGCAGTGGCTGTTGGTAGCGCAAGGATAACAACGAGGATGGCATTCAACAATAGTTTAACACATTCCAGTATTTGCGTGTTTATGTCTGAATGTTTAGCGTGTTTTTTGTAGTTGCTTTACAATTGTTTTTTTTTTTTTTGTTCACATTTTGTGCTAATATTTGCTTAAATGCAAATTGATGATGATGATGGCATCTAATGATTATAACATTAATTTTATACTGACAATACCAGTAGATATAAAATGTATCTGTAGGATATAACAAACCGTATGAAAGAATTTTAGTGTAAATACAGGTATTTTTTAGTTAGTGAAAGCCCGCTTTGTCGTAGTGAAGTGTTTAGTTTACTGTACTGAAATTAATTTGCTATTATGTATTTATAAAAGTTCAAATAAATTACTTTTTTTTAATGTACTTTTACAGACTGTTTTAACTTTATTTGAATAGTATCTACAATCATATGGGCTTTAAGTAAATAGAAGAATAAAGTTTACTTTTTTGTAATCTTTATCTGCTTTTAAATAGTTTAATTTAAAATAAAAACAACTTTTTGTACATTTTGTAATTGAAAAGAGAGACAAATATTACTTTTATACTTTAGTAAATCTTAATTTTAGTAATTGTGTTTAAATCGAATCAAGTATACTTTTCTGTGTAAAAACAAAGTGATTCAAGAATTTTCACACAATTGTTAGTAACCAAACTGTAGTCAAAGGACATCATGATTTTACTTGCAGTAAAAGAAGGACTTAAAAAGTTTAGAATGTGTCTTGTGTGACTGGCTGTCCGTATAGGATGAACAACTGAAACAAACTCCAAGTTCTTAAACTTAAATATATTTTAGGGCATTTTTTAGGGTTCCGTACACCAAAGAAAAAAAGACACCCTATTGTTTTCGCTAAGCTCTCCGTCTGTCCGTCTCATCGACCGTCTGTCTGTCTGCAACAGACTGTTTTCTCGAGAGCCGTACGAGCTCCGGACATGAAATTTTCACAGAATATGTAACACTTTGACCCCTACAATAACAAATATATGACAGTTAAAATGTATAGGGAGTTCTAATGCGAGCAATGAAAAGTGTTGAAATCCTTATGCAATATATAGACTAGGGTGGGCCGATTTGTATGGAGGCAAAAAAAATTGCTCAAATTACAAGGAAAATCATATTCTAGGAATCAAAATAAGAACCATGCCTCTAAGATGTATTTTGATGTCCCGACTTTTGATCCGAAAGGTCAAATTTTCTTGAAAGGTCAAATTTTGAAAAATCTCACTTTGACCCATTTGGAGTTCCTCAATCGAGTCAAAATGTATGACCGACCCCCACTAATTTTGGAGGGCCGACCCACCTATGCCAGTGGCACACCCCCTGGAACCACCCTTCGGGGGTTCCCAATACAAACATTTGTGATTTTTTGAAATATTTGTATGGAGAACCACCCAGTGGTTCCAGGGGGTGTGCCGACCCACCTATGCCAGTAAGTGGGTTCGCCTTCCAAAATTAGTGGGGGTCGGTCATACATTTTGATTCGATTGAGGAACTCTAAATGGGTCAAAAAGATATTTTTCAAAATTTGACTCCACTTTACTGGAAATAACCAAATCCCATTTTTTCAGTTATTCGATTTTTTCACTAAAACGTAGTTCGGATTACTGAAATTTGTTACAGTTAAGCGTACTGCTTAAAATCTTTAAAACACTTGTCACTTGCAGTGACAATATAATAGAAAGATGCAATAAAGTATGTAAGAGCGAAAAGGACAAATACATTTTGCCATTTAATTTTTTAACGGACAAAACATGCACAATTTGTTCAGCCTTAAGTTATGCCATCGATTTCTAATAAATAAATTTGTCATTGTTTATTTTTTCACTAAAACGAAGAAAGTTTCATACAAAACGTAGTTGTGGGCTTGCTTTTGGTTTTCAGTTATACGATATTTTTAGTAAAGCGATGTTTCACTAAAGTGAAGTGGATTAGACCAACAGCGTTTAAAATCAGTGAGCGGATTTGTATCGCTTTCAGTAATCCGATTTTTTTTCAGTAAAACGTTTTGCGCTAAGGCGGATTCGACATTGTCAACATTGTTTTTGGTTTGTAGCCATAAAAAATAGAAATTAGTTTAATTGGACGACAACGACAAATATAGCAGGGACAACAACCTATAGCCAGTAGCTTGTTGCTTTGTTGCCATAAAAATAATCGATGTCATATAAACATGTGTATTCTATCTTTGTCATTTTGTAGTCAGTAGCCTGCTGCTGTGCATATGTTTAATGCTTAAGAAAGCATTTTTTTCGAACGAGGACGCATGACGCTGTAATTATGGTGTTCTGTTGTGATAATAAAATTTTATTTTTAAATACTTTGATTTGTGCGAATTAATTAATTACAATTTTTTTTAAATTCAATAAAAAAATTCCCTCGCTAGATTTTCCTTTTTTTCCCATTGTGCATTACTCTGTATTAAGTGTTATTTCTACTTACTAAGAAATTAAATACTAAGGGAATCAAAAAATATGACTTTAATATACAAAAACAGACATAATTTGTTAACGTATTAAAAATATCAGAGATAACTTGACAGCATGTAATTTGTAAAGCAAATGCCAACTTATGCGAACGTCAAGTGGATGTGCCGAAAAACACGCCTAAAAGCTAAATTACGTGTTAAACCATAATAACTATAATAAGATATTAAAATATAAGCTAACTAGTATAATAACTATAATAGATTATGAAAAATTAGACTGCAAATAAGAATAGTCAGCCATTAAGCCAAAAGCACAGATTGGCTTCAGTTATTATTTGTATAAAGAAGGTATACAAATAGAACGGGGGCGAAATTATGAATTAGCTATCACAGCAAGACATGTAGTCACGACTAATTTACAAGGTCGTTATATGACAAAATTTTTCCATTAAATGCAAAGTGTGGCAAATGATGTGCAATAATACTTTGCCTTAATTCTTCACTCAAGAAAGAAAGGCCATTATTTCTTTTAAAGAGGAATTTTACTTACCAGGTATAAATAGTAAGGCATAACTTAAGAATTTTGATTATACATCAAATTAATTTGACGCATAAAAATTTTGATTTCCTTATCACTTTATTGTTGATTCTGTAGCATTAGAATTAAAGTATTTATAGATTAAGAAAATAATTAAAAAGGGAGTAAAATTTTCAAAAATCAACAGCTGTTTCAACCCAAGTCTAGCCTGATGTTACTAAATGATAACACAGTGTGATAAAAAAAATAGATACCTGCGAAGTGTTACTATTTTTATGGTAGGTATTGTCGAGTACAACAAGAAACTGTATTTGAAATTGTCCAAACACCTCCAAAATCTTGAGTTGCGGGTACAAAACCGGTTTTTCGTAACCGTAAGGACTTATCGACCTCTAAATAAGTTAAATATCAACCGATTTAAAATTTAAAAACGGATTTAAAAAGAAGAGACCAAGACCTTTCGAACCATATAACTATATCTTGTTTCAGTAAATTTGTAGATATATATATATGTCTGTATTTTTTAACCAAATAAATTTTTTTTTAGTTTTTTTTCGACACTTTTCTACTTTGAACTCGTTCTTAGGCAGTATTTTTGTACTGTAACCATGACTTTATTTATAAAACATTATTAAATAAGAGTAATTCGCAGGTTTGTTTTAAAAATTCCCTAGAAATTTACTGAGTTATTAAACATTTTGTTAGAAGACTTTTTATTAAAAAACTACCCGACAAGAGCTACAACTTTGCCTCAGAGAGTAAATCAAAATTCCGAACGGTTCGCAAGATATGAGCCTGAGAAAATGCAAAAATGACACCGAGGCCCCAAATCTTTGGCGGCCCATAAAAAAAGTGCATGACTTAGGGCAAAACTGGGAGACACGGGGATTTTTTTTTTGTTTTTTATCACGTAGTGGTGTCCCTATATGGTTATATTTCCATGACTTAAAAAATTACACACAGTGTAATCTAGACATGTGAAACAAATCATCCAAAATTTATGCTTTCTTAATACTCATTAATTTGCCATCGGTTCCACTGTGCAGTGTATAATGTCTGTTTTCAATGCTATATTTTCATAATTTCTTTAAAAGCCATTTATATTCATATAATAAATATCAGCTCAGCTTATTTTATTTCTGATAATTTGAATGAAAATATAATTTAAAGTGACAATAATCATTATTGAACAGTGTGGTAGTATCATGATTTATGTGTATAAAAATTTTCTCACACAAATCCAGAGAGAAAAGAAAGAAGATTTAAACTACAAGGTCTCTTTATTACATTTCAATAACGAAATCCTTGAGATTTGACTTTCATTTTGTTTTCATTGATATCCATGACTATTAAAAACTGACAATCTGCATTATTTTGGTTTTATCTTACATTTTTTTGTTTTGTATCGCTATCGTCTGGCTGATATTTTATTTTCTTTTTAATCTGCATTATGGCTTTGCCATGAACAAAACAAAATCAAAATCATTGTAGACGTCAGTTTACTTTTTCATCCAGAATGAAAAATATGTATTAACAAGACATTTCTGTCGCACATAATTTGCAAAACAATGTGTGACATTGACTCGTTTTGCTGCGGTGAAAACTTTTAATATAAAACTATTTTTTCAAAGTATGTTTGAGGCAAGTATGGATTTTTGTATATAATATAAATCAAAGAAGTAGCAAAAAGGGTTTAAAATAAAGTTGCATGAATGCTATTATTCTATTATTGATTTTTTTCTTATTTTTCTTGTCGACATCGTGAGCCAGGCCGTAAGTGTGAAAAAACCAAGATCTTATCCAAAATTTCGGCTATCAAAAGTAGTGAGACAAAAATTTTTACCAAGTAAGTTCTTGTTTGGCACAATACATATATACCTCTAAAATCTGCTATGTATTATATAATTTTCTCATCTCTACAAAGATATACAATTTCTAGGCAACCTGCTTACTCGACAATATATTTTCCAATATAAAGAAGGGAACATATGTATACCCATTATTCTCTCCATAAATATTGCCAATGTTGCCACGCAAAGATATGACACTCTAACGATTACAAAATACTCTAAACTGCGACCTGGGCTCGCACACGAATTGTTTCGTACGGCTTTCGTTTCTTTACGGCGAATTTTTTCGGTTTTTGGCGACTATTTTAGTATTAAAATTTTTTTTAGTTTTGGCGTTTTTTTTTATTTTTGACGATTTTTTTAAATTTATTTCTGCTTCTTTTTCGTTTTGGCGATTTTTTTCTCTTTAGTGACTTTTTGTTCTTTGACAATTTTTTAAGTTTTGACGCTTATTTTAGTTTAGGCGTTTTTCCGTTTTGGCGATTTTTTTTTTGCTATTTTTTACAATAAAAAATATATTATATATATATGTATATCTATTTTTTTAATAAAAAAAATAGCTAAAACTTAAACTGCGTTTTAGCTTTTTTAAGGTTCCGTACACCAAAGGTGAAAAGGAACCCTATTGTTTTCGCTACGCTGTCCGTCTGACCGTCAAAATGTCACAGGGTATTTTCTCGAGAACCAATAGAGCTACGGACCTGAAATTTGGACACAGTATGTAGACCTTTGGCCGCTACAACAACAAATACATGAGAGTTGGAAATTAAAGGGTGTTCCAAAACGAGCAACAAAAAATTATAAATTCCCATATAATATATATACAATTGCATGTACGAGTATATACACTCGAAATTTCTAAGATTAGTGTATTTTTATACAGACTACAACAATTAACACTAAAATTTCAAAAAATTTAAACCAAAGTGTTTTCCATCAGTTAATGCAATTTTGACTATGTAATTTTGACAACTTGCTGTATCTTGGAAACCGTAAGAGCCAAACTCTTAAAATTTTCAAAAACGGTAAAACAAAAAAAATCCCAAAACTATAAAATCTCTAAACCGAAAAAAATTCGTCACGAACAAAATAAAATCACGAAAACGTGAAAAAGCACATAACACTAGTTTACAAAATAAAATTTTTTTCATGTACATTTGATGAGATATAGAATTCCTTAAATACTCGTATACTCGTATGCTAGCACTGAATTGTGAATAAATTCAGAATTAATGGAATGATTTTTAATAAATTTTACTCGTTTTATTTATAACATATGAATGTATCACAATTAGTAATAAAATATAAAATTTTCTTCAGTTTAAAATTTTAATGAGTCTTTTAAAAAACAAACGATTTTCTAAATTTTTTTTGAAAAAATGTATTTTTTTGTATAAAACTTTCTGAATATCTCTGCAAGTATAAGACTGTGGAAAAATTCATGACGATGTAATTTAAAGGCAAATTTGTTTCCTATCCGTGGGTGTAATTTGTTATTGAATTGAAGAACTGGTTCTCGATTTAATGCAAATTATGTGATACAGCATCCTATTTTTTTTATAACGGAAAATCTCGAGATACAGAGCCAATTCAAAAAAACTTATTCAAAGGGATTGATACACAGTACTTAGTATATACAAATTTACTATGAAACCTTTGACCTTACATAATAAATTTCATTTTGTTGACCTGTGTTATTTGTTATTTTTATGTATTTTTACTTTGGATTTATTCAATCCATTGCTTATAACTTTTTAATTTTTCGGTCGATTTTCTTCTAGTTGGTCTTAGTTCTTACGTAAAAGTATTATCTTTACGTACATGAACAGAAACCAGACAATTTTTTAACGATTTGTACTTTTCTGTCAGCATATAATCACTGTAAAATATAATTTTTTTGAAAATGTGCCCTATTTTCATCGATATATTTTGGACCACTATACCAATTAAAGATCCGATTATACATGTTTAGTTGTGATATCAATACCTTTCATTTGAATACCAAGAACGACCCAATCGGACAGTTCTAGCTCGAGATATGATGGGTCAAGTGAAAAAAGGTCGAAAAACTGAAAAAATCACAATATCTCAAAAACTGGTCCATAAAAAAATTTTCGAATTCAGCGGAAGAAAATACATAAGGAAAATCACCTCTCGTCAAGTTTACATTTTCAGTGTAAACTAGTGTAATTAAAAAAAATTTCTCAAACTAAAATAAATCGTGAAAAACCGGAAAAATCGCCAAAATGAAAAAATCGACATAATGAAAAAAACCCCAAAACCCGAAAAATATCGCCAGAACGAGAAAAAAGCGACAAAACTAAAAAAAAAAAACCGTTTATGCTAAACACATTCACCACAGCAGGCTACACGAACACACGACTTCAAATGCCCATCTGCAACTGATATTCAAATACAAATACATAGTTCAGTATTGCCACTTTCATATATTTTGCATTTATAAAAATTAATTATTCTTTTAAAATGTAGTTATTTGACGTAAAAGTACAAAAGTGATTCTATTTATTCTTTACATAATTTTTTTTTATATTTTTTTCTGGTAAATAGTAGGAAATAAAAAAGTATATGAACAAATTTAAGAAAAAAATTAAATTTTTGAGAGAAGAGGGGAACTTTTTCCCCTTTGTCCCATTTTATTTTCAAGTTTAAACAGCTTATAGCAATGAGACATATTTATTTCTGCAAAGTTTCAATGATCTAGGGGCATTCAATAACTTTTCACAAGCAATCTAAACTAAAAAAAAGTATTGGCCAGCTTTTTGGCTCAAAATACTCCTCTGTGAGACGTACAGTCGGACATGATAGCGGATAGGATTCTTTTTCGCCTTTGGTGTACGGAACCTTAAAAAGCACTGGCATAATTATAAGGGCAGTAGATCAGTAATCAATTTTTACATTTTAGCTATGAACACTTTCAATTGTAATTCGAATGATAAATTTTAACATATTAAAGTTTCATCTATAATTTCTTTAGTAGAATATTTTAAATATCACAAAATTTTGCCAGTTTAAAAATAAATAAAAATTAATAGTGAATACCAGCTTAAGTACCAACAAAAAGTAATTTTTTGCAAGAAAAAATTAAACTAATATTTGGCACTGGAATCGAACAAAAATGTATTCAAATATTTCATTATTAGCTGGATTTTTTTTTTTCTGTTAATACTCGCAATAAATGTTGAACACTTTTGCATATGTTTTATTAACTAATTTATTCAGTTATCAGAATGAGTTTCTTTTTTATTTTTAAGTGTGTACGAAATGTTATACGTGCAAAAGAAAAATGTTGAAATATGAAAAAAAAAATGGATTTTTGCGTGCCAAACTTAAATAACAAGTAAATTTATACTTTGCCAAAATATGCAAAATGTTATTAAAAAGAAAAACCAACCCACTCGCATGTAAGAGAAAAATACTTGCTGCTGAGCTCCCTTTGGACTAAATTTAAATTCAAATCAGCAACATTTTGCAAGCATTAAATATTTATATATTTTTTTTAATATTAAAGCAACTTGCAAACTCTAAAATGCCAAAACAACTTTAAGGGCAAATCAATACGGTCTGTTTCATGTTTAAGGAAATCTCCTTGACTTTGCTTTCTAGGATTTTTGCATTTTCTATATTTTTTTGTTTTTTTTTTCGAAAATGTGATGCCAATAATTTGTGGTGTTGCATTAAAAATTTATTTTGTTTGCTAAACCACAATCTTTAGACAATCACTTTTTGTGCTTTAAATAACACAACAATTTTTAATTTAATTTAATTTAATTTTTTTTATACAAATGAATTTTTGATGCCGAATTACTCGTGTTTACTCTAGTCAGCTGTGTTTAATTTTTTAGCACAAGGAGAGGGTTGGCATTCATCGATGTCTTGATTAAATTAATTTTATTTCTCTTAATTTCATTACTATTCTGCACAATTCATCTAATTCTTTTAATTGAACTTATTAGTATGTTGAAAAACTACATTCGTTTTTATTTAATTTGAAAATCTTTAATGAAAATGGCACTTAAATTTTTTCTCACAAAACTTTAGCTTTTCATATTAACAGTAGAAAATGTTCACTTTGCCGCCTGCTAACATTTGCCAACACGTATCAAGGAAATTGAAATGTCACAAAACTTTTCGAGTTTTCACTATAAAACGTGATCATATTTTGTTGTACGAACAAACAGCAAGAACGTGACAATATTGAGGATTTCTCGTACCTGCTTTTAAGGACTATAAACTATTTTCATTGGGGGAGAATAAGGCAATAGAGCAGTGCTTGAAACAATACAATAGTGTTCATCACAAAACAAAAATGTTAACATATCAAAGTATTAAACACAACATAAAATAAGCTATGTCTCATCCCTTCACAAGAGGTAGCTTTACGAAGAGGGCCTTGTTTTAAATTTGAAAATCAAAAAGGATGCAAATTTTAGGAAAAGCCCGTGAGGTAAAATTTTTGCCACAATTACAGGTTGAAATAAAGTTTAAGATTTCAATCATTTCGCATTAATTTATATTTCATACAAATTTAGTAGACTGAGAGCGAAATGCAAATATTTGGCACTATTTTTTATGAATATACCCAATTTTATTTTCTCTAATCGTATGGCTGATATCAAAAATAAAACCTGTTTCTTATGCTATAATAATATGCGAAAAAAATTATTCACCCCAGAAAAAATATTAAAAATCCCCATTTTGGAGTTTATCGAAATATGTTTAGGAATTGTGGGATTCACACAAAAATCGTTTTAATATTTCATACAAAATTAGTAGACTGAGAGCGAAATGCGAATATTTGGACCTATTTTTTTTAATATGCATACCCAATTTTAACCCATATTATCTCTAATCACAAGGCTGTTATCAAAAAATAAAACCTGTTTTTTATGCTATAATATGCTCTGAATTATTTTGCAAATAAACTAATTTACCCCAAAAAAATATCAAAAATCCCCATTTTGGAATTTTTCTACAATTTCTTGGGAATTGTGGGATTTGCATAAATTACAAGTTGAAGCATAGTTTAAAATACGTTTAAAAAACACATTAATACAAATTTAGTAGACTGAGAACGTAATGCAAAATATTTGGATCCATTTTTATGGAAATACCATATTTTCTCTTATCGCAAGGTTGTTATCAAAAAATAAAACCTGTTTTATATGCTTTAATATGTTCTTAATTATTTTGCAAAGAAAATTGTTTATCCCCAAAAAAAAATTAAAAATCCCCATTTTGGAATTTGTTTAAAATTTCCTGGGAATTGTGGGACTTACATAGATTACAAGTTGAAGCAAAGTTCAAAATGCGGTTAAAAACGCATTAATATTTCATACAAAATTAGTAGACTGAGAGCGAAATGCAAATATTTTGACCTATTTTTTATGAATACAGGCAAGTCCCGGTATAACGAACGATATAATGTCAGGCCCATTCGTTATAACGAAAAATTCGTTATATCGCAAAGTTTTTTTAAGTGTTATTTTAACTTTTTTACTGTAGACATGATACACAATACAATAAAAAGAATGTGGGCAATTTATTTTTTTAAATAAGCTACCAAATACAAAGTAACGCTACTACAATTTTTTTTTTGCAAAAATGCTGCTGCAGATTTTGTTTAATATTTTCTTTATGCCGTCCGTTATACAAGGCACACTTTATCAAAAAATTCGCTGTATAAAGTAGAAATAAATGTTCGGAATATGATGCTACCAAGTTTTAGTTTTTTATTTGCGATTTTTTCTTTATCATTCGTTATATTCAGTACAAAATTAGAATATTATTCGTTATATAAGGTTGTTAATGTAAAATATTTGGACGTTCGTTATACCGAGATTTGCCTGTACACCCAATTTTAACCCATATTTTCTCTAATCATAAGGCTAATATGAAAAACTAAAACCTGTTTTATATGATTTAATATGTTTGGAATTATTTTGCAAAGAAAATTGTTTATCCCAAAAAAAAAATAAAAATCTCCATTTTGTAATCTTTTAAAATTTTCCTGGGAATTGTGGGATTTTTATAAATCAAACTCCTCATTTCTTTTCGATGATTCATATATTTTTTTTGAACTGGAAATAATATTTCATAAAATCGAGTTTTTCAATCAATCTGTTGATGCATTTTGATGTAATATTTAATTAAAGTATTAATTGAAAGTACATTTATAGATGTTTAAACGCTTTTATTTATCAAAGTAACGTTCAATATTTTTTTTTTTTCACATAAAAGTTGGTTTCAATAATATTCTTTGAGTTTAAAACAACAATTAATTATCAAATATTACGGGTTTTATAGTTAAATCTTTTCTGGCTTATTAATAAAAATTTTACTGATTTATAAAGGGCTTATAAAGCAAAATTTTTTTATAAAAATCTGTAAACTCTATAAACTCTTAACACAACAATAAAATTTTTCTATAAACAACACTTTAAAGCTAAGTTATTTTTATTGCCCACTTTGAGGCCTCCAAAAAGACGTCAAACAATTTTTCAAGTCATCCGCAATAATATTTTTCTGGCTTTTTATTTTTTTTATTTATTTCATAATTAACGTTTGCTTATTTTTCGTACAATTTCTTTTAAGCTCATTGCCTTTTGCTGCGCTTGACTTCACAATTTTTCTTTCTTGCTCTCACTCATACACCTTAATTTTATAGTCGAAAATCATATGATTTTTATCAAATAAAAATACCTTAATTCCTGTTCCAAACCCCTAAAAAGCAACAACAATAAAATGATTTATTGGGAAAATTACATGGCAGACTTTCGCACGTAGAAGTTAAATAACAGTTACAGGTACTCGTGTGTCAAGATTCCTGTGTCTGAATTAAAGTTAAAAAGGCCATAGCTGCAAGGGCACTTTTTCGAATAAACGTTACAAGTTGAATGCAATTTTTAATTAAATATTTTTGAAGAACTTATAAGCAGTTTTCTGAACATTGACTTGAAATAAGTAAAATAATGGCCCGAAAACATACGTGCACTGACCTAATACAAAGAGTTTTTTTAAAGAGAAGTAACACTCAGAAAATGAATGCCTACTACTATTACTAGGTGTTACCTTCGTTAGGAAAGGGATAGTTACAGAAAAGACAGGTGGTGAATGAAGAAGAGATAGGGGAAACCTTCATTCTTTTTACAATTCTGCTTTTTGCACGTTTTAAATAATGCAGTGTTGCAGCGCCTCTGGTGTCAATGAGGCGTATTAAATTCTCAAATTGTTGTACAAAGGCCCGAGTTCGATATCTGGCCTGACCTGACATTGATATGCATTCGTATCTATCGCAGCGTTGATATTTGTAGCAATTAATCGTCGGGGAAGTAAAATAACTAATAAAATGGCAACACGTCTTAAAGTAATACGCCCAATTAACACCAGGGGCGTTGCAACTATTCTACAAAAGTTAATAAAACACTCAATAGCAGAGTTGTAAAAACGAAAAAAAAAAAAAATAATAATAAAATGTGTCTGTCATTTCAACATTTGCACTTCACTATCCCTTTCTTACTCTCAGGTAACTCAAAGGCACCTCTTGATTTGATCCAAGCGAGTTGCAAACTTGCTTTCTCTTCTCAGCAACCTGCCAACCTAATCTAACCTAAGGCCTTAAAAAAAGGCCTTCTTACCACACTCCCAACAACATTTGCAAATGTTTAATTTTATAGAAAATAATGCTACTACAAGTACTATACTGCACTGTTGTAAGGAAACTCAACCTTTAACACTTGCATATTGTTACTTGTTATATAAATTTGTAGAGCAGTGCAAATGTGAGTGTTCATGTCTAGTGTAAATATATAAATATTTCATATGATTAAAGTACATACGAGAGTATATACATATGTATATGTAGATATACATATGCATGTACCGTGTTCTTGCTACAAAAAGGAACATGGAAAAAAGCAACACTTGAATGAACATTAAATATTGCTTGAACAGTAAATACGGGCTATAACATACGGTAAGATAAATTTTACTACGGTCAAATTTGTACACAAGTTCCATGAAGACATTTATAAGAAATACGTGGTAGATGAACTTTATAGAATACAGAGATCCGCTTGCGTAGGGATAACAGGATGTTAACGTACTAGTCCATCGGAGGCTCAGAATGCTATACTAAACCTTATTCCGATCGATCTTCATATATTAGCGGTATCCTCAAGTAGGGCGGCAAGATTAGCGGCATCTGAGCAGAGGAGATCAAGGTCCTATGGCCATGCCAGAATCCTCAATCAACTACCCCTAGGCTGAGGAAATATATTGGATTACATGGTGCCTCATCTGGACTTTGACAAAGTGTTTAAGAATTTGATTCAATACAGACGGGAGTGGAAGGGAGGCACAATGGTAAGGGAATATGACGTCAGACTATACACTGATAAATCAAGAATGGTCTGCGGTGTCGGCTCTGGAGTCTTTTCAGACTATCTTGGTATATAATGCTATTTCGGTCTCCTTAATGAAGCCACTGGTATCTTTATTCATACATCACTTCGTCTATTCTAATCGAGCAATGTAAGAGTTTGCTATCTAGCCTGGGTGGTCAGGCTGACCTCACGCTCATCTGGGTTCCAGCACATAGCAACTTTTAAGCTAACGAACGGGCGGACGAGCTGGCCACAGCTGGCTCTGGTATGAATGCCTCCGATGCCGAATCGGTAGCCATGCCGTTTGGAAATACTAGTCACGTGCAAGGTTGCTAAGAAAATGTGGCCTTGATACAATGATAAGCGCTCAATACAATTAACAACTAGGAACAGTAGGGACATCTCGAGACTCGTTGCAGTCATGACGGGATACTGGACGGTCGGTATACATGCTAGTAGGATTTGTCTTATTAGATATGGCAACACGACGGGCTGGATCTAGTACCTATTACCGTATCCGTATACTTAGATATGGTTCTACATAGGTTGACACCAGAGAGTGAAGTAGTCTTTCAAAAAAGATTCATCCAGATTCTACTTGAATGCCTACGTGTAGAAGGCAGCCACGTAAACCAACCAACCAACCAAGCTCCCAGAGTAGTTGCACATATAAGGTTATGTTTGCAGAAAAAGGCGCAAAATATACTTAAAAAAATTAATTTATAAAAGCATTCATTACTAGTATTATAGCCGCGGCTCCGCTCGCCTTGATATACTATTTTAGAAACTATACTTAAAATGTATGAATGTTTTGTTATTTGTTACTCACTGAAATTGAAAAAAAAACGATAAAAAGCAACAAAAAGGCGATAAAAAATTAAAACTAAAACTGGTTAAATCGAATCGAAAATTGCCCTAACCAGCTCAAAAATGTGTTTTTCGGAAAAAATCCAAACTAAATAAAAAAACCTGTTCCGAACCTGATGAAAAAAATAGTCGATGTTGACCGCTGGTAATGTAGCTTTCCATTGGCGAACGAATTTTCAGAATCGATTGAGCGGTTTGAAAATCCGTGTCAAATATAAAAAAACCGGTTTTGAATGGTAATGTAGCTTTCCATTGGCGAATGAAAGCCAATCGGTTCAGCGATTTGAAAATCCGTACAAAATATGAAAAACCCGGTTCGGAACTGGATAAAAAATACCATAAGTTTGACGTTGATAATGTAGCTTTCTCTTGGTGAAAGCATTTTTAAAATAGGTTTAGCAATTTGAAAATCCGTACAAAATATAAAAAACCCGGTTCCGACCCGGATCAAAAATACCCTCTGTTTGACGCTGGTAATGTAGCTTTCTATTGGTGAAAGAATTTTCAAAATCGGTTTAGTGCTTTGGGAGTGAAAGCGCAGCAAACAAACAAACTCATTTTCACATTTATAATATTAGTAAGGATAAGGATTAAGGATTAAGGATTTTCATCTCTCAAGTAGAGGAGATCTGAATGGAATTAGTTCCAAAACCGCCGATCTGGCCAGTTCGTCAGCTGTCAAATATCTGTCATCTGCAGTATCATTTATTAAGTGGAAGTTTTGCCATTTACGAATTTCCTTGCGGAAAATTTGGCGATAAATATTCTAAACGCAATCGTTCTATGACTTGCAAAAATGTGGAGTATTACTGAAACTAGGGAGTAGTGTATTGATGAGATGAGACAAATCGTGCAAATGGTTATATATCCATCATTTTTGTGATGCGCCGTCTTAATCTTCAATCGATTCAATTGGGACTTGGTGTAGTATTGTAGTACGCGGACTGGATAAATTTCGATTTGGCTGGGCATACGACCTATTAAATAGTATAAATATTCTCCCTTATTGTGAATGGCGTCGTCGACGTCACATTAAGACGACAGTAAATATTGTCACTTTTCTACTCTTTATCGGGAACAATTGGCTCTTATTGACAATCTCTTCCTAATCTCTAAGGCTTTGTAAATTAATGGAGCATATTAATAGTAGTCAATTGTTGTCAACAAGGAGTAGACAAGTGCTAATTTTTACTGTCGTCTTGATGTGACGTCGACGACGCCATTCGCAATAAGGGGGACTATGTTGATTGTTCCCTCCAATGAGACCGCCAAGTCGCTCGGGAACCACTCCCGTAACTATTTCTAAGTTTTAACTTTGACTTAAGTAGTATTTATACTTTTGAAATATGAGTGCCCTTGTGGTCAAGTGGGTAGTGTGCTGGACTAACATGCCGGAGGTTGTCAGTTCGAATTCCACACCGATTAGGTCCCTGTAAGATAGTTCAGTGACAATTCACAAGGTTCATACAAAGTATAAATTAACCTCAACCTAGGCCATTCCCATGTAAAAGAGAGTGGTCTGCTTCATATATTCATATTCATATTAAAATGGGGCTCCATTCGTGCCAGTTCGATTCACCACAGTAATTGTTTTGCTTTGTCGTATAAAAATTTTTGAAAAGTTTTTTGTAGAAAAAAAACCCCAAATTATCCTTAATTACAAAAATTATGACAGTTGCCTCATTTTTATAAGACAAGAAAAAGTTGAGCACCTTACGAAATAAACTTTAAATATTTTTAAGTGACAACACACGGTTTTTTTTACAAACCCTCCATTTATCAAGTATAATTTATTATATTACTTTGCCATTGTTTGGGTCAAAAGTGAAAAATTGAAATCTTAAGCCATCCCCAAATTAAGTGATTGCATTGAGATATTTTTACATGTGAAAATGGAAATTGTTTTCTCCTTTTTCGTTATTGTCTTCTTTATTTCTTTATTATGTTCTTTATAAGATTTGTTGCTTTTAAGTTGTGAAATTGTTTTCCTCCTGACTGCACACAACAATTCGGAAGTGTGGAATAAGTGAGTAAAACCAAAAATACAAGAAGAGAACAAGCTAATAACCCAACAAACACAATATCGAGCAATTTAAAATCTCCATGAGACAGGGTCTCATTAATCATGAAACGAAAAAATATTATAAGAAGTCCTAAAGCAAAAAACCCTGCTTTAACTCACAATTTTGGAAATTTGTAAAAGAAGAAGGGAGGTGTCTTAGGACACTCGGTTAGAGCTATGCTGCTTTGCTATATAAAACAAATTTCATGTGTTAAATAACAATGCAATAAAATTATATTATATCGCCGCAAATATTTCAAAACGTTTCCATTTATTTCCCATCACTTTCTTTTCTAACTGCATACGATTGTGCTCATGTGCAAAAACAATAGAAATACAAATTGAGTAATTGTTCTCATTGTTTTTCTTTTTATTTTTGTTTTTTTTTTTTTTTTTGTTTCACTCACTTCACAAAGAACGAAACAAAACAAACTGCCTGGCTCACAATGTCGACAAGTAATTTTCTTTCTCTTATTTATATTGAAAACAAAAACAAATTTTCTTATTTTGTTTTCTTCACAATATAAACAAGCGAAAGAAAATTTCTTGTCGACATCGTTAGCCAAGTAAAAAATCAAGAATTTGTTTCGCTTATTTTCGTCCCCTGGTTTTAAGTTCAAAGGAATCAAAACAAAAATAAATTTATAACTTTAATAGTGTCGATTAATTTTGTTACGAAAATCTCGTCCTAGCTACTGTGCCGTGGCATAAAGATCATAGCTCTAAAATTATTTAATATCAATACCTTATGTTTACTGGGAATTATGATGAATCTGAAAACTTATAAGACAATTCGACTTATTGTTTCGCTCAAGCTGTGTATAACAATGAAAGAATGTAAAAGAAAGCGGACAAAAAAAAACTTGTTGGCTGCGAACTACTGCATTTCTGCTTCCACAATCTCTTTCTTTTTTTTTTTTTGTTGTATGGGGGAAAATATCCTGCAGCTATTATTTATACCTTCATTTACCTTCTTGAAACAAAATCAGCCAAGTATGAGTTGAAAAAGTGAAAACAAAACAAAAAATTTGCGCAAATTTAACACCACCCAGCAAAAATTTTCCAAGATTTTGTAATGGGTAGTGCTCTTTTAATGGCTTACAAAGTAATGAGTGGTACTTATTTATATCATTACGTGAAAGTACTTATTGTAGTACTTTCCAGTTAATAATGAAGTATATATAGAGACAAATTGATTAAAAAATTTAATTATTTTTGGATATTATTCAATATACACATTCATATATTTTCTTTGCAAAATTATGATTTTTAAAAAAATTCTACTTATTTTTATTAGCAAAAAATTATTTTTGAACAATTTTAGGCAAACATTAATCCACAAAATAACCCATTAAATTTTGAATACTTTTAGGCAATCAGTAATCTATTAACTTTTGGGTATTTGTAGGCAAAAAGTATAGGGTACCGCATACTTTTTGAACTTCTCAAACAAAATTGTAAGTACTTACGACTGAAGAGTACATACACTTTTTTGCATTCTAGTAAGCAATATTTTTTGCTGGGCAATAATACGGAAGAGGGAAGACGAATAAGCGATGTCCGTCTGTCCGTACGGATGGGCGGACAGTCCTTCTGCCTGTACTTGAAATCCGTTTTCCGAAACTCCCAGAAAAGCTAGAGACTTAGGTCTTTTAACTGGTGTATCAGAAATGGTCAGAAATAGATTGGTATTGAAAATCAACAAAAACCGAAAATACGGTTTCAGAGCTGGGAAGCTTATAATTTTATTTGCCATGTAAAAGTAACTAGCTGAAACTAATTTTTTTCTTTTGTAATTTTAACCTATTTTATATTTCAGTTAAAACTAAATTGGCATTAAAAATCAAAATAATTCAAAAAGACGATTCCAGGGTTGGAAAATCAAAAGTATTTTTTTTGTATATATAAAATTAATCTACAAAAAATAATTTTTTTATTTTTCTCTATAAATTAAACATATTTTATGTTAAGAGAGAAATATGTTGCTCAAAGAAATTAGAAAAAACTGAAAGGATAATTCCGGGGTTGGTAAAATTAATTTTATTTTTATTATTCTTTAGGAATGAAAAATAATTGATGTTTTAGAAAGAAAACTTCGGTATAGAAAATTAAAAGAAAAATAAGAAGCACAGCTCCGGAGCTGGAAAACTTAAAATTTTTTTTGTACATTAAAGTAATTAATTTTCTTCTTTGTTAATTAAATACATACTTTCTATATTAAAGAAGGGAAGACATTAGTTTTAAACATGATAAAAATTAAAACAAAAAATATAGCTCCAGGGAAGGAAATTTAATTTTTTTTTATATAAAAGGGACTTAATAAAACTAGTTTTTTTTCTCTTTAATTAAACATATTTTATATGTTAGAAAGGCCTTTACTCAAAAAATAATAATAATAATGCATTTAGGAAAACCTTAAAGTCCTTCGCCGACTCAGATTTGAATTTGACAAAATATTGAGTTGTGAAAGGAAATTAACGCAAAATATACAAAACTCATTTCAAAAAAAAATAGTTCCTTTTGGAATGTACCTCGTACATATTTTTGTGTGTGTGTTGTGGCTAGTGAGGTTTTCTAATGGCAGTAAAATATTTACTTATTTTTTACTATTTGTTTATCTACTGGTACTTCAAATCAGGACTAGACGTGTTGTTACAGCAAGAATAATGAAAGAAACGAACTTAAAACTAATTTATGCAACATTAAATACAGACATTTTGTAATAATACAATATAATAAATACTAAAAAGACAAGCAGTTTAAAACAAAGAAATCCTAGAAGGATTGAAATCTAAAAAAAATGTTGTTGGGGGAGAAATAAAACGAATTTTTTATATTTAATTTTGAGATTTTATTAAGCAGCAGCCTTGATCTATAGCAAAAGGAATCTTATATTGCCAAAATAGTGTTCATTTACTACATTCAAAGAATTATTAAGGTACAAAAATTATTTTTTTTAATATGATTCATATGGAATTTTGCCCCTTTTTTAAATTAATAAAATCTCTTATTCGACCAAAAAGCATTTTAATTGCTCACGTCTCTAGCAGTGTGACCAGATCTAACAATATTTTAAATAATCCTAAATTATTAAAAAAATTTATAAAATATAATGCTAATATGTATTTAAAAAATATTTTTAATAAATAAAATTTTTTTAAAAATATACCGTAAAAACCTAAAAAAATATGTTTTTAAAAATTATATAAAATGATTTATTTGGAAGAAAAAATCCAACACTCCAAGAAAATTTACATATAAAATAAGATAAAATTAAAATAAATAACTAACCAATAAAAAATTTAATAAAAAAAATAAAATTTAAATTCAACTTTTATATTCATTTATAGTGTTTTCACACTGACTTGATTTTAATAAAAGTTGGTTTTAACGTTAAAACCAACTGTTAAAACCTGGTTTTATCATACAAATTATTTTTGTTAAATCCAACTTAAAACCATTTCTGAATTTGTTTCAATTTGATATTATGAAATGCAACCCTGTTTTCGCTGTGGTATATTAAGTGCTGCCAAGTTAAAATTACCGGCAGCAGCTGATAATTTTTATGTCAGCGAATAACAATAGATGTCGCTTGAAAGATTTTCAACTTAAAAATGGATGCAGCAGCAACAATAATTAAAAAATTATGGAAAACTAAGAGTTTTTTGGAAGGAAAACAACAAAAATATTTTCACTGACCTCTGAAAAGTGAAAATAAACGATATGACTATCGATCAACCGATAAAAAAGTTGTATTTTGTGATTTAATTGTGCATTCTTCACTTTGTATTACTAGTTCCATAATTTTAAAATGTTTATTTACAAAATATAAAATAATTTCCATTTTACAACGCATTCTAAAATCTTCGAGTTTTTCATACAAACAAAAACAGTTGATGTACAGTTTGTCAAATAAGTGTTATACTCGTAAAAAAATACAGCAACAAACACATGAATTCCTGCAGGAGATTTGTTTTATTTTGAGCAAACTTATTAGTAATTCTGTGAGTTAAAACCTGAATTTAACAAACTTGCAGAGTGAATGCAAAATCAGCTGTTTATGGTTTTAACGTTAAAGCCAGGTTTTAACTTGCAGTGTGAAAACACTATTATATTTTCAAATAAAAATCGTTGGCTGGCACATCTTAATACGCTTTTATACAATAAAAATTTTTTTTCAGTATCAAAATAATAATAAGTATCAAAATATGCTCAAAAATATGCTTTAAAGGGTAAAATATGCAAAAATATGCACAAGCAAACCAATGACAAAATTCATAAGTTCTGCTCTAAAAGTCACATGAAATGTTAAAAAAATATGCTTTAAAGGGTAAAATATGCAAAAATATTCACAAACAAATATGCCAAAATGCATAAAAAGTACCTTATCTCCGCATTGATATCTAATACAAGAAAAAATATGCAATTCCATATTTGTGGTTTTCCTGTTAATGCATTTTATATATATATATGTTTTAATTAATTAAGCACGAGGTCAGTTTTATATAAAAAACGTTCAAAGTTTATATATAAATTATTTAAACAATTGACAATATATTATTTTATTATAACAATTAATTAACGCTAACTAATACTTCGCTACTTGGTGTAAATTAATTGTTATAATAAAATAATATATTGTTAAATATTTAAATAACTTAAATATAAACTTTTTAACGTTATTTATATAAAATTGAAATCGTGTTTAATTAATTAAAATACATAAAGAAATATAATACAAAAAGTTGCAATAAGAACTATTGTAAATAATTATTAATAAATTTAGCTTATCTTATGAAAAAAATGCTAAATGCTAAATTATTTGCTAGAAAATTATATAATAAGCTGAGGATATGCTAAAATGGCCACACTGGGCACTAATGCTTGGAAATATGCATGTATGTACTTAAAGTAAAAGTTTAAATGACACTTCAAAATTTCAATAGGTCCACAAAAAAAATTTAAAATAAAAAAGTTAACAAGCAATCAGTAAAGGACAATAAAAATGGGAGGAGGATATGATATTTTTAGTAACAAGAAAATGACAATGAAAGAGAGTAAATACGCAAACAAAATAACAACTTATAAATATAAAGACAAGGATATGCATCATTAAGTAAATGTTTAAATTTTAAAAATAAAAAGCTTTTAATTTTATTGAAAAGCAATTTCGTAGACAAATATTTATAGACAAATTCTTACAATCAAGTGGCTAGCAAATCGCCAAAAAAAATTGGCAACATAAAAATGATTCAAATAACAAGTTTACTTCATTTCTTTACGCAATGTAATAAATTAAAATTAGATAAGAGCAATATTGTAAGTGACATTCATTTTAGTCATAAATATGTACAGCAAAATGTTACTCAATGCCAGTATGAAAAATTTTTGTTTAAGAGCATGCAAATCGGGAACCGACACCCGGTATGTAAAAATAAACTTGCTTCGAATAATTTTGGTTTTCGAATAGCAAGGCATGGAAAGTTTTATGTGTTCATTATGATTAATTTTCTAAACTTTTTATTCCAAGCACGAACTTTGTTACTTTCTCATGTTTTTGCACACCTTCAGCGCCTGTCCCACGATGTCGACAACGTTCGACACACTGCCATTTGAAACCAAAACAAAATTTTAATATTTGTTTTTGTTATTATTACAACACACAATTTAATTTAAATAATTAATACTATACAATGACTACATTAAATTAAAGTCATGTTGTTTCAACTAGAAATAACGTGGATTCAATATGGTTATTTGTATTATTTCAGTATCAAATTCAAGTTGTTGCAACATGAAATAACTTTGAATAAATTCAACATGTTTCTACAATTTTATTTAATAGAACTAGAATATTAAATCAACTTGAAATAAAGTTATTTCAAAGAGAAATATTTTTTTTGAAGCTGGTTACAGTAAATCATGTTGAATTAACATGAAACATATGCATATGAAGCAAAATCATTGCCAAAATAAAATGTTAAATTAGTCTTGTTTTCGTAGATTTTAATATGAACAATTTTGTGTGTAGATAGATCTGATATTAATTTATATAAACTGGATATATAATTAAAAATTTATGATATATACTTATATACCTTCAAATTTGATAATCGTGTAAAAGGATTTCAATAAATTTTCAATAATAAAAGTAAGTATAGTTGAATTATGACTTATAATTTCTTATACTTATGCGCAATCATACTTATTGCAATTTTGTCTATGAATCATATGCACTCCATACTTAGCAACGTTTATGACGTTGTAGAATTCGACTATCCTTAACTAGTTGCCTATTAACGATGCAATATAAGTATGATTCACAATGCGAACTTCGCATACGAACATTAATGTTCTCATTATGTTCTCTGTTGATTTTTTGTTTTATTTTCCGGAAGTGAAAAACAACCATATTTACTACTATTGTATACTACTTGCAAACTTTTTAATCACTAAACTTTTTAATAAACACATGCATGAGTTGAGCGAGCTGAATCAATGTGAGTAGTATTATGAGTGTGAGTGTGGTATGACTATGATGTCGACGTTGCATTCATATTTATTTAAACCTACACTTATAAATCAATGTCATCGTGAGTATGCATAAATCAGAGTAGTTGACTTTAAATGATGTCTACTCACTTATGTTTAAAATTTCATGAGCCAGTATGAGTAGCGAAAAAATTATTCATTGCCGATCACTGATCTATACAAGCCCATAATCAGTGAAACCATGTTTTCCGTGCAGTTTAATACACATATATTTACCCAAAAAGATAAAAAAGTAAATATAGTATTATTTACTTAAATATAGAATTATATATAATGTTGCGTATAATTTTATTTAGTTAAATATTCAATGGTCTTAACAAAAAAATTAAAAGATGTAAAATCTAATAACGGAAAAAATAAACTAGAAATTATTCTATTTTAATAAAACAATTAAATGAGAAGTCAAGACAAAATATATTTGTTGGACAAATATTCCAAAAATATGTCATCTTATATTACTTCCAAACATCTGAATCGCTTTGAATAAAAAAAGTAATGTGAAAAATTTAGTGATATAAATTCAAAAATGAATTAAATTTACACCATCAAAAAAAATGGCTTCCAAGGAAGTCAATAAGATCCAAAACCTTTGACCAAAAAGTATTGCAAATTTGGATAATTTCTAATCATTTTTACGTAAGATTTTCATTGAAAAGTTTTTTTTTTTGACACCTATTCAGTCATGTTCCGAGGTCATGTTCATGGTATTGAGTAAATCCGATTTTTTGTATGATCTTTTTAATGAGTGCAAATGAACTAACTTTTCATAACTTTTATGGAGTTTGGAAAAACTCCAACCAACCATGGAAATACCAAAATATCAAAAATTTCGTTTAAATCAATATATTTTTGTATAATTAAAATTGACATCATGACATCAAATTCGTTAGCTTAAAAATCAAGAATTAACTTCCAAATTAATTATCTAGATATTGTTAATGATTATAATCACTTCCTGAAAAGTTAAAAATACACACCTCAATAACAACTTCCGATTTCTTTTTTCACTGGGATAATTAATAATATATATTAAGTTTTTCCACTTGAATTAATTAAAGCAATCATTAAGTTTAATTGAGCCAACTAAAGTCTTCATTGAAATTATTAATTGGTATGTACTTTTTTTATAGAACCGAAGCTTTAAAAAATTTAACTTAAGACATTTTGTTTGCAAATTTTCCAGCACCAAATAATGTGCTTAGCTTCAAAAGTTTGAGAATTTAACTATTTGATTTTTAGTTTGAGTTTTACTTGACTTATAATCAGAAATATTTAAGTAAATTTCATGACGTCTCTTGCATACATTTTTATATATATTTTACTCTTATTGACATGCTAATCTTTTGGGTTAGATTGTTGTTAACCTCCCAATCAATTGAGCTACTTAGAAGATCTTAATGAAATCATATTGTGTTATTGTTAATGCATGCTGCCTTTGTTGTCACTCAGTCAGTATTAATAATACATTTAAGCCAACATGTATTACAATGAAGTCATAAATGTTTTCAGTTAGAAAAGTAAAACAAAAACGCAGGACACACCAAACATACGAGAGCACTCTTCGAACAAAGAAAATATTACTTTATATACATATCAGAGCATAACAAAAGTATTGTTTTAAATACTCTAGAAGTAGTGGCCACAAAAGAAATATAAATGTGTACAGTTAAAAATAACACCTATATTCATACCATTCCTCAAATTAGGCAGCACAAATAACTATAACCTAAATTTGTACACGATATCAGCTACTATCATACACATAAGTACAAAAATACTCTGAGTATTTATTCGGCTACGCATGAGTATATACAGGAGTATTTTGCTTACACACACTTCAAATATCAGTGCTGCCAGAAAAGTGATTCGGCAAAATCATAGAGGATAACAGAGTTAAAAAAAATTAGTGATGAAAACAGCCAAAGTCCGCTGTAACGCAGTTTCCACGAGAAAGGGACAACTGTAGTATATTTGTTAACAAGAGGCAATATGTATTTTGTGAAATGAACAAGTGTACATACATACATATATAGTTACAAAATTAAATGAAGGAATTCTTTGCATTTAATTAAAAAAACAGCATGTGAAAATGAGTATTGGTATTAAAAAGTAATTAAAGTTTGTACATTACATCAGCTACAATCATACACATAAGTACAAAAATACTCTGAGTTTCTATTCGGCTACGCATGAGTATATACAGGAGTATTTTGCTTACACACACTTCAAATATCAGTGCTGCCAGAAAAGTTATTCGGCAAAATCTTAAAGGATAACAGAGTTAAAAAAAATGAGTGATGAAAACAGCCAAAGTCCGCTGTAACGCAGTTTTCACGAGAAAGGGACAACTGTAGTATATTTGTTAACAAGAGGCAATATGTATTTTGTGAAATGAACAAGTGTACATACATATATATATATAGTTACAAAATTAAATGAAGGAATTCTTTGCATTGAATTAAAAAAACAGCATGTGAAAATGAGTATTGGTATTAAAAAGTAATTAAAGTTTGTACATTAAATCAGCTACAATCATACACATAAGTACAAAAATACTCTGAGTATTTATTCGGCTACGCATGAGTATATACAGGAGTATTTTACTTACACACACGTCAAACATCAGTGATGCCAGAAAATTGAATCGGTAAAACCATAGATACTAGAGTTGAAGAAAATGAATGATGAAAACAGCTAAAACCGGCTGTAACGCAGCTTCTGCGAGAAAGGGACAACTGCAGTATATTTGTTAACAAAATAATCAAAACAAGCAAGATACAATATATACTTTGTGAAATGAACAAAAGTAAAAGAAAGTATTGGTATTAAAGAGTGCTTAAGTTTCAAATGATTCCTGATTTAACTTTAAGCATTTTTATTGAAAAATTTTAATTTTTATATTTTTCTTACAAAAATAATACAACGAATGAGAAATGAAAATACATTTGAACAGGTAAATAATTTAGCAAAATTAAATGAAAGAAATTGTTGTGTTGAATTAAAAATCAGAATGCGAAAAAGCTTATTATTATTAAAAAGTGTGATTAAAAGTTGTTTTAAAATGATTACAGATTTCACTTGAAGCATTTTCATTCAAAAATATTAATTTTTACCATTTATTTACAAAAATCGCACAGCGAATGAGGTTACAAAGTATAATATGAAAATAAGCTAAAAATTCCACAACGGAAGAACCTTTAAAGAAAACGCAGTGACTGAGTGAGCGAGACCGTCCGAAAACACAAATTATCTTCCGTCTCGTGACAACTCTATATAGCCTCAATAGATTGCATCTCAGGGGTGGAAAGTGCGGTTTAATAATTGTTGACTGCGCTCATAACGGCTCTAAGTAATTAGTGGTTTTTTTTATGGGAATTGTAACAATTAAGTTTAACATTTGTTACGAGTAAAGTACTAATCATCTCAAATTATTATTTTACTCTTAGTATCATTTCATCCGAATAAATATCCATACTCCGAGTGTAAGCATACTCCGAGTACAAAAACGACAGACGTTTAATACGCACAATATGCATCAGTCATTCTATTTATAGTTGCGTGATATTTAAGTTTTCACACAAAATAAGTAGTGATACTCTTGTATTCCCACATATACATATATGGGAATCGTCTGTATTCATAGTTGCTTGAAACTAAAATAAAATGTAATAATTAAGCAGTTGGGAGGTAATTCCAAGTCCTTTCAAAACACATAAAGCCATAAAATCTTGTAATTTTATACCTCAAACTATTAGAAACAAGTAAATTTTGGTAACGGCCCTTAAGCGTATACATAACAATAAAATCTCCTTAACAATTTAATAACAATACGACACAAACACCCAAGTCACATACATTTTAATAGTCAGACAAATAATAATAATAAACAAAAAAAAAGCGGCAAAGGAAGCAAGGACGAAGGAAGCAAAACCGAAAGAAAAATTAAATAAATAAAAAGACAAGGAGCAGTGTGAACAAAGGAACACTTCTTTTGCGGTAACTAGTACGTGATCAGTGTCAACAAAATACTTTGAAACAAAATAAGCTACAACTAAACCTACATATAAATGTTTAGTATGTGATTGGTAAAGTAATATATAAAGCTACAAATAAAAATATAATAAAACTTGCTACAAATATAAGAGTAGAGAGAAGTCAACACTTGAGCAAAGGTTAGCGACCTTAGAGGATTTTTTTTTTTTTTGTTAATTTGTTCTTGAAAGATTTGAAAAAGGAAAGCTGAATTTGACTCAACACAGAGTGTGTTGAAAAGAAAGCTTTCATTTGTTTAGTTTAGTGTGTAAACGCAACTGTATATTGGTTCCTTTGGCTCCTTTTAAGGAGCATAGGGCCTCAAAACGATAAATAGATGTTTAAAATAAATACGAGTAGAAATTGGGAGAAAGAGTGGCGGTAAAATCTGGTTGTTTGAAAAGTTAAAATATTTGTTTGCATAATTCCAGGTTTGTTACACGAAGAATGGCAAATTAAATTGCATGTGTGCCGTTGGGCTCGAAGCAAGTCTCACATTCCATTTTCATGGAAAATTCTGTAAATAAAACAGAAATTTAAATCAACAGACACCACATACAGTGGGCCAAATACACAAACGCAAATGATGAACGTATAGAGCTCTACGAAAACAGCATGTAAATCTACTCTGTTGGTTTTGTCTTGAAAAAAATTTAAAAATCATAACATGTTCAATTGGTTTCGTCAATATACGAACCTTATCCTTACTTCAAAATTTTAAATAGAAATTATTATTTTAAGTTTTAAGATTTTTATCGCACTTTTTCTTAAAAATTAATACTTAACTTATTTACTAAAATATAAATGTTTCTTAAAAATAAACTAAAAATTACTACTGAGATCTGAGCTGGATGATATACACAGAACAAAAATACCAATGTAAAATCAACATGCAAAAAATTTTGATTAGAAATCATATTAAATCTATAAGAAATAATATAGAGCCATAACCGCCAGAAAAGCTTAACCGATACCTGTTTTGGACTTGGTTTTATTGACGAAAATAGATTATTTAAGATCGATTTGGCCAAATGTGAAGTTTGAAAAATATGCCGTTTAAGCTCTTTTGGCGCTTATTTCACTACATGTTCTTTAAGTTAAAGTCCTGCACAAGACCATTTATAAGACCTTTCAAGACATGAGAAATTTTTCAAATGCTTTACTACAGCGAAATATTCTAAATCAAACGCTAAACAACACTGTTGGCAAGACATTTGTTTCAGTTTTTTGTCTTGTTTTAGAATATTTCGCTGTAGTAAAGCATTTGAAAAATCTCTCATGTCTTGAAAGGTCTTATAAATGGTCTTGTGCAGGACATTAGTTTAAGTGTATTGGTGTTTATTTGCTTTGTTCACAGCTACAATGCACCGCACAGTGGGGACTTTTGCAAAAATAAATGGTAATAAATCTGGAACTTCTAAACTACTGATTGGATTATATGGAACTTCGAACATCTTTAAGGGAGGACATAGGCTTTAAAACATATGTTTGGGCAGCCTTTTGGCTTAAGCTGGACAGGAGTTACAGTGGTCCAAACTTCACCAACTGGGACTCAAAAAAACTTCTGACGTACTGTTGTGTTCATTCGTTTGACTTGTTTTTATTGTTGGTTTTCATGTTCGAAAGTATCTGACAAACTTCGCTGGTAGTAGTAGAATGTATGTTCGGGCCCTGTAGACAAATCAAAGTAGCTACGCAGCTTACATATTTTTTTTTTTTAACTATAGCTTTAATTTCAAATAAATTTTATATTGAATTTAAATTTAATAGCTTTAATTTCAAACAAATTTTATATTGAATTTAAATTTAATTCATTCATGAAAGTATTTATTTAGGGTCGTATGCAAAAAAAGTTAACAAAGCTTTGCCAAGCAATGTTAAGTAAAGTTGTATTCTAAAAAAATTATTATATCAAAATTCTAAAGTAGGCACCTACGTTTGTTAAGGGTCCTTTAAGTTGATATTTCCAAAATGTGTATTTTGTTCTTCAAATATTTTTGTTAATATAGCACATATTGATTCATGATACATCTAAAAATGAAGCTAGAAGTGTTAGCTCTTATCTTAAATTTATTATTTCTGTTATATTATGGAAAACATCACCAAATTATGCAACTGATTCGAAATACATAGCAAAATCCATAAAAAAAATATTAAAATAAATTCAATTATAGCATAGACAGACGGCAGCGTTAATTTGCATTAACTGCCTTAATTCAAATTAACTTGTGAATTACACAAAAATGTTTTAGTAATGCACATACAGTCAAAACGAATGGAAAAATTCTGGATATTGAAATACTCATTTCATTCGAATAAAATATATTGCCATAATTTTTCTTTGTTCATCATATTATTTTTCCTTTTACTTCATAAAAATGTTTATCTGTTTTCCTTCCATGTCAGAAGCTCATACTTTTTAAATTAGGTTGCTTTACTTCAAGATAATACAAATTTATTTAATAAAATAAAAAATTATTTGAATACTCGAATTAATTTGTATTCGATGTTGTACATCATAAGCCGTGAAGTGGTTGTTGAACACGGTGGTGTTACCAGTATTTATTATTAAATTACAAAATAATCAAAGTTGTTTTTTGCATACAATTTCTTAACAAAGCAATGTTAGCCTTAAAGTGCTTGGTAACTACTATGAACTTTAAAGCTCAAGTAAAATAAATTTTTGCATACGGCCCTTAGTGTGTATCTAAAATTTAGATTCTATATCAAATCTTGGCACAATTTTTGGTAACGCCCGTCCCCAATAAATGCTAATATAAGGATCAAAACATCACATACCAGCTTATTATAAGCTTTGTTATGTATTTGAAAATTATGCTACAGCTCTTGATCCATTTTATCAATATTTTCGGCTGAAAATGCTCGTTTAGGTGCAAGGCAATTAGTACCGAGAAAGCAAGAACAAAGAGAATTTGCTTTTGAGTTTTCCGCAAGTCCCAACAAAAATACGCAAAATCCCATAAATGGGATTTCTCGGTATTTTTGCTGTACCTTTTTTTATTTTTCACCGAGCGCAGATAATATTTTTGGAAATACTCGTATTTAAAAACATATTTTGTCTCAAGGTAGCATACAAATTTTTGTTCAGTTTCAGTTTTGGGATTTGAGAAAAAAGGCCTTATTAAATTTGATATTTATAACCAGGGACAGGGGTTTCATGCAAATGCATGTTTTTCCCCTTAACCCTGATAACAGCAAGAACGAAATATCTTTACGAAACAATGAATTTGCGTAAAAATGGCATCGATTTCTTAGAGCATATTTTTGCATATTTTCCTGAAAATGCATATTTTTGCATAATTTGGTCATAAATGCATATTTTTGTCTCATATTTTGGTACAAACGCATGATTTTGTGTGATATTTTCTCAAAAATGCAAATTTCAAAAAATATTTTTGACAAATTAACTGTTTTTTGGACAATTTGTTCGCTTGAATTGTTGCAGAATTGTAGAACGATTGTACGAGCACACAAAACTTCAAATTTTAATGGAAATTATAATCTTGATGGTTTTAAGAGAAAATTGCCTGCTATCAAAGCCGAAAATAGTGAAACAATCGTTATATCATATTTAATCTTGTGTAAAAATATAATGTAAAAGGCTTGTCCACGTACCTTTTGAAAACAAAAATATATTTTTATATCTTTATTTAGTTGTATGTAAATTGAAAACTTTTCTTTCGTATAAAATTTTTTAAAATATGTGCATATTTTATTGTTTTAAGTGCATATTTTGAGTTTTTGATGTCATATTTTAGGTGCCTAAAACAACTTTTTTAAATGCATGAAGTCCTTGTCCCTGTTTATAACAAACGATCTAGTTCCTTCAATAACAAAGTCTTAACAAAAAATTTCTTGTAATATTTCTCACAGCATAATTTTTTGAATAAGTAAAAATAACGGCTGGGTATTTTTGCAATTTTTTTATACTAGCGAAATAGTTAATTTATATTATGTATAACTTTTGATTTATTTGTGATTTTAATGCCAATTTTTCTTAAATGTTACAAATTTTTTTCCATATTCATAATGAGTTTCCTTTTTTAAATTGAACAAGATTTGACTTCTGAATTAGCAGAACAGTGGACCAAGGTTGGTAAAACAACCAAAATTTTATTTTTTTTCTCGAATATTTACTAAACTATAAGCGAAACCCCATAAATGTTGCAGACTTTTTGTAGCTCTTGAATAGAAAAAAAATCACTTGCAAGAAATCTTTTTTTTTAGATCAAAACATCAGCTTGGCATCGGTTCTAATTTTTTATTAACCCTAGGTTACCCACTTTGGGTCTATGTGGCTCCACTCTTTTCAAATTCTAACTTAAGCTCTGAAACATTTCCTCAAATGCTGTATAACATTTTATATTAAGCGGACGGACGGCACGTTTATAAATTGCAGAATTATTCACACTTTTTTAACGAAATCCCCCACTTTGTTTGGGGGATACTGCAGGCTCTAGTAGGAAGGCACCGTCCGATCGAGCTACAAAATTAAGACCGCATTTAAGACAGCAAACCTCATACTTGAAACACCTCGTATATTAAAAATTAAAAAAATCCCACACAAGCTGCGACCGGTCTAATGCACATGAAATCTAATTTTATTTTCTACTCAAAGTTTAATCAACAACGGAAATTATATATAAATTTAATTAATATAAAAATAATCAGGGGTGTCAAAAAAACCAATCTTATCGGAATTGGATTAGAAACCGACAAAAAAAATACTTTGGTGTCATGAAATCCAATGTTGTCGGATTTTTGTTCAAACTATGTCTAGTGTCGGTTTTAGGTGTCATAGAAACCAATGTTATCGCTTTGTTATTGGATATAAACCAGCTGTCTTTTTTTTTTAATTGAAAATAAATAAAATGGCTAAAAGCGCCATTTTTCATATCTCTTTTGCAACAGTTTCATTTTTATCGAATACTTAACCAAATTAAAGTTGATAATTTGATATATGATCTAGGATATTTTCGCGAATTTGCGATTATTCGCGTTATTTCCGAGTTTATAGCTTTTTTAACAGTTTTGGAGACTTATAATCAAGTTTAAGGCTTGTTTCCCATTTTGCAACTTCTCGCGAATTTTCGCAATGATCGCGATTAAATCGAGTTTTTGGCAGTATTCTGTTTCTTAACCGTTTTCGCTATTAGATTTTGCTATTATTCAGCTGTTAGCAAGTTTTCGCGAATTTTTTCTATTTTCGCGTTTTGTATGGCTTGTTTAAAATTTTGCAATTTTTCGCAAATTTCTGTTATTTTTGCAAAAGATGTAATTTTTCAAAGTTTTTGGATTTCTTCATTCATTTTTACTTAAAAGCTTAACATTTTAAATTTTTGCAAGCTTTTGCGATTTTTCGTAGTATTTTGCTTTTTCTCTCACAGTTTTAGCAAGTTTAAGCAATTTTAGTTTATTTATTGTTTCCAATATTGCGTGATTTGTTCCAAATTTCAGCCTTATTAGAGTTAAAGAATATTTGCATAAGAATATTTTAGCGTAAATACCATAATTGACAAAATTTTCAAACAAAAACTTGCATTAGAAGCCGTAAACAAATGAACAAAAACATAAAAAATCTGATTCGAACATCGAACATATTTGCATTCAGAAATAACAAACCGACTTGTTTTCATGACACCAAATGAATCCAATATTGGTTTACAAAACGAACAATCAGCAAAACCCACTTGGATTCTATGACAACCCCGAATATAATATAAATTATATATATAATATAATGTAAATTATATATATAATATAATATATAAATTATATATATAATATGATATAATTAATTAACAACAACGGAAATTATATATAAATATAATTAATATAATAATAATCTAATATAAATTATATGTATAATATAATATAAATTATATACATATATAATATAATATATAAATTATATATATAATATAATATAATTAATTAACACATTTTCAACTATTAGAAAATGTTCACCATTCACTAGACCATTTATTTTTAATCACACGAGTAATTGATTCGATGATTAAATTAATTGATAAATAATTTTTAACTAATATTTTCTTCGATTCAAAAAATAACTATATAAAACGATTGTCATAATATATATTTATGTATATATTTAATGTTAATATTTACATTTTCCAATTGCTAATTATTTTATTTTCTTTCTTAAAATATTTCGAAATTTTCACTTTTAAAAAACCTTTGCACTGTGTAAAGATTTACTTTCAATAAGTAAAAATGAATTTCTCGTTTGCTTTCTGTTTTCTTTTCAATAAAAAAACATATTATTGATTTTACAAATTTTCTTCTTTTTTTAATATTTTCCGCAAAACATAAATCATTTGCATAAAAATTATTTTACCATTTCAATTTTATTTTCCATTGCCATATGAAGCCTTTAGAATTACCACCATATATGAACTGCCGTATGGCTGTTGCAACCATAAAAAGTATTATGAGCAATTCCGGAAATTTTCTCAACCTGAAAAATACTTTTTGTTTAAAGCAGTTTATAAAAATCTGGTTGTGTTATGGAAAGAATTTTAATTTGTTATAGAAGTACCATGTACATTTAATGTAGTTATATATGTATATATTTTTTTCATCTTTTTGCAAGCACAATGACGATACTTTGAATTTATTAGATTTTTATCGGCTTTTCTAGGCTTCTTTCATTCCTTCTTCTTTCTCTTTATATAATATTGAAGTTGTTTTCCATGAAAAAAAAAATTCTTTATTATTTTATATGTGTCAAGTGTTGTAAGCATAATTCAATATCTTGGAATCTTATTTTTACTTTGTATGGTTCTATTCGTATAACAACGTTTGAAATTCTCTTGAAGTTGAAATTCTATAGTATCGCAGCGCATACGTTTAATAAGTCAATAGAGCTAAATATTACACGAGTATGTAAGTGTATGTGTGCGTCTTATAACACAATTCTTGAATAAAAATATGACATAAAAAATTTTTAGCAAAAGTAGAATAATAATAAAAATTCATAAGAATTTAACTTTATGTTAAAAACAATAATTTTAATTTTTAGCTGAATTATTAAAGTTATTCGGTTAAATAAAATAACTTAACAAAACCAGAGGCAGGTATGCCTAAAAGCATTTTCCCAGTTAACATCTTTAATTGAAAAATAAACATATATGCAACTAACACTGTAAAAAACCGGAATATCAACCGATTTAAAGTTTATAAACGGATTTAGAAAGAAGAGACTTAGACCTTTCAAGGATTATAAGTATATCTTATTTAAGTTGATGGATTAAGTATATATATCTATGTATTTTTTTCACTAAATATATTTTTATATTTTTTTTTTTGTAATTTGTCAATTATGGACATGTTCTTAAGCTGTCTTTTTTCTTACTTTCGTATTCAAATACGAATACGGATACGAATATCTAAAAATAGCCGAATATTCGACAATTCGAATACGAATACGTACGAATATTCGTGAATCTTATAAAATTCGTTACAGCCGCATATAGCACTAGTCCTACTTAAAATTACTTTTTCATTGTTACTCACTGTAAGTTTTGATTCTATTTCATAAAAGCTGTCTCTTTTATCCGACTTGTCGTCAGAAAATAAAGTGTTCCCTGGCATCATGTCTATAGATTTCCACACTAACGTCATCTTCAAACCCATTTGAATTCGCTTGGCAACACAAAAAAACTTTTAAAATAACAAACTAAAAACCAAACTTTGCACAAACTTGAATTTACGAGTAAAAAAACTATCCGAAGTACCATTTAACCCCATGTCAGACTTTTCGTTTTCAGCTTTTTTTTTTAATATTTCAATAAATCGATAAGCAAGTAGAACAAATTTAATCGTTAGTTTATATAATAAAGAAACTATCAATTTTATGCTAAAGACTTTTTCCATTTATTTCTTAAGTTTTTTTTTCTCCTTAAGCACTACGACAGTTTGAAGAGAATAAAAAATTATTTTCTTATACTTTTGCAACTGCCACACCACCATGACTGCAAAAACAATTATTGAAAATAATGCCAGAAAATCTAACTAAAGTTTTCTGGAATTCTTAAGTAAATTATTTCCTTCTCTTTTGAAAATTTTAAAGGTTTTGTGTTATTTTGCTTTCTATTTTTTTTTTCTAACCCATAGCAAATGGAAGTAAAGTTTTAGCATATAAAAATATCTTAAAGGGATTAGAAAAAAACCCAGCGAAATTTTTAGGGGAATAAGTCATGTATGCTTCCTTAAAGCTAGATTTACACTATTGAAATTTTCTTCAAAATTGCTTTTCAAAATGCTTTGAACTCGTGTAAACAGCAAAATTTTTAAGAAATTTTTAAGTTAGCTTAAGTTAGTAAAATGAATAATATGATTTTATTAATTTTGGCTCATTTGAATTTTACTATAAAATATCCTAGTTAAATACTACTTCGATTAATCGCCGAATCCAATTTTATTCGTTGTTATTTCTGTTACAAAATACAATTATTGTATTAGATGTTCATTTGAATTATCGAGTAATAGATTTTTACTCGCTATTGATTCGAATAACCGATTTAATAATTTTTTATCGAATCGATTACATATTATTAACCGTTATTTATATCGGAATATTACAAATAACTGGTTTTGCTGGTTGTTACTTATTCGAATAATCGCCATGAAATATTTGTATTCCTTATTTATTCGATTAGAGAAAACGTGTTTGTATTCCTTATTTATTCGATTTAAAATTTTTTTATTCCTTTGGTAGGCGAATAATGGCCTACCTACAATAAAATATAATTATTGCATTACTTACTCATTTAAAACATCGATTTTTACACGCTATTGATTCGAATAATCGAATTATTAATTTTTTATCGAATCGATTTCATATTTTTTATCGTTATTTTAATCAAAATATTACAAAAAACTGGTTTTCTGGTCGTTACTTATTCGAATAATCGCCATGAACTATTTTTATTCCTTATTTATTCGATTAGAAAAAAAATTGTATTCCTTATTTATTTGATTAAAAAATTTTTTATTCCTTTGGTAGGCGAATAATCGCACAATCTAATTTTATTCGTTGTTATTAATACAATAAAATATAATTATTGCATTACATACTCATTTTTACTCGCTATTGATTCGAATAATCGATTTATGAATTTTTTTTATCGAATAGATTACAAGTTTTTAACTCTTATTTTTATCAGAAAATTACAAATATTTCTTATCAATTGAAATAACAAAAATAAAAAAGAAAAAATTGAATCGAATAATATATTTTTATTCGCTTGAAAAATTGTATGATATAATTTCTTAATGATTCAAAGAATCGAATAAAATTTAGCCATACGCATAATCGAGGAATATATATATTTGTAGTCTTCATTCATTTAAATAATCGAATAAAATATTTCGAATCGTTACTATTTGTAACATTTTATTTGTTATGGAATGGTAGAAGGAATTTAATATATTTCTACTTATTATCGGTTCAAATTTGTTCATAAAATTGCTCTAATATTTATTTATTGATCACTAGTTCTTTGAATATTCGAATAAAATTAAAATCGTAGGTAATCGCATCACTTAAGAAAAGATGCACCGATTTCGATATTTTTTGGTTAAATGATTGTCAAGTAAAGAAAAATTGACCGCACCCTCTTTAGCGCCCACTTTTCTTAATTTATTTAAAAACAGGGCACCACTGGACAAATATGTCCACTTTTTTAATATTCGTAGTAATTTAAAGAAATAGTATTAAGGAGTTGCCAAGTGGGCGTGGCACCTCCCATTTATAATAAGTATTTTTTGTAATATATTAGGAATTAACATGACTTTGTAGTCGAAATTAATTAAGTGGGCGTGGCACCTCCCACATAAAATTTTTTCATATTTTAGAGTATCTTTGCATCTAATGCCTCAAGAAACGTGAAATTTTCTATAAATAAAGATTTCTATAATATGAGTTATCTTACAAAAAAAAATAGATCGAGTTGGACTTGTGGGTGTGGCACCGCCCATAAAGAAAAAATTTATCTTTGAGTTGTCTGGAAAACTAATATAAGCAGAACGTTTAAATTTTATATCGATAGTTTTCTTGATATTGTGCCTTGTCTGTGGAAACAATTTCCGAATTAAAGAAGTAGGCGTGGTGTCTCTCATACAACCACCGCAAATGTTCGGTTTGTTTTCAAAAATGATACCATCTTACCTATCTTGCTGATTTGCTGACAGTGTATTATTGATGGTCTAGAACAAAGTCAGGCCAACACATACATCTTTATATTATTTAATTATTTTTGTATTAGTGTATAATATGAAAGAGAGTAAGATGCATGCTTGTACGAATGATTATGATAGACTAAATTGTTCTCTTCCACACGTGTGGTTTAGTACGTGTAAATAAGAGAGTAACGGGCGGCATTAAGGTTGTCTCTGGTCTGGAAGGAACAATACGGTATTACTCTTATAATGTTTAAAATGTACTTTAAGATACCTTGGAAGCCAAGACAATCAACATTTTAAAAGGTTTTCGCAAGCAGTAACGCCCATAACAAGAATAATATTATAAAAAGAAGTCAAGAAGAATGTCATCTCCCTTAGTAAATTAAGTAAAGTAAATTTTATTTGAACATTTTTGAGCTCGAATAACTAACAAGACTAAAGCCTGGATCCCACTATCGGCACAATGTACCGATTTTCGTCGGCTCACTGAAATAAAGTCAGAAGTAGTAAGCTAAATTTGCCTTATTTCTGAACTACTTGAAATATAAGGGCATAATTTTCCCACAATGTATTGGTAATAAAGCTTTATGCACTTATTCCAGAATTAATTGAGTAATACTGCCATTTTGGCTTACTACTTATGACTTTATTGCAGTGAGCCGACGAAAATCGCTTAAACATGGTTGCTGATTAATTATATAATAACCAATTTCTTTTTTCTTTAAAAATTGTCATAGAACCCAACACTTTTTTTCATTAATAGAAGAGAAACCACGAATTTGAGTCTCTTCTTCCAGAGAAACAGGAAGGAAACATTTTGCTGGGTTATGTGAACCCAAGTTTTCTTAGTTTAAGAATTTTATGACATCAAAATTTTTTTCTAAGAAACGCTAAAGTAGCAGCAGAATTTGATTATTTATTAGCTGCGGGTTAAAACCCACAAAAATAGTTTTATTTCGCAGTTGAGAAAAAGAAAATTAATGGAAAATTTCATTAAAAGCAAACATATTTTTAAGCAGCCAGATAATGAGCGCATTGAAAAAAGGAATGGCATTGAAGTGTAACTCAGGTAAAGGCAAAAGTTTTGGAAAATAATTTCTTTAGAAAAGATTTTTGGCAAAGGGAAAGAAAACAAATAAGAAAAGAATTTTATTACATACGCTTCTTAATCTTAATCATTTAGATTATATGCAATCTCTGTAATTTCTAGGTAATTCTTGTTGAATTAAATAAATTTAAATATTAAAATAACTTCTTTAGTCCTAATTTACACTATGCTAGTCTTATTGCTAAGCTGATTAGTTTTGTAGGAGAGAAACTCGAGGGGAAAAGAAGCATTTCTGTTCCCCTCGTCTCTCTCTCACATAAACTAATCAGCTTAGCATTAAGACTTGCATAGTGTAAATTAGGACTTAGTTTAAAATTTCATTACTATCTTTTAAGTGATAAATCCCTTCACTCAAGTACATTTCGTATTATTATACTCTTAAACAATTTCGTGGGCTTGTAATCAAATCTTTGTACTCTTAACATTTAATTTAAAAGCTGCTTAAGCAAAAACTCTTGCAATCCAAAATTGCTTTTGTGTATTTTTGATCCCGCATTCGTGAAACCATTGAACCTCAAGTACAACACAACATGACCTAATTCCCTTATTTATACTTTTTTTTGCTCATCTTCGTTGTAGACTGCAGAATCATTTGAGTTTTAAGGCCAACATTGCATTTTGCCTTCTACTTGCAAACGACTTCTATTTGTAGTTCGTTCTTCCTCTACAGCTCAAACTCAGTTATCATACAATAAAGGCCAGATTTCCAGGTTGTTTATTGGCCTAATAACATTTGGTTAAACAGATGGAACAACTCCGCGTCTGCAGCGAAAAAGAAAAATGCAAATTTTCTTTCACAATAAATCTATAAGGATATAAATTTAATGAAATTTATTTTTGATGCAAAGCGAATGCTGATTAAGTAAAAAATTATCTTTAGAATAATAATACGGAAATACTGTATTCAAATGAGGGCTAAGGTTCGTATTTTGAAGCAGCTAAATTTTATAAGATACATTTTACTGAACAAATTGCATCAAAGGCAATTTACACAGAAAAAAAAATACCAATGTAAAATCAACATGTAAACATTTTGATTTGAAATTGTATTAAATCTATTGCAAATAATATGTTGTTTAAATGTGTTGGTATTGAAAGGCATAAAAAATGGAGTTATGTGTAACAAAATTTATAGATCACCAAGGACACTAGGTTGAAAAATATAATAATATTTTTTATATATTAATATATTTTATATATTTTTTTTTCATTTAAAAAGTCATGTACTTATTAAGCCACCCTCGTAAATGTCTTAAGTTCATATTTCCACTGCCTGCGTGAATTTTAGTTACAACTTTTTGCAATTTAGATGCTGAAAAATATTTTTATTTAACCCGTATAGAGAAGTAATGTCCTTCACAGGGTGTTTTTCACACTTATTTGCTATCTGGAACATTTATTATATTGTACAGCAAAGTCACCCAAATATGATTAAAACTTATTTTAATTTAACTTTTTATGGTATTTTTTGTTACACTCGTTGTTGTTGTTTGTGGTCGTTGTGCATGAGTTTTTCTGTAAACCACTCTATTGTGGTCATAAATCATATTGTTAACTTGACCAAAATTAAGTGTTATGTGCTTTTCTATCAACTCAACTCATGCATGTACTCGTATGGATATGATTTTACAACGCAGATACATAGAAATATACTTCCATATACCCAGTTGGCCACGTCTTTAAGACATCTTTGACGACGGGTACAAGACAATGGTAAGTCGTAGAAGACATATTGAAGACAGCCCCATACAAGTCGTCGACGAAATTTTCATACAAATGGCGCCGAAGTCACACAAGACGAGATGGGCGACAATGTCGCTCAGATTGTCGTCCACACTGCTTTATTGCAGACAAAACTTATATGGCACTGTCGCTCAGATTGTCCTCAACAAAGTCTTATTGAAGACAAAACGTATGACACTGTCAACACGGCTTTATTGAAAACAAAACGATGGATATTGTCGCTCAGATTGTCCTCAACAAAGTTTTATTGAAGACAAAACCATCTATATTGTCACTTAGATAGTCATGAACGACGATTTCCTTTAAATTTTCGATTAGAAAACCTAATGAACAGGCGACATGTCGTACATTAATCATCGAAAACAATGTCGTCTGTGACGATTTGGCCAACTGGGTAACTACACACTAGTATGTGTAAGCGTTCATATAAATATGGTCAATGTGTATGAATAATAGAATATATCTGTGGTTTTCACAAACAACAACGTAAGTCAAAAAATCAAACTACGACCATAGTATGAAAAATTTATATAAACCTTTTACTGACAAATTAAATTTTCGGGAAAAAAGAATTGCAGAGCGAAGAGGAAATATGCACTGCAAAGCTTAAAAGAGAGATGTGTCAAAACAACGTATGTGAACAAAAGTATTTTTTGCGAAAGAAAATAAGTGCCAGTGACAAGCATCCTCGTATAAAACAAGCAAAAAGAAGCGAAAATCCTTGCATTAAATTTGAAAATATTTCTTAAAAAAGTTTGGAAATAACAACGTATGTTCACAAGTGAAAGTGTTTCTTTTAATACAAAAATTAATTTATTAGCCACAAAACCCATGTCATCAGAGTTACTACTGAATATTTCTCGAACAAATACACAGGTTATAATATTTTTATACAAACAAAATCCAATGCGTGCAGATCTTTCAAAAAAATGTCGGTTGTATCTAAGAAGCCTTTAAGATAAAAACTACAAAACTTGACTTAAGTTATTTTACACAGATGTGCGTTTGATTACTATTTCTATTTATGCTGTTGTGGTTGTATATTGTCTCATATTGCATTAACAAGGAACATGTTCCTTTGAATGAAATATACGTTGTATAAAAATTGCAATTCATAACCAGACAAAACCAAAAATGGACACATTTTTAACTAAATATGAACTGACGAGCTGGCAGATAACAATTTTAAATGTTCTAAAACATTGTAAAATATATGAAATACACTGAAAAAAAATTAAAGAAATTAAATTCTGAGAATTTTTTTATTCTAGGCAACGCAAAAGATTTAAGCGTAGTTATTTCTACCTCTTTTTTTATTGCAAGTATTTTGACATTTCCTTTATTATTGTATTGCAATTTAATTTTCCAGCTAAAGTAGGCTGCAGCCAGCCCCAGCAGATCAGCATAAAGGCTTGCCATGTGAATATGAAGATGGTCAATATTTCATTTCTACGAAATTTAATTTAACTATATTAACAACACATTTAAAAAATATATTTATTATTGGTTCAGCACGTCTACATGCATCTGGTACTGCTAAGTAACACAACAGTACACCACAATTCAAAAATAAAATATTAAATAAAAATCAAGTTTTGAAATATATTGTTACGCAAAAATATTAGAACAAACCTTTTAAATGCAAATGCTTTCATAAAAATAAATATTTGGTAAACAAAAAGAATTATCCAGAGTTGTTTAGCTATAGCTTCTGCTTGTTAAGAAAATACACACAAAAACCACACACACACACACATAGTAGTGCAAAAAAAATAAAGTAAACAATCACAATAAATTGCTTCTTTAATTATGTCTACACGCACATACACATTCAATACATGAACTAGTGACGTGCTCGAAAGCAAAAATTGGCGTTGCTGCTGAGATTGTCTAGACGTTGCTGTCACATTCTGGAAGCGTTGTGGGAAGTATAAAAAGGGCGACGCATTTGCTGGCTGTTCAGTCTATCATAAAGTCAGTCTGAAGTTCAGCTATTTATTGTGAAGAGTTGTCTGTTAAGATTTCAGTTCATTATTGTAAAGACGGATTAACGCCCTCTATTCTAAGCTCTGTAACAAATAAGAGAATTATAAGAGGTGACAATTTTTATATTTTAAGCAATGTAGATATTGTAATTTGTTATAATTTTTATTTTGTTACAGAGCTTAGAGTACGGATATATGTAAGTCTTAGTTGACAGCAGTTGATAGTTGTGCAAAAGTGTGTAAAAATAAAGTCAGAGAGTAGTTATTGTTGTACAAACATTGAATGTCGGCAGCAAGGCACATTTACTACAGGTACACGCATTAGGGAAAACACTCTGGCAACTCTGTGCTTCTCACATAGTTTTACAAAGTAATTGTCAAAAAATTGTATGCATCAAATAAGGCACAAAAGTAATTGTCAAATGAATTCTTTGTTATAAACGTGTAAACAAAAAATCAGCGGATTAGCAATTTGCCTGATGCATGTACCTGTTTGATATGCCTTGGTCGGCAGAGTGAGTCTTGTATGAAGAACCACAAAGAGAGGGTATTGGTTCAAGATCAGCGCAGCCAGTTTTGTTAGACGTGTATGTACAACAGCGGAGTAGACATCGTGGCAACCAGTTGTGAATCATTTAAGTAATTTAAGTTAAGTGTGTGTGTATTTAAGCTCTTGAAAGTGTCATTATTAATCCTTATTAGAAAACTGGGGTCTCTTACTCATTTGCATATCTTCGAGTCTACAGAAAATTGATTTTAACCGGTAAAAATTAAGCAATACATTAACTGCAAGTATAACGAATTTTTTTTGATTTATGGCACTTTGGCACTGTTTTTGATATATGGACCTTTGGCGTTCGGTGATGGCTATCATAAATCTCCGCTAGTAAATATTTAGATCTGAATATACATACCTATATAAGTAAGATCTGATTTTCATTAGAAATATACTTACTTCTCTCTAAACATTGAGTAAATTTTAATGAGATGAGTATATTTGTATATTTTTGACATCTTTCCGTGACTGGTTTTAAAGAGGGCAATTGTGCCTGTTTTTTAAGAAATTTTTTAGTGGTGAGCCCAACTTAAACAAGTGAGTATTCACATTAAATGAAGTAATTTCTTAAAAGTGCCGGTTTCTATGGATTCAAATCAACGAAAATATTGATATTATGTGAAAATTTTAATAAAATATATTTATTTGGCTTATTTTATTTAATGGGTGCCGTCATTAGGAACAAAATTTTTCATAATTTCCAATTGTCGGCAGGGCTGTGCCGACTATAGGAAAATTAGTATTTTCTCATATTAAGCTCAAAAATTGCAAAATAGTATAGGAATAATCTCTCTTGCCACTGGTATTAAAAAAATTTTGTTTAAAACGAGTTTACCCAGTAGTCGGCATAGTAATATGTATGGAGTATACATACTACATACTCTATACCAGGCATACAGTTTCCTAAGGTCGGTATGAACTTTTATTATAAGTTTATTGAACTGAGGATCCTAGAAAGATTGCAATTTTGTAATTCAGAAGAGATAATTACTTCATGCAATAACAGACAATTGTATGATTGTAAATATGACGACTTTGAACAGACTTTCTGTGACATTGTACAGAACGCACTAAGGATAGCGAAGGAAATGTTCTTAATCGTAGGGTTGAATATCAACTCCCCAAGGGCGCTCATTGTTCCCTTCACCAATAGGAGGACAATCCTACTCTGCAAACCATTCCAGTAGATAGCGTACTTTTAGAAAGCTCATCTGAGGTCAAGTACCTGGGAGCATAGAGTACTAACTAGAGGCGACACCGGCGAATTGAAGAGAATTCGCTTTACTAAGTTCTTGCGGTAGAGACAGCAAATATGACTAATTTCTATGCCTTTCTCTATCGCACCATCTTAGTAAAATGACATTTATTTATTTACAAAATAAAAATTTTCTTGGCAGGAATTGGCGCAAATTGGATAAAAAATGATTTTGCGCCAAACTCCTTGCCAAAGTTGGTAATATGTGGACAAAAATTGGTAGATTATCTTGTCTACATATTACCAACAGTGAGAAAAGTGAATAAAACAAAAGTGAGGGTGAAAAAAACACGGATTACTGGGAGCATCACACAGCAAAAGTAAAAATGTAAGTATATATTTATTGTTTCTTTTACTTATATATAATAGATTCTAACAATATATACTTAATTTCCAGTAGCCACAGATGCACTATGGGTTGACCCACAGGATAGAAGCTGAATTTGTTCCCGACAGAGCCAACTAAGTAAGTAATTTATATAAAAACGTCTGTGAAAAGTGAATTTTTTAAAGCGAAATTTAAGTGTGGAATTGTGTACATTGGAAGAGACAATGGTGTTCTTGTCCGTTCCAATGTACAACTCTTTTGCTTAACATGTAGTGAAGAGAAGATGTGTTCCGATCAATAAGATCCAAAATACGCTCACTTTGTATTACTTTTAGAAGGAGCTAAGGAATGTAAACTACACGACTAATGTGTACATGTAAAGTGAATTGAAAGTGTGAAATTATGTACATTGGAAAAGACGATGTTTGTCTTGTCCATTGTACAAAAACTTTGTTTAACATGCCGACATGAAATGAAGTGTTGGGATCAATTGGAATCCAATTTTGTTCGCTTTTTGCAAGTGCCTTACGCAAACAAGTTTATATGGTTAATGTGGACAGATAAAGTGAAGTGTATGTGTGGAATCTTGTGCATTGGAAAGGACATTCATGTTATTGTCCAATGTACAATAGCAAGGGTTAACAAGACATATAAAAATGTAGTGTCCAGATCTTTTGGATTCCAAGTGTTCCAAGTTCTTTTTGTTTTTCACAAGTTCTTAACAAAAATAAGTGAATTGTGTCTACGTAAAGTGCGTTGTTTGTGTGGAATTTTGCACATTGGAAGGAGCAATGATGCTCTTTTCCAATGTACAAATACTTTGGTTAACAAACCGTTTAAGAAAGAAGTGCTTGGAACAATTGGATTCAAAATTTGTTCACAAATAACTAGTTTTTATGACTAATGTGTACATATAAGTGAAGTGTTTGTGTGGAATCTTGTACATTGGAAAGGACATTCATGTTATTGTCCAATGTACAATGACACAGGTTAACAAGCCGCAAAAAAGTGAAGTCTTCGGATTAATTGGAATCCAAATATGTTTGATTTGTGATCTTTTTTTTAACTACTTGACAGAAATAAGACTAATGTGTGCCTATAAAGTGAATTGACAACGTGGAATTTTGTACATTGGAAAGGACGATGATAGTCTGGTCGAATGTACAATAGCACCAGTTTGTAAGTCGCTAGAAAAATAAGTTTTCCAATCAATTGTAACGCAATAGTGTTAATTTTGTATCCTTCTTTACAAATACTTGAGACAAAAAAGAAAGTATTTTTCATTAAATTAAAAGAACTTTTACGGGCTACAGAATACTTTATAAAAGACATTCAACTTTTGTTTTATAGATATATAACCTTAGTTCTATAAATAAAAAGCCCTTTTACTTTTTCCAAAAAAGATAATTTTTTTAAACTAAAAATACTATTTTAATAATTCTATTTTTTTAATTTTTATTTCATTTACATATATGAACGGCAAGAAACCTGGAAGAAACTAAACGAAATATCGCTGCTACAAAACCCATTCGACGCCTAAGAACTAAACTGGAAAAAAACTAGGACGAATGTTTGAAAGGAAAACAACTTTAGGCTTTGGTTGCATAAGTAAAAGTATTTTTATTTCAAGATATTTAACAAAAAATTTAATTAATTACATTAGTAAATATTTATATTTTGTTTTTGTTTACAATGTGTGTAGTGGAGTTCTTTTTGTAACAATTTCAAATTATTAAAAATTATATATTTATGCAATTACTAAAAAAATTTTAAAATAAAAATAAGAAAACAATTCCAAAATTTTATTTAGTTTTTTTAAGATTTTATTTCTGCAAATTGAGGTTAGTATACGCTCAAGAAACGAAGACCTCTTTTGGTTTGGATCTCCTATTAAAATAACTTATTTCTATACTGAATATAGTTAATACAAAAGTTTAAAAAATCGTTTATTTTTATAAAAAAGTTAATACTTTTTTGTTTGGTAACACAATTCTACGATTGTTCCACTCTTAAGAAATTGGTAAGCAATTCGGACAGGTATAAGGTACTAAGACTCAGAAAAAATATTTAAAATGTTCAATATAAAATTACTTTAATGCAAAAAACAACTTTTAAATTAGATCTACAGTGGACCTCTAAAATTTCAGTACACCTTCCAATTTTTTAATAATGCTAATAACTATCATAATTAGCTTAATCGAATCAGATCTTTTTGTATCAGTAGTTTTTAGAAAGAAAAGAGATTTATAATAGTGCAGTCATAGCCATAAAAAAGTAGTGTGTACGTAAACTTTTTTACATTATTTATGATTATAACTATTTTATAAATATCCCTTTCTTTCTAAAAAACTACTGACACAAAAAAACATGATTCGATTAAGCTAATTATGAGCATTATTAAAAATTGGAATAGATCCACTGTATAACTGATAAAATAAATAAACTAATCAAATGCACTTTTGCGATGTAACTTTCTTTAATGATGTGTGCACCTGTAAGAAAACAAGTTAATTAATAAATGTACATTCATGTATATTAAAGTAAAAAATACCTTGACCTCGAAAAAGTTTCTCAAATTAATATCGTGTACTTCTGATTTCAATTGACCCTTATGATTTTGTAATCATGTTATTAAATTTCTAATTTCTTTATTTATGGGAGCCGTCTACTACTACTGGAAGCATATGTCTGATTATTGGGTATAAATGTTCGACCAGTATTTGTTTCTGATCTTGTTGCATTTACCAACAAAGAGGCCTAACGATTATCTGAAATAAACGATGACAATTAATATTTCAAATAATGAATTATTTATTTATTTATTCAATGGATGTAATAATTATTGTTCAAATAAAACTTACCGTTTTGATGCATAGCACCAGATTTTACAGGTGGCCCGGCCAAAGCAATATAAGGTGCTGGAACAGTTTGCTGGCCAGTTATATCATATCCGCACATGTGCAGGTCAGCGTGGTGTTATACGTATTTTTGTATACACTTGCGGATCCAACAAAAGTTGGCCTGGCCTCAACTTTGGCCAAGTTGTTGCATGGACCGTATTTGTGATGCACATATTGTGAGTCCAGACGAGCTTTATTATCGTCTAGCTAATGCTGATTGTGTTTTGTCAATAGTTTCTCGGCCAGCTATTATTTCAAGCAACATACCATTGATCTTACTAGCCAAAAATGTATATAAATGTCTGTCTGGGTATAAACGTTCGACCAGTATAGTAACAAAGAGTACTAACGATTTTCTGGAATAAACGGTGAGAACAATTAATGTTTCAAATAGTGAAATATTATTCAAATAAAACTTACCGTTTTGATGTATTTGCGACAAAAGCTGACTTGCTGGAACCTTTTGAACTGTTTGCGTACACCTTTTTTGGTAGCACGCAGTTAAGCAGCGTTAAAGGTGGCCCGGCCAAAGTAATATAAGGTGCTGGAATAGTTTTCAGACCAGGGTAGAGTATTACACATTTATGTAGGCGCTTACAGATCAGAAAAATGTGGCCGGGTACATTAGGGGTGGAAGCACGCGTGCATTTTTATTTGGTAGCACGCTCTTGAGTAGCACCAGCGGTTAAAGGTGGTCCGGCCACATTTATATAAGGTACTGGAATATTTTGCTGGCCAGTTATATCACAAGCGTCCATGCACAGCACAGTGCATCCGCACTTGCGGATCCAAAAAAAGTTGGCCGGGCCCCATGTTAGACACATAGAAGCTTCCAGTTGCATTATATTAGAATACTTGGCCAAATTGTTGCATGGGTCGCTTAACGGAAATGTGATGCACATATTGTGAGTCCAGATGAGCTTTCCAAACTTATTTTTGTTGAGCAAATGCCGATTTTCTTATGGGGAAGGAACTTGCAAACGTATCCTTTCTCCATATATGTATAAACAACATGCACAACTTTAGCAATTGTTTCATTTTCTACATCTTCCGAAGTGCACAAAACCGTTTACTTTAGATGAGTCTCCATCATCGGTAGTAACTTTGTGGCTACATACCCATATTTCCAAATTTCGGGAAATTATCACAATGCCCTTATCCACTTTTTTTGTACTTTGTAATTACGAAAGTTTGTTACATTATTTGGGCAACAATTTACAATCAGTAGTTGAGGAAGCCCACTGACCATCAATTACACAACTTATTATATCAAAAACACATCTATTTTCAACAAAAATTTAATTTTTACTTAAAATTTTTCACTTTTGAACATTTTATTTTCTACTTTTTTATGAACATATGTTTGCAAATGCAATATATAGCTTTTGCTTTTTATGCATGTAGAAAACAATTTTTTCTCTCACTTGCAACAACTTAGTAAAAATTAAAAATTCACACCAATCAGCTGTTATCGCGATTTTTCATCACTCACTGGTGGGTCTTCTGGTTCATATTCTGTGCCTGGGAGTTATATTAGACTCAAAGGTTTTATAGAGATACCATTTAGAGGCGATTGTCGACAAGGCAATAAAAGCACTAAAGGTGAGTATATCTATGCAGGAAAAACATAAGAGTTGCACACGTAAAACCTTAAGACTAATATCATCATCATCATCAGGTCATCAACGACCCGAGAAGAACAGAGTGTGACTGTCTAATTAACCAATGGGAACAATGATCCCTGGAAAGACTCTGATCGTTTCAGATCTCTAACTTTTTTATCAGAAGTTTATGCCATTGAGATATGCGCAAAATGTTATCCTGACAGGTACTACCGAGGAGGAGAAATACCAACCTGCTGCCATTAAAGCATAGTCGCTCAAAGTGGCACCAGTTTCCTCTCATTGGATCGGATAAAATCAGGGAATATATATGGATGGAGATCAGAAATACTAGGAAACACCTCTCTCTGGATCGAGGCATGGAAAACTAATGATTATAAAGTATAACAAAAATCGTTTGAATGATCCCATGTCCTAAAATAAAAATAATCTAGGAATGCTCACAAGCTTCCTTACAGACTGAGAAAACACCTAAATAGACTTCTCATTGGGAGTAACAGGTGCTCTAGTACCTGGTAAGCGATACAATAGATCTTTTCGTTCGCAGGGCCCTGTGCCTCCAGTATAATTATTAATTCATTCAAATGTGACTAACCAAGGAAATTGAGCCAACGAATGCACCAATAATACGCAGAATCCTAAAAAAACTCGTAAGAAACAAGAGAAGGCACCATTTCCATATTAGGTGCAGTCAGAAATATAAAAATGTAAATAATTTTTATTCTATATAAAAAGCTGCTTGAATTCCTATAAAATGTCATCCTTTCTTTAGCAGAAAATTGCATGCCGACTATAGGGTCATCAATTGCCGAACTTAGGAACATGGGTGCCGACTACTGGCAAAAATGATGGATTTTGGAATATATGAAAATTTCTCGCATTTATATATTTTGTTTTGGAAATCAGTTAAATGAACATAAAACAATACTTATAACAGAATTATAATAAGTACGTATCATCGCAATATCATTTTCACATCAGAAATGGCACAAGTTTGAAAACGAAAAAAAGTTAAATAGCCGACTACTGGTGCACTTACCTATAATGATTTAAAAGTTCGTGCAATTGGTTATCACTATTAAAAGTATAGTTTTAAGTAATATTTCACTACTGGCCGTCAAACAACTGTAAATGTGTACAGTTAAAAATAAAAATTAATCATTTGAATACATACGCAACCCAGCAAAAAATTTCAAAAAAGGTAATCGGGTTTGGAATGAAGAATTTTTGGTGGAAGCTGTTCCTTACTGGATTACCAACGTAATGATTTTAACAAGGCGTGATAATCGATTCTTGAGAAGTGCTTACTTTTTTTTTATTTGGCAACTTGTTCACGTAATCTATTTAACCTAAAAAAAATTATTCTCTTCATTAAGAAACTTTTACATAATTTTTTTAAATTTTAGGTAATGTGATTTATAAGCGAGTAATGAAATTTGCTAATCAGAAAAGTAAGTCATTCTATGGCAAGTAGTTCTGATGGTAATGTGTAATTTTTTGCTGGGAAATTGCACAGCACACACTACTATAAATAAAATGTATATACTGTATCAGCTACAATCACAAACAGAAAAATTATTTTAAGTAAAATTACTGTATCCGCTACAATCATAAGCATATAAGCACAAGTGCAAAAATACTCTGAGTATTTATTCAGCTACAAATAAGTATATACACGAGTATTTGTTTCTTTTGCACACGCTTAAAGCATTAGTGTTGTCACAAAAGTGCATTAGTAAGACAATAAATTGGCTAAAATAAACGGAGTTCAACTGATTGCATCAAATAAATGGAAAATGAGATCTTATGATTTTCGCCTGTGTTAAAAAATATTTCTAACTAAATATTTACCAGATATACATATATGTATGTATCTCTTAACAAAATACCAAACCGTGGACGATATTTTTGTTGCAATTTTTTTAGAAAAAGAAATTAGGAATAATATTAGTTGCTTAAAGACTAAATTTATTTATTATTACTAATTATTATATATTGAAATATTTTTTTAACAATGTGATTTTCTAAAGAAAAGAAGAAATATTAAAATAGCTGGGAGAAAAAGCCGGAATTTTTCTGTGTGGCTACGCACTTTATCAGCAACTATGTGTATCTAGTTGGAAGTGATTCCTAAACAAATATATTTACAATATGTGACAGCGCATAGAGAAAGGGACCTAAGGGTAAAAAAAATTAATTTTCACTTTCTTTTTTTTTTTTGATGTGGACAACATCTGAGCATCGAATGAGACCGATCCCATGCCCCAAAAGTGTTCCCTCCCAGAGATATGCGCGTTTTATGAAATTGAAGTCGACGATTCTAAGGTTATGTGAAAAAATGTTTGTACTAATAGAGTGATATTCACGATTTAAAAGAATTATAAACGAGTATTTATTATAATTCACAATTATTAATTTCAGAAAATAAACCTGGATTCGAAAAAACGCGAGCAAAATTGATATCAAACTCATGGAAACAGCGCGCTAGGTAGAAAACAGTAAAAACCAACTACACAAAACAAGAGGTAGGGACGACCTACGCGCGTTTTCAAGGTTGACCAACACGTTCCTGACGTCATGGGATGTGTCGCTTTCAAATTAGACCAATACCAACACGCTCAGTGATGGTACACCAAAGATACACGTATTTAAATCTTTAAAATTGCTCTCTTGAACAAAACCGGTTGTTACCCTTAGGTCCCTTTCTATTTTGCGCGTCACATATACATAATATAATATCAATATAATAATATATATAAATATATTTACAATATATATATAATACAATATATTAATTGCTTTAGACATCCACTGGGCGTGCTGAAACGCACCTGGCCTTTCAGAAAGTAAGTTTTGAATATCTGAGATCATCTGACTTCCAAATAAAAATAATTTTTTTTATTTCTGTCACTGTAGCAAATGTATAGCAAAAGCTGTCTGTTTTCAATGATATTTCTGGATGTTTATAAAAACATTTAAGTAAATAAGAAATTTTTTTTAGTTAAAAAAAACAATATTTGAAAATAGTTGAATGAGGCGATGATTTTTCTATAATAAATATGAATGTCAATAAAGTTTAATGCCTTTTCTAATTTTCTTTTTCCTAAGATAAGTATGTTTTTAAATAATAAAGAAATATATGTACGTACCATGGCAATATACTCGTATTGATATGTGAGCTGGCAAACTTACCTAAAAAGAAAAGAAAAACACAAATAAGCAGATTAGAAAAGTTACCATTAAGAGCAGGAAGCTGCAATCAATTTTTTTTAATATTTTCTAACAATTCATTAATTTATTTTGAAACTTTTTTCTTAATACAGATAAAGAATATCAGTTTTTTTATAAATAAAACTTAATTTTATTTAAATGCTTAAGTTGCAGTAGTTATATTTCATCTATATTTTTACCCTTTAAGGACGCTTTTCATGTGGACTTGAAGATTTGCAAATAAATAAAAGACCCCAGTGTACTGAATAGGGTTAATAATTACACATAACTTAAATGAATCTTTCCCCAGTTAGCCAAGAGCTGTTTAATAGGCGCTTCTGTTTAATATACAACTCCTAAACCAATCTGCTGATGATTATTTGGAGAGTAATATTGTATAGTTTAGGCTTAACTCTCTCTTATAAATCCTGCAATGTTTAATCGACGATACCTTCAGGTAAAATATGTTTGTTCGTAAACACTACCGATGGAGCGTATAAAATAAATACTTTCAACGATATACACAGAGAAAAAACTGCCTAATAGAATCAAGAAGATTTTCTCAATGAAACGTTTTTAGGCTAAGGTGTATCCCAGCAAAAAGAAGCGAAGATTTTTTCATAGAGATTCCTTATTGTGTTTATGTGGTAAATCTTATTAATTTTATCAAGAAGAAATCTTATTATTCACAACTTTTTTTACTCAATTTCCGTTATTTTTGGCACCAAAAAAACAATCCATAGAGAAAAACTTCTTGATTCTATTAGGTTTTTTTATAAATAGTAAACTAACCCCTTGGTATGAAATATTTGCGAAATAAATTCACAAAAGTAGTACTCTGCTCTTATTGCGAAAAACAATAATGTTTTTTCAAAGCAAAATTACTCTGGCATCATTTTAGTTTCAGCTGTAGTGCTTTTTTCGCACAGAATTTTAACAATGTTGCATACTTTCAAGCAATAAAAGGGAAAAATTTATAACAAAAACCGCTAGTTGGACTACATTTAGTACATGTCAAATTTTTCACGCGAAATAATCAATGTTGCTGAAAATTTTTCACAACTTCGAACAGAGTAACAGGCTTTAGGTGGAAAATAAAACAAATAAAAATTGCTTTTGAGTTCCAGGCAATGCCCAAAAAACTTCGTATAATCAAAAAAATGCGATTGTTTTTTAGTTCCAGGCAATTCCTAAAAAATTTTGTAAAATCCCCAAAATGAGATTTTTTCAATATTTTTGCTTTATTTTTCTTGCATTTTGCCCGGCGCAAATAATATCTTTGGAAATATTTGAAAACATATCATGTCTTAAGGTGGAATGATAAATTTTTTTCGTTCCAGCTTTGAGAAAAAAATTCCTTAATTTTAATATTTATAACAAAAATATGTATATTTCGAACAAATCTGGCTCCTTTAATAACAAAAATTTTGAATACAAAAATTTGTTTGTAATATTTTTTATATTATTTCGTTATTGCAATATTTTTTAATAATAGCGGAATAATTAACCCACTTTTTTCTGCAAAAAAAAACCGGGAAAATCGAATTTTTTCAAACTTTTAAATTTTAATTAAACGTATAACTTTTGACTTAGGGCTAATAAATCAGTCATAGCTTAAACGCTGGTTTAGTTAAGCCAAACTCAAATTTATATGTAGTTTAAACTCAACTGGAGTAAATCAGTGAGCCATATCCTATGTGTAGTTTAAAAAATAAGATTGTGGCAGCACTAGAATAAACAGCTGTTTTGCAGCAGACTATCAATTTTTTGCACAATGAAAAAGGCAAAAAAGTTAAAAAATTTTAATTAAAGGTCGCCAAATTTTACTGAGAAAGGAATTATACCTATTTATGCTTGGCGAAGTAGAATAGTATAAAACAATAATAGAGTGTGAGAAAACAAGTCGAAAAAGATCTGAAGAAAAAGTAGAGGTTTGGAAAAAAGTTTAGCGCTCTTTTAATACAAAACATATGGTCTGTATTGGTAGTTTAAACGACCAATTTTATGCGTTTACAGATGGTTTAAATACTGTGTTGATTTAAATGAAAAATAGAGAATAGCTTGCACTGATTTATTAGACCTTAGTTGTGCTTTTGATAACAATTTTTTTAATGTTAAAATTTTTTTTCGAAATCGAATAAGAGTGGACCAAGGTTGGGTAAAAAACCAAAATTTTTCTATTTTTTTCTCGAATATTTCATAAGCTGTAAGCGAAAACCCATTAATTTTTTTAAGCTCTTGGATAGAAAAATTCACTTGCAAAAAATCGTTTTTATCAGATCAAAAAAATTAGCTTGGCATCGGTTTGAAATTTTCATTAACCCGAGCTTGTCTACTTTGGGTCCTTGTGGCTCCGCCCCCTTTAAAGATATTTTGTCTAAATTCCAGACTTAACCTCTGTGATACCTCCTCAAATGCTGTATGAAATTTCATAGCAATCTAAACGTTTACAAAATGCAGAATTCTTTTAAAAAAAATTTAATTTTTTTTCTTAAGTGAATAACCATCCCACCGACATTTTTGCTAAACAATGAAACATAAGTTTAAAAAACTACTTTAGAATTTATGTAAATACATTTCTTTTATAATGTTTGCTTTAAGCCTTTAGATTGACAAAGTTAACACAATAATTAAAACAAAAACTCACTAAGCCACCACTGAGAAAATAAGCTTCGTCGGCCGTTTTTCCCTAGAGGATTTTTAAATTACACGCTCTGCTTGGCCGTGTTATCTGCAGTGTTTGAAGTACAATTTTATTTTAATTTAAATATGGCAGATAATTTTTTTTTTCTTTTTACTTATCGTCTTCTAAAAGGGACATTGGCCGTTATTTAAACACACTTAAGTACATTTAAGGGTTTTATTTTATATATTTTTTTTAAGTTTCATCCATCCACCACAATATTAACATTTTATCACTGGATGTCATTACAGTCACCACTTCAATATGGCAAAAACTCTTTTGTGAAATTGGCCCACACAAAAAAAATACAGGGAATGAAGCTTCCAATGAATTGTGGAGAAACAATTTTTTTTTTTTTGGGGGTGGGGGGTGGAGTTCATTATGACTAATGATGTTCATGAGTAATATTAAAATAGATAATTACAGGAAACTTTTTTTAGTGCTAGGGGGAAGCAATTCTTGGAGGAGAAATGCCCCTCCCCCTACCGCCAAATGACCATTCTACGCCTATGACAGTAGTATATACCTTGGAAAATACAAAAATAAGTGGATGCTTATAACCAAGGAAACCGCAAATATGCAATTGCATGTAATTTCTTATGTGACGTATTAATGCGGAGATAAGATATTTATCCGTTTCAGAACTTTTTATGAATTTTGGCATCGATTTGTTAGTGCATATTTTTGCATATTTTACCCTTTAAAGCATGTTTTTGCATATATCAGTCTTACATGCATATTTTTAGCATATTTTTGAATTTTTAAAGCATAATTTAAGCTTTAAGGGCATATTTTGATGCTTTATTTTAATCTGCTTACAGTCCATCAATCTTGTCTGTTGGTCAATTTTTTTTCCAATGTTCCATGTAGTGTATAAATTTTTTTTATATGTATATTACCTAGTCATTATGGACGTTAGTTTCAATAAAAATTTGGTTTTGCTATTTTCGATGGACTCTGCCCCTTTGTTAGTAAGCAGAACTGTAGGTTCTGGGGTTCTGAAAATCCAAGAGCCATTCATCAACGCCAATTGCACCCCATTAGGTGTACAATATGGTGTGGTATCACATCTGAAAATATCTTTGGGCCTCACTAATTCGAGGATGAAGATGGACGTGATGTAACCGTAAATGGAGAGCGGTATCGGTTTATCATAGAATATTGTTTAAGTCCTGCGTTTGAAAATAGTCCTGGTTTCAGCAGCACGGAGCCACTGCCCGATGTCACTTTTAAGTGAAATTTTTGGAGAGCAAATAATTTCCAGAAATTCAGAAATTATTTGGCCAGCGCGATCGCTAGATTTGACAGCACCCGACTATTTTTGGGGTTATTTGAAGGAGCTAGTGTATGTGAACAAGCCAGAGACAATCCTTGAACTCAAGGCAAACATTGTTGCAGAAATTCGAACGCTACAAACATAAATTTTGAAAGATATTATGGAAAATGCTCTAAAACGAGCCCATCAGTGCGAAGCTGAAAAGCGTGGTCATTTAAGAGACATTATTTTTCATACTTAGTGTAAAAGAATTTCCATTTTGTATATTATATAATCTGAGAAAAAAACATTTAAGAAAATTAATTAGCGAAAAAGTTATTAAACTTTTAAACCCCATGGTTACTTTTGGTCCACCCTGTATACAAGTTTATTTAGAACTGACAGTCAACAATTTTTATTTGAAAATCTAAGTCAATATTTTGTGGTTTATTGCAATAAAACTTATAAATAAAAATCTGATCTTATTTAGCCAAAATAGGATTCCAAACTTTTAAGACTGATATCGTGATCTCTATTGAAGTATCAAAGAAATAATTTGTATTATTTGCTTAAGTCAAAATTTGTATGGCAATTTTGTTTTAACGCATACTTCAAAATCAAATTATTTCTTTTTTTAATACGGCAGTTATTCTTTGTTAATTCTTGAATTCCTTTTTCCTTTTTTTTTTTGTTTATTTTATTTTTGTCTGATTTTATATGCAAATGTTGTTGAATTATAGAAATTAAAATATATTTCCATTTACAAATAAACCAATTTATGTTATTTTTAAGAGCATATTTTTCAGTTTTTAGTGCATATTTTAAAGTATTTAGTGCATATTGAATGCGCATAAAACACTTTTTTTGAGGGCATATTTCTCGTTTCCCTGCTGATAACAGATGGTGCCTATGCAAACAAGATTTAAAGGCCATTTACAATGGGCACTGTTACACGTTCCATATATATTGTGATATTTGGATCTCAATCCATTTTAATGGATTGGTGGATCAATCGTAGCGTATGCTACATGTTCAATATTTATCGCGTCAGTACTTACGTTATTTTTGTGCTGTGCGGATCGTTTATTATTATCAGGGACATGGACTTCATGCATTTAAAAAAGGTGTTTTATGCGCCTAAAATATGACATCAAAAACGCAAAATATGCACTTGAAACAATAAAATATGCACATATTTTAAAAAATTTTATTCGAAAAAAGTTTCCAATTTACATACAACTAAATAAAGATATAAAAATATTTTTTTTTTCAAAAGGTGCGTGAACAAGCCCTTTTCATTAAATTTTTTCACAATATTTAATTACTTTACTAGCAGGCAATTTTCTCTTGAAATCATCAAAATTACAATTTCCATTAAAATTGGTAGGTTCGTGTGCTTCGTTCTACAATTCTACAACAATTCAAGCGGACAAAATATGCAAAAATATGCACTAACAAATCGATGCCATTGTTAGGCAAATTCAATATTTCGTAAAGATATTTCGTTCTTGCTATTATCAGGGTTAAGGGAAAAAACATGCATTTGCATGAAACCCCTGTCCCTGATTATTATATTATTATGTGGATCGTTTATTATTATTTCAATTATTACACGTTCAATATTTATCACGCGATCTGCAATCGGATTCCATAATTCAGTCCATTCTGCGATATGGATCGCGATCCATCAATACTGCATGCTACACGTTCAATAAATATCGCAATACTGGATCGCGTTCAATATATATTGAACGTGTGTGTAGCAGTGCCCTATGACTGATGGCCCTTTAAAAAAAAGACTGAACACTAAAACTCATTAATTGAGAATTTGATTTAAATTTATTTTCAAGCATTTTTTTTCATATAAATAAATTCTGTTTTATATCTTTTCTATCCACTGCTTAGAGCTTTCACTGTTCTCCATCCTTTGCACGAGTTTTCTCGTGTTATTTTTAAAGTGTGATATGTTCATTTCATAATGAGACCTTTGGGCACCATGACACTAAAGTTAATCTATTTTATATAGAACCAATCTACACACGTAGACACATGTGCAAGTGATAGGAGTGAGCAGTGACAAAATGTATTAATGGATAAGTGTATATTTGTTTAAAAAAAGGATGAATAAATGTAAGTTAAACTTAAATTTCTGTTAAAATTTTCGCGACTTTGCATACTCAGAAAAGGTTGAACGTTTGCAGTTTATAATAAAAATTTTAACTCAAAAAAAAAAAGAAATTCCATAGATGAATTATTTCAATTTACAAACTCACAAGGAAACAATTTTATTGTATTTAACAATTAATTTTTCGAAAGGATCTTTAATCAAGCACTTCTTAAAATTTCTTTAAATTTATGTGAAGCAAAGTGTGTGTGAGATATCAGCAAACCCATTTATGCCCTTAAAAAAGTCTATCGAAGCCACGATGTCGATAGAAAATGTTCGATCGAACACTAAAATAATAAAATTAATTTTTTTTTCAATGTCAGTAATCGATCGAACTTTTTCTGTTAATTTATATTTTTCCATGAATCTGGCAGACAAAACAGGCTGAATGTGTGAATGTGGCCAGGAATTATGTTGGCTTTGAGGATCGCTGAGCTTTATGGCTCATTCCCAAGGACCTGCGACTTAAGAAAACCCCGCAATATAAAATCTAAAGGGATTTAAACGCACGGTCTATTGCGCCAGTTTACATGAGATGAGATGACTAGACCATCAAATTGCTCGCACAGAATGTCCAATGTGGTATGGGCCCGGAGCACCTAGCACCATCATGTTGAAACCAGATGTGGTTATTGTTCAAGAGTGCCCTCTTGGCCAGTACGGAATTTACTAGTGGTTTTTAAAAATAGGAAAGTCAAAGCATGGAAAACACCTAAATAAGATGGATTAGATGATGGCTCTCGTCCAAAACACATACAAAGTACCTGGGGGCAATTTTGGATATTAAGCTGATATGGAAACCAAATATAGAAGACAGAGTTAAAAAGGCCATCAATGCTCTATATGTACTCATGTAGAAAGATGCTGGGCAAGGCATGGAGCCTGCATACCTACTGCACCTTTAGAGGTTATATTGCACCTTAAACCAATAAAACTAACTGCAGTGAACGAGGCATGCAAATCTGTTATCCGAATCAGCACAACAGGAAAGATATCGCACAGATCTTTTGGTCACGGTAAATTTCTCGAAGGCATGAAGTGTCAGTGCCAAACCACTCACTATTGTAAGGGAAGACGGCTATCTTGAAAGTCTTAACTATAGTAGATCTAGTTTCAACTCTTTCACTGACGTTTCAAAGATGGAGGGAGGGGTAAGAGCTGCGGTTTATTGTCCGCAACTCGGTATAGAGGAATCTTATAAACTTCCTGATCACTGCAGCATCTTCCAGGCGGAAATCTATGCAACCAAAATGGCAGCAGAGTTAACCTTCACCACTGAACCATGAATGCGCCTAGACAGTCAAGCAGCTATTAAGGCAATTTTAGCAGACTGCAACTACTCCTCGGTTGTGCTCATGTGTAAGAGTGCCCTAAATATGTTATGTGCTGGTGGAGAGGTACATATATTTTATGTTCGTGGACACATGGGAATTAAGGGAAATGAAAAGGCCACTAGCCAAAAGGGGAATAAAATTACCCGTTGAGGAAACGGTATATGTCCGAATACCTGAAAGGAATCATAAACTCTGAGATGAGGGAAGAAGCGGTGAAAGGTTGGCGTTCGACGAAAACTTGCAAAACTTCCAAATCGTCCAAGTTCCTTTCATCATTAAGAAGAAGCAACTGTAAACTTCTAGTGGGGGTGATAACTGAACACTGCTGGACGGCTTCGTATGCTATCAAAATAGGACGAATACTTGACGGTACCTGCAGGAAATGTAAGGAACCCGGGATAATTGGAATAATATAACATCTACTATACCACTATGAGGGTGGCGTTGGCTGAAGTAGTTAGCACGTTGACTACAATACCTAAGCTCCTGGGTTCAAACCCTGTCTCCGACAGTTATTGAAATAACAACACCACACATTTTTCTCATGTACATTAGTGTCCTTTGTATCAGTTGTTGTGGGAAAAGTTCTAGTGATGCAGGCATAAGGCACTGGTTACTAAAACTATACCGGCTTCAGCGGATGCTAATCCTAATGTAACATCAGAGCGCCCTCATTCGTCGGTATTATGTAGCAGAATCATGGGCGAAGTAAAATAACCAATAAAATGGCTTCATACACCACCAGAGGCGCTGAAACACTGCAAATAAGCGTGCAAAAAAAGCAGAGTTGTAAAAGAATGAAGCTTTCCTCTATCTCTTCCTTCACCACCTGTCTTCACTATTACTATCCCTTCCCTATCACCCTTTTTCACTATCTTCTCTTCACCACAAACGTACCAGAAAGGAATCATTGTATTGGACTTAAGTGAGCTGGGCTCTAAATTTCACCCTTCCTTACCAGCAACCAGCTAACCTAACCTAAACTAACTATGCTACTGTCCGGCTCTAAGCCTCTCTAGATATAACTGTCTTAGTGCTCACACTTTTCTGAGTCGTGAGCTTGTATCAGAGAGTGGAACTGTGTATACTGCTAAGGTTTGTAGGTTTATCTGGTTGGTCCAAGCACCTCGCATAGACTGGGAGTGATCCTTAGCGATACCAGCAGATGAGAAGAGAACCTGTAAGTATGGCAGCCTAGTTCGTGGTGCCTGTATCGAATGACTCCCACACAGATTTAACAAATTTTAGCAATCTACACATTTCTACTGTAGATAAAAGTTCAAGACTACGAAAAGTGTGAGCACCAAGATAGTTATATCTAGTGCGACTTAAAGCCGGGCAGTGACACAGTAGATGTTCCATTGTTTCAATTTCCCCGGGTGCCTTACATTTCCTGCAGGTAACGTCAAGTACTCGTCCTATTTTGACAGCATACGATCCGTCCAGCAGTGCCCAGTTAATACCCACACTAGAAGTTTGCAGTTCCTTCTAGTTAGTGATAAAAAGAAACTTAGTCAATTTGGGATCATAGGAGCTCCACATGATTTTAGAAGTTTTGCAAGTTTTCGTTGCACGCCAACATTTCTCCGCTTCTTCCCTCATTTTAGAGTCTATGATCTCTTTAAGGTGTTTACTTTGGGAGTTATTCGATGCAGACACCACGAACTAGGCTGCCACACTTACAGGTTCTCTTCTCATCTGCTGGTATCGCTAAGGATCAATCCCGGTCTAGGAACACCCAGATTTAGCTAACCTAACCTAACCTTAATGAAAAGTTTCTAAATAATTTTTTTTTAATAATTTTTTGTTCGTTCGTAATCTTGTTTGCCCTAATTAACTTAAGTTCAAAATGTCACGTACTTCTCAACTGCCCTCTTACACATTTGAGTAAATATTAAAACTAAAATATGAAGAAATTTTTATGAACATATTTGCGCTCAAGAGATTGGAGCTTTTATATTTGCGAAGAAGAAAATAAAGGAAAGTGTTTGCCCATTTAGAAAGTTTAGGGCTGCTTATGACATTTCAACCTCAAATAATGAAATGGTAAAAATTGCCAAGTCATGCGAAAACTAGCCAACCCTTCAAATAAATGCCGGCATAATGGAAATCAAAAGTAAGCCTCAGTTTATCACTCCTTGTCGTCATTATCAAACATCATTATTGGGTTGCTTGTCAAATGAAATTATGAACGTTGCGTGTGTGTCCAATTCATTTAACATGATTTCAGTGTATTTCAAGTTGTGTGCAACCTTATCAGACCAGAATGGGTTGCTGTTAATTTTCCGTCTGTCACCTTTTTTTTTTTTTTTTGAATCGACAACAACAACCCTTGTCCTTTTTCGTAACATTACTAATATTAAGTAAATATTTACCATAAATCAATTTTGCCAAGGCATGCAACTACTTTATTGGTAATATGATTAGAGCTGGTGGCATGCGATACGATTTTTATGAAAAGGGGTGTCTTTGTGCGGCAGTAACTTTTTGACTTTTAGTTTCTGTCACAATACTCGTTGTCCTGGTTGCTTTTAAGCCCTTCAGCTGAATAAAGTAAAACAAATTGTTAATTTTATGTTGCAGTACGCAACACGTTTTTATTGTAAGTACTTGGTTTAGAAACTGAATGTGTTTGTTGCCACACTGCCTGTATCTCGTGATTGTGGTTTACTCTTTGTGATAATGATGATGCTGTTGACCTTTTTTCCATTCAATTGGACTGAGGCAAGCAAAGTTTATTTCCCGGTATTTATAATTTATTGTGCATTATTTGATAAGACGAGGGAATATCTACATAAGTCTCTATCAATAACTTCCAGCGATTAAATTTTGATAAAAAAAAAACATTTTTACAAAAACTAATTTCCTTGTCAACAGAAAACCTTTCAGTCTCTCATTCCATTTAGTTTTCTGTATTGATGATTTTAAATAAGTGAACCAAGTTTGACACGTAATTGGGTTTAAGAAAAAAAAACTATTTCTACTTCTTCAGCAAAGTTAGCGACGAAAACTCGTCTGTAATTATTAATTGGAAAGGAATAAGATTGATTATTTGCTTTGTGACACACTTAAAGTTTTCTTTAATTGTTATTTTTCTTTCAATTTCGTTTGCACTCATTTTCTTTTTTAGCCAATACTGTTAAAAAAAATTTATAAAATTGCTTAACTACTCAGGAAAGAGAAATACAAAGAAATAAATTTTATCAAAGCAAAACGAATTGAAATTCATTATTTGTGCCATCTAAAGGAAATTTAAATGGGTTTTTGTGTCTAAAAGTTTTTGCTAAATCTCTGGGTTATTGCTGTTCTTAACAAGATATCATTTCTTTTCAAAGAAGTATATGAAAAACGGATTTTGTTAATTGTTTATATGTATTTGAAAGAGTATACACAGAAAAAAAATTAAAAAAAGGTTAATTTTAAATTTTTGTGATTATGCTTCATATGCGTTTCATATTAGGTTACGTAAGGTTGGGTTAGGAAGGGTGGTGCTATAGCGCACCTCTACTCGAAGACTCATTTAGGTCCATTGTCATTCCTTTCTATTTCGCGTTAAAAGTATTATTTATGCCCCATTTGTACCCAGAAGTGACCTTATTATCCGTCATTAAGCCACTGAATTCCCATGATGAAGCACCTAATATCCTCCAGTTTACACTTCCCGATATCACTAATGCTCTCACGGAAACATCTGCTCAACCATCTAAGCCTATGACGTAGCAGCTTCGGGCAGTAAGAGATAATATGTGCAATGGTTTCTGGCTTCTCTTCATCCCCGCACATCCTACAGAAATCTGGAGTGCCAATTTCAGTAAGGCTTGCTTTGACCGAGCAGTGACCAATCAAAGCGCCTATCACGATTCGCATTGCCTTCCTATTCATGTCCAGTAGCAATTTGGATTTTACTGAGTCAAATTTTGGCCACATAGCCCTCGAGACTCTACAATCCTCCCTACTTCGCCATGAACTGTTCGTCCTGCTTTCTACCCAATTATTGAGTTCCCTATACTAATGACCTATCGGTAATTTCACCGATCTGTCATACATTCCCTCATCTAACGCCGACTCTATTGTTGGCAAGTCATGGGCGATTTTATTTCCCTCAACATTGCTGCGGCCTAGAACTCAACAAAGTCTGACACTATAGTTATCCATAAGCAACTTGAGCGCTCTCCTACAGTTACTAACTAGTTTAAATTTTTAATTGTGTCCCTTGAAAGCTTTTAGCGCTGCCTGGTTGTCGAAGTAAGTTACCTTCTCACCTTCAGCTATATTCCTGGCCACCAATCCAGTGGCCCTAAGGATCGCCAAGATCTCAGCTTGGAAAACGCAGCATTCATTCAGCAGTCTGAAAGAACTACGAATGTTCGTTCCCAAGATATACACCCCCACCCCTGAACCATAACCACCCACCAAAAAAAGCTCAACCGACACAATTTTTGGACCTCGTTCTATTAACGATAATCGATTATTTACGATCGCTAATAATCAATTTAGGTAAAAAAATTAACTTCGAAAATTATGTCGCTTAAGTTATTTTGGCGCTTATGGCACGATATAGCTTATCGGATTTGTCCCAGTCCGGAATCACCAGTGAGGGTGTTCTACTAAAATCAATTTCAGCGACCTTATAGTCCGTGACCCAAGGAGTTACGGATCCCTAATCACTGTTATTCCTGTATTCACCAAACTTGTTTCTACGAGTCTAAGGAGACTTCTGGTCGCCGTTCTCACCACAAAGTCATCTATAGGAAGTAGATAATGAATGACGTCAAACGCAGCCTGAGGTGTGCTCCTCTGAGCACCTGTGATGCTGAGCACACACACCTCTGAACCTTATCTTAGCAATCTCCTGTGACTTTCCGTCCTCAATGCCTGCCACCATACCACATAACCTCAAAACCGATATGCAAATCCAGTTTACTATCTTCGGTTGTAGACCCCAGTTTCTTCCTATGACATTAAGCCCTTCTTTCTTTAGCCTTTCTTGGGTATTCCATTTCTAAGACAGCTTGCTATCATCTTAATTCAACATGGTTTATAGTAATCTTCAAAGAAAACTTTTTCTTTTTTAAATAACTCTATTTCATGTTGATTTAACATTCCAATAGTGTTAAATCAAAATAAGAAATCATGTTTAATTAAAGTTATTTGAAGTTAAAATAACTTGAAATAACACGAACAACCATGCTAATCAAAGTTATTTCAAGTTGAAACAACATGAATTTGAGAATAATGCAGTAATTTTATTTTATTAATTATTTAACTTACGTGAAGTGTTGCACACAACTGAGCACAACACTTCTTTGCTATGAACAAAGTAAATAAAAAAAATCTACAATCAAAATTTGTGCATGTTGATTTTACATTGCTCTTTTTTTCTGTGTGTGAGCAAGGAGTTCTTTATTTCTTTCAAATTCTGTTGTTTCCGTGACTGAAAAAATACTTACTGCCATAATCAGAACAACAATTACAACGGCAGCTAAAATGTAAGCTGTCAAAGAGTAAAGCAAAATTAATGGAAAAAATAGAATGAATAGAAAATATGTATAATAAGGATTAAAAGCCTTAAGGGCTCACATCATTACCAAAACGTTCTCTCACAATTCGAATGTTTAGAAAAGAAAAAGAATAAATAGAAATTGAAGCTAAAACTGGCACATACATAGTAGTAATGAGCTGTAAAAACAAAGACTCAGGCACGTATATGTAACTCATGTCAAATCCAGGGTACATTTTCAAAACCCCATTATAAGGCACGCAATTTAAATATAAAAAAGCTAAAAGATTTATAATTAAGACACGTGATACGGAGTTTGTACGAAAAGTTAAAATATCAAAGCTTAACAATATGCAACAATTATTTTAATTTAAGTGCAAAAACTACATACAGTGGACTCTTGATAATTTAATTGAAATTGAATCTTTCAGTAAATTTTAACTGTTTCCCCTTGAAAAGCATTCAATAAATTGAAACAAATCTAATTTGCTACCTTCGATATTTTTAAACTACGAGTATTTGAAGGGCAACTTAATCGCAAGCAGGCTATAGTTTAAATATATCGGCTCTATAGTGTATAGGTCTTATTCATAAAAAATATTTTTGAATTATAAGATGTTTATAAAACATTTTTTCATACAAAATTTGTTTTATAAACCCTTACAAAGAAAATATTTTTTTATTAATAGAGGTACGGTGATGATGAAGGTGCAGCAACCTGCGAAAATAGCTCGTTGTTCCGTTCTACTAGTGTTTGTCAGAGTATTTACAATTAGCTTTTGTGTTATTTGTTCATTAATAGTTATCACATGTATTTTGACTTACAAAGCAATAAAATTAAAATTACTAAAATATTTATTTTTTATTTCACTTAATTCTTAACCAACAGATTTTCTATTTTTTTTTTTTTTTTTTTGTCTGAAAGAGTTTACTTCCAGTTTTGTTCCATAAATTTTTTTCGAAAATGCTCTATCAGATCTTTCCATTGAAGTCGGCATTTTTTGGCAAAATTATTTGTCTACAGAAATCTTACACAAGTTTTTTTAGTTTTTCTGTTCTTTTCGATTGATTAATATGCTGTGTTTTATAAAAAATTTAAATAAACTAAAAACAAGATAAACTATCTTGCTAGCCGACGTTCTGTAATTTGAAGTTTGGCTTTTCTACGGTCTTTCATTTCAACTTATAATGATTTTGTGTTCACGTTTTTGGAACAACAGAAAAATTAAATTGTTCGCTTTCAGACGGAATCACACTTTCGGCACAATATACCGCTTTTCGTAGGCTCACTGCAATAAAGTCATATAAGTACGTAATAAGCCAAATTGGGATTATTATCTAATGAATTCTGAAATAAATCTATATGTCTTTAGTACCAACGCATTATGGTGCAATTACCTCTTTATATTTTAATTAGTTGAAAAATAAGGCCAACTTAGCTTATTAATTATGACTTTTTTTCAGTGAGCCGACGAAAATCGGTACATTGTGCCGATAGTATGATCCAGGTTTTAGTTTACAAAAACGATGATTGAGGATGAAGTGATGATTTCTTCCACAGCTTTCATCACAATCGTAAATACATTAATCAAAAGCATATTGAAGTTGGTGACCCAAAAGAAAATTGCTGACTTTTTCATTATAATTATCTACGTAAGATTCTAAATCAACAAATAAACAGATTTTCTTCACGTGCCCTGTTATCGAGAGTCTACTGTAATTCGTATCGCTTCAGTTTACGCAAATTTTTACATCCAAAATTATAGTAGCTCCTAAAAGTATGCTTACATTTTTATGTTCACATTTCTTCTAACGGTTCTTTCAATAAAAAATTGCGAATTTGACAGTAGCTGGCGGTTATATTGCTGTCGATTTATTCAGTCTGTTTCTCTTGTCAAATTATCAAGAATGACCAGAGCGTTCAACAACACGAGGAAATGAATAGTATACTTTTTATCAACATAGGTATTCAGTTTCGGGAACTCTGCCTTTCACAGACCACAACTTAGCAAATTTTGTGACATGACTCGTGCCTGCACTCGAATAAAATTCAACCAACTATGGCCAGACAACGATGTCTGTTCACTCAAACTGCGCCCTGTAGCAGATGGACACTTACTTACCCTTATTTTAATCAAAAAAATCTTCTTCAGTGATTACGTCCATTTCTGAATGAATGGGTGGGTGATACGTCAACAAACAAAATTGTAGAATTTGGGACGATACCAACCCACATTGTATGAGGTGGAATGAAAGTTATCTTTCTTTATAGATGGTATAATGATATTGCAAGGGATTTTGAAGGTTCTTATAAATAATTTTGCGTTTGGATAATGTTAGATATTCCAACAAAACATCTAAACTAAATATTATACGCGTTCAGTCAGGGAGGAGTGGCGGATTTTTTAAGCAACGTGACAACTAACAAAATCCTGATTGATCCAAGCTATAGTTGAAACCAATTACAAAACACGCAAAATTTTGTGCATGCACTATGCCAAAACTTACAATCACACAAGTTAAATAATTAAGAATAATAAACTAATAAAAAAATAGTCAAATGACTATATTAAATCTTAAATTCATATTGTTTCAACTGGAAATAACTTTGTTTCAACATGATTCTTCATTTTGAGGTAAAAGTACTGGAATATTAAATCAATATGAAATAAAGTTATTTCAAAAGAAAACATATTTATATTAAAGTATTTGCAAAGCATGTTGAATTAACATGAAAGGCATATGAAGGGAAATCAATACTAAAAAATATGTGCAATTAGCAGTGTTTTCATAGATTTTAATATGAAATTTTTCGGTGTTTATTTACAACTTTGAGTTGGCAACATTGTTGTATGTCAAGCGATATGACAGCTGCTAGTTGTGAGTTATTGAAGATTTTAAATGAAACATGGCGATATGCGAATTAATTAATCAGCAGTATTGCGTATGTCGAGTGGGGTATTTTTATACAAAAATGTTGTGCTAAATTAGAGAAAACTTGTACACGTTCTATTACAAACTTCTCGTAGACGAATGTACTACTCGACATATGGAATGCGATTAAATGTTAAATGCATAAGTTTTTTTTTTTAAGAACAAACACAACCTGCAAAGCGATTAGCTTGTCTGCAGAAAACACCCAGGGTCTATGGTGAGAATCGATCCCACGAGCTCTGGACTGAGAGGCTAGCATCGCTACCACTCAGCTACAGGGGCACCCAAAGTAAAGTGAATCATGTTTGTAAGGACCCAGTTTTGGGTCTAATTAAGTTTGCTTAGTAAAAAGTTAATATAAGTACAAAGGGAAATGAACGTTTAGAGTAACTTGTTAAAATGAATTTTGTCTATCACTATAAAAACTCAAAAACATTAAACATTAAGAAAAACACAAAAAGTTTCCCAACAGGTTTTAAAAATTAAAAAAAATAATAGAAATAAATCCTCTTTACCACCTGCTGCAGCATTTTTTTTTTTAAATACAAATCCAAAATTCCTTAAGGTATAATTACAAAATTTAAAAAGTTTTTTTTTCAGTTTACCTACTTTTTATATTTCTTTGTGCACGCGGTGTTAAATATTTAACTTGCTTTATTGCTGTTGTTGGTGCAGTAATTTTTCACGTCTACCAGCATTTTTTTTTTTATTTTTTTATTTTTTATTTACACTTGTAAAAATGTTTATACAAAATTAAGGAAAAATAAACCAGGCATAAAGAGAAACAACAACCAAATTTCATAAATATTAAATGAAAATAGCAAATAAAAACTTCAGAAATCGCAAAAATAAATAAATGAAAAGCAAACTAAGTAAAAAAGGAAAGCAAATAAATATATATATATTTTTTTTTCTTTTGGTTTGGGAGACACTTTATTGCCCGGGCAGCGAAAGGAAAACAACAAAAACAGCAACTAAAGTCAAGATTTCCGGCGTCTATAAAATGCTTTAAATTTATGGCCTGGCCTTAGGCGCTATAAATTTACACAATTTATTTCTTTGAAAATATTTAATCTCCAACATTGATTTTGTGAAAGAATAAGTTAATGATGCCTGCAGGACTAGAAAGATAGTTATAAAGAACTTTCTTGTTTTTAAGTTTATTAAAATTTTTTCCTTTAGAAATGTGCTTAACTTTTACAACTTAATCACTTAATGCCCATATATCTGCTACTCCAAAGAAACTTTTCTTACAAGGCCTTCTTTTAAATTTTAGTAATTTTATACTGATTTTCCAAAATCGAGTTTTCATCAAATCTCCACATTTTGAGGCAATGGGAACCTATTCTGACATTTGTGTGAAGTTAGCTGCATTTTTGGCATCCCTGTGTTACTTTACATATCTCTCTCTCTCGCACACACTGTGAGGTAAGAAAACCTCTCTCACTTGTACACTGTTAACTTAACAGAGTAGATATTTTATAACATTTTCAAGCAAAAATATTAATGTACATACAGAAGCTTTTTTTGGTGGTCAAAATTTCTGCCAAAATCGAAATGGTGTGGTCACGCCGCCAATTGGAGTCGAAAGCCAAGGCTTCAGATATTACAGGAGGAGGTAAAACATAATACATACAAACTGCACAACTACCTGTACAACTGTACAATGACAAACAGGCCCTATGGCAATTGTTGGTTTTTACAAAGTGACAAATAGTTTAAATTTTTATGTGCTATTTTTTATAGCTTTGCTATTTATTGGGCTAAACAGGAGTTAGGACGTGATTTTCGTAACAAAAATAATCGACACTAGTTATTACAGTTATAAATTTAATTTGTTTGTTTCTTAAAAGCAGATTACGAAAATAAACGAAACAAATTGTTTGATTTTGTTTTGTTTCCTTCTTTGAAGTGAGTGAAACAAAAACAATGAGAACGATTGCTCAATTTGTTTTTGCACATGAGCACAAACCAGAAAACACAGCCGATCGGTTGTAAGCCGGGTAATAGCCGTCACCGGGCACAAACAATAAATTTAATCGTACGCCGTTAGAAAAGGAAATAAATGGAAACGTTTTGAAATATTTACAGAGAATTTGTCATTATCATATAATACAACTTTATTGCATTGTTATTTCACATATGAAATTTGTTTTATATAAAGCCAAGAAATGCTTAAAATAAAAAAAAATTTTCAAATGAAAAAACTTAAAGAACTTTTAAAAATTTATAAAAAAAAATTCCTGCCCTACATGCAAATTGGTTCAAATTTCCTTAGGAAATACAGTGTTCACTATTCATCTGTCCAATTTTGCCCCTTTATTTGCAATTGCCATAGCAAACATTTTCCTTTGCAGCTGCTGCCTTTGAAAGGGCCGCGCATAACGTATATTTGCTAAAAAAAAACATTGTAAATGCCCTATGGCTTTTGAAGGCAGCTTTTACCTTTGTGCTTTTGTTTTCTCTCACGCTATGTACTCGTAACTAATCTTTTCCTAATGTTTTTAACTTGAGGTGATTACCAGCCATCACCAACGTCATCATCACAGTCATGTTTATTATTAAAAAATAGTGAGCGCTTTCTAGCTCTTAATATCCTTGTGCTTATTTTTGTTCTTTTTTTTATTTAGAAAATATTTTGTTGCAACAATTTTGTGCACTCTTAACTAGTTTGTTGCTTTTTCTTTCTGCTCCCCCGTGTAAAGGTTATTCTTAAATTTAATAAAAAAAAAGTATATGAACTCTTGTATTAAACAATGAAAACTAGTCGCAAGCAAAGAAACAAAATTTTCTATTCCAACGTAAGAAATATGCAGAAAAAGAGGTCAAACATGAAGGTTATTTGAAAACTGAAATGGGAACAAATTTATTTTTCATATTCTAATAATTTTCTTAGCAGTTTTATATGAAATAATAAATAAACTATACCTTAAAATATTCAGCGTATTCATATCCCAGCAAAATAAATAGTTAAAACAAAGTATAATTTAAGAAATTAAAACCATTATTTTTTTATGTTAATAGTGGTTTAAGTATAAAACCAGTATTTGGTATGGTAATACTGGTTTTAAATTTTTAAACTGTACTTTGTTTTGACTAAAAACTTGAGCCAATGTGTGCGTGAACATACATTCGAATTTCACTAGCAGAGACACAAACCTAAGTTGCTAACTTAAGATTTTAAGCACATAACAGAGCACTGTTAGCTATTTATTTTGTTTAACAGTAGCCGCTAAATGTTTTAGGATTCCAAGTCCATACAACTATAACGAGATAGATAATAAATATTTTTTTGGAAAAATTGCTTTAGATTTAAGAAAAGATAATTAACTTGAGAAGATTATTTGTCATTTTGGTCATATTTGGAAGAGCACACGTACTACACTATCCAGAAATATAGATTATTTCAATTTACAAATGTTAAATAGCTAACAGTAATCTGTTAAGTGTTTAACATGCTACTTTAGAAATTTTGGTGTCTGTCTCTGCTAATTCAATTCAATTGAATTCAATGTGAATGAATAGTGATACTCACAAATGTGCCCTTAGTTATGAAAGTGGTCTAAGTCATGTGAATTTTTGATTTGAAATATCAAATAAATCTTGAAAAGACTTCCATAAATATTGACAAAATTTAATTAATTTATATAAATCGAGACTAGCACAACTCTAAATTAAAATGTTGCAATATATAAAAATATTTTTTAACTGTTTAAATGCAATCTGCTAAATATCTCGACCATAGAAATGTATGACTTAAACCACTTTCATAATTAAGGGCACAAATGCAAAGGTAAATCAATAAATGTATATACAATATAACCATTTCTCATATTCCATTTCATTAAAAATTTGGGTTAAATAGCTGATGCTAATAACAATCTCTACCCAAGTAGATAGACATGGGTGCTGATAAAGTGCTTGGCTGCACAGAAAAATATCGCTATTTCAGTTAATTATTATTTTTCGAACTGTATTTCCCCCAGCTAATAAAGTCTAGTTTAATTTTTCTTCGCTTCTTTAGAAAATCACATATTAATTAAATAAAAATATTTCATTCAATAAGAATTAAAAATACTCAACTTAAGCCCGAATAAGAAATTATTTCTGATTAAAATTCACTATAGTTCAATTAAATTTAATATGTACAACGGAAAAAGAGAATTTTAGTTTTTCTCTCAAGACTTTATAACAAAAGATATTTGTATAAAATGTTTAAACAATATGAACAATGATATCTAGATTCATTTTGAATTATTAATTAAAAATTGCAATTTTGGATTTATGACGTTATTGCAGTAAATGAGCGAAATATAAAAAACTTATGCCCCAATTCTGTTCGACGATTGTACATATCTTCTTCTCTATGGACGAAAAAAAGAAGCAGTTTTGATTCTGTAAAACAATTATTATTTATTGTCTATGCTAGAAGGTTCGTGTATTTGCTTTATGATTTTGTTCCAAACATTATATCCGACACATATTTTTTCATGTATTTTTCAAACTATTGTACAATACTTTAATTGATTTTTGATGTTTGAAAACATGGCAATAATATTTATATATTTCATTATCAAAGACGACAACCATTTTTTGAAGAAAATAATTTAGAGAATTCAAAGACAAGAACTCAGAAGCATTTTCAAACAAAAACGTCCTAAATCTTTTTACTGAATTAGGGCATTATTCAAACTAGAAATATAATTTGTAACTTTTATTTTTTACTTATTTAAATGAATATTTTTTTAACTCAAAGTACTTAAAAAAAATAAATAAATTTCAGTAAAAATGTAAGTGCAATTGTAAGGGGTACCACTTATTTTTTGAACTTCTCAGACAAAAATAAAAAGGCAAATTTTAAGTAGTTAGTCCTAGAACATACATTAAAAATTTGCTGCGAATCATTTTTTAAATTCTCCATTGAAACAGCAATTCATGTCCATATAGTGTGGTTTTTGCTGCGCAGCTTTATATATTTTTGCTCATATATTTCCCATAAGAATGACATACTCAACAAAAAATAAAAATTGATGTATACTTGGAACAAGGAAGTCTTTCCCCTTCCAAACAAAAGCTCTAAAAGTTTTGCAGTATATGTTTCATAGTGTGGGCTTACAACTTATATAATGGTAAGCAAAGTGTTTGCTGGGATGTTTGTACAACACAGACGAATGTGTAGCATACTTTAAGGCGAATAATAAATTTTATTTGAAATCTGGCAGGTTGTATAACTTTATTTTATTTTGAGGTCACGAAACCCCATTCTAAATCATGCAATTTATGCATTAGTATACTGGAAAGATTTTTCAAGATTCACACAAAATTTACATGAAATTTAATATGTCTTCAAGCTTTAATTTATAGTTAAAGGGAGTAGTTAATTTTTAAAATCGGTTCAACTTTGAATTGTTAAAAATAACACAAAATATTAAAATTTAAATCAACATATTCTTTCTTCGAAAGATCTATATAAAGCATTAATATTTTAAGATGATTTCAGGTATATTATTACAGCAGCCATTCTTGAAGAAAACTCTCCATCGACGTCTGATTTTGAGCAATTTTTTCCAGCATTGCTGGCCGTGTGTCACCAATAATACAAACAATTTTGGGCTCATCAGCGCGAACTAGTATCTTTAAATTACTGATATCATCGAAAATTTGGCATTTTTACCACCAACCTTATATAAAATGTCTAGCCTTCTTCACCTAATGATACTCAATAAAATAAATAAAAAATAAATATTTTTAACATTTGTTAATGCACTAATAATCCCAGTAAAATATTTTTTATCAAAAATACATTAAAATTGATTATTGAGGTGTTTAGCTGGATCCTATGAGCTATTCACTATTGCTAATGAAGATCATCAGGGAAGCGAACCTTTACCCAAAAATTTCTGTGAACAACTACAGATATTATGGTAAACTTCTACTTAAACAATTGAGAAGTTCAACTAATATTGAAACGGTAACTCAATAATTAGCATGCTTTTTATTTTATACAAATATTTTTATTTTTACTTTAATTTAAATAAGTTTTGTTTGCATAAAAATTCATTGCGCAGCTCAAATAAAAGCAAAAAAATTAAAGTTTGTTTATTTTTAAAAAAACCTAAAATAAAGCAATTCATGAATTTAAACAAATAGCAAAAGTTATTTTATATGTGTTTAAAATACTTTTCATACATCGTTATTTTCTTTCCACAGAGTTTAATAATCCGAGACAAGTAATCGTCAATAAACAAACAATTTTCAATGCAAATTTTTTCATTTACAGGTACCTTAAGAATTGTCATGGTTAAATGTTTGCTAAAAGCAAACACTTTCCAAAATTAAAGTAAACATTTTACATAAGTAAAACACAAGAAATTGTTTCGTACTCGTTTCTTTTTTGAACGCACATACATATCATACACTCGTATATATGTACATACATATAAACATATGGGCATTTCCACAGTCACGTTACGTAAAGTTTAAATTAGACGTGACATAGCCAAAATGCCATAGCCATAACCAAATCAAAATTCAATTAATTTCTATGGCAATGGCTATGGCGTTATGGCGAGTCACGTATAATCAAATACAGTGTTGCCCCTAAGTTTGGTTCGAACAGCTGTTTTGTATGGTTGTGGTTATGTCACGTCCAATTTGAGCTTAATTGTCATATAACGTCACTAAGCAATTAATTAAATTAATGTACAAAAAATAATATAAAATAGATGCTATTCTTTGAAAAACAAGCTTTTTAACGTGACGAAAAGTGGACTTTTTGTGGAAATGCCCATATGTCTATGTACCTATGTGTGCTTCCATATACACAGTTTCATTTAACGTAAGTTGTAAATACTCTAGATAAAAAAATAAATAAATTGGCAGCATTTAGGATTTTATCAAGTTGGAATATTACGAGGAATTAGGCGTTCAGGTAGCGAGTACCACAGACATCCAACGAAGTAAATGATCGATTATAGACCATCATTTACTCTTATGATTTTATTATTTTTGTGCAAAAGAACAAGGAACAATTTTAAATCAAAGCTTGCATTTCAACAACACTCAGTTTTAGGTACTCGTATTCGCAACGAACATGACTTCTTAAAAAGGAACCCCTATTGCTTTGCGCTATGATGGCCGTCCATCTGTCTGTCTGTCTGTCTGTCCGTCTGTCTGTCCGTCTGTCCGTCTGTCTGTCTGTCTATCTGTCTATCTGTCACAGGCTGTTTTATCGAGAACTAAGAGCTAAGGACCTGAAATTTTCACAGCATATGTTAAGCCGCTACAACAAAAAATGCTAAAAATTAAATGATGATCTAAAGCGAGCAACGAAAAATGTTGAAATCCTAAGCTAATATACAGATAATTATATCGAGCCATAACCGCCAAAAAAGCTTAACCGATAAATTTTTTAGATCTCGTTTTTTACGAGCGCAAATTATCGATTTGGGTTAAAAAATTAAGTTCAAAAACTATGAGGCTTAAGCTTTTTTGGCGGTTCTTTTTATGAAGACTACACCAATCAAAACCGTAAGTAGCAACTCTTGAAATTTTCCGAAGCGCAAAAACTAAAAAATTCCAAAATTAAAAAAAAGCGAAACGAAAACTAGTCAAAATAAAAAGCGCTTAAATGAAAAATATCAACACATATATAAATAAGTCACTAGCATACAAAAAACTCACCAAAAGCAAAGAGTTCGCCAAAAAAACTAAAAAAAAAAATCGTCAAGAACCGGCCAAAACTAAAAACAAATCGCTTAAACTAAAAATATTTGTTGTAAAAAAAGGCTGGCAAAAAAAACCCACCAAAACAAAAAAAAAACTTAAAATAGCGGCAATACTTAAAAAAAATCGCCAAAAAGAAAAAAGCGCCAAAACTAAGAAGTTTGTATAGTATTACATGTCAAAGCCTCAAGAAATCAGAAAGTTCAGTCTGGAAGCTAAACTTCTACCGGTATTGTAGAGAAATTGAGATACTATGAACTCCAGTACCTGGATTGCGTAACTTTTTGCGAATCGAAAATCGTAATATTTATCGACATATTTATTCGCTTGCGGTAACGATAATGTAATTCCGTAATTTATTTTTACGATAGTCTCCAGCTTTATCTTACTAATCATTTAATTCAATATTGTGTGGTACAAAACACAAAGCACAAAGAATAATAAAGAAAAACTCAATGAGTTTGTGTTTTAGTTTTTTTTCACCCACAGTGAATATCGTTAAAATATGTTACTGAATAGCAATGACGACAAAATGTTCATTATAATTATTATCGCGATACGATTACCGTAATAAAATTTACTGAATCCAGGTACAGGACATCAGGCTTTGAAACAATAAGCTAAAGAACAACATACCAGAGCTTGGCAAGAACCAAAATTCTCTGGGGAAACCCAAATAGTGGAAATACGATGGGAATTCTAACTTTAAAAAGAAATCATAATGGTTAGCATAATAACAGGACATACAGAGTTAAGAAGTCATCTGGCTCGCATGGGTGTTGGTGACGATACGACATGTAGAGCTTATCACTGTCCAGCATTTAGTGAAATTAGAAGACAAATCTTCTATCTGGAAAATATATCATATATAAAAAATCTTAGGGGTTCGAACTTATTAGGAGCGCACAAACAAGACATATTTAGTTCAAAAGGTCTTAGTCTCTGCTTTCTATATCCATTTAAAAATTTAAAATCCGTTGATATTTAACTTAGTTAGAGGTTGATAAGATTTTGGAGGTGTTTGCAAAATTTAAAATACATACTATTGTTATGCTCGACAATACCTACCAGAAAAATAGTAACACTTCGCAGGTATTTTAATTTCATTAAAATTTGTCACACAGTGTTATTAATAAAAAATGGTAAGAATAATGAAATATTTACATATACTATATGTACAAATAAAAAAAAATTATATTTTATTAGTTTTAAGCAAATGAAGTAAGGAACCCGATGCAAAGAAAGCAACAGAGGCACCTGAAACTCCAATTTGTGCAACAAAAGCTAGGAAAAGAAATTTTCGGGAATTAGTTAAAATATAGGGAAGACAATCCCCCTCATTCCAGAAGAGGTCACGTCAATACAGAACCAAAAAATTGGGCTACACTACCCGTTGTAGAAAACAACTGACTGCTATTGAGAGGCTTATGCTAATTTCTAGACCGTAGGGAACAGAAATAGCCTGTCAATAGCACAATATTGTTTTTCGAAGGCGGGTAGACAAGTTACAATATTTTGGGGAATATTTTAGTGAAATACTAAAATTAATTACCCTTTTTGTAAGATGCGCAATTTTTGTATTTTCTTTTAAAATGTTGGCATTTTTTTAGAAAAATTTCTTTTTTTTTTCAGAAATAAGAAGTTAAAAACTAAATAAATATGGCAACACTGCTCTAATGCAGCCAATTAAAAGTTTATTTCCTTTTGGTGCAATTATTTTTATTATTCCTGTTGCTGTTCTTTATTTGTCAATGTTAATGCATTTGCTGTTGTCGTTATTGTTGTTGTTGTTGTTGTTGTTGTTGTTGCTGCTAATATTTTAGTTGCTATTTATTCATGTACGAGCTGATGACGAAATATTACAAAAGTTTTTATGCATGTTTTTGATGGAACTCGAATGGAGAGAAAAAAGATTACATGAAAATTACAATGAAAAAAGTCCTGTTCAAAACGAATGCATATAAACAGGGATGGCATGAGTGAGAGTATGACAGGTGGAGAATACACAACATATACGCTCATCACTATTTTTATTTATTTTTTTTTGCATTTCAAATTCATGTTCTACGTGTCTAGAGATGGAACAAAAAAACATTTATTAGAAAATAACTAAAGGATGTGCTTGGAAAAAATTAAAAATAAAAAAAAGAATATCAGTTTGGAAATATTGAATTCGCATTATGAAATTTTTTCTAAAATTTTTTTCATTTGCTAATTAATAACAGCGCTAGAAAAGAGACTGAAATAGCAAAAATTATCTGCCAAAAATCTCTCAAACATTTATGGCTCCCTTTTTATGATTCCGTGTACTCAATGTGAGAAAGGAAACGAAACCTATTGTTTTCGCTACAATGTCCCTGAGGCTGTTTTCTCGAGAACGGTAAGACCATTGTCCTGAAACTTCCACAGAATATGTAAAACTTTGGCTGCTATAACAACAAACGGTTAAAAATTAAAGATTGTTCTTAAGCGAGCAACGAAAAATATTGAAATCCTAGTTTAATATATATAGACATTTACAGTTTTCAAAGTTAATGTATTTTTATTCACACTCCACCAATTAATTTAATTGAAATTTAAAAACTTAAAATTAAAGGGTATTCTATCAGTTTATATAATTCTGACAACGTGCTGTATCTTAAAAACCGTGAGAGGCAACCTCTTGAAATTTTCAAAACGCTTAAACTAAAAAAAAGAAGAAGTTAAAGAAAGCGCTTAGACGAAAAAATCGCCAAAATGAAAAAGCGCTTAAATTAAAAATAACAACAAAAATAAAATAAATCACTCCAATGCAAAACAAAAATCACCCAAGGGCGAAGGTCGCCGAACAACTAAAAAATCGCCAAGAACCGAAAAAAATCGCCAAAGCGAAACAAAGTTTAACCTAAACGCCAAAAACCAAAATAATTGCAAAAAAAAGCACGGAAAATAAACGCCAAAATATAAAAAACGCCTTAACGAATAAATCGCCAAAATCAAAAAGCGCTTAAATGAAAAATAACAACAATAATAAAATAAATCGCTCCAATGCAACACAAAAATCACCAAAAGTCTAAAGGTCGCAAAAAAAACAAAAATAATCGCCAGAAACCGAAAAAATCGCCAAAGCGAAAAAACTTAACTAAATCCCTAAAAATCAAAAAATCGCTAAAACGAAATAAACGACAAAGCAAAACAATATCGCCAAAATGAAAAAAACCGCCAAATTAAAAGCGCGTATTTGAAAAATAACATAAGTAAAATAAATCGCTCCAATCCAACACAAAAATCTCAGAAAAAAACCAAAAAATCGCCAAAAACCGAAAAAAATCGCCAAAGCGAAAAAACTTAACTAAATCGCTAAAAAAAACAAAAACATCGAAAAAACGGAATATAAACACCAAACAAAATCGCCAAAATGAAAAAATCTTCAAATTGAAAAGCGTTTAAATGAAAAATAACAACAAAAATAAAATAAATCGCTCCAATGCAAAACAAAAAATACCAATGATATAAAGGTCACCAAAAAACTAAAAACTCGACAAAAACCGAAAAAAATCGCCAAAGCGAAAAAACTTAACTAAATCGCTAAAAACCAAAAAATCGCTAAAACGAAAAAAACGACAAAGCAAAACAATATCTCCAAATGAAAAAGCGCGTATTTGAAAAATAACAATAATAAAATAAATCGCTCCAATGCAACACAAAAATCACCAAAAATATTAAGGTCGCAAAACAAACTAAAAAATCGCCAAAAACCGAAAAAATCATTCAAGCGAAAAAAAACTTAATTAGTTCGCCAAAAACCTTAAAATTCGCAAAAACGGAATATAAAAACAAAATCGCCAAAATGAAAAAAATCGACAAATTAAAAGAACACCAAAAATTATATAAATAAATCGCTCTAACGCAAAACAAAAATCACCGAAAGTATAAAGGTCGTCAAAAAAACTAAAAAATCGCCAGAAACCAAAAAAAATCGCAAAATAAAAAGTAACGCTAAAAACCGAAAAAACCCAAACTAAAGCTATGTACAGACGGTTGTCAGATCTTACAATATTGCCAGTAAAATGTGCTCAAAATTTCTTACAGCCGTGTGAACTGGCAATTTTTGTCAGACGTCGTTGCCAGAAAAATCATTGTCAGTCCATTGCAAGACTAGCAGCTGACAACAAATTGTCAGACATCTTACAATCGTGTGAACACATTGTAAAATTATTGCCAGCTATTTGTCAGACATTTTAATATTGTCAGATGCGCGAAGTTCGTGCATCTGACAATGGCGTCATTGTAAGAGAATTATTTCTATGGGCAACACTGTACACGTTTGATTTTAAAGAAAATATATTTAATAAAATATATGCAGCCAAAATCATTGCAGTTGCTTCTTTATGATCCATAATAATTAATACTTTCACTTTTTACATTTAACACCACCACAAACGATTGATATTTAACAATTTCTAAAAAGCGCTTTGAGTCTGGCAACGCATAATAATGTCTGGCAATTTTTGCATATGACAACCGTGTGAACTCACAATTTTTTTGCTGACGATTTTGTCAGCTGATTTTATTGTCATACAATCATCTAGCAATAAATTGTAAGATTTCCTGAAAAATTTGATACAACCGTGTGAACTGTCAATCTGCCATACACTTGCAATTTTTGATTGTCAGTACAATGTCAGCACATTGCCAGATCTAACAATATTGTAAGATCTGACAACCGTGTGTACATAGCTTAAGAGAGAACAAGCACCAAAACTAAAAAAAATTGCCAGAAACCGAAAAAAATTTACCAGGCACTTAAAGTTTTTTTTTTAATGTCTGCATCATGCAGATGTTCGTAATGTTCGTATTAGAGATGAACGATCCCGTGATTTTTTAATAATGTTGCTCTTTGTGAAAATCGCCGTTCTTTTAAACAGTGACTGTGATCACAGTTTAGGAGTATTTTGCTTGAAGCAGTTCTGTTATTTTGAAAAAAAAAACTAATCAGAATAGTAGCAATGAAATTAAACAGTGAGTGTGAACACGGTTTAACAGATTTAAGCACTTCTGTTTTAAAAGTATATATTAGTATTAGTAATTTGAAATACTAAACCAGTAGGGAAAATCATAAAGTGATCGATGAAAGCTGCTGAATTTTCTTTAGGGTCATATATGAATTTTTGAAGGATGACTGCAGTTGAGGCGTCCTCTTGTTAGTGACTCTTAGCAGACAATACCATCATTCGTTATCAAATTTCTATGATATGTGTGAGTAACTCAGATAGAGTCTGTGACATATATTACCGTTCAGCTGGTTGTCGAATCATAACAGAAATTATCGTTAAATTTCAACTTCTTTAGGTTCTCTGACACTTCAATACTCGTAACATAGTCATGCAAAACTCATTTTAATTGTATCATTGACAGATGGATTAACTAATGATTTTTATTCAAAATAATTTAGTCAAAATTGCGACTTGGTAGTGATTTTGTGATGATGATGCATCTATGAAAATGTCATAATGACATTGTCGCTCAAATACGCCAATGGGAATGAGAAGGGCGACAAGAACAAACAATTAGCAATCAACCCCATCCAAATGCTGAATATTGTCGTATAAGAGTCAGAGAGGCTATACATACATAGTTGCCAGAAAAGACGGTTTGATTAGCTTTATTTACTGTAAAGTAAATATAAAAGAATATTCACAGTTTATATGAAAGAACTATATTTCCAAAACCTGGGACCGGATTCCACAACGATGAATTTTTAAGTGTTCACCATTTCCAGTGTACACTTGCTGCTTTGTGCATCCGCAACGGTGAGAATTAATAATTTTGATAGTTATAGTTAACACTAGCGTCAAAATTTATCACTGGAAAAAGTGTGGTGAATTGTGAACACTGAAATTGGTGAACATTTCATAACTCATAGTTGCGGAATCTGGCGCCTGTTACTTGATAAATTCAATAACAGTTGTGTTGAAAGATTTTTCAATCGCTGTGAAAAAGTAACAGGTATGGAAATAACGCTCATCTCTAGTCCTTATGGAACGCTTCATGTGCTAGTCAAAGATGCAATTTACGGACTTAATATTTCATATATAAATCTATGTATGTAATATTATTTCGAAACCGTTGTTTAAAGAATTACTTATTTTTTTGGATTTCCGATATTCATTTTATTTCAGTTTTCGTGTACACTCTTTTACTTTTAAATTTTTAATAATTATACTTGTACACTTTTTGTGCAAAACTACGAGTACAATGAGTATTATTATTCTTCTTCCTTACAACGTATATGAAATGCAAAAATAGCATTTAAATCTATTTTTAGTTGACAAGGGGACAACAGAAAAAAACAAACAAACAAACAAAAAATAGAATATGAAACTTTAACAAGGACACAGGCATCCTCGTAAATGACAACAAACTCTTGTTATTGTTAGTAGCTAGGTCTGGTTTGTTGTGTCTGCAGCAACTAAATGAAGCAACTTCCTGGATACGCAGATACGTATATATGTACGTACTTATGTTTGTACATATCGCTCATTTACCCAAAGAACGTCTTAAGTCAAAAAAATGTTTTTTTTGAGTTAATGATGCAGAATTAATCCCCTTATCCTTCTTTCATATTGTGTAAAAATTTGATAATAATATCTTGTTTACTCAACTCTTGGGAGAAAAGTAAAATTTTCTTTTTCCCTTAAGTTGTGTGTAAATTTACAAATTAAAACGCGTTTTCTGGCAAACTGGTTTTTTTTAGTTATGACCTTCTTTGAGCAAATGAGCGATATGTGTTGTTAAATAAATAAAATAGTTTTTTCACAGTTTCCTTTTCTGTTATTTAATACTCGTATATGTATGCATGTGTGTATGTAGAATCTTTATAGACACAACTAGAAGTTGACGGAGAACAAATTCAGATTTTAGTTAAACTGAACGCTTCTTGATGTAGTTTAAATCAAAGTTACTACAAGATGGTGTTTTTTTTCTAAAAAAAAATGTGGTTTTTTTATTTAAAGAGCTCAATTTCTTGAAAAACGCGCGAAAAGTGCGCACTGCCGAATATATCGCTTTTGTTGGTCAAACTGTGGAGTATAATCCGAAAAACCATTATCGGCAATTCAGAGCGCTATGGCTGTATGTTCATTATAGCTATGCTATTTATTGCGCGATACAGGAGTTAGGACGTGATTTGGGTAACAAATGGGCTAAAGAAATAGCCCATTATTCAGGAATTTAATATAACGGAAATTGTAATAAGTAAAAGCTTTTTAAGAGCTGATCTTGCATTACTCTTATAATCTGTTTTCTTTTTAAAGATATCTGTCGTTAAAAATTCCCTAAAGCTGACGATGCAGATATGAATAAAGTTTTGCAACAATATTTTATTTTTTTCATGCAGATGACCAAGTCAGCGAGGCTGAGAATACGAGTACATGATGAATAATTTTTTTGACTCCTATAATAATAAATATAAAACACACAAAAACAATCCTTTTAATTTTGTAGTTCCCTTGAAAGCGTTTTAAAATCAGTGGCAAGTGTTCTACGCTATTGTTTCGATACTCTTCGCTGATCCGTTTTGGCGAATCGTAGAAGGGTCATTAAGGCGATTGTTTCAAGGCTCGTTTTAAGGAATAAAAAAGTTTTAAACGATTCCTTATGTCCTTCTCCCAGCTGAATTCAGACGTTGCAAAGAAAACTTTGCGTGTGAAAAAGGGGTTGTTTTTTCCGTACGCCATTGGAGTATGACATCGCAGAAGATTCTTCCACGATTGGAAATGCTAGTTCGGTAGCAACTTAATTTAAAGTTAAAAAAAATTAACCATTTTTTGTTAATGGCAAAGTAAGAAAATAAAAATGCGTGATAGATTATTGAGTTCTTATTTCAGCTAATTCAAACGAAAACTGAGTATAACATCCCTATTTGTTATTAGAAATTTTAAGGTAAAGGTTCGCTGATAATCTGCATTTGCCACAGAAAAGTTCACATAAGAACCAATTCTTTATGCTGTTAATAAAAAAAATATTTTACTAAATAAGCAACATATTAATTTAAAAAAAGAATGCAAGAAAAATATTGAACTTACATTAGTGATTCCCAAGAAAAAAATAAAAGATTTTAGGTTTTTTTTATAGCTATGCTATTTACTGCGCGCTACAGGAGTTAGGACGTGATTTTCGTAACAAAATTAATCGACACTATTACAGTTATAAATTTATTTTTGTTTTGACTTCTTTGTACTTTCTTTTGTTTCGTTCTTTGAAGTGAGTGAAACAAAAACAATAAGAACGATTGCTCAATTTGTTTATGTTTTGTTTTTACACATGAGCACAAGGCAGAGAACACAGCTGATTGTCTGTAAGCCGGCTTACAGCCACCACCGGCCCCACAAACAATACATTAATTTCATCGTAATTTGATAGCAAAGAAAATAATGGGAAATAAATGGAAACGTTTTCAAATATTTGCAGATAATTTGAGATCATCAAATAAATATAATTTTATTGTAATGTTATTTCACACATGAAATTTGTTTTATATAACTAAGCAGCAAAGCTATAACCGGGTGTCCTAAGACACCTCTCTTCTTTCTCTCCCTTTGTGCTAACTGTTAATTGAAGAGAAGATAGTGAGAGAGGTGATAGGGAAATGATAGTGTTAGAGTAGACTGGTGGTGAAGCAAGAGATAGAGGAAAGCTGCATTCTTTTACAACTCTGCTCTTTTGCGCGCTTTTTGATAATGCAGTGTTGCAGCGCCTTCTGGTATCAAATGAGACGTATTAAATGTTGAAGCTGTGTTTAGTAGCCATTTTATTGGTTATTTTACTTCGCCGATGATTCTGCTACACAACGAAGGCGGGCGCTCTGATGTTACATTAGGATTAGTATCGGATGAAGTCGGTATAGTTTTGTGACCAGTGCCTTATGCCTGCATCACTAGACTTTTCCCACAACAACTGATACAAAGAACACTAATGCGCAACAGAAAAATGCGTGGTGTTGTTATTTTTAATGACTGTCGGAGACCGGTCTCGAACCCAGGACCTTCAGTTTTTGTAGTCAACGTGCTAACTACTTCAGCCAACGCCACCCTCTCCAAGGACCGTTTCTACGCGGATAATCCCTTGACGTTGTTCATTTTGTGACCATAATTAATTACAGCCAGCCAAGCGGTTGGATCAACTGAAATGATTTTTTTGGAATCGGAAGCCTGCTTCTTGACGTTCTTGAAGTTTTTATCACTTAATCTCACGAAGAAAGAAAAATTTCTTTACCACTCACGCTCACGTCTTCTTAAACGTGACGGGTTTTAACTAATAGTAATTAAATCATAATTGTAGAACAATTTTGCAAAAATTCTGCAACAAGTTGATAAACTTTACACTCACGCTCATGTACTCTCACGCGTGGCAATTTTTAAGAACTCTCTTTTTAGACACTTTAATTTAGTTTAAATAAAAGTTTCATTGTGTGTTTTATTTTACTTTATTTTGAATTCAAAAATTGGACAACGCGTTATAATAATATTAGTAGTATATATACACAGACAAAAATATTCCTGTAATAAACAACTTTAATTGAAAATGAAACAAAAAATCAATTAAAAATGTATTTAAGTCAATTAAACTTTTGTTTAAAAAATAATAATCCTGTAATAAACAACTTTAATTGAAAATAAAACCATAAATCAATTACAAATGTTATTGAGTTAATTAAACCTTGCAGCTAATTGAAATTTAAAGCAAAAGTGTAATTGACTTAAATACATTTTTTTATTAAATTTTAGTTTTACTTTCAATTAAAGTTGTTTGTTGCAGGAATATTTTATTTTTAAGCAAAATTTTAATTGACTTAAATACACTTTTAATTGATTTCTGGTTTTATTTTCAATTGAAGTTGTTTATTGCAAGAATATTTTTTTATGTGTAGACTTTTATATATTCGCTTTTCAAAAAATTTGAAAAGGCGAAATACGTACGTTTGTATGCTTAAAAAAAATTTTTCTATCAGATCCCAAAAGTCTATCAAACAACCCTTCAGTTAAATAAAAATTTGCTAAAACAAAAACTCCTTTATGATCACTTCAATTTATAAGCAAAAATACAAATGTGATGGATGATAACTTTTCCTATTCATATTAATTAAGAGGTTTTAAATTATACCACTCTGCTCTTATATTATTAATAACTACAAACGTCTACGCAGACACAAGCCTTATAAATCTATTTTACTGGAATATTCCGGTCCTTAATTCGCAAAAATATGGAAAAGAAAATTTTAATAAATACATGCTTATATAAATGCATACAATGCAGGATAATAAAAAAATGCAACAGCACAACAACTTAGGACTGAGTTAAGAAAAGTAAAAGGAGGAGCAAAGCATTTCTACAAAAACGACAAAAACAACAAACAAATTTTATTAAAGGTTTTTCAAAAGCTACAAAAAAGTATGGAAGGCAAATTTTAGCAATTCAGCAGATAAGTTAAGAAACTTTCCAGCGCAATCAAACTTCTTTAGCGGCGATGGTCAAGCAAAAAAATAGCGCCACAACTGCGTATTCTGAAAAAAGTATCTTTGGTATTCCTTATACTATTTTTTTCATTTAAATTTATTTTAGTTTGTTACTCATACTTAAAGGTGCTTTTTATAGAGTGAAACAAGTTCAAATCGAATCCACTTTAGCGCAACACGCTTTACTGAAAAAAAATCGGATTACTGAAAACGATACAAGTCCCCGCACTAATCTTAAACGCAGCTAGTCTTATGCACTTCGCTTTAGCGAAATATCGCTTTACTGAAAATTTCGTATTACTGAAAACCAAAGGCAAGCCCACAACATGAAACTTACTTCGCTTTAGTGGAAAAATAAGCAATGACAAATTTATTTATTAGAAATCTGAAAAAATTTTGCATGTTTTGTCCGTTAAAAAATTAAATGGCAAAATGGTATTTGTCTTTTTCGCTCGTACGTACTTTATTGTACTTTTCTATTATATTGTCAATGCAAGTGGCAAGTGTTTTACTAATTTTAAGCAGTACGCTTAACTGTAACAAATTTCGGTAATCCGAACTACGTTTTAGAGAAAAAATCGGATAACTGAAAAAATTGGGTTTTAGTTATTTCCGTTAAAGCGGAGTCGACCTCGTAATAAAATAAGGAAATATATTTTTAATATCAATGAAACGGGCTTGATTGGCAAGAAAATATTTTGAAATTAATGTTTAAATATGATTTCTGCTATGTGGCCGCCACGACTGGCGCGTAGAAGGCGCAATCTGGAGCAACAATTTTCAACAACTTTTCGCAGCATTTGCGGCCGTATTTCGCCGATAGTTCTTCGATTTCCAGATGTTAAATTGTTTGCGGTTTATCGACATAGACAAGTTACTTAACATAAGCCCAAAGATAATAATCCAATGGGGTTAAATCACACGATATTGGTGGCCAATTATTTGGGGCCATTACGTGAAACTATTTTTTCATCAAAAGTTTCTTTCAGTAAATCAATTGTAGCGCCCGCTGTGTGGCATGTGGCTCCGTCCTGTTGAAACCAATATCAGCAGGATTAACGACACGGAATTGAGGTTCGAAAAAATTTCGAATCATGTTCCTATACCGTTCATCATTGAAAGTAACATTCTGACCATCATCGTTTTTGAAAACATATGGGCCAATGACTCCGCCAGCCCATAAAGCGCACCAAACAGCAATTTTCTGTGGATGTAATGGAGTTTCGACAAAAGCTTGTGGATTCTCCTCACTGCAATAATTCTGCTTATTTACGTACCCATTCAATCAGAAATGGTCTTCATTTGATAATAAAATTTTTAAAGTTTTTCAAATTTTTAAAATTTTAATAATTTGAACTCGTTTCTCTGGTGTAAGTCGATTCATAATGAAATTTCAAAGCAAAACTAAGCAAACGGCAACTATCAGATGTTAAATGGGTGTTCAAACAAAGCAGTGATGCCAACTCAAAGTTGTGACACTATTAAAAAAATACGCTTTACTTAATTTTGTTAAGTTAGTTGACATTATGTCAAAACATGTTAATGCGAATACTTTTGTTAATTTGAAAACATTTTTACCAAGCTTGTAACATAAAAAGAGCAACAATATAAATATCATGATGGGAAAGAAAGGTCACGTGTAACTTGTCACGTGTGACTGTAATTAAAATTGTTAAAAATTGTTTTAAAAGAAACATCAGTGCTCCGTAATTTCGGATAATAAAATTTTTAAATTTTTTTAAAATTTCAAAGCAAACTAAGCAAAAAGCAACTATCGGCTGTTAAATGGGTACTCAAGTAAAGCAGTGATGCCAACTCAAAGTAGTGACACTCTACCAAAACATGCTTTACTTATTTCTGTTAAGTTTGTTGTCATTATGTCAAAATATGTTAATACGAATACTTTAGTTAATTTGAAGACATTTTTACTAAGCTTGTGTCATAAAAAGAGCAACAATATAAATATCATGATGTCACGTGCAACTATAATTAAATTTTTTTTAGAAATTATAAAACATTTTTTAAAAGAAACATCACATTAAAATATTGCTTCAGGTTTTATTGATAAGTCACGTGTTTCACAAGTCACGTGCGACTGTAATTAAAATTGTTAAAAAATTATAAAACATTTTTTAAAAGAAACATCAGTGCTCAACATTGTAAGACTAATAACTTTAAAATATTGTTTCAGGTTTCGTTGAAATCAGCTTTTTAATCGTTCGCCGCAAAAACAATTCCTGTTTTTGTCACATGCGAGTGCACTGGTATTTTTCACTTAACAGTATCTGCAAAACGAGAAATTGCTCTTAATCGAACTTAATAATTAGCACTTTAGTTTTGCTCTACAAGTTACGCTTGTTAGTCTATATAAATCCGTTGTTTTTACTATTTTTTTTAAATTTAAATGTATACGACGGTCACATTCGACATCACAAAATGCACATATTCTTCTAGATTGAGGGAAGAAGTCCCTGCTGGAAAATTTATTAAGCAAAAGTATTCTAGAAAACTGAAAATTTAAGTCAAAATGTATCAGTTTAACTGACTCGTTCCATCAACACCCATTATTGTAATCTACTGCCAATGAACCTAAATTAAATTACTCTTCTAACTTTTGCGTATTTATACTAGTACTTGGATGTCCCAGTTATAAAAGTTTACAACTTTTCTTGTTGAAATCTACAAATGCAAAATAACATAGAGAATATAAAAATGTCATTTTACTTCATTATCTTACATATCCATCCATATATGTAAATGTAATAATGTGTAGTGTAATTCTCTCCCCTGTTGTTTTAACATTTATTGTCGTTACAGCTAATGTCCTTTTTTATGCTTTCATTAAAACTCGCAACTCGCATTTCTACTCTCTTTTGTTAGCTTTCATAAGCTTAGCTAAGTTTCCTGTTAACCAATTCTTAAAATTTTTATTTGTTATTTGTTACATCCTGTTTCGTAATTTGCACACATTCTACACATGCAAATAAATTGTAAATACCAAGCGTGCAGACTGGGGTAAACATTTGACATGTCCTTATGAATACACATAGTCATACATACATATCTTCACTGTTTTAACTAACTGACCTAACTGACATTTTGTAAATTTTACAGGAGAGAAGCTTTTATGATTATTTTCTACATGTATTCTTATGGAAACGTCTGAAATATATTTACTGTTATAGGCTCGACAGTAATGTCATAATGTCGAAAGTCATAAAAATTGTGGACAAGGTCTATTATGACTCATAAAGTCTAATAGTGGACTTAACTCATTTTTCAAAATGATATCAGTTAGGTCAGTTAGTTAAAACAGCGACTGCACATACTTATTTATGTGGAAGGTTTCATATTCAATTGCAAGAAGGGAATTCAAGAAGATATCAATACTTTAATAAACCTAGGCCCACCACATGATAGTTAAGGCCTTTTTTTATCCCTCTAGAAAAATAAGCAAAAAATATTCTTAAGTTGAAACATAACGTATTGAAATGTTTTAAAAAATATTCGTTATAAAACTATTTGAATTTTTAAAAGCGCTACAAATACCAAAACTAAAAAAACCAAACGAAAAATCGCCAAAAAGACAAAAAGAATTTAAAATTCAAGAAAAAACAACGCTTAAATTAAAAATATTACCAAGAATAAAATAATTTACTTAAATGCAGAACACTCACCAAAAGTAAAAAGGACGACAAGAAACGAAAAAATCGCCATAAAGAAAAAACGCCACATGTATAAAAAATCGCTAAAAACCGAAAAATCGCAAAAAACTGAAAAAATCGCCAAAAACGAAAAAACGCCATGTATATTTATAAAAAAAAAATCGCTAAAACTAAAAAATCGCAAAAAATAAAAAAACGCCATACATATTTATAAAATAACTCGCTAAAAATCGAAAAAAACTGAAAAAATTGCCAAAAACACCATGTTCATATGTATATAACAAAAAATCGAAAAAAAAACGCTATATACATACATATATAAAAAATCGCTAAAAATAGCAAAAAAAAAAACTGAAAAAATCACCATAAAGAAAAAAACGCCTATATATAAAAAAATCGCTAAAAATCGAAAAAATCGCCAAAAACAAAAAAAACTCTATATAAAAAAATCGCTAAAATTCGCTAAAAAAAACTGAAAAAATCGCCATAACGAAATAAACGCCATGTATATAAAAAAATCGCCAAAAAAAAAATTAAAAAATTCGCCAAAAAAACCTACAAAATCGGTTAAACAAAAAAAAACGTTAAAACAAGAAAAAAAATTTAAATAAATAAAAAAAATATCATTAAAAATAAAATAATTCGCTAAAATGCAGAACAATCACCAAAAGTAAAAAGGACGGCAAAAACGAAAAAATCGCAAACAAAAACAACTGTGAAAATCGCCATAGAGAAAAAAATACGTCATATATATTTAAAAAAATCGGTAAAAATCTAAAAATTTGCAAAAAACTAAAAAATTCCCAAAAACGAAAAAAACGCCATATATACATACATATAAAAAAAATCGGTAAAAATCGAAAAACCTGAAAAAATCGCCAAAAACGAAAAAAAAACACGATATATATAAAAGAAATCGCTAAAAATCGAAAAAATCGCCAATAACGAAAAAAACGCTATATACATATATATAAAAAATCGCTAAGAATCGTAACCTGAAAAAATCGCCAAAAAGGAAACAAAACGCCATATATGTATATATGTATAAAAAATCGTTAAAAAAAACTAAAAACAATCGCCAAAAACCAAAAAAATTGATTAAACGAAAGAAAGCGTTAAAACTAGAAAAAAACTCCAAAACAAAAAAAAATTAAATCTACATCAGTACCTGGATTCAGTAACTTTTTGCGAAACGAAAATAATAAAATTTATCGATATTTATTTATTTATTTATTTATTTCAAGAATACTATACAAAGTAAATTTGCATAGTATTGCGTTGCACGAATATGGGCGGAGTAACTAGACCATATGCCCAAGATGTTATTAACAGTACTTCCAAAAAAAATTCCGTGACTGACTGTACGACCTATGCCTTCACATAGGAAGTAGCAACGTGGTTGTTAAAGAAATTCCACAGAAAACCAGTGCGAGCGAGACGAAAAACTCTCGAAGACCCAACAACAAAAAAAAAGCCTGACCGCACTTAAGAAATAATTACGATGACGCGAAATGATGTTCCTCGACCCAGAGCTGCTTAACGACTGAAAATTTATCGATATATTTATTCGTTTGTAACGCTAATGTGATTCTTTAATTTCATTTCTTTTTTACGTTAGTATACATTTTGTGTTTTACTCACCATTTAATTGTATATCGTGTGGTATCCCTGCATTCCAAATGTCAAAATAAACGAAAAGCACAAAGAAAAATTAAAGGAAAACTAAATAAATTTGTGCTTGTTATTTTAATTTTTTATACTTCAACATGTGAATATCGTTAAAATGCGTTAGTGAATAGCAAACTTGATAAATTTTCGTTACAGTTATTATAGCGATACGATTATCGTAATAAAAGTTACTGAATCCAGATACAGCTGAGATATTCGAATATATAAACTAAAGCTTGTATAGTATTACGTATGTAGTGCTCGTATGGATTCCTTCTTGTGCGAGTCAAAGTCGCTTTTTACTAAAGCTATTCCTTTTTGCTACTAAATTATTATTTCACATTTATGTGATGAACTACGAATTTTGTCCACGTCGACGAATTTGTCGATAAGAATTCGTTGCGTAAATTCGTACTGTGCAGCTAGAGATGCTAATCGGGACAGGTTTTTTGAAATCCCGGGCTTCGGGATTTAGTGATGGAGTCTCGAAATCCCGAACCGGGATCCCGGGATTTTCGGGACTTACAAAATCCCGAAAAAATTGTGCACAAATGTGCGTCTTTATAGTAATTATAATATTTTAATTTGACAATTAATTTTTTTTTGCATATTTTAAAGTTACTTATATAACTCAGACATTTAATTGCAAATTTTAATTGAAAAGTGCGATGTATGTAAAAATTTTTCCTAGAAAAGAAAACGCCATATATCTGTGGCAATAAATAATAATGGCTTAAGTCGAAATGTCTTGTTTCGAGATATTAAGGGTTTTGTCTAAATTGTGTTTAGTTTTTATATAAAATTTTAAGCCACCGAAAAAGATTCAGATTTACTTGGAACAAAACTGTTAATTTTATAAAAAAAAAGAAAACGTTTTATTAGTTTATTTATATTCGTTGTTTTTTAGTTAAGATCTTATGAAAAAATCCATTGGCAGAAAAATAAAAACTAAAGTGAACTTAAGCAAAATAATTTGTTTTGATAGTAAGTCGCTTTAGATTAAATTGTAAATTGCGGAAAACCTGAGATAATGTATAGATATTTTTTAAATAAGTTTTTAAATTAAATTAAAGTTAAATACAAGTTTTTTTCTTATGAGGAATATTTTGAATGGGCTGTAAGTTATTGAACTTAAATGTATACAAGTTTTAATGCTCAAACATTTTAATATTAATAAAGCTTCCTTAAAAAAGGATTAAATTGAGTTAAGATGGTATGGCTTATGTATTATTTTCCATGAAGACTTAAGCTAAAATATAAATGCGTATAGTTTTAATATTAATGACATTTTAAAATTGAAATTTAGCTGAGTGATAGATCTTGAAGAAGAGAATAAGAATATGTAATAAAATGAAAAATCACTTATGTTAACTTAATCCATTATTATTTATTGCCACAGATGTATACCATTTAATATTATCTACGAAAATATTTATTCAAAGCAAATTTTTTATTTTAACAATTAGTTTCTAATAATTTTTAATATAGAAGATGACCGCCAAAAACATTATTTATGCTAAAAATCGGGATTCAGATAATCCCGAAAATCCCGGGCTTTAAAATTAAAAAATCCCGGGCTCCGGGATTTGCATAGTCCCGAAAAGCCCGGGATTTCCGGGCTCGGGATTTCCCGTTTAGCATCTCTATGTGCAGCACAATAACGACGAATCTACTCAGCGAATTCAGCTCGTATAATTGATCAAGTTGGCTATTGTGCGTGCAAAGAGACGAAAGTTCCCACCGAAAAATTCGTCTTTCGTGCCCGGCTAGAGCACGTGTGCGATGCTTAGCAATTGCCCAAAGATATCTAAGGCAGACAAAGTAGCGGAAAGCACGTAGCGTCACGTCAGCAGCCTAACGTGCATACCCATAACAATTAAAAGCAGAGTTCAGTATTTATTTTATTTACGTAAATTTTTTTTTTTTCGACAAATATGTCGCTCACCAAGCTTTTATTGCGCTTTACTTTTTTCCCCCGAGTTCATTAAAACCATAAAACACAAAAACAAAAGCACAAGTTTTGTTTGCAGAAATGTTTACTGCATTGAAACATTTCGTTAAAAGAAAACTTTCCCTACTTGAAAAAAAAATAATACAGAAAATAGCATTTTAAGATAAAAAAAATAATTAACAGCACAGGAAACAAACAAAAAAATGCTGGTACTCTAAACAACCTTCTTTCTAAGTGCTTGAAGGCTTTATTTAGTTTTGTGCTTTTATACTTTAGTTGTTTGTAAAACCAGGAAAAAAAAGTTGGTTTAATGAAAAGTCATAGCAAAATGGGACATTTTTGCGTGGTTCCTCTACTTTGAAATGTAAAATTAAAGTTGCTAAAAAAAAGTTCTTACGTTTGCAAGTATTTTATTTTAATTGAAGTGGCTGGCATGTGTATGTAATAGAAGACTTTTTTATTGATATATGTATCATTATTTGTCTTTTTTAAATTTAATAAAAAAATCAGTATTCTATATATGTATAGGGTGTTTTTTTTAGAGGTATAGAACTTTGAATTGAAATAAAACACAAGAAAATCGTTTTAATGTCCATCAATTTGGCTTTATTGGAAGGATAATTTTATGCCATTAATGTTTAAATATGATTTCGGGCATGTGGCCGCCGCGGCTGGCTCGAATAAAGCCAATTCTACAGGTCCAATTTTCAACCACTTTTTCGAGCATATGGGGCCGTATGTTGGCAATAACGCCACGAATGTTGGCTTCCAAGTCCCCTAACGTTTCTGGTTTGTTGGCGTAGATGAGCGACTTCACATATCCCCAAAGAAAATAATCCAATGGTGTCAAATCACACGATCTTGGTGGCCAATTGACAGGTCCATTCCGCGAAATTATGCGCTCATCGAATGTTTCCTTCAATAAATCGATTGTGACGTGCGCTGTGTGGCATGTAGCGCCGTCTTGTTGGAACCACAACTCATCCACATTCAAAATCTTCAAAATCTTCCATAAAGTTGATGGACAAAGCTCCAATTCCTGTGCACGGTGGCGAATCGATTCATTCGGGTCCTCTTCAACACTTTGCTCTACAGCGGCAATTGTTTCTTCGGTGCGCACTGTTCGACGTCTCTGCGGATGCGTATTATCACATAGAGTAAACGTAGTGCGAAAACGATCCATGGTTAACCGAATTAATTGCTCTGATGGACGATTATGTCGACCATAAAATGGACGGAGCTTGCGGTAAACTTCGCGAACTGAACCATTATTTTCGAAATAAATTTGCACGATTTGCAAGCGTTGTTCTTTTGTCAACCTGTTCATGATGAAATGGCAAACCAAACTAAATATTAATCACTTGACAGCTGACAAAATGGCCGCCAGTTAAAAAAGTGATGCCAACTTAAAGTTCTATACCTCAATAAAAAACACCCTTTATATAATTATTCTATAATGATGTACATACACACATACATACATGAACAAATGACGCGATCGAAAGCAAGCACTGGAGCTGCTGCTGAGATTGTCTAGACATTGCTGTCACATTCTGGAAGCCGTGTGTGAAGTTTAAAAAGGGCAACGCATCTGCTGGCACTTCAGTCGACCATAAATTCAGTCTAAAGTTCAGTTGTTTCTTGTCAAGAGTTGTCCATTAACAGACATATTCATAAAAAATATTTTAGGTTTATTAAGCGCTTATTTGACGTATTTCTATGGGACATTTGTCAAATAAACCTGTAATAAACCTAAAATATTGTTTATGAATACGGCGGTAAGAGTTCAGTTCATTCTTGTGAAGAAAGAGTAAATCTCTTTTCAAAGCAGTTGGTAGTCGTACATAAGTGTGTGTAAAAGTAAGGTGAGTCATTCTGCGGAGCAGACGTTGTGGCAACCAGTTGAGAATCATTTAATCTTATTATATATAATACAAAAGTACGTTTATTTGTTATGGGTAAACTCTTCAATGCCCCAACAGATTTTCGCCTTCCACCCCGCAAAATATTCGTAAAAGACCTGTGCGTGCTTATATTCTACCCCGGTAAGTGCTACGCCCCTTTCAGAAATAGTGATTCGTCCGACAGATGGCGCAATTTTTAATTTTTTTTGTGTTTTTGCACCGTAACTCAAGAACTACTGAACCGATTTTGACCAAACTTCATATACATGCTATATAGGGCGTGAATAGTGTTTCTGTGTAGTTTGAAGTTCGTCCGACAGATGGCGCCATATTTAGTTTTTTTTTGTGAAGTTGTACCGTAAATCAAGAACTACTGCACCGATTTAGACCAAACTTTATATACATGCTCTATGGGGCGTGAGGAGCGTTTCTGTGTAGTTTGAAGTTCGTCCGGCAGATGGCGCAATATTTAGTTTATTCGTGGGCAAAATCCAATTTTCATATTGTACCACCAATGCCATATACAACACTAATGTTTGCTTAGGGCCAGCAACGCGGACCGCGGTCAGCTAGTTGATAGGTATAAGTGTATTTAGTAAATGAACTATACAATTCTCAACCCTAATTAGTACAGTGGGATCTTTCATTCATTTCTTCGAGCCCATAGAAAAAAAATTTGAAAGTGTGAAAAACGTAACAATATCATCTCTCAAGAAAGTTACATCTTTAACAGGAATAGGAATAGTTAAAAAAAATTGCTTATAGTTTAAAAGTGCTCTCCGGAAGAACTGCTGAATTAATCGAGCACTTGTTCCCTATTGCCACAGATATTTATTACATAGACATAAAATTCATTTTGCATTAGTATTTTTTAATTAAAATATCTTTATTTTACAGCAGTTTGTTTTATATTCCAGTTTTATTTACCTTTTACGTTTTCAAATTATTTTTGATTCACACTTTTTTAATGTGATATTTGCGCAATAATTTATACAGTTACGCCATTTTGCAATGTGAGTGTTATAAAAAGTTTACAATCTGCTTAAAATCAGTGATGAAGCAATAAAAATGTGTTATTGCAACGAAAACTAGTATTGAATAAAATCAAATGAATGATGAAGTTAAGCAGACGGAAAGTGAAAATTCTTCAACAGTTAACTAAAGACTAAACTCTTTGTTTTTTTTATTTGTGGGATGAAATAATGAAGATTCTTTCTTTGTTACTAAAGTATCAATTACATAAGAATTACTTGCTAAAATTCTTAGAAGAAAATTAACACATAAGAAAAAATATGCTTTAATTCATTTGTACAACTTTTCCCAATCTTTGACCCCATTTCTTTGACCTCATTGGCAGGCTTAAAATAATAGTTATAATTAAACGTGGCAGCATAATGGCTTTTGAAGCTTTGCCACTTGTGCATGTTCTTGTCAATTATTAAAATCAAATATTAATTTTTTTTTTTTGTATTGTATTAAACAATTGCCATTTTCTCACTAATTTACAATCATTTTCTTTTTGTTCATTTGCTGCAATAGAAGAAATAGTATAATTATTATTTAGTATGCGTGCCTTAAGTGGCGTTGTGGTACTTGTATTTTAGTGCAAGTGTTGTATCAGCTAGTGTGAGAGCAATATCCAGCTGAGACTGAGTTTATGTACAAGTCAGCTGGAAAAGGTACAGGTCTTCCAATAAGGAATTAACAACTATGACAGTTGGTGTATGACATATTGTTGCAATTTTATGTATCTACTGGGCTGTCATTATGCAGTCTGTTGTACCAAATCACCATAGGTAGATAAAGCTTTAAAAAAATTACTAAATTTTTATTTAATTTTTGTTCTTTCGTTGTTTAGTTTTGATTAGGCTAAAGTTCGTATTTTTAGCCAAATTACATGTGATAATTTTAAGGCGCAAATAACAACAAAGTTAATTGTAACGTTCTGACAAACACTAGCATAACGGAACATTATGCTGTTCCCTTCAAAAACATAAGATGCTTGTAAGTTTCAGATTACATTTTAGTGGACGTGGCTCTAAAACTTAAGCGATTGCTAATAATTTTAAATTCTTTATTTAAACTCTTTATTTAATATAATCTTATAAATATTACATGACACTTACCTTATAAAATTCTTTAATAACAATTTTGCACCCGTTGTTATCTGCAAATAAAAATAAAATAAAAAAAATTAATTAATTAAAATAAGCAGTTGCCAATAAAAGTTTTTAAAAGAATCTTTGAAAACAAAACTCTCTATCAAATACTTAAAGGCTGGCAATTAACCAATTCAAACATTTCAATCGTAAATACCAGCGAGGTAAAGAAACAAGTGGCATGACCAAATATTTTGTGGCACCAACAAATTATACAAACGGCATACACATTGTCCTTGTAAAATATAATAGGAAAGAAAGAAAAGAAGAGAGGAGAGAAAGACTAGATGTTTGCAAAAGCGAATGTATTTTGCAGGGAAGTATCAAGGCTTTAAAAGTTTGCGCAAATCTAAGTTATATGGGAAACATATTTACAAAATTTATTTGTAATCAAGATAGACAATGGCACATTTTGTAGCTCTAAGACCGCCATAATTCATACATAAGAGTATATTTCCAATTATTATGATCAGTAAGCTTGAACTAGGGGTGGAAAACTATCGATTTAACTATCGATACTATCGATAGTTAATTTTCAATTAACAGCACATCTCAATCATTTCAAATAACACAAATGGATTGAGAGAAAGTATTGGTTAAATTCTTATTAGTGTATAATTTTTGATTTGATTTCCAGCCACTCCAATTCTAGAAATCACATAAATAAGCAATAACCCAAGCTAATGGGCCACCAAACAATTAAGTAAAATTGATCATAAAAAAATTCTCATAAAACACAAACACAAAACTATTCGTTTTATGAATCATTTGGGCCAACTTAAGCACAAAATCTTAAATAATCTACTTTAAAGAAAACAATACACTCCCTTATACTTTGCGCTACAACGTGAGCAATAAAAAACAAATAAAATGGAAAAACTATTTAGAAATGACCAAAGAGATGTTAAAAGCCAAAAAAAAAATATGTACTTCGAAATTATGGATATAAAAATAAAATCAAAAAATTTTATTTATTTATTTATTTTATGGTGAGAATAAATAGTTTGGGGGCTGAATAATAATCTGTGTCATTCTCAAACTAACACTCACTTACAGTTGCACAAACGATAAGAATTTTATACCAAAAAAAAAAGGAATTATATGAAAGAGTATAGAAAGTTACAGTTTGTAAGTGAAGTATTTACAAAATGAAAAAATATACAATACAATACACAAAAAATATTTTTATAGAAAAAAGAAAAGCCTTAAGAAGGGAAAGCAAGCTAAACGAAATTGGATACGAGTATCTACCGAGTTGCGGTAACTATTGAGAAGTTGGCGTTTAGAAAAAAAAAAATACAAAATATTAAAATTGTAGTAAGCGTAACGCTTAAATAGATATGTTAAGTAAACACAGGTCAGCACTAAGTGCCATATATGTGACAGCGCATAGAAAAAGGGACCTAAGACTAAAAAAAATCAATTTTTTTTTGTGGGCAACATCTGAGCATCGAATGAGACCGAATCCATGCCCCAAAAGTGTCCCTCCCAGAGATGTGCGCGTTTTATGAAATTGAAGTCGGCAATTCTAAGGTTATTCACGATTTAAAAGAATTATAGATGAGTATTTATTATAATTCACAATTAATAATTTGAGAAAATAAACCTGTATTCGAAAAAACGCGAGCAAAATTGATATCAAACTCATGGAAACAGCGCGCTAGGTAGAAAACAGTAAAATTCAACTACACAAAACAAGAGCTAGGGACGACCTATGCGCGTTTTCAAAGTTGACCAACACGTTCCTGACGTCATGAGATGTGTCGCTTTCAAATGAGACCAATACCAACACGCTCAGTGATGGTACACCAAAGATACACGTATTTAAATCTTTAAAATGGCTCTCCTGAACAAAACCGGTTTTTGCCCTTAGGTCCCTTTCTATTTTGCGCGTCACATATATAGATATTGGAGCATATTTTTATTTTTTGAACAAAATCAATTATCGTAATTAATCGATTTTGATTTCGCTATCGTAAATAATAGATTTTCGTAAAAAAGAGCGAGGTTCAAAATATGTTTCGGCTAAGCCTTTTGGGCGGTTATGTTTCTACTAGGTGATGGGATTTCGAATTATTCGTTTTTTTTTTTTTTTTGAGGAAACATTTTCTTGACAAACTGTATGCATAAAAGTGCTAAAACTCATCGATGCCAAAGTACAACAGGAAACTACAAAAAGTCATAAGTCTTGGTCCAATAAACAAACAAATAAAGCTAAAACTAATGGCCTTATATTGCAATAATATTTGTCCTCATTTCTGTTTGTTTTTACTTTTTGTACTTTTTTTTTCTTCCTTATATTGGTTTTAATATTTGTTTCTTGTTTTTTTTTTGGCTATTTGTTTTACCCCACTGACTGCTGGGAAAAATTTATTTATTAAATACAATTTTATTCTATGTCAAGAGTATAAAATAATGCAAGGGGAAATATTTATACAATATATGGTTTCAAAAAGAAAATTAGAAAAATATCAATCTTGGCTTAGAGTGGATTAGGAGTTTTCAGTACATAAGTCACATTTTTATTTTGTAAAATTTAATATAATTATCAAAGTTTTTTAATAAATTTTATTAATAATTATTTAATACTTCTAATACGCAATCTAGCGGATATGAAAGCAATCCTTATAAACAAATATAATCGAAGTTTATATACACAGAATAAAAAAATATAAAAAAGTTTGCAATATCAACAATTTAATAATATCAATTATCAAACGACAGTGGCAAGACTGTGGTAAATTAAGAAATGCTAAAATTGATTTTTCATTACAAAAAATAAAAATCAAAACAATTCACATATACCATTTGCACTGAAAATTTCAGTTTATCAAGCAGAAATGTACATCTACAACTGACACCACATGCAATGGACCAAACACAAAGAACACTGACGATGAATGTGTAGTGGCCTTCGAAAACTAGCTAGTTGTTCCGTTCTACTACGTGTTTGTCAGAATATTTAAAATTAACTTTGGTGTTATTTGTTCATTCCCTGCAGAAAATTCGGTGACAATTGAACCAAGCGTACTCATCCTATGACTTGAGAAAATGGGAGTGTTAACAAAAGTAGGGAGTAGTGTATGGTGAAAAGTATCGTGTAAATGATTACATATTCACATTTTTCTTGAATTGGGACTCGATCTAGTATTGTAGTAAATGGCACTGAAGATGTTTGATGTGGCTGAATCCAGGACCTACCAAATTGTATAAATATATCTTTTTTTCGTTGGATTTTCTCTACATTGGAAGCTGAAGCAGTGCCCAATAGCTAACGTGGGCAGAAGTGGGAAAAAAATCGGAACATGACCCATCAAAAAGCGGGACTTTGAAGAATATATCCTCAAAAATCGGGATTTAAAAATAAATATGAAAAAGCGGTATGTACTTAAGATACACAGTTATCACAGTTTCTAACATGAGAAATTTGTAGGTAGGCCAGAAGTTTTCTGAAGTACTCCTGAAAACTCGAACTTCAAGAAATTCTGAGTATGCGCGTTTTTAGAGGATCACTTGGACGTAAATCAATGATCAATATTATCCGCCAACATTGACTCAGAAAATGCCAAGTTAAAAACTTGACAATCGTCCCTGTTCTGGAAACCGAATCCGAGTAAATTTCTCGTTTTCAAAAAATTAATAATGGTCCTGCAGACGTGTTCAACATCATACACAAAAATTTTCTTTCCAATATGATATTTGAGAATCTATTAAAATAAAGAAATTAAAAAAAATCTAATAAAATATTTGCATTGTCGGACTTAGTTTTCTAAAATCGTGCGGTTTCAAATCGATCGGTTTACAGAACAGGGTCGAATAGCTAGTTCAAATTCAGAAATAGATTCATGGGCGGTAATAAAGTAGGAGGAGGAGCACCTTGTCAATAAATTTGCACTACTTTTTGCCGTCTCGGTTGCCTCATTTATTGCAAAAGTCCTTTCCAAATGCATTATAGCTTAACAGAGCTCTGTTAGGACACTAATAGAGCTCTGTTAAAGCAGTTTGTGTCAAGGGTTATAAATCTATACAAGCACAAACTTGAAATTCCGACGATTCCGACTGAAAATATTGTAGTGATAATTTTTAAACTCTTCATGACATGTTAATAATGAGAATTGTATTCTACAAATTAGCTGCACTACAAGCGTGACACTCCTTCTCAAAACGGGTGTAACGAAGCACACAGTTATTTGGATAGCTAAGCAATAACTACATTAAAAAAATATTTGGATTGATTTTTTATCACTAACATTTTAATAAAAAAAAACTAATAAGAGATTGAAAATTTCAAAAGCGGGATGTCTGGTCGGGTTAGCTACCCGTAACTGAATTCCGTAGCACCATAAAGGTGTCAAAGGTATATCAAACGTTTACCATCTAGACTGAGGATTTAATTTCAACCAATCAGCCAATATATCGTGTGTTAATTTAAGTTTCATTTGTGTTAGCTTAAGAGTCATGTTTCCATGTAAGCCGTCGATCAAGGTGTATACCAAGGTATTTCACTTGTGAATGTTGAGGAACAACTCTCTCCCCCCCTCTCTCTCTCTCTCTATCACGCTTCACAGGGTAAATGTTACCTGAACACACTTTTGTTCGTTCACTCCCATAACTTCATCCATAGTTCAATAGTATACTATTCCGAATATTATATATTATATGTACTACGAATGTTTTTTTTGGTGGAGTATGTCTATATAAGAAACACTCCGCTGGGCATGAATTATGTATTACGAATATATATTTTTTTTTTTGTTGAGTATATATATAGGGTGTTTTTTTAGAGGTATAGAACTTCGAATTGAAATAAAACACAAGAAAATCGTTTTAATGTCCATCAATTTGGCTTTATTGGAAGGATAATTTTATGCCATTAATGTTTAAATATGATTTCGGGCATGTGGCCGCCGCGACTGGCTCGAATAAAGCCAATTCTACAGGTCCAATTTTCAACCACTTTTTCGAGCATATGGGGCCGTATGTTGGCAATAACGCCACGAATGTTGGCTTCCAAGTCCCCTAACGTTTCTGGTTTGTTGGCGTAGACGAGCGACTTCACATATCCCCAAAGAAAATAATCCAATGGTGTCAAATCACACGATCTTGGTGGCCAATTGACAGGTCCATTCCGCGAAATTATGCGCTCATCGAATGTTTCCTTCAATAAATCGATTGTGACGTGCGCTGTATGGCATGTAGCGCCGTCTTGTTGGAACCACAACTCATCCACATTCAAAATCTTCAAAATCTTCCATAAAGTTGATGGACAAAGCTCCAATTGCTGTGCACGGTGGCGAATCGATTCATTCGGGTCCTCTTCAACACTTTGCTCTACAGCGGCAATTGTTTCTTCGGTGCGCACTGTTCGACGTCTCTGCGGATGCGTATTATTACATAGAGTAAACGTAGTGCGAAAACGATCCATGGTTAACCAAATTAATTGCTCTGATGGACGATTATGTCGACCATAAAATGGACGGAGCTTGCGGTAAACTTCGCGAACTGAACCATTATTTTCGAAATAAATTTGCACGATTTGCAAGCGTTGTTCTTTTGTCAACCTGTTCATGATGAAATGGCAAACCAAACTAAATATTAATCACTTGACAGCTGACAAAATGGCCGCCAGTTAAAAAAGTGATGCCAACTTAAAGTTCTATACCTCAATAAAAAAACACCCATTATAAGAAAGACTTCGCTGGGACATCTGTTCACTGTGAAGGTTAAACAATGAATCAATATAAATAGACTGCCAAGTCACTCTGGAACAAGTCCCGTAACTATACTTAGATATTAACCTAAGCTTAACTGGTACGTATTTATACTTTTCAAAAATATGAGTGCCCCTATGATCGGGTAGGTAGTGTGCAAGCCTGCCTGCCATGCCGTAGGGTGATAGTTTGAATATAAACAATTTTTTTACTGAAAAATAAAAATAATAAAAAAAATTCAAGTTCGCATTGTTACAGTTACATAAATGTCGGAATGACATTTATATATAATTTATATTTTACACGGAATAGGTCCCTATAAGATAGTTAAGTGATAAGTCACAAGGTGCATACAGTGTCAATTAACCCCATCCTAGGCCAGCCCCATGGAAAAGTGACTGGTCCACTTCATAGGAAGTGTTAGAACTCCGACTGGTCTCTATCACTTGGGGGTCGGTCACGTGGCTAGTCTTGTGTCAGTTCCATTTCCTGCAGGGTTTTTCATTATAATTATCACATGTAATTTGGCTGACAAGGCGATACAAACCTTGGCCTAATCAAATCATAAATATAATATCAATTAAGTATTTCCACTTGAATTAATTGAAGCAATGAAAAACGTAGTTGAATTAATTAAATACTTATTTCAAAATATTATTTGGTGAATAAAAAAACGCCAAAACTAAAAAGACCCCAACAAAATCGAAAAAAAAAATGCTACAACTATATTATAAAGAGTAAATTTCTTATAGTATTACATATCTAGTGTCCGTACGGAACCCTTAGTGTGCGAGCCAAAGTCGCTCTTTAATGAATTTATTAATTTTTATTTTTTTTATATATGATTGAAACGGAAATGCCCATATAAGAATTCTGTGCCAGCAATAGCAATATTATGGCAAGAAATAGTATTTAAGTTCTTACTTTTAATAATTTTAAAGTCATTAAATTTATCGCAAAATACCTTCACTTAAACAAAATATATAAAAAAAAACTAAATTTTTATAACAAAGAAACATTGTAAGCAAAATCAAGTATACAGCCTTTGGCTATTTTAACTCTTTTTATATTGAAGGCAAGCAGCAGCAATAATAGCAGCAAGTGTTATAGCATTATTGATGTTTACACCAGTAGGACAAAATAAATATGTATAAAAATAGTGAAAATAACAAACTAGAAATAACCTTGACAAAAGTTGACAAAAGAAAAAAAATTCTTAATGAAAAATATTGTACAAGGCTGCAATAAAAAGGAAGCAAAGAGAAATCAAAGAAACTATTACAACAAAAATTATAAGTAAACCATGAACATATCTATGCATGCTGCTTCTTGCCGCCCATCCCCACCCTCCTCCTCGACAGTTTATGAATTTTAAAGGCAACGCGAGCCAAGAACAAGACCAAGCAACCAGGAGGCATTTAACCAGCGCCATTATACAAGTTACCATCTATTACAGGTTGTTTATATTGTCCTGTGTTTAATTTTTTTTTCAAGTATAAAAATATATAAAATTATTAATGTGACCTAGAAATAGGAAAAAAAAATTGAACAATAAAACTCAGTGGTACTTTTGAAATGTGAAGGAAAATAGAAGGAAAGATACAAGTTTAGTAAAATTGTTTAAAAATTTTTTTAGTTTTTCATCGAATTTTATAATGGCCTTAGCTCCAATTGCCAACTCAATTACGGAGGCAAGTCAGTTTTTCTATAAACATACGAAGTTATTTAGCTCCTCTCTAGAATTCGTTTGTTTCGTTGAAGTCTACTGACGAGTTGCTTAAGCGAAAAAATAATCATTATTGTACCTTACAAATAAATATACTTGTGACATTTTTATAAAAACGCATCTGTTTTATTCTTAACAGCTGTTGTTTGGAAAGCTTCCCATAATATTGCGAAACGTTATAGTGCTGCCAAATACTAAACTGGCAGCACTGACCCCGAAAGACAACACTTTATGCTAGAAACACAAACTGGGACGAACGACGAATACTTCGGTGCGAACTTTCGTCATAACAAATAAAATACATTTGCGCATATGAAAATGAACACAACATCACCGTAGAACGAAATTCGTTGTGTGTGACGAACTCTGAGATAGGTTTATTTCTATTTTGTACGCCGACGAACGACGAAAAAACAATTTTCTCTCTATCTTTGCATACACAATAACCAACTTTATCAATTATGACAGCAGAATTCGGTGAGTAAATTCGTCGTTATTGTGCTTCATACGACGAATTTAATCAGCGAATTCTTATCAACGAGAATTCGTCAACGTGAACGAATTTTGTCGTTCGTCCCAATTGTGTTTATAGCATTAAGTTTATTTTCCTACAAAATCATCGATAGACTTACATATGTACACCATACATTTTAAAGTTTTTATTGCCCTTTAAAAATACGAATTTCATATTTTTCACATCATTCATCTTCCCACATAAAAAAAAGAAAGGAAATAAATAGAACCCTGAATAGCAAAATAATGATGAGTAATGTAGCCCAGCCAGCTGAACATGATGTCTATAAAAATAACATTGACACTTTGGGCACAAATACATATTTTATGGATCCATCAGCACAGACAGACAGACGTGGTCATTTCCTCTTTTTTCATCACCATCATTAAACTGTTTATTGACAAGATTTTAGACATCAACATACAAAAAAAAAACCAATCCTTCTCTGTAATAAAACACAAAATGAACATTTCTCTAATACGGCGTCTTTGAATACATTTTAGCTTTTTTAGTTTTTTTTTTCATCTGAACGTTTTACCAAATGTTTTGCTTTGAAAAAACAAATTATTAAAATAAAAGGGCTAGACGTTGTGTGATGAAAAAGAAAACTTAAGAAAAATATGAAATTTAATTTTTCTTTTAATAATTATGTCTTATAAGAAATGGAAAATGGAGGTTGAAAGTGTTTTGAAATGTTTTTTCTAAACCGAGGCACTCTATTGCTGGGATTAAGGCAACAAAATTATAAATTTTTCTATGCATTTAAACTTTGTTGTCCCTGTTGAATTCCCAACAGGAGCTGCCCTTCTAAAAAAAAAGATGATGAGTCCATACAGAGTATTTAGTGCAACTTCCAGAGGCCTACCGTCTTCGGGCCATTATGGTGCGATTGAAAATCCTCTAATTATAATTATTTAAGGTTCACGGATATCTAACAAAAATATATCATATTCAGAATAGCTCCCATAATTCAGCTCAGAGATCTGCATGATTACATATCGAACGACATAATCTTGCACGTTCTTAAATGAATATTGAGCTACCACTTAACATTAAAAAAATTACGGATGTTAATGAATTATTCATATGTGACCTACTGCGTCAAAATCGATAAAAATGAGAAAAACATTAATATTTTAGTTTTTAAATGCGTTTTTCTTCATTTTCACACACTAGGTAGGTCCCTTTTCTCGAAGAAGGTCACATATTAACTCGAAGAATAAATGCATGTGACTGTTTGCAAATTTTTATGATTCACAGAAACAATGAAACACTATGGGCTAATAAATCAGTCAACGTTTAAACGCTGGTTTAGTTAAACTAACTCAAAATTTATAAACTCAACAGCAGTAAATCAGTGAACCATACTTAACTATGTGTATGTTAAAAAATAATATTGTGGCAGCACTACAATAAATGACAAAAAAAAAAAAACAGCTGTTTTGCAGCAGGCTATCAATTCTTTCAATCCAAAAGGCAAAAAAATGTAAAAAGTTCTAAATCAAGGTCGCCAAACTTTACTGAGAATCGCGTTATATTCATGATTGGCAACTTAGAATAGTATAAAAGAATAAAAGAGTGTAAGTAAACAGGTCGAACAAGATCTGAAGAAAAAGTAGAGGCTTGGAAAAAAGTTGAGTGCTCTTGTAATGCAAAACATATGGTCTGTATATGCGTTTACACATGGTTTAAATACTGTTTGCTAGTTTAAACACATTTTAAGCACAAAATAGAAATTACCGTGCACTAATTTATTAGCCCCGTGATACTTTTGAAAACTCTTTGATCAATATAGTTTTATAGAAAATTTTTTAATAGGGCATTTTCATTTGCACAAAATCTAGCTGATTTTAATTAAAATCTTAATGATAATCTATACCGTTTACACCAAGTTTCTTTGACATTTAGTCCTAGTTTACACTATGCAAGTCTTATTGCTAAGCTGATGAATTTGTTAGGAGAGAGAGAGACGAGGTCAAAAGAAATGTTTCTCGTCTCTCTCCACCAAACAAATCAGCTTAGCAATAAGACTTGCATAGTGTAAACTGGGACTTATCAAGACTTTTTATCCAAAACAAAAACCCATTAACTGAAAATTTCCCAAAACTTCAACTAAACAACTGCAATGTAGTCAATTCACGCACCTCTTTAAATATACAGGCTGAGTTTTAGGTAGAAATTCGAACATTTTTAAATTAAAAGATTTCATTGATTAATTTTATTTAAATTTAAATAAAAGAAGCTCAGTATGAAAATATATAAGCTATTCAATGGGTCTGAGAGTATGTAAATTTTTTTTACCTGCCACATATTATTTATAATAGCATTTTTTTCTTAATTTGTACATAAAATTTTCTAAACAAATATGTTTGCTCTACAGCTCATTTACGGCTTCTATTCATAGTCATATTTATATTTTATACAAACACAAATTACGAAAAATAAAGCTGTTATTTTAATATAGATTTAAGCATTCATTAAATCTGTTATGCCAGCAATTAAATATTAACAAACTAAAATTATATTTTGTACTCATTATTTTCAAACAAATTTCGGACTAAAAGAAATTCAATTGAAAATAATTATTTAGTTGGCGTAAAATATGGAAATGTTGTACCATAAATAAAATGAATATATTTTTGCATTATTCATGCTTAAATGTGCTGTCAAAGATTTAATATAGCGTAAGCTGAAAGGAAAAGTTCTGCAGGCGTACAGAATTTAAAAAAATATATAATAATAAAATAAAATAAAAAAGAAGAGAGGTGTCTTAAGACACCCGGTTATAGCTATGCTGCTTAGCTATATAAAACAAACTTAATGTGTTAAATCACAATGCAATAAAATTATCCCATATGATGATGTCAAATTCGCCGCAAACATTTCAAAGCGTTTCCATTTGTTTCCCATTGTTTTCTTTCCCAGCGACGTACGATTAAGTTAATGAATTGTTTGTGGCCGGCGGCGGCTGTTAGCCGGCTCGCAGCCGATCGGCTGTGTTCTCTGCTTTGTGCTCATGTGCAACAACAATACAAAAACAAATTGAGCGAACCTTCTTATTATTTTCGTTTTGTGTATGTTTCACTTCAAAGAACGAAACAAAACAAAGCCAAACAGTTTGTTTCGTTTATTTTCGTAATCTGGTTTTAAGTACAAAGAAATCAAAATAAAAATAAATTTATAACTGTAATATTGTCGATTATTTTTGTTACGAAAATCACATCCTAGCTCATGTGTCCTGACATAAATAGCATAGCTATAATAAAATTAAATTAAATTAAATTAAATTAATAGGCAGATTTTGTAAAAACTTTCGTTTCTAAACGTTTCAAATTTGTATGAAAAATAACGAAAATTCGTTTCAAAAAATATTTTTTCCATACAAATTTCAAAACGAAAAAAACGTTTCTATTTACAAAATTTGACTTTAAATTAAATTAAATTAAATTAAATTAAATTAAATTAAATTAAATTAAATTAAATTAAATTAAATTAAATTAAATTAAATGAAATGAAATGAAATTAAATTAAATTAAATTAAATTAAATTAAATTAAATTAAATTAAATTAAATTAAATTACATTAAATTAAATTAAATTAAATTAAATTAAATTAAATTAAATTAAATTAAATTAAATTAAATTAAATTAAATTAAATTAAATTAAATTAAATTAAATTACATTAAATTAAATTAAATTAAATTAAAAATAAAATAAATTAAATTAAATTAAAAATAAAATAAATTAAATTAAATTAAATTAAATTAAATTAAATTAAATTAAATTAAATTAAATTAAATTAAATTAAGTTAAATTAAATTAAATTAAATTAAATAAAATAAAATAAAATAAAATAACATTTAAGAAATTTATTATTCGACATATTGTCAAGTTTACTTTAATTTGAAATTTATTTGCTGGTGGTTCAGCGATGTCTATATGCATTTCATTGTTGCTGTAACAAATCGTCAGTAGACTTCAACCACACATCTTGGTGATGGTTGAAGTCTACTGACGATTTGTTACAGCAACAATGAAATGCATATAAACATCGCTGAACCACCAGCAAATAAATTTCAAATTAAAATAAAATAAAATAAAATAAAATAAAATAAAATAAAATAAAATAAAATAAAATAAAATAAAATAAAATAAAATAAAATTTAAAAAAATAAAATTAAATTAAATTAAACAAAATAAAACAAAATTAAATAAAATAAAGTAATATAGTATAAAATTAAATAAAGTAATTTTGATCTGTGCTCTAAAACATCTTGGGCTTCTTACAGTTTAAAGAAATTAATATTTTTCGTTTTAGTATAAAAATCTCAATTTCAGCTAGCGTTATAATTTATTTTTATAATTATTTTTTAACTCTCAAGCAAGAAAATATATTCATAAATTTTGACCTAAAAAAAGATGATCCAATTTTTTTAAGCCCATATTATTTAGTCAAAATTATAAAAGGCATCAACCCCTTCTTTTTCCAACAAAATGCTTTAACAGTCAACTTTCGTTTGGTTTTTTTTTTAACTTTTTAATTATTACATGCACAAAAGGACAAAAAGTTTTGTGAAAATGTATTAAAGAAATTAAATAAAGAATTGAAAACAAAAAATGCAATATAATTAAAAACCATCAACTGTGCGTTTAACAGATTCGCCCGCTGAAGGGGACGGAAATGAAAGCAATTAAAAGAAAACGGATAATTATAATGAAGAGAAAAGAAATAATAACATGAATAAAAAAGTATTGTTTTGCTTATAAAATTTTAGAAAGTAATTGAAAGCAATTGAAAGCATTAAAACAATTAACGCCTACACGGACTGGAAATCAAATGTGTACACAGTCAAACAAAATTTTTGTTTGACTGTGTAGGTACCGTCACATTTGGCAAATATTAGACCAGGTAAACGTAACCACTAAATTCCAAAGAAAAACGTTTTGATTCAGACACAGTTTTATGAAAGGCTAGGTATAACTATCCTATACAATCTTACGACTTTTGAAAAAACACAATCTTGATCTAATGACATGTGGTTGCCTTTTGAAAATTTCTATAAACTCCATCATAGCAGGGTTGTATTTTCTCAAAAATCGTACGATTGTGTAGGATAAAGAATCGTAGCCTTAAGTAAAACAATTTCATACATAATTAAAAGACAAGGTCGTGGAATGCAATATTTTTTCATCAGTCTTTGGACAAATATTTGCCAAGTCTGACTGTAGCAAAAAAAAATAAATAAAATCAAGAGAATATAAGATGCATTCGTTTAACACTTTTTTAGTTACTTTTGAATGCCTTCAATGTATTTGCTTTTATACATTGATGGTTTTAATAGACATTTGCTTTGATTTCGAAGCTAGTAAAAATAAATATAACAAATCAAAAGTAGAAATCGGCTCAAATGAGTATTTCGCGACTAGAATTTAATAATTAATCATCAGCACAAACAATTGTTATATTAATTTAAACAAGTTTCTTTGTACTGACCTCCAATTATCATATTTATTTGGTTTATTTTGCCTTCAAAAAAGGTGGCTCAGAGATTTATTTAAATATTTGCTTAGGCTGACCGCATTTAAAGTAAATGAAAGCAAAGCATTGTGAAATGTTTAAATTTAAGCGATTTTTAGTACAACAAATACAAAAATATTTATTCAAAAAAAAATGTAAAAAAAAAATAAAATATCTCATTCGACAAGAATTGAAATTACTGAACTTAATAGGGCATTTACATCAGCGCAAAATCTAGCATATTTTAATTAAAATCTTTATGAAAATCTATACCGTTTACACCAATTTTTTTTTTACATTTATAATTTTTTTTATCCAAAAGAAAACCCACCAACTGATTTGTTTCCAAGACTACAACCAAACAACTGCATTGTAGCCAATTCACGCACTTTTTTAAGCAGACCGTAACTAATTCACTAACCTTTTGTTGTAAAGGATAGTAAGGAATAAATAAAAACATAAGATTTTTATTAGATTTCCTAAAAATCTACTGAAAAACTAGATTTCGTTTTGTATGGAAAATCTGGAAAAAAGCAGCTTGATTTAACTCGAAATATCGAAAGTACTAGATTTCGAGACAGTGTAAATGCACTATAAGCCCGATTAAGAAATGATTTCGGATTGAAAATATATACAAACATTTTTGTGTACTAAACAAATTGTGAACATTCAGTAATAGCTTAACATTACCCCAATTCACAGTCTTGTGCAAATGGTCTCGCATCGTAGCATTTGCAAGACGGTATAGTATATTGAAACTCACCACTAAGAATTGTTAAGTGGTTAGTATCAATATAATCGTTTTATAACATTTTGCACATGCTACGATGCAATACCAATTGCACAAGATTGTGAATTGGGCTAATATAATAGCGCAAGTCACTCTTGGTTGCAAGCTGCTGGTGCAAATATTGCATATGCTACATTTTGCAATACCCAGCAAACAAACCATATGCACATCTGAATATATTTAATGAAAACTGCTTAAATTAAGAAAACATTAAGATTTAAATTGCAATGGTAGTACAAAATTTACCTTAGTTTTAATAAAATAAGTAAATAATAGAATGTTTCTATCACTCAGATTGTATTCGCGGCGGCATTGGTGTTCAATTATTGGCCGCGGGTTAGCTTAAATCGTCTTTATTTATTTATTTAGTATTTTTAAGAAAGTTATTATTTGACATATTGTTTAAAACCAACACTCGTGCCTTGTAGCAGGAAGTTAATAGCCCAATTCACAATCTTGTGCAAATGGTCTTGCATCGTAGCATGTGCAAAATGGTATAGTACTCGTATATTTATACTCACCACCTAACAATTCTTAGTGGTGAGTATCAATATGCTATACCATTTTGCACATGCTACGATGCAAGACCATTTGCACAAGATTGTGAATTGGGCTATTGTATATATTCTAAATTTTTTCTAATATTTTAACTAAAAGACTTGCAAATTTTTTTTCTTAATATTAAACCGAATTTATAGCAATTGTTAATGTTAATGAAGCGTAGCCGCGAATAACGTTGTAAGGTGCAAATTTTGCAAAACTTTTTTTTTAGCGGATTACTGAAACATTACTTTCGTGCATTGTTTGAACATCAAACGATTAAAAAATTATGCATCTTATCGCCGCACAGTGGTTCAGAATCATCATTTTATCGGCCAAAAATCTATAACTTTTGAACTAATGAAGATGTTTTTGTAATTCTTTTTGAAGTGGATACATATGTATATACATATATATAACATTTTAAACTGTTATCCAAATTTAGTTTCATTAGAATTATTACAGTGTTAAAATTTTTAAGGTTAATTTTCATGGGGGAACCAATTTGCCCCTCCAATTTAGGGGAAAAATTAAGGAACCAAACTGCCACCAACCAACCCCTTTCAGAGAAAAAAAATTTTGAAATTTGGTTTACAAACGACAGATTTATGCCTAAGGGGAGAAAATTGTCCCCTTCGTTTTATGACAAAAATATGCGCGTACAAACAAAAAAAAGGAAAAAAATACTAAAAAAAAAATTATAATTTTTGATTATTTTAATTAAGTAGTAATTAAAAAAATAAAAAAAACCTACTGCGACCAATTTTGATCCGTTCAAAATTCTAAACGGTCATTCCAAATGAAAAATCACAAGAGAAACCTAAAGATGATTTTAGAATGCCTGTCCAATGATACTCATTTTGATATAGTTCGCCGACTTTTTATTTTTTTCGTATTTACAAAATGGCGTCTATTGGCCGCCATATTGAATACTACTGTCATATCTTTAGTGACACTCCCGGTCTTAAGACACAACACAAGTAACCGCAGTCCCTTATCTATAATAGTGTTCGAGGAATTATAATTTATTTCAGATCAAATATAACAAACTAATGTCTTTTTTTAATTCACATAAATTCTTTGCTTTTAGCAGCAAGCCACGCCCACTGCTGCAATTATTTTTACCTAATTTTTTGGCTACCTTAATTTGTATATGTTTCTTTCTGTTGGCGCAAAAATTTTAATTTTTTTTTCAAGAACAAATTTTATTTGCACTGTGCGCTGTCAAAATACAATTGCACAGTGTCACTTTAGTGGCAGAACTTTGTAAGTAACTAACAAAATGATACGAACGCTATTATCGCAAGTAATTGATAAATTTAACAAAGATACAAAAAAAAGAAAAGTCAATGTTAATTATCAAAAAGCTAAAAAAAAACAATCTTGCCTTTAAAAGACGTTTTTTGTTCTCCTGAAAAATTATTAATTTGTCACTTACAACGTTATTCACGGCGAACCTTCAATTTCAAAAATTTCTTTTTTCTTATGCAATTAAATCTATTACTAGTAATTACATATAAAGCATTCTATGGTGGTATTTTGCTTAAGCTTTTAAGTTTCCTATGTTTGTTTATTGTAATTCTCAATTATATTTTGAGAGTTTTTAAAGAAAAATATGAAGCTTAGAAATGTTTTTAACTATTTGTTTGAATAACAAAGTAATAAAAATAATTTTAAATTACAAAAACCTGTATTTATTTAATTTTCAAACCAAATCTAGGCAAAGCAAAATTAATTGTCTTCACGATATATCGTGATAGTGAGAAAGCAGCTTTTTATACTGCAGGCTGTAACGAAAAGCCAGCGATAATTCACTTACTTACAAGCATATCTAGCCTTTGCTGCAAGACAATCATAACTCAATAGATAGAATTTTTCTAGATTACAGAATTAAAGGTCATATCGTGCTACATGCCAGCAAAAAAGTAGACATGACCCTTAGAACTAATTGCCATATCGTGCCGTAACCACTAAAAAAAAAGCTTAAGCGATATAATTATCGAACTTAATTTGTATAATAATCGATTTTCGTCAGAAAAAAAAATCGAGGTCCAAAAACTGTGTCCGTTAAGCTTCTTTGGCGGTTATGGCTCGACTTTTTTTTGTGATCGCTTACAAAATTTATTTACAAGACAAACTACACAAAACCATCAAAGAAGTGAATACGAATTGGACTCATTACTTATTTTCAAATCAATTAAATTGATGAAAAGGAAACTTACGGCTTTATGTATAAGCAAAAAGTAGCACGAAGTTAGCATAAGTGGCAAAATTTAACATGATCTTAAGGAGTTTTGCCATGAAACTTCACATTAAAAATCGCGCAAGGATTTAGAGGTGGCTTAAAATTAGATAATGCGACCATTTTTAATATCGAATTCTATGGAGAAACTCGTTAACACCTATTTAAATTTCGTCACTTATGCTAACTTCATGCCAATTTTTGCTTATACATAGGGCCGTTAAATATTTGCTTCCGATAGCTCTAGATAATTGATTATTTTATTTCCAGGCCTTGTTGAAATTATTAGTCTTGTAACAAAGCGAATTGATACCAGGTGGTCTTGATATGCTGTCAGAAAATTTTCGAACGGTTTGCTTTGATTTGACACCAGAGAATTTAACAGCTGATCATCAGCTGCTGAGCTGAGATCACCTGATATGAATTCTGCTTGGCTTGGAATCTATTTGAGAAGCTCTCCAAATAAAGATGGATAATTTCAAACTTAATTAAATTTTTTTTTTTTAATTTTTGCTGTGATATTGAGTAAAAGTTTCATACAAATATTTTGTTAACTCACTTCTTGAGAGGAAACTTAATTTTATATTGTCAAGAAGTTGTTAGAAAAGAATTTCGTTTTCGGTAGAACAAGTTTTTTTTTTTTTTTTTGTTTTGAGTTATGACTCTTTTGCAGTAAAGGCGCAATATGTATCGACAATAAAACGCTCCAAGCAAATGAACTAATGCGCGTTAAAAATTAAAAAAAAAAATGGTAATAATTAAATAGAAATACTAATTACAGTCATGAGATAACTCACAAATTATAAAACAATATACTCGTAGTAGAAATAAACTCGTAGTAGATTTGTAATAAATTTTCAGCATGAAATCAATTTTAAAATATTATTCCATAGTTGAACAACAATTCTTCAACAAATAATTTATTCGATTTTCATCATCATTGAAAGCGTTCAGCGCCATCAAAAATAGATAGTAATTTTCAAGTTTTTAGGTGTAAAGGAAATTGAAATTAAAGGCGTTTTTTTTTCTAAAATTAGAGAAAATTGATTTTCTCTTTCAAATGAAAAGAATAAAATTTTTTATTCTTTGGTAAGTAAAAAATATAAAAATCGCACTTTTTTTGAGAAAAATTAAATTCCATTTTAAATTAATTTTTTTATTCAGTTAATGTTTGATTGCTCTCTTCAATTTCACGTCTTCATATATAAAAAAACCCAAATATTTTATATATAATTTTATTTTATTTATTTTTTTTTTTTAACTAAAGCAAAATGACTTTCAAGATGCAATTATAAATCAGCAAGTGGATATAATTTAATTGATGTTTCATAACAAAACCATTCGCTTATAACAAAAAAAAACTTCTGATTTACCGCATTTAGTTAATATCAAGGGATATTCACAGTTTACAATTGAAGCAAGTCTACGAATAAGATTGTAAGTGACAAAATCTTAATTTTTCCAGATTATTTTTTGTTAATTTTAATTTTATTAACTTTTCTTTTTGTACCCCTATAACATTTGTCAATTACTTTCGCCAGTGTTGCGTACGTATAATTTTGTTACTTACTTATAAAATGCTTCCACTAACTGATTCTTTGTAATTGTATTTTGACGACGATAAGATCCATAATTTTGTATAATTTATTGTTTGCAAGATACAAGTGTTTAATATTTACGTTAATTTGTGCAAAAACAGGTTTTGCAAAATTTGTAATTTACAACCTTATTCGCGGCTGCGCTTCAATTGTATAAATTAGTTCCACAAACAATAAATTAGGTAAATTTTATAATACTTTGTAAGCTGACTATTATGGAATAAATAATACTTGCAGCGCACATATAAATATTGGCCGGTAATTTTTAAAGTGACTTAAGTCCGTTTTTGGAAAAAATAGATGAAATAGTATGTATGTATTGCTATAACATTTCTATTCGCATGTTTGATTTCCATAAAACTTTATAATTGAATCAATAAATATATTTAATTGAAAAACAATTCAAGATAATCGAGTGATTGTGTTAAACAACTCAATAATCGAGGTATTGGCCACTATAAACAAAACATTCGGAACTGTTCTAAAAATTACGATAATTTCATATCATGTGATTTCAAAAACAAACTTTTAATAGCTAACTTGCTTAAGGGTTTTTATTGTATTTTAAGTTTTTGATATTTAAAGGGTGATTTTTTAGTAACTTTCTTTTTGGCAACACTGTTTTTGGCAACTCAGCTGTTTTCGCGTATCATGCTACTGTTAAACATTTATCAAAATTCATGCTCGGTTAAGAAAGTGCATCGTGCCCTTCTTCTATTTTATAGCCAGCTTGGGCGACCTTTTTAGGTAGCAATTCGAACTGTTTGTGACTAAATTTCACAGCAAAATTACATTATTGAGTATTAAACCAGCCACACATACATAGAGTGTGGATCAGCGATCGGCAGTGAATGAGTTTTTAGCTCTTCGTACTGACTCATGAAATTTTAAATATAAGAGAGTAGACATAATTTAAACTCATCTACTCTGATTTACGCATACTCACATTGCCATTGATTTACAAGTATATGTCAAAATAAATATGAATGCGACGTCGACATCATAGTCATACCACACTCACACTCATAAATCCCCTCAGTTTGATTTCTAATTTCAGGAAAATACTTATTCTACTCACATTGATTCAGCTCACTCAACTCATGCATGTAATTTTACTTAAAAGTTTAGTGATTAAACAGTTTGCAATAGTAGTAAATAGGATTGTTTTTCAATTCCTGCAAAAAAGAACAAAAAAAAAAAAAAATACAGAAAAACACATAACATCATAATGAGAACTTTAATGTTCGTATGCGAAGTTCGCATTGTGAATCATACTTATTTGGCATCGTCCATAGGCATTGAATTAAGGTAGACTTGGGTCGAACTCGTTCACTAGTTCATTTTTGCCACAAACCAATGATCAAACCCATTTAAATTACATGGGGTTGATCATTGGTTTGTGGCAAAAATGAACTAGTCAACGAGTTCGACGCAAGTCTAAATTAAGGAGAATCGAAATCTACAACATCATAAACGTTGCTAAGTATGAGTTCGATGCGCACTTCAAAACTTTCGAGTGAATATGATTCATAGACAATATTGCAATAGTATGAGTACGCACAAGTACAAGAAATTATATGTCATGATTCAATTGTATTCACTTTTTCACTATTCATTGGTGTTCTCTGGTGCAGACAGAGGAAAATAACGCAGCTGTATCCGCCAGTGTTGTTGATTGTCGATTCGCGGCGCCATTCGTAGCAATTGGGCCTCTGTTACCTTTTTTTTTTGTTTGCTCAAAATGAAAGAGCTTGACTTAGCTGATCTATGGTTTCATGAAGACGGTGCCACACACCACGCGAAACTATGGCCGAATTGAGAGGCGAGTTTGGTGCCTGTCAATTGGCCAGCTAAATCGTGCGATTTAACGCCTTTAGACTATTTGTTGTGGGGATATGTTGAGGCTCATGTCTATAGGGACAAGCTCGCAACGGTTGACGCACTGGAACGCGATATTAAAGCATTTATTCGTGAGGTAAATGTCGATATGTTGGCGAGAGTATGCCAAAATTGGACCCAGCGTATGAACCATTTCAGGCATAGCCGCGGTTAACATTTACATGAAATCATCTTTAAACATTAAATTATAGATGTCGATTTCACACATTTCTCTAAATTTTATGTTTTTTTATCAAAGCTCTTACGAAATCACCTTTTATAATAAGATATTTTATTCCAACTTCCATCATTTACAAAAGCAATGATTTAGCTTGTTAACCGACTTCAAAAACAGAAGGAGGTTAACAATTCGTCTCTATTTTTTTTGTAGATGTGTAGGTTCATAAATCGGTGCATTTTAGACCGATTGTAAATATTTTTTTTGTTTTCTGAGAGGGTACAGCTTCCCATTGATCCCATTTGAAAAAAGTGCGCGGAATCACGCCCACAATTTTTTAAATTTAATTTTGTGATCTTCTACTCGTTTGATTGCTGGGAAGCCTAGCAAACATCTTTGGTTCTTGTAATTACAACATTTTTAAGTTGAAAAAATGGGCGGGGCTACGCCCATTAAAATGTATTATAACATTACACGTGGTTCTACTTAATCGATTTTTACGAAACTTAGCAAACACCTTCACAAGCTTCTTTTAAAAAAATGGGAGGGGTCACGCCCATTAAAATTTTATATTATATTTCACAGGGTTCTATTGCACCGATTTTTACGAAACTTGGCATACACCCTAATCCTTAATAAAGGCACAAAATTGCGTTCAAAAAAGTGGGCGGGTCACGCCTATTAAATTTTAGTATAATATTTCATGTGATTGTACTTAACCAATATTTACGAAACTTGGCACACACCTTGAACTCTTAAAAATACACAATATTGTTTAAAAAAAAGGGGCGTAGCCACGCCCTATAAAATTTAATGCTTAATTTCACGTGCTTTTAGTTTATCGATCTGTACGAAACTTGGCACACACCACTTCTTTTTGATTATCACTACTTATGTATTATTAATAACTAGCACTAAGCTTATGTCCGATATTGGTCGGGCCTAATAATTATATTTAGATTTAAGATTTGATTACTTATTGTTAGTTCATTTTTGAAGATACAATAAATAAATTTGTATATGAAAAAAAAAAAACCTTAATATTGAAAGGCCCTAACTCAATATTTTTTTTTTAATCGAGATTTTTTTTAATTTTTCGATATACATATTAAATGTTTTTCTATCGATATATACAAAAAAAAATAGATTTCAGAAATATAATGAGTTAATCCCTTTCTTTATTAAGGTAACGATATATAATATGGGTCTGCATGAAAACGTTCAAAAGTCTCGTAAGCTTTGCAATTGTGCATTTTTGCACTCTCGTAAATACGAGTAAAATGTCAAAAATTGTATGGAAATTAATTTACACAAATTAAATTTAATTTTTCCAAAAATGTTCACTCCTAAACTTAAGCAGTGCAATTGTGCATTTTGTAAACAACAACTTTGAGGTTTTTTTTTAAATATGTACATATTTAAATTTATAAATTGCTGGAAATATTCTTGTTTTATTTTTATTAAATAAATTTTTTTTTGACATTTCATTCAAATTGACTCAACTGTTTGCACAAAAGTTTAACCCAGTGTTTCTACAAAGCAGACGGTCGACTTGAGTATAAAATTTGTATGGAAAGCACTAATTTTTCTGAGTGATTTTCATACAAATTTTCCAGACGAGTCGTCTGCCTGACTTGTGGAAACCGCACATAAAAGTGGCTTCATGAAACAAGTCTGGCAAATTTGCCCAATTGCACAAATAGCAATTTTAAGAGTTCTCATGAAAACCCTTAATATAAATATAATATTAATGCATTGCCCTAATATTTCTATAATTTATTTCTATAATTTCTTTTTATTTGTAGATTCTAAAATAAAACTGTTTACGTTTTTAGCGATCAATTTCAATACAATTCTGGTTAAATGACACAATATGAGTATCATAAAGAATAAAAAAATTTATGTATATGATGCCAATGTACCTGTCTACTGGAAAACGAGACTGACAAGTGAGTGAAATTTTAATTTCTGAGGAATGTTTTGTATAAAACACAAATTCAAATCAATAAAACAACCTCCACAACAAGTTTAAGGTCGTGATGTAAATTGTTGATCATAAAGGTTGTGTGTTTGAATGTAATAAACTTTCAAATCAATTAAACAGGTAAAATGTAGCAACTACATAGTTAAATAAAATGTTGCTCAATTTATATTTTTTATTATATAAACGTATCTATAAATATAATATATATCGTATATGGATGTATGTCTTGCATACACTAGAAGTACAATTATACTAAAAAGAAATCTAACCAAAGCGGTGTAAAAAGTACAGTATGTGCGAACTTCGAAATAAAAGTACGGAAAAATTCATTCCAGTAAGAATCCTTTAAGTGCTAAATTTTAGATTTTATCCCTTATTAAACCTGGTTTCCCTAAAAAAAATATATTCAACTGATATAAGGATCGATGCACCATGCTGGGTGTGGATCAGGCGTTCAGCAATGAATACTGAAAAACTGAGTGGATTTGAATTATGATTCATCAATTTTTGTAGTTATACGCATTCATACTTATTCCAATATTATCGAACGAACCTCATATCCACTATAAAGTTGCAAGAGGTACTCAGCATACTCATACTTAAACGATGTTTATAGACTTGCTTAAAGGCAGTTTAGGCTTTTATACTTTGTATTAATATATGTCAAAAATTCAAACAATACGTGCGATAGTGTGAATTCAAAATGTCATGAAGAATGCCAAATAATAGGATTAAAATTTTACATCCCATAAGACTTCATTATTTTGGAAAAATTTTCTGAACGATAAGACTTCTTATCTCATCAGGGTTGCATTTTTAAGAAATCAAGTAATAAACAAATTGACAAGTCGTCTGTTTCGACGCCGATGATGCAGCGCTGTCTTAAGCAAGCTCTAAATTTTTAATATCTTTATCGTATTGAAATATATTTCGTGTAAGACATGTGTAAAAGTTAACGATTTTTTTTTTCTTTCTCTTTTAAACATCGATTACTTTAAAGGCCGACCCATACACAGCCTGCTTGAAACTACTCTGAGGCCGCAGAGGGCATATACACGCAGAGGAAAAATATGGTTGAGGTTACCATAATCAAACAGCAATATACTATGATTGAATTATATGGTTGCAGTAAAATCATATTATTGTCAATGGAAAAGCTAAGTTTGTTATACCTAATCTTATTATTGTAAATAAGACAACACTACTGTTAGATGTAACTAAAATATAATTGCCACTTACCATACCATGATCTAATGTTATAATTATATTGTGAAATACGACCATAGTATTATTTTATGTAATAATAGTATTTTGTTTTATAATCATATATTTATTGGCAAATCTTTTGTTTGAAACAGCTGTGCGGTAAATCCGAAATAAAAATAAATTAATATTGTTGAAATAAAATATACAACAATATTACATATATGTGTATACACACAGACACATCTGTGTAAATTGATATACATACGCACATATGTACATAATATTTTTATTTATCTACCCTCTTGTTTATACTTTTTTTATTTATTTAACTAACACCACGTGTGCACTACCGATAGCTTACAAACGAAACACTGAACTGACAGAAGATGTTTCTGAAAAATATTTTTTTAAAAACTTAACATAGTATGGTTTTGGATAACATTATATTGTTATTTACATCATATTATTTTTACACAATAATACAAATTATATTGTAGTCATACATTTTTAACTAAACTATATTGTTAAACTCTAACCATATCGCACTTTCTATGAATATAATAATGTAATTATTAAATTCAAACATGACTCTGTTTATCGTAACGAAATTAATGTTTAAAATAACAATAACTATTTTTCAACGACCACACATTTCTTTCAGAGAACATAATATTGTTTTCTCAACCATTTTACAACCATATCTTTTCTTTGCGTGTAGTTCTGAACAGCTCCTATTTACTTTCTACTTTTGTTTTTAATTTAATTTGAGGCATGATAGCTTGAACATTAGATGTCATTTTACGTTAGATTTTTTGACAGTTGCAACAAATGTCTTTAGGTTTTTTGACGTAAAATGTGATGATGAAAGTCTTGATACTTAATATCCTAAGTAGCCCGTTAAGCCCATTTTACACTATCCAACACAATGCAATTTTTGAGAAAATACAACGATGTTATGATGGAGTCTAAGAAAATTTTCAAAAGACAATAAAAATTCATCAGATCAGGTTTGTATTTTTTAGCAGATCGTGCGATTGTGAAGGATAGTGAGTCATATCCTTTAACAACATTTAAGACGTTTTTCATTCTTTTTGTTATGGCGCAATACATGCAATACTTTAAAAGTGCCGTTTTATTTTCAATTCTTTATAAAAAGTGCTTTCAAAAACCTTTTACACTTATGTAATTTTTAAAAATTTCATTTAGAAATATTTAATATTATTAAATTTTAAAATTATTTTTTATTTCATTAAAAATGAATGGGGGAATTCAAACGGTATGCTGAATTATCATATTGTCATAATGTTTTCAAGTTTTTATTTGAAAAAAAAAACAAAAGGAAAAGCAATTACACTAAAATAGTTTAAGATATTATGACACTACTCGTATGACACTTCAGACTACCGTTCGAATACTCCAATTGTATTTTCATTGAAGGTACACAGAGAAAACCCTGCCTAATAGAATAAAGAAGATTTTCTCTATGAAAAGTTTTTAGGCTCAGGGGTATCCCAGCAGAAAGAAGCGAAGATTTTTTCATAGAGATTCCTTATTAATTTTATGTGATAAATCTTATTAATTTTATCAAGAAGAAAACCACATAAAATCAAGAAGAAATCTTATTATTCAAAACTTTTTTTACTCAATTTCCCTCATTTTTGGGCACCACACAAACAATCCATAGAGAAAAACTTCTTGATTCTATTAGGTTTTCTTATAAATTGTAAACTACAGGGTTTTCTTCTTAATTTTATTAGGTTACCTTATTGATTTTTTCAATGAGGTTTTCTGCTTGATTTTAGTAGTTTCCTATATGATTATGTGTAAAGCATCTTATTGATTTTTTTAATAAGGAAATCTTTTTGATTTTATTAGGTTTAGTGTTATTTCGTTCCTATAAATGGACATATTTTCATGATCTTTTTCATTTTTGTTTAAGAATGTTTGCACAATAATTTTAATGGTTATTCAGGCTGTTTGTTAGCATATTGGTTAGAGTGCTTGTCTATCAGGTAGAAGTTTGCTGTTCAATACTTGGTGAGTAAATTAGTTAAGAATATAACATAATGTGTATGTATGTATGTATAAATAAATCATATATTTTTAAATGAAAATACATTTTATTAGGTCGCCTAGTAAAAACAAGAAAAAAATCTTATTGAAAAAATCAATAAGATAACCTAATAAAAACTACAAGATTTTTCTTGATTTTTTCAAAAAGGTTTTCTCCATGAAATTAATAAGATTTCCTTATTGAAAAAAAAACCATAGAGATATCTTATTAATTTTGTTCTATTTTATGAGGTATATATTAGGCACTGTGTTCTCTGTGTAATAATTTTTCCCCGCTTTACGAACGAACAAGAATAAAAGAAAGCAAAAAGAAAACAAATGAGTATAAAGAGAAAGTTGAAATGTAAGGCAGCGAGAACAAAATAAGTGATTTTTGCTCTAACCCACTTGCTTCTCTACATCGTTCGCCTTACAGAAACACCATAAGTGATGTATAAATTTGGAACGGTTTATTTCTTTCAGTGTATTATGACCAGCTATTTAAAACACGTCAACTATTTGTTTGCACTAAAACAAGGAAAGTGATAGATTTAGAGCAACATTTTTATTTATATAATTTAACTAAAGTCCAACTCGTTTTTAACAGAGAATGAGGTTTAAGCTACAGAATTAATGCAGGCGGAAATATCAGCCATAGAGAGAGCATATAACTAGGTGAAAAGCTTAAGGATATATCGTAAATATATCCAAATTTGTACCGACAGCAAAGCTGCGATCAAGTTTCCACATCAGGTGTTTAAGCAACATCCAATTTGGTGTATGAATAATGTCTCTAAACAAGAAAGAGAGACATCAAAATCTGGAGTTAATCTGGATTCTAGGGCATATCAATATGCCCGGCAATATCGTTGCGGATGAATTAGCCAGATTCAGAGCTCGAATGAACATTCATGACATGGATCAAATGGTTGGCGTCCGTTTCAACGGGACACCAAATTCAGCAAGATATATTTGGGATTGTAAGGACCAGACAAACTAACGAAGCCTCTTGCTTGATAACGAGGTAATAATGGCCCTAATAGGTTTTTACTAAATTGGCAATCTTGTAGGGTACACCAAGGGAGCAAATACGCACTTTTGTTGCGCTAATTACAGGTCACTGTTTTATTGTTGCGCATACTAGGATATTAAATCTTTCATATAACGATTTGTATAGCAGTTGTCATAACGGGGAGGAGGAAGAGATGTGCATGCCCTGCTCTTTCATGAGAAAATGGTGGTTTCACTTGGCATTCCGCTACTGCAGGAGGATTCGGTAGCCTTCTTAAACAGCCAGATTAGATGGATAAACTCGTTTATACGATCACCAAGATGTTCCAGCAGTGAAACGAATCTAGAAACGTAGAAAAAATTACCTCTCTTCACGTTTCTCCGTTTCAGGTTACACAACTTGGATCCACTAGGACCTAATTGGGCTGATTTTGACCCTTAAATACAGGACTTGACATAAGTTTGTATGTCAATACTGCTTTTGTTTATCTTTGCTTTTCATAATGAAACTATTATGTATGTTATATAAGTGTAAAATTATATTTGATTTTCGGAATTCGGTTTTCACATTTCTTCAGCCCATTATTGGTTTGACCCACCGACCAGTTTTTAAAAATATGAGTTAGGTATGGGGTATATATATTTTGACTATCCCTTTTCTAAATCCAAAACAGGTTTTGCGAAATTAATTATGGTTTCCGAGATATTTAGCATTAATTTTGCTCCATATCAACTATTTTAAGGTTTAATAAATATTGTTTTGTCGTTTTTCTCCATTCTGACTTTCTGGCGTATGCTCCAGAATTTGTTGTTTCATTTATAATTTAGTGCAATAAAATTTTAAAATTCATTCTGTGAATTTTATTAATACATATTTTCGATTTTCGTTCAACTTTTATTTTAGTATCATTACTTTTTGTCGCAAAACAAAAACATATTTAAGATTTTTCATAGAAATCTTTATTTGTGTGTGTATGATTTTAACAAAAACAAATAAATCATTTTAGTAATAAAATAGCGAGAGCATTAAGAAATAAATTTTTCCCCTACTCCGTTCTACGTATTTTCACTGTCTTACAACAGCTTGAAAAATTCAAATTGCCAAATTGATAAATGCGTAGTAGTTTTAGCAGACCTATGAATAGCTTTTAAGAAAATTTTATGAAAAAGTGAGCATATTTATATTTAAAATTTGATATATCGTTCTCTTGGAGAGACTAAAAAAACATTTTTGCTTAAAAATAAATAGTGAACTTAGTATACTTGAAAATTTGGTTGAATAATTTTAAAATTTACAAAAAAAAATATATTTATACATTAGAGCGACTCATTGAAAAAAAAATTGGTACAACCCCCTCAAATCAAAGATCGGTCTATTTAATGAGGATTTCCAAAACATTGGAGGGGTCTAGCAATGACCATTTATTTCTTTTCTTAGTTCACGGCGCGAACTTTTGCGAAGACTATTAAAGGAAATAAGTCAACAATGTTTCAAATCTGATAATCCATAAAAAAATTAAATGATATGAAAATGCTTAAAAAATCGTAGTATTTGTGGAATAACGCATAGCTGATGGTACAAATGGTACAGTTTAGGGCATCATTGGAAGTGGGTTGTAAAAAATCTTTCAGATGATTTACTTTTTTTAGTATATTGTTCTGGGAGAAAATACGCAAAAAACTTCAAAAATATGCCTCTTTTAGACACGGTCCAGCTCACGAACGATCATCGGTAGACTCCTCCAATGTTTTGGGAGTCCTCCTTAAAAAGAACTATCTTTGATTTGAGATGTCGCGGATTTCACCTCCATACAACGTGGAGTCGCTCTAACATAAATAAATGTACATATTTTCTTCACGCTGAAATACATAAATCACTTCCAGTTTAGTATTAAAATCATTGATGGGCGTTTCATAGTACAAGTGTTTTGAGAGCTATCACATGTATTCTAAGCATCTTTCACTGGCCTGGCTCACGATGTCATCAAGAAAATTTCTCTCGTCTACGCAGGCGGTTGATAATTTTTCTCTGAACATGCGCATCATTTGAAGGAAATTAAAATATTATTTAATTGAAAAAAAATCAAAAAATATTTTGAATTAATCATGGTGAGTTAATACAAGAATTTTAATGATTTTATAAAACTCCTCATTTTTTAATTCAATATTCGTTTTTCCTAATTGAATCTAAGTTTTTAATTTTTTCTCTACAATTTAAACTATTAAAAAATATATTTTGTTTTCTTTCAAATGCGTCAAATATTACTTAAGTATTGTATATAATGCAGCATTATAATTCAAACCAAAGCTGTTAAATTTCTATTACGATAAGTAATCAATTAGATTACATTTTAAAAAGAATTGTAATGATTATACAATTGCCTTCAAAAGAATTGATGATAACTTATTGATTACGATTACTTATAATCGAAAAGTAATCTGAATTACTTAAAATTACTAAAAAATAATCAAAAAGAATCAAAAGTAATCCAAAAGTAATTCGACTAGTTTCACTAGATTACTTTTGATTCTTAATAAATAATCAAAAAGAATCAAAAGTAATCCTTAGAAGTAATAGGATTATTTTTTGATTACTTTTGATTCTTTTTGATAATTTTTAGTAATTTTAAGTAATTCAGATTACTTTTCCATTATTAGTAATCGTAATCAATTAGTAATCATGCGAAACTGAATATAATCGTAATTTAATCATTACTTCACCTTTAAAAAAATGTAATCAAATTAGTAATCATTACGATTAGTAATCATTACTTAATAGCTATGTTTCAAACGCTTGGCTTTGTGTTTGGTGGGTAACTATGCCATCTCATATAATACAACCACAGCGCCCACCACTGATTTAAACCGATTTTTTCATTCATTCATGCTTGCGTTTGGTGTAGTCTTGCCGTTGATTTTTTTTATTGTTGCTGTTGCTATTGCTTTTTTTTAATTATTGTTTAACTAAATATTTTTAAACATATAGAATGATTCTTGATGACGTTATTTGGTTGTTATTTATTTCTGAAATATTTTTAATAAACACAAATTGCTGCTTACGCAAAATAAATACATATCTAAATAAATTTTGTCAATATTATAAACATTATTGGGGAGAACAATATAATTTTTTTAAGTGCAAACAATATTTTTATTTATTAGGCCTGGAATATGTTTAAACTAAATGTATAAGCAGTATTGTAATACTTACAGCAAGCACCAATTAGTGATATGATAATTTGTTGAAAAAATTAGCTACTCTTGGGCAAAAAGAATTATTTGCTGGCATGATTTGCACTTACGGCAAACCAAACCTTTTTCCGGCAAAGAATACAAACTACTGCTGCTAAACATCACGAAATGAAGGTGGCTTTTGTTCACTAAAGATTTGAGCATCCACTAATTTAATATTATACGAAGCTATCGATTTGGATTGGCATCGCAATGTACAAACAGTTTGTTTGGTTAGCAACACCTCATGCCCAACAAATCCATTATTTGATTTCTATAACTAGCATAATTATCAAAATTTTTAGCACCATAAAAAGTTTCTAGACCAGTGCTGCCCACCGAGAGAAATGTCTTTGTATATGTATATTAGAAGCCGATTGAAACTCGGCACTCTGTTGCCTCTTTGGTCAGCTATGTTCTAGAGTCTGCTTCATTAGGCTGAGTTCACTTGGTGGCAATTTTAGTTGAACAACTTTTTAGTTAATGGGCGCGAGAGGAATATATTCATTATCTTCTCCTATCTCCCTTCCATAAACTCAAAATTTGCTCAACTAAAATTGCGATGTGTGACCCGAGTATAATAAACAAGAACTCAAATGAAATCTATACCAGAGGGTGACAAAAGTATTATTTTAAGTACTCTTTGAGTATTGGCCGTCAAACAAACATGAACGGTTACAGCTAAAAAGCAAAAAGACGCTCATATGCAAACACACACATTAAATTGAAAACAAATCTTTTAAATACGCAGCACAAACAACTATAACTAAAATTTATAGCATTATACACATTTTTTAAATTAAACAGAACAAAGAAATATAACTATAATTTAAAAACTGTGTGAGCTACAATCACATGCATGAGTATAAAAATACTCTGACTATTAATAGGCTACACATGAGTACATACAGGTCTATTTTATTTACACACACACACACACACATAAAGCATGTTTTCAAACAGCCACACATACACACCTACGCATGTTCCATTCCATTTTATATACACTTACATATGTATGTACATACATATATGGTGGCGAATGATGAATAAATATCCCGAGTATCATGCATATTTTTTGTCCGTTTAAATATCCATAGCCTAAGTACAACTATACTCAGACTATGCGTATGAGAGAGAGTCAATGCGTTTGATACGTATGTGCTTTTAATGTTTAGTTATAGCGTATTTTAGTTTTTTGCATAAACGAATTAGAGATATTCTTGGCTATATTCCCAATTGTTTGAGAGAAAATATGTGAGCGTACGAATTGTTTGCGCTACAATTATGACCAGGGAAAGTTGTTTGTGGCGTATGCCATGTTTGCTATTTCAGCCATTTCTTCAATTATTGAAATTTAAAGCCATTTATAGTCCACCTTGCCATAAAATGCCTTTTTTGCAACCTAGAAGAATTTTTTATGTGTCAGAGGTTTTTTCCAACCATTTTGAACCAGTCTTCATGCCACAAAAAACTTGCCCTGATTATGATTATACGCAGTTACTAAAATTAAGACTATTTACTTATATTTATATCTTTTTTGAGTACTCATTGTCATTCTCTAATCTTTACGTCTGTAACATGTGTTCAAAAAGAAATTAAATAAATTATGTTAATTGTTCTATTTTGCACAGGATTGTTGATATAAAAACTTAGTTAAATTAAATTTTAATACATATCGTTAAATATAGTCTACTAGCTTAACCCGGTGTGCTTCGCTACCCCTCCCATCCCCGCAAAAAAAATAAATATATATATGTATATGGCATTGGTGGTGCAATATGAGAATACGATTTTGGCCCGCCTGAATATTCTGAAGATTCCCTGAAAATGTCATCAAAATCGGCCCAGCCGTTTTGGAGTCCATACGTTAAATACATACATACACACATCCTGTTTTATATAATTATATAGATTTCCTGCTCATTCTGCGTTTCGCAAGCTAATAACAAGTTTTTCGACTAGAAAATTTCTCACATTTGTTACATAAACGATCCGTGTCTCCTTCACTTCGTAAACTGAGGTTAAGGTAAAAAATACATTTAACATTTGTTAACGCACTAATAATCCTAAATTATTATTTTACGTATTCAGTAAAATATTTTTTTTTTTATTAAAAATACATTGAAAAATAAATACATTTATATCTCTGTAATCAATTTCGAGATATTCCAATGCAAAGTCACAAAAGCTCAACTTTTTTAGTTAAAAATTTCTTTTTCAAGCTTTGTTTTTTAAAAGTTCTTAAAGAGAGGCATTAACCATGACTTTTGCTGTCTAAAATTTTTCTGAGAATGCAGAGTTAAAAAAGAATGTTTTAGAAATTATTCAATTGCAAATAAATTAAAAATCGCCTATTACATTGTCACGTGCGACATTGAAAAACCACATTTGTTATGTATATTGATGATTTGATTAGGCTATAGTTCGTATAGCTCTGTAAGCCATATTACATGTGATAATTTTTTTAAGAGCCAAACAAACAAAACCTACCAGAACGGAACAACACACTGTTTTTCAAGGACGACACAACCTCATTACTAGCGTTCTTTGTTATCATTGCGACGAACATATGTACATGCAGAAAGTTTATCAAATATTCGGTACAAAGATATATATTTACTAATATATATATATATATTTTTAAAATGAAAAAATAGAAGTGGAAAATATGAAGAGCTGGTCACGTGCGACATTGTAAGTGTAAAGTTAAAAAAAATGTACATACATACTTTTAAATTATTTAAATTTAGATGAGCAAAAATGGCGAAAAAGATAAAGAGAGTTGTGGTTCTTATTAAGCCACAGATGCTGCTATAGCAATATCGCTGAATTTAAACTTCTTTTTAAGCAATTTTAGAGGGAGCATAAAACTATCTAAGCCATAAACGAGTTCTTCCTACTTAAATTAATTGGCATAGAGGAGGTTTTAAGAAGATTCTCTATAATACTGTAGGAATTACTTATCTGTGTAATGTCTGCGGAACACCAATTTATGTGATTTATTACCCGTAATATGTAGTATGTTGTGTAAACTCCCACAAGAAAAATAAGTAATAAAGCACTAAAATACAAGTATGTACACCAATAAACTAAACAGGCTCTGTACACTTGAACAGGCATATTCCAGGCAGACTAGGAAAAACCTCTTCCCTCCTTAAGTACTTGCAACAGCTAAAGCAATAATAGCAAATAACAGCAATAAAAAAAATTAAGGTGTAGCAAATCAAATACAATTCTAACACACTTCAACATAAGCAACACCGAAAAAAAGTTAACAAATATATATATTACACTAAATCACACATACACAAAAAAGGAAACCAGAATAAAGATTTGAAAGAAACACTCACTTTTTGCAATTGTTTCGACGCGTTACTAAAGCACCAATTTTATATATGAGTAGTAGCAGAGACAAGGACATGCACAAATAAACACTTCTTACATGTTTCGGTTTTAGTCTACATAGTCTAGTAGAGTACGTATCAACCCATAAGGACATGTGATACGAGTATTTTGCAAGTCTGTTATCTGCATCTGAATGGGTCTATATGATGTTTTGCTTACAGCCATTTTCCTGAACTCCTCCTAACTCCTTCCACATACATATGTACATAAATATTTCATTAGCAAAGACATCATATCAGCCTGCTGCTAGTAATTTTACTATTTAGTGTTTTGTGGTTGGAAGAAAGAAAAAAAATTATCCAAAGTTTTTTCTAGCAAATTTTTGTGTACAAAGTGTGGGAATGGACGGACTGTACTAGTCGTCTGACTATTCTTTTTTTCATATAAAGAAATCATAAATAATGAAACACACATTATGGTCACTAGGAACAACAATCAAAGCATAATTGTTATGCTGGATAATATTGCCATAAAAATTCACTACACGACCAACATTTATTTGCCAGATGTTATATTCTACTCGCAGACTTAATTATCATCGATACAATTTTAAAAAGAATAATAAGTTTCGAGGGGGCCGGACACACTTTTTTTATTGAAATATAAAAATAGGTGGAAAAAATCCATCAATTCTCATCGGGCTTCCTCAGGGATGGGATGGCATCTCAAACGAGCTCAAGCTTAATTTTATTTCCTATTTTTCTGAATAACGTTCGTTGTCAAATTTGTCAATCCTATTTGCTCTTTTGCGTATGACATGTGCATTGGCCATTCATTCCTATCCTATTCAGCAATAGAGAAAGCCTATACAGAAAAAAAAGTTTTGTAAATACAATTAATTTTTTATATATGCTGGGGGGTAAAAATCTATTTCACAATACAATCACAAATTTTGAGTAAGATGTGCGATGCGTTATCAAATCGGTGTGAGCTATGTATGAGTGTATTAGTGTAATAATACGGACAACAGAGAAACTTAACAGCTGCATAGAAATACACTCAATCGAATTTTAAAGCATACCTTCAGGAGCAATGTTAATTTTAACAGAAATTGCTAGTGAAGTGTAACAGTGTTGCCAGTTGGGATAATTTTGTTAAAAAGTTGAAAAATATAAAATAAATAAAATAAATATAAACTTTTAAACAAAATGTCGTTTTAAATGTCAAATATTTGTTTAAAAGCTATATAACAGTCTTTACAAAGAATTTATAATATTATATTATAACATATCTTCAATTACATACTGTTGCCTTACACTGAAGCTGGTGCACGACAAGTGGATAACAATCTCCATATCATGCCAATTATTAATTGGTGGAGATTTTAATACAAATTTGGCAAACCCACAGTCGCAAGCTTTATCAAAATTTTTATTTGACATTTTCCACTAATAATTCCACTACTATAGATGCAGTTTTCCATAGATTTTTAAATACAGTAGAGTCAAAAATTTATATATCTTATTTTAGTTACCATAAGCAAATATTAAAAAAAATTTCATTATGAGATGTTTACACATCTCCCTTATGATCGGACTCAAATTGCTTTTTTTTTTACTTCAAAGTTATTTCGATTAAACTTATTGTTATACTAGCTGACCCCGGTCCGCGTTGCTGGCCCTAAGCAAACATTAGTGTTGTATATGGCATTGGTGGTACAATATGAAAATTGGATTTTGCCCACGAATAAACTAAATATTGCGCCATCTGGTGGACGAACTTCAAACTACACAGAAACGCATAGAGCATGTATATAAAGTTTGATCTAAATCGGTGCAGTAGTTCTTGAGTTACGGTGCAAAATCACAAAGAAAAAACTAAATATGGCGCCATCTGTCGGACGAACTTCAAACTACACAGAAACACTACTTACGCCCTATATAGCATGTATATGAAGTTTGGTCAAAACCGGTTCAGTAGTTCTTGAGTTACGGTGCAAAAACACAAAAAAAAACTAAAAATTGCGCCATCTGTCGGACGAATCACTATTTCTGAAAGGGGCGTAGCATTTACCGGGGTAGAATATAAACACGCACAGGTCTTTTACGAATATTTTGCGGGGTGGAAGGCGAAAATCTGTTGGGGCATTGAAGAGTTTACGCATAACAAATAAACGTGTTTTTGTATTATATATAATAAGATTAACAATGTGAATTGTTGCATCTTCGGATTATCAAAATTGTTATATTAACAATATTATTGTATATACAATCACAACCTTGGAAGCTAAATATTTTTTATGGGCGGCCCATAAGATAAGACTAACGTACTTATCTCTCAGCTAAAGATCAAAGTTTCAACAAAAACTTTAGTTGACATTTTTAATAAAAAAATATTAAAAATTGTTTGAGTTTTTTAGCCATTTATAAAAAATTTGGTTAGTTCAGACCAAGGCACATTCACAAGGTAGTAGCGGAAATGCAGCTGAGCTATTTTTTTTTTTTTCAAATTATAGTTCATCCGAAACTTCAAAAATTTTTTACGAAAGAGAAATTAAAAGAAAATGTTAAAAAATTTCAATATGAAAAATATTTTATTAAAATAATTCTGTGAAAACAAATTTAAAAATATGAAAAAACTATTAAAAAATTGTGAGAAGTGCTAAACGTTGCAAATTTTGTTAGTGGTGGCTGCCGTGGAGAAATATTTCCAAATTTATGTGAATAATTTTTATTATTATTATGTTAAACAAATTCTATTTTTGAAGTTTTGGATGAACTAAAACCCATGTTGTTTTTTTCTTTGTTGTATTTTTTCATTGTTTTTGTAATCCTGATATTACCTGGAAATGAATTTGCCTTGGTTCAGACTGTCGTCGTATCAACAGAGATGTAATAACGTACAGGGCTGTGATGCCCGGGCCTCCCTTACCCGTTAATTCATCGGTGCAATAAAAATTTTTTTTAAATTTACATAATGATAGTATTCTAAAACAGTTAAGTAGACCATTGTGCATTGTTGAGATTTAACGATAGTTTGGGTAAGTGCATTTTACATTTTTATTTGCGAAGCCAGGGCGCAATCTATAGTTATGAGGTAATGACAAGCAGCGTTTAAAAACTTCTGATTTGTGTAGTTGCTTTTGCTTCTGCTTCTGAAAATGTAAACAGTAGCAGTTAAAACGAACGAATGAAACGAAAAATTATACACAACGGAGAATTTCAGCAGTCGACATGTTCGAACAGTTGTCGGTTTGACTGACTGACTTCTCCTTTAAATAAATTCAGATGTTGAATTTTCGTTTTTTACTAGACTATACTTTATTCTTGTCAAAAAAATTTTACTAAAACTTAACAGAGAAGTGTGCATTAATTATACGATTTTCGAAAAAAATTGTTCTGAAAAACGAACATTTTTGAGCTAAAGAGCGGTCCGTATGACCTATCAGGATGCCTAGACACGTTCAGATTATATTGCCAAATATTATTAACAAAAAATTAAGAGTCCCTGTTAGTTATTCTGAAAGAAATTTAAACAAAAATTTACTTTAGTTTTGAAAAAAAGTGCTTGAAGAAATAATTTTTTGGACGAAAAATGGTAATAAAGTTTAACCGGCTCGTAAAATGTAATGGTATAGGTTGCCGACCACTGATCCAAACACACTAAAAATAATATTTTTATTAATTTGCACCACCGTTCCAACTAGCAACAGGGTGCCTCTACAGGTTAAAGTAGAATACCGATCCCTACTAGTTCTTTCTCTTTAGCGGAGAAAAATTAATGTGGGTCGGTCATAGATTTGGCTCTTCAAGGGGTACCCTGGGCCTTGTTAGGGCGATGGGGAAAATTTACTCTCCTTTAAAAAAAAGGCACTACTGTGTAATTGAAGATTATGACCAGGCTCCCTTGATTAAAATGCTTAGTTAATTAAATTATTTTATCTGGTAATTTCAGTTCTCAAACGTATGATATAACATTATATTTTTATGGGCGTGGTCCCACTGCCTGGTTCAATAACCCCTGCTTCCGCGTTTTTCTAGTTCATAACTCATCTAGGCCTACATGTTCATAACATTTCCGATCTCTAGCGCAATATATATTTAAATACTAAATATTTTGCTGTGAGCAGAGCTCATGATTCAAGGAATAGGCTGATGAAATATGCATAAATAGTAGAATAAAATCTGCTAAAATTGTATGGGCGTGATAAAGCCCACTTTTAATAACAAAAAAAAACATTATTAATTATTATAATTAATTGCATAAGGCCAAAGCGTATGAAAGTTTCAATAAAATCGCTTGTGCTAAAAGCTTTCATGCGATATTTTAATTCTAAATTTTAAGGGTGTGACTTCGCTGTCTGGTTATAATTTTCCTGTTTTCAGATCTTTCTAATTGATTTCTCATCTAGGCCTACTTGTGTAGCAAATTTCAGAACTCTAGCTATAGCGAAATTACTTTATAGTATTGATGAGTAACACAGAACCTTAAGCGGCCCACTTATTTGCAATATAATTGTGCAATTTTTTGTATTGTGCAATAATAACGCCAATGTCTATGTCACATTTGCAGGTGGCACAATATATTGGCAAAAAATTAAATCACTTTCAATTTTGATTGTACAACCAAAAGAAGTGCAATATACTGCGAAATCTGTTTGCATTATTGCGCAATATTTTTTGCGGCAAATGTGATGCCAATCATTAAAGAAATTTGTATGTCCAGTAAAAACTTAATCTATTAAAATGAATTATATTATTATTTTAGTACCATATTATATTGGAATACATTGTGCCTTTTATTGCATAGTATAGGTAAAAATTAAAATAATATGACGAATAACATATACATACAATAATATTGTGTAATGGGTGGGCCGCTTTGCTTGCCAGGTTATTGCAATGGAATACTGTAGTTTCATATTGTTGTTGTCTTCTTTGGTGCTGATCGATTTCTTTATAATTTCGTCGGTTGGTTATTGGTTTGCGGCACAGTATATTGAAAATACATTATGTCTGCAGCAAGCCAATAACCAAACGATGAGTTGTTCTTATTCGCTTTCTTCTTTCCATTTCCATCTCTCTCTCTCTCTCTCTCTCTCTCTCTCTCTGAACAGCTGTTCAATAAGGAATCTAAAAGGTATGCAGTTTTTTTTTGGAATGGAATCCATAAATTGCCAGAAATGAGTCACCATTCCAAGAAAAATAAAAAATAAACTTCTGGGCACGCTAACAATACTGAAAGTGCGCACTCATGTAGAAATGAATGAATGAATAAACAAAATTTTAAAATACAAGCAACATGCATCATCATCATCGTCATCTTTAACATGGAATAAATTGTTGAGGGGGAAAAAATGTACCAAGCAACTATTCAAATAGAGTTGATGTTGATTTATACGAGAAGTTGTAAACGAAATGAACTAAAATGGACATAATGTGCAGTGTGTCTGTCTGTCTATCGGTCTGCTGATGTCGGTTGGCTGGCATTCTTGTAGTTACATTTATTTTTTTGTTGTTGTTGCCTCATGTAGTCAGATATAGTCAATTTAATTTAAATCATCTCATATGTGGATACTGTAATGGGGATTAATTTAAAGTAAAATTTATGAGAGAAAATATTTTGTTGCATTAATTTGTTGGCAATAGGTATTACGTAATAATAATATGTAATAAATTCTTAAATAAAAATAGGCAATAAATAGGAAATATTAAGCCCGATAAAGACAAATAAATTGTGGCTATAGAATGAAAAGTGTTACCAGAAAAAGCAGAATTAATTTTTCAAAAAATGCTAGACGAACTGTACAAAACTCGAACTTCCAAAATGCCATCAAGCGCGTATTTTTTATTACGCCAAAAAGTCGAATTGGAAATACTCAAATAAAAAGTACAGTATGCATGTTTTGTATTCGTACACCCTCAATCAAGAAAAATCAATGCCTTAACTTGACTTTTTTTTCTTGCAAGATTTTGTTTATAGAGAGAGGTTGTACTATATAAAACATTTAAATAAAAATATATATTATTAAAAGAATTTACTAATTTAAAAAAAAAAAAACTTCATGTCGTCGCCCCAGAATAGTTTTGCTCCACCGACCATTCCTAAAAATTAAGTTAGGTATGGAATATATCGATGGCTTAATATAAGAAAGGCCGATCTCAAATTTTCGATATTTTATAGGAGCAGCAAAAAACTGAAGTAAAACTAAAGCATTTACATGGAGAAATAATTTTTTAAGTGGCCCTAAACCCTTTATTGTTAACTGTAATGTATTAAGATCTTCAAGGAAATTCCATCTTCCTCCCAGAAAACGTTAAAAACGCGATTTTGAATAAAAAATTGAGATACGCCCTTTTTATATGGAGCCATAGATATATATTTTGAATACTCTCTTTCTAAATCAAAAACGAGTTTCAAGAAATTTATTATGGTTGCTGAGATATTAAGCATTAATTTTGCTCTATATCCGCTACTTTTAGGTTTAATAAGTATTGTTTTCCTGCACACGCCACAGTTTGGCGATTGAGTAATATACTTCATACAAAAAAGTACGAAGTAAGGTTAACTTTTGTTTTGCTTCATTTCTATAAGAAATGAATAATGAAAAAAGAAGGTGCAGTAAGCAAAATTCAACGGCGACTGTTAAGCAAAAACATCATTACCCAGCCGCAGCCTAATCGGCGGCTTAATATAAGCTTATTAAACACTAAAATAAAATAAAAGAAACCTTAACATAACAGAAACGTTTATTGTCCGTGTTGCTGAGTGGTAGCGATGCTAGCCTCTCAGTCCAGACGTCATGGGTTCGATTCCCGCCATAGACCCCCAGGGTCCGCAGACAAGCTTATCGCTTCGCGGGTTGTGTTGTGTTTGTTAAAAAAAAAATAATAAATTTATTTTCATTACTTATATTAAATACAATTCAATTACTTGTGTTTCTGGTGTAAGTGTGTCAGCCGATCGATAGTTAAAAAACTTCTCAATTCACAGCAGCAAAGTATACGTATGGAACACAAAAAGCAACTTTTTTAAAATAAATTAAGAAAAGTATAGAGCATGCAGCACAAAACGTATTTTTACTTTTACAATAAAGTAATATTCACTTCAACTTCATTCATGAAAGTGCACAAAAATTTACATTTTTCTTCAAAACATTTATCGGAAGCAGTGGTGCAAATACAAAAGAAATCCATCGGGTATATCTTGAGAAAACTTCATGTAAACCACCTTCTTTGTCGTTTTTCTCCACTCCAACTTTGTGGCGTATGGGTTAAACTAATTCTTAGGCGACGTACACCTCAAAATTATTTTAAAAATCAGATTAGAAATAAATAGAATAGTTTATTAGTGCCGTGGTGGTGGTGGGTGGCCATCCTCAAAAACTTTCCCCAGCTGTGAAGCGATTAGCCAATTGAATAATAATTCAGGAAGAATTCTTATGTCGAACTTTTTTATGATTACTTTTGTCGACTGTATGGACATATGTACATCAGAGATCGGCAATGAATCGTATTTTCGCTATTCATACTGACTCATGAAATTTTAAATATAAGTGAGTAGACATCATTTAAACTCTGATTTAGGCACACTCCCGATGACATTGATTTCTAAGTATAGGTTTTTGAAATAACCCAGTTGGCAACGTCTTTAAGACATCTTTGACGACGGGTACAAGACAATGTTAAGTCGTAGAAGACGTATTGAAGACAACTCTATAAAAAACCTTCGACGAAATTTTCATAAAAATGGCGGCGAGGTCACACAAGACGAGATAGGCGACAATGTCGCTCAGATTGTCGTCAACACTGCTTTATTGAAAACAAAACGGGGAACATTGTCGCTCAGATTATCATGAACAATGATTTCCTTTAAATTCTCTATTAGAAGAGACAATCGACAGGCGACATGTCGTACATTAATCGACGACATTGTCTTCGACGATTTGGCCGACTGGGAAATATGAATTCGATGTCGACATCATAGTCATACCACACTCACGCTCATAAATCACCTCAGTTTGATTTCTAATTTCCGGAAAATACTTATACTACTCCCATTGATTCAGCTCACTCAGATCATGCACGTAGTATGGTTATTTAAAAGTTTAGTGACTACAGTTTGCAAGTAGTATACAATAGTAGTAAATAGGGTTGTTTTTCAATTCCTGCAAAAAAAAACAAAAAAAAAAGCAACAGAGAAACACATAAACTCATAATCAGAACATTAATGTTCGTATGCCAAGTTTGCATTGTGAATCATACTTATTTTGCATCGTCCATAGGCATTGAATCAAGGAAAGTCGAATTCTACAACGTCATAAACGTTGCTAACTATGAGTTCGATGCTCACTTCAAACTTTCTTGTGAATATGATTCATAGACAACATTGCAATAAGTATGAGTGCGCATAAGTACAAGAAGTTATAAGTCATGATTTAACTCTACTCACTTTTTCACTACTCATTGCTGTTCATGGATATACATACGAATATTAAAATGTCCAATTCAACATTTGTTAGCACAAAATATTGTATTTTTTTTAATTGCCGTTTTCAATGTAATTAAAACACTTATTTCAACAATTTTTTGTTAAACTTTTGTTCAAATTAATTTTGTTTAGAAGGTTGAACAAACACATTTATTGATCATAATTACTACACGCATTACTTGAAAATAATAAAAATCTAGCATTGAAATACCTTGAAATAAAAACCATTTGTGTTACGGATTTCTCACCATTTGTTTTTATAATATAAATTTTATTTTATTTCTTCCCCTATTTAAATGTGTGTTGCTTGTTTAATAATTTTTTTATATATTATTTGAAATGAGCTTTTAAGTAAACAATATTTCAGTTAGCGAGCGCAACTTTTGAATTGGTAATTCCATGAATTAATAAAAAATATTAACTAACATATGATTTCTCTTGGAAATATGACTGTTGCTTTGGAAATTCCCTTGAATTTATAATTTTAAAGTAAAACAATTAAACAAGTGCTTGTTTTTATTAAATTTTTTTAAATGGTTTTAATACAGGGTACTCTAATATTATCTCCCTTAATATGAATTTTTCAAAAAAAAAAATAAAAAATAGACCTTAGCAGTTTATCATTTGTCTAGTTTAGGAACAATAATTAAAAAAATATGAAAGTGTGGGTTGGAAAATTTTACGCAAACTATGTCACAATAATGACAGACTTTCTCAACTGCAAGAACACTAGTTAAGAAATTTGGGAGGTCTATCGAGTGAAGTACTAAATATGACTGAATTATGTCAGCGTGTGCACACGCTGGTTCAGAATCAATCTCTATTGGCAAAAATTTATATTTTTCTTGAAATAGATTCTTAAAATGTTTGCGCCATCAATAGAGCTAAGGTAGCCATAATATTTGGACAAAATATTCGCAGTAGTGGGCGTGGCATGCTCCTAAAAACAAATATATTATTTTGGTTAAAAAAATGTGTCATATTTGATCTGAAATAAATTCTGATTCCTTCAAAACTATTATCGATAAACGGCTGAATTTTTTTATTTTTTTGGTTATGTTGGGTAAACTGATGTAATTAATAAATGGTATCTGCACAGTGTGCACGGCACACCCTATACAATTTTAGCTATGGTTCTATGTAATAAATTTTAAATCCCCATATTTTCGTAAAATTAAAAAAGGGACAAAAGGGAACCCCATCCAGAGAAAGATGAACGTGTTTCTTTAAGCCTATGTATACTTAGGCACACGTCAGGACCCGCCTGCAAAACATTTTTTATTTTAACGTAAATACTCAAAAATTATAACAAAAAATTTTACCAAAATTACTGATAAATTATTGGATTTTTTATTTTTTTATGCTTGTGCACGCATAACGCTGTCATTTGTAGATCCATTTAAAATTTTTTTTTGTCTGAAAGGGATTTTTCGAAAATCGTAGGGGAAATTTGCTCCCCTTATGCATAACTTTGTCGTTTGTGCACCGATTTTCAAAATTCTTCTTTGGCCTGAAAGGGGTTGCTTGTAGTTTGTTCCAAAAATTTTTTTCGAAAATCTTTGGTTAAATTTCCTGCTCCGACACCCCGCTCACACATAAATCTTTCATTTGTGAACCGGTTTTCAAAATATTTTTTTTACATTTGTTAACGCACTAATAATCCCAAATTATTATTTTACTTATTTAATAAAATATTTTTTTATTAAAAATACATTGAAATTGATTATTGAGGGGTTTACCTGGATCCTATGCGCAATTTCACTGTTGCTAATGCAGATCATCAGGGAACCTTTACCCAAAAATTTCTTACAACAACCAGAGTTATTATATTATAAACTTTCATTTAAACAAATGAGAAGCTCAACAAATGCCAAAGTTGAAACAAGAACTCAATAATCAATATGTTTTTTATTTTCTTAGTTTACTACATAGGATCCAGCTAAACCCCCTCAATAATTTATTTCAATGTATTTTTAATAAAAAAATATTTTATTAAATAAGTAAAATAATAATTTGGAATTATTAGTGCGTTAACAAATGATTAAGAGGTTTAGTTTGAAAATCGGAGGGAAAAATAGCTCCACAAGTCATATGCATTTCTATGCAAAATTAAAAAAAATTAAGTTCAACTTTAATAATAAATTTTTCAACAAACACAGTATTAATTACAATGACACTAAAATTGCATAAAAGCTAAAGATTCTCGTATTATCTATCCATTAAAACAGATTTATAAAAAAAAAATCTTCATTAGTTCAAAAGTTACAATTTTTGCCAATGAAAAACGCTTCTAACCCACTGTGCAGCGGTGTGCAGCTAAATCTCCACCATCAAAATATTTCTTAAGTGGTGGCATTGTTATATACGTATATGCCAGCTAAATTCTGTGAATTTCAGATCACCCTTTGCTAGTTTATATATAAATGTATGTACACTTGTATATTGTATATCGTCACCTTAAATGCAAACGGACATAACTACACAAAAATTCGAAATCGATTTTTTGATTGATTATGGTTAATTTTATCAAACTACATACATGTTCACGCAAATATTTAGACCTCTGCGATAAAAAATGACGACTTTATTAAAGAAATTCAATTGGAAGTAATTACAAATGCACCCAGTTTTTATTGCAAGGAGCGCATAACTAACATAAAAGCTTAAAAAAATAAATAATATCAATACCTAAATAAATTTCGAAGAAAATTTACAAGAATACTTTCCCAGCAAAAAATTTCAAAAAATGTAATCGGGTTTGGAATTAAGAATTTTTGGTGGAAGCTGTTACTTGCTGGATTACCAACGTAATGATTTTAACAAGGCGTGAGACTAAAATAATCGATTCTTAAGAAGCACTTACTTTTTTATTTGGCAACTTGTTCACGTAATCTATTTAATCTAAAAAAATTATTCTCCTTATTTAGCAGCTTGTACATAATTTTTTTAAATTTTAGGTAATGTGATTTGTAAGCTAGTAATGAAATTTGGTAAACAGAAAAGTAAGTCATTATATGGCAAGTAGTTCTGATGGTAATGTGTAATTTTTTGCTGGGTTATTATTATTGGTTTTGTAACGTGTTTTGTTTCTCCTGTAAAAAATATAAAAGTGGAGTTACGTCCGTTTGCATTTAAGGTGACGTTATGTATGTACGTATTTCGTATATTTCATTTAATAAATACTGTGAGCTTTTGTATCATTTTTGTTATTTAAAAAACAGTTGTTGGAATAATTTTTAATTACTAAAATAATTCAGTCACCGCAACAAATACGAATTTTTATTTATTTTTTTTTTTTTTTTTGCGATAACCTTTCATATGTGAAGGTCAATAATAATGTTAGATTACATTTTTCAGTAACAAAATATAAATTCAACAAAATTACGTATCAGAAAATAATTGCATTATAGATTTGCCACGTCAATACATTAAATAAAAAATAATTTTTTAATTGAACCAGGAAATTTTGCGATTTTTTATTTATTTTTTATGAAGGAAAATCCATCTACTCACAACAATTTTATCCGGGTATGCCCAAATATATCGAATTTTTTAAGAAAAGTCAAACGACTTCTGACAACTAAATGCACAAAGGTCCAAGTTCACAGTCTATAGTTAACTAACTCCCTTGGCTTTAACTAACGATTTTGCTTATCAGTTTCATTGGTTAAACCACCACCTTCATTAGTTAACTAAAGACTATGAATTTGAGCCTAAAATTTATAATAAAGTTGTTTCCTTCTCATGTAAAATACTTTAAATGTAGATTAGGTTCTTGTGGCTTTATATTTCAGTTTATTTAAAAAATTGTTAATTTTTTCCATTTTTCGAGTATTAGACATTATAAAGGTGATGAGGGTTCTGTTTGATGAAAATCAAATTAATTAATTAACAAACAAGATGGAAAAAATAGAAATTTGAAGAAAACCGAAACTAAATTAGTACCTGAAGGAAAAGTTGCTCGATTGGATATAATGATATGAGTGTAATAAGTAATAAACATTAAAATTTGTTCAAGCACTTTTCTTTCTGAAGTCAGCAGTTCTAGCAAACGGAAAGTTGCTAGAGATATTTACCAACCTGAATATTAGTATTTTTTGCAGCAGCTCAACCACCAAAAACATACGTAAGTATTTACTCTTAACTGCCTATACTCCTAATTGTAACATTTATTCGCACGCTTACATATTTGCTTTCAAATAACTATGACTATAGCCGATTCGATTTGACAAGAGTATATCTACTTAATTTATGCGAGAAAAAAACTAAAATATTGTGCAAGTATAAATAAACAGGTACATGCGTACTGTATTGGTATTGGTATTAACCCTCTGTCATACTTATACTCATAGTATGGATATTTATTCGGACAAAATAAGTATACGCAAGATACTCAAGAGTATTTATTCATCAAACGTCCCGGTATGTATTTTTGTATATAAAATTATAATTATATGGCTGCTTAAAAGCATTAGTTAGATATATAAGAAGTAAAATTTATTATAAATATATGGGCATTTATCTGAGAAATTTTACCTTTATGTCGCGTGTGACAGCAAGCAATTAACCTTATATTTCTGAACAACGTGACTCGGTTTTTCTTAAAATTTTACCTAACGTAGCGCTGCTGACGGCCTACACAAATATATAAAGTAAAAAAATTTAAAACAAGCACATTTGCTTAGTGTCGCACGCTACAAAAATTTTACATTCTTGTGAAGATGCCCATATATTGAAACAACTGATATTATTTCTGAATTTTTTTGTTAAATTTGCGAGAAAAAATCGTAATGAGCTTTTATTTTGTTATTAGTATAGTGATAAATGCATTTTTAGCAAATATTTAGTTAGAAAGGCTTTTAGAACAGTCGGGAATTATTAAATCGCTTTGCTTGCAGCACTGATGATGGATGCCTTTGTGGCTGGGTGGTAGCGATGCTAGCTTGTCAGTCCAGAGGTCGTGGGTGCGATTCCCGCTTGTTTTCCGCAAACAAGCTAATCGCTTTGTTGATTGTGTTTGTAAAAAAAAATAATAAGAAAGAAATAATGCTTTAAGTATGTGCCAATAAAATACTATAGTATACACTCATGTGTGGTCGAATAAATACTCAGAGTATTTGCATACTTGTATATGATTATCCTACATACAGCGTATACATTTTAGTTATATTCGCTTGTTTATACGAGTAGTTAAAGTTATTTTACTACAACTATATGAATGTGTTTGTGTATGAGTATGGTTTTAATTTTTAACTGTACGCATTTATAATCGTAAGTACCAGCGCTAATAACAAAAACCAACAATTTAATTTAGAACACTTTCAAAATTCAGCTAAAATTTTTTATATTTGAATTAATACAGAATAGGGTAACATATTGGTTAAGGAAGCAATTGCACGATATACTAAAAAATACAGACCTGGCATGATGATCGTCAGATCAGGGTTGTATTTTTTTTAGTAAATCGTGCGATTGTGTAGGATAGTTAGGCATGGCCTTTAATCATTTTTTAAATATTGTTCTATCCCCGCCAGCTATCTAGATGTGTAATATCGCCAGTAGTGCGATTCACTAACTTCTTTTTAACCATAATCGCATCGTTAAAATAATTATAACGAACATTTATCGAATTTGTTATTCCGTAAAATTTTTAACGATATTTGCTGTAGGTTAATGTCAGCTGTGTCGTTATTTAAGCGACAATAATTTATGTACTGTTAATTTTATCGACTAAAATCAACGGAAAATATCAGCTGCGTACTATCGTTAAAAAGAATTTACAGAATCATACAATCGTTATTTCAAGCGACAAAATGTATAGAAAAAATTTACGATTGTCGGATCGTTAAAAGTTACTGAATCGCACCACAGGACGGAACAAGATCGTCGAAGTTTCATTAGAAGTTGGCTTTGTATTTGCAGTCTACCTGTCTTATTCTATAAAAATAAATTTTTTTTTAATTTATAAAACTAATTTTGTATGAAAAACCTCTTAGAGAGCAAAAATATTATTTATTAACACATCCTCCCCAATATATTTTACAAACATAGAAATCCCTAAGCATCACCACCTGAAACGAAAAATAGTTTTCTATCACTTTCTCCCAGCTCTGCAACAAGTCCAAAGCAGAGCATGAGCTACCTTTCATAATTTTTCTTCACCCAAATATGGTTTCCCAAAAACATCTGCCCTCTCCTCCTTAAAGGATTGCCTTGTAAAAGCTGTTTCTTTCATTTTATAAAGCTTGCTTCCACCGCTCTCTTAAAATTTTGGCTCACATTTCAGTCATATTTTACTTAAATGGCTTTAGCTTTAAACATTGCTATAACTCGCAAGGACAACCCTGACCTCATCTTTCATTTCTGTGTTTAAAAAAGAGAAAAGGACAAAAACGAAAAGCACAATGCCAATAAATTTAAAATTGCTGTAGAAATAAACTAAATATTTTATTGCAATAAAAAGAAAATGCCGCAATTAAAACACACACACACACACACACAAAAACTCGACAAAACCTATTACGCAAATAATGAAATTCAAAACCTCACATACATACATATCGTCACATTAAATGCAAACGGACGTAACTACACAAAAATTCGAAATCGAGTTTTTGATTGATTATGCTTCATTTTATCAAACTACATGTTTACGCAAATATTTAGATCTCTGCGATGAAAAAGTACGACTTTAATAAAGAAATTCAAACGGACGTAATTATGAATGCATCTATTTTTTATTGCAAAAAATGTAACTAACATAAAATCTGATATATAAAAAGAAAATAAATGGTTAAAGATACATAAGTATCCATACCATAGCTGTTAAGTAATGTTTAGTAATCGTAATGATTACTAATTTGATTACTTTTTTTTTAAGGTGAAGTTATGATTAAATTACGATTATATTCAGTTTCGCACGATTACTAATTGATTACGATTACTAATAATGGAAAAGTAATCTGAATTACTTAAAATTACTAAAATTAATCAAAAAAAAAAAAATCAAAAGTAATCAAAAAATAATCCGATTACTTATAAGGATTACTTTTGATTCCTTTTGATTATTTATTAAGAATCAAAATTAATCTTTGAAAGACAGTCGGATTACTTTTTGATTACTTATGATCATTTATAATCATTACAAATCTTTTTAAAATGTAACCTAATGGATTACTAATCGTAATCGAAATTTAATATCTCTGATCCATACTAGAAGTAAATTTCGAAGAAAGTTTTCAAGAATACTTTATTCTTATTGATTTTGATATGTTTTTTGTTTCTACTGTAAAAAACATAAAAGTTTAGTTACGTCCGTTTGAATTTAAAGTGACGATATGTGCATATGCATTTATGTAAGAGCCAAATAGTTGATGATGCCAAATTAGTTAATTATCTAAATACGACAAGATAATTATATACATTTTATTTATTACTAAAACAGGAAAGCAAAAACTAGTCCTTGTATTTAAGAAAATTAGGCCTAAAGCAGAGAAGGGGTTACATAACACATCGCAGCAGCAAATTGATTATGATTGATTATGATGTTAATGACAATAAACTTCTGTTGTCAAAATAAACGTTTATTTGTTGTAAATAGTTGCTGCGATAATAGTTTTAATAACAGCAGCAATTTAAATGTTAATAAGGTCAATGTAAATTAAACCATGTAAAATTTACATTCACACATACATATACACACTATAACTTAATGACACTCACACTTAAAACGGAAGACGCAGACATTTTCATGCATGCCTATGCATGAATGCAGCTGCAAGTGTCTAACAGTTTGAAAATTAAACGGAAATACTTGAGAATGCAACACGTTTAAATGCTTGAGAATAAAAAAACAGTGTGACCAGTTATAGTTCTTACAAAATGTTAGATACTGTTGAAAATGGGAAAATGTAAAAATTAACAGACATTAACTGTCTGTCCCACGATGTCACCAGAATTCGTTCGATCGACAATTTGTAGGTATTGCAAACAACAACAAATTTTGTAATGTTATTGTTGTTTTCAATACAAGTTGTCGATCGAACGAATTCTGGTGACGTCGTGCGACAGGCCGTAAGCCTATATTTTCTTTAATATTTTATTGGTGGCTATGAGTTTAGTTATTTCAGTTTTTTACTAAGTTCCACTTTCTTGAACAATAGAAATACATTTTAGAATACTTGCACATACCTGAAATAAAAATAGAAAACTCCAATTATTTTTCGGTTTAATAAAAAAAATATTCAGAAAATTTTATTTATTTGAAAATTATTTGAAGTCATTATAATGCAAACAATATAAGCGACTAAAATTTGATTCGGTTTCATCAACAATGAAAATATCGAGCCTTTGAGGCAAAAATTGCATATGGGCATTTCCACAGGAATGTCAAAGTTTTGTAGCGTGCGACACCAAGCAAATATGCTTGTATTTTTGTCAAAGAAAACTAAACTTTTTTTGTACTTCTTTATATGTATATTTGTGTAGGCCGTCAGCAGCTCTACGTTAGGTAAAATTTAAACAAAAATCGTATCACGTTGTTCAGAAATACAAGCTTAATTTGCTTGCTGTCGCACGCGACAAAAAAAAAAGGAATTTCTCGGAGAAATGTCCATTTATTATTTTACAAAAAGAGTGTTTAGTTTTGAATTTGCATAATTTTTCTCATAAGAATAAAACCTTTTTTCTGGATTTTGTACAAAATTCTCTAAACCTACTATGCTTATTTTTCTTTTGCGATTTTCAAAAATATTATCATTTGTGAATTCTCAAATGGTGTGCATACGATAACAGGTTAGTGGCTGTTCAAAATATATGCTTGAAATCTACTGGCGATTTGTTAAAGCAACAATGAAATGCATATGAACAATGCTTAACGACCAGCAAATACAATTCACTTATAAGAATTTTTAAAGTCTTAGATCAATATTGTTTTTTATATATCTTTATAGTAAACTTCGTGCAAGGTATGGGCATTTTCCCTAAATATCAAGCTTCACTTGTAGAGTTTTGTAGCATATGTGACCTTTCCGAGAAAAGGGACCCGGTGTGTCAAAAAACGGGTGTGTGTCAAATCAATAAAAATTAGAAAAAACATTAAAATTTTATTTTTTAAATGCGTTTTTCTAAAAACTTTATTTTCACACACTATGTCCCTTTTCTCGCAGAAGGTCACACGTATAGCTCTATTTTTTGTAAAGCATAATTATGCTGTTATCGCTTTTAAGCGCTGAAGAAAAATCTCAATAAATGCGTTTAAGTTAAATAACTTCTAAAGTTCATGTCAAGTAGATGTGCAGGATTCATATACTTTTTTGGACTTGAAAAAAATCCTTAAAATTTGATCTAAGTCAGTTTAGTGGCTTGAAAGATATCATTGTCGAAAGTTTGGAATTTTTTCTTTTATTTCAAAAATCTATGATTTTTTAGTGCTTTCAACTTAAAATGAGCGGGAAGTTCTATGGATGGCAAGAAAAGTCAACCGCATACCACATTTTTTTTAAATACAAATGAAAGCATTTTTATTACTTAACATGCTTTTCTTTAAGGAGACAAGAAAACATAATTTAGACTGGTATTTCTTTAATTTTCTGTGCTACCACGCATTTCGAAAACCATTAATTAACATGACATTTTAAGTGAAATAGAATACGAGAATTGTTTCCTAGTATTTTATATGCAATTACCAACGGCAAATGTATTTTTAATTATAATTTTTTATTTCTGCTTACATATTGTATATTTTATGTTCAGGTTAGCACGAAGTTATATGACTCTGACGTAGCGTGCTGGCTTTTTATCCGACTGCGCAACGCAAGAAAAGGTATTGTGGTTATCAGTTTATGTATGTATGTACCTATGTGTGTGGGATCCTTTGCGGCACTATATAAACCGAATGCGTGGACCAATTTTGATGATTCTCAGGTCAATCGATTTGTCTTAAACCCGACACTGTCACTTATGTCAGTTGTCAAAATTCAATATGGCGGCCAACAGACGCAATTTTGTAAGTACGAAAAAATGTCGGCGTACTTTATCAAAATTGGTATCATTCGACAGGTATTTTAAAATCATCTTTAGGCTTCTGTTATGATTTTTCATTTCGAATGACCGTTTAGGATATTTAAGGGTTCAAATTTGGTCGCATTCGGGTTTTTTGATTATTTTTTTTTAAATACTTGTTTCTATTCTCTATTTGGAAATAAAAAGAAGTGCTTGAGAAGACTATGACATAGAAACTTTAATGTGTTATGAATTTTTAGAGAATTGTTCACCAGTTTTTATTATTCTCTACGGCTCCTTTTAAAAATTAGACAAGTTTCATATACATAATTTCATCAAAACATTCATGGTCCCACTTGACCTTCAATATACGCGAATGCTCACTAAAGCGAAGAAATTTCGAAACTAACTTGTTGCATATTCGTTCGCTAATATAAAAAAAACTTTAATGTTCGCTAAAGCGAACTTTTCTCCATAGTTTCTCAAGTGTGTGACGATAGCTCAGTGGATGTGTGATAGTTTTTTAGGCTGGAGATACCGCTGCGTAAGTTAAAGAATTAAAAAATAACTAAATAAATTAAAAACTTTTAAAAATTAGAAAAAGTTTCATACATATAATTTTATGAAAACAAATCATTGGGGCCTCTTCTGCAAATCACGACATGCCAAATCTCGGTGATTTCTAAAATTTAATAAAAGCTAAATCATTGCTTTTGTAAATTTTACGTTATATAGCTTTGGAAGTTGGAAGAAAATATGCTATTATAAATGAAAAAAACTTAAAACGCAATACAATCTCATTACCAAGTCAGCTATTAAAAGTTTACTTTTGAAATCACGTGATTTGAAATCACCGTGATTTTCAGAACAGGGGGGATTGTCCCACTTGATTTTTGATATAAACGAATGCTCAGCAAAACGAAAAAAATTCGAAACAAAATTGTACGATATTCGTTCGCTAACTTCGAACTTTTCTCGCTAGTTTGTCAAAGGTGTGACGATAGTCTAGTGGATGTGTGCTATTCTGTTACCCTGGAGGTATGTTTTTTGAAACAAAACTGAGCGTCACGTAAACTTTTCTCGATTCTTTTTTTAGTGTCATTCTCGATAGTTTTACACCATACATGTTAGAGATTTATTCGAAATCGATATCACTAAGGAGAAAGTCAATGTGGTCAAGTGGGGGTTTATTCACTATACTTTTTTAGGGTTTCGTACACCAAAGGTGAAAAGAAACTCTATTGTCCCGTCTGTCCGTCACAGGGTATTTTCTCGGGAACCGTAACAGCTACGGACCTGAAATTTGGACACAGTGTGTAGACCTTTGGCCGCTACAACAACAAATACATGAGAGTTGGAAATTAAAGGGTTTTCCAAAACCAGCAACGAAAAATATTAAAATCCCATGTAATATACATATATACAATTGTATGTATGTATGTATATACATTTGAATTTTGTAAGGTTAGTGTATTTTTATACAGACTACAACAATTAACACTAAAATTTAAAAAAAATTTATTTAAAGGGTGTACCATCAGTTAATGTAATTTTGACTATGTAATTTTGAAACCGGAAGAGCAAACTCCATGGAATTTTTAAAAACGGTAAAACAAAAAAATTTCAAAATTATAAAATCGCCAAAACGAAAAAAAATTGCCAAAAAAATCAGCAAAACGAAAAAAATCACCAAATTAAAAAAAAATCTAAAACGAAAATAAATCGCGAAAAACCGGTAAAATAGCCAAAATGAAAAAATCGCCAAATGAAAAAAATCGTCAAAATGAAAAAAAAACCGTAAAAATGAAAAATATCGCCAAAATGAAAAAAATCGTCAAAATAAAAAAACCGCAAAAATGAAAAATATCGCCAAAATGAAAAAAAATCGCCAAAATGAAAAAAATCGTCAAAATGAAAAAATCGCGTAAATGAAAAAAATCGCCAAAATGAAAAAAAAATTATTTCAGCTGAAAAAACGTCAAAAACTTAAAACAACGCTGTATTAAAAAATGCTCAAAGCCCAACGTGCGCTACTCAAAGTCGCACTTTACTGAATTTATTTATTGTTAATTTATTTTTTGTCACCTGGGACGCAGCAGCAAATATTTGCTCTCACTTGTAAATTTTTGTTTGTTAACACTGCTTTCTATCACTCTGTCTAAGTTTAGGTGCGTGCAATTTAACCATAAATAAAATTCTACACATTAGATGCATATGGTAACAGTTGCAAACTCACAAAAAAAAAATCAAATTTAAGCATCAACTTTATTTTCTTTCTGCATACAGTCTATAGACTTGAAAAGCTTAAATCTTACACATATACTATACATACATACATGCGAGTATATTTTTAGGTTTGGAGGTACATACCATACATATTCGACAGCATGCGCAAACAACAACGGAATAAACATTTTTATTTTATGTGCTTTTATATTTTTAATTGCCACACCATACGAACTAAATGAAAGACCTTACAAAACTCATTAAAAGTAGCAACAGAAAGAAGCTGCTGCATGCATCAACATGCAGTGGTTAAGTTGGTTAAGCAGAATTTAAATTTATCATAAGGGTTTCACTTGGCAGAGATAGAATAAGTTATTTTATGAAAAAAAACGGATGTTTGTTTTTAAGTTGAACTTGTTAAAAAATCACCAGGCAGTCACTTAAGGATCTCTTAGCAAACTGTTAGTCTTTCGGTTGCTAGATATGATATCAGGTGTATACTGACCTGTAAAGTGGTGCTAGATACATACATATGTATCTTATAACTTGATGGGATAGAAATTAGGTGAAACAAATGCTAACTGCTGACAACCAACATTAGTGTGTAGATGCTGCAGAATGCTGACATTGTCTTTTTTGAATTTTTCATTTCTTTCTGATTATTAACAAACTTGCTGATGTTGCTTTACGCAGGTGCTTTTGTTTAATTATTATCAATTATTTTTGGAATACGCTTGATGTTGTTTTTATTATTTCTTTTACTTTTGAATTTTTCTTTTCAATTATTTTCATGTGAATTAGTCACGAAGAAACACAAATACTCACTCTCTTGAAAATTATTGCAGTTGTACTAATGACACTCATTTACCTTGTGATTATTTGCATATCTTGATTTGTTGTTATTTTTTTATTTTACTTGAAGGAAGTCCCAGTTTACACTATGCAAGTCTTATTGCTAAGCTAATTTAAGGGATATTTTATAAATATAAATATAAATACTCGTACTATAATTTAAAATTTTTTTTTGGCGATATTTAATTTTTTTTTGGCGATTTTTAGGGTTTCAAACACCAATGGTGAAAAGGAACCCATTTGTTTTCGCTACGCTGTCCGTCTGTCCGTCTTTCCGACACAGGCTGTTTTCTCGAGAACCGTAAGAGCTACGGACCTTGACCTGTAGTGCGATTCACAAACTTTTTTTTACGATAAACGCATCGTTAAAATAAATATAACGAAAATTTATCGAATTTGCTATTCACTAACATTTTTAACGATATTCGCTGCAGGTTAATGTGAGCTGTGTCGTTATTTATGCGACAATAATTAATGTGCTATTAATTTTAACGACAAAAATCAACAGAAAATATCAGCTGCGTACTATCGTTAAAAAGAAGTTACAGAATCACACAATCCTTATTACAAGCGACAAAATGTATAGACAAAAATTACGATTATCGGATCGTTAAAAATTACTGAATCGCACCACTGGTGTGTAGACCTTTGGCCGCTACAACAATCAAATACATGAGAGTTAAAAATTAAAGGGTGTTCCAAAACAAGCAACGAAAAATGTTAAAATCCCATATAATTTACATACAATTGTATGTAAAGGGTGTTTTTTTAGAGGTATAGAACTTCGAATTGAAATAAAACACAAGAAAATCGTTTTAATGTCCATCAATTTGGCTTTATTGGAAGGATAATTTTATGCCATTAATGTTTAAATATGATTTCGGGCATGTGGCCGACGCGGCTGGCTCGAATAAAGCCAATTCTACAGGTCCAATTTTCAACCACTTTTTCGAGCATATGGGGCCGTATGTTGGCAATAACGCCACGAATGTTGGCTTCCAAGTCCCCTAACGTTTCTGGTTTGTTGGCGTAGACGAGCGACTTCACATATCCCCAAAGAAAATAATCCAATGGTGTCAAATCACACGATCTTGGTGGCCAATTGACAGGTCCATTCCGCGAAATTATGTGCTCATCGAATGTTTCCTTCAATAAATCGATTGTGACGTGCGCTGTGTGGCATGTAGCGCCGTCTTGTTGGAACCACAACTCATCCACATTCAAAATCTTCAAAATCTTCCATAAAGTTGATGGACAAAGCTCCAATTGCTGTGCACGGTGGCGAATCGATTCATTCGGGTCCTCTTCAACACTTTGCTCTACAGTGGCAATTGTTTCTTCGGTGCGCACTGTTCGACGTCTCTGCGGATGCGTATTATCACATAGAGTAAACGTAGTGCGAAAACGATCCATGGTTAACCGAATTAATTTCTCTGATGGACGATTATGTCGACCATAAAATGGACGGAGCTTGCGGTAAACTTCGCGAACTGAACCATTATTTTCGAAATAAATTTGCACGATTTGCAAGCGTTGTTCTTTTGTCAACCTGTTCATGATGAAATGGCAAACCAAACTAAATATTAATCACTTGACAGCTGACAAAATGGCCGCCAGTTAAAAAAGTGATGCCAACTTAAAGTTCTATACCTCAATAAAAAACACCCTTTATATACACTTGAAATTTGTAAGGTTACAACAATCAACACTAAAATTTAAAAAAATTTAAATTAAAGGGTGTTCCATTAGTTAATGTCATTTTGACTAAGTCATTTTGACAACTTGCTGTATCTTGGAAACCGTAAGAGCCAAACTCTTGAAATTTTCAAAAACGGTAAAACAAAAAATTCCAAAAGTATAAAATCGCAAAACTGAAAAAAAATCGCCAAGAACAAAAAAATTGCCAAAACGACAAATTAAAAAATCGGCAAAATTAAAAAAAAAATTGCAAAAATTAAAAATTCCACAAAATTAAAAAAAATCGCCAAAATGAAAAAAAAACGCCAAAAACTGAAAAAAGCGCCATATTAAAAAAAAATCTAAAACGAAAATAAATCTCAAAAAACCTAAAAAATCGCCAAAATTAAAAAAAATCGCCAAAATGGAAAAAAAACGCCAGAAACTGAAAAAAGCACCAAAACGAAAAAAGCGCCATATTAAAAAAATTCTAAAACGAAAATAAATCGCGAAAACCCGGTAAAATCACCAAATTAAAAAAATCGCCAAATAAAAAAAATTGCCAAAACGAAAAAACGACAAATTAAAAAAAATTCTAAAACGAAAATAAATCGCGAAAAAACTAAAAAATCGCCAAAATTAAAAAATCGCCCAAATTAAAAAAAAATTGCAAAAATTAAAAAATGGAAAAACGCCAAAAACTGAAAAAAGCGCCAAAACGAAAAAAGCGCCATATTAAAAAAAATCTAAAACGAAAATAAATCGCGAAAGCCCGGTAAAATCGCCAAATTAAAAAAATCGCCAAATAAAAAAATTGCCAAAATGAAAAAAAAGCTAAAATGAAAAAAGGTCTCCAAAATAAAAAAAAAAATCGCCAAAATGGCCAAAAAAAGCCAATACTGAAAAAAATCGCCAAAACGAGCCAAAAACGAAAAAAAAATCATTTCAGCTGAAAAAAACGTCAAAAACGCCATATTAAAAAATGCTCAAAGGCGAATGTACTGTGAACCCTTCGTGAGCGAGTCACAGTGGCACTTTACACAATTTATTAATTTTTCTTTTTGGTGATTTTTTATTTTGAAATTTTGGGCGTTTTTAATTTTTATTTTTGTACAATTTTTCATGGAGAGCGCTGCTGCTTTTTGCTATAAGTGGTAAGTTTAAAAAAAAATTATTCAGGGCTATCATGAATAAAATTCCGTGTGAAATTTCTCCCTTTTCCAATTAGAATTTTTTGTTTTCCCTATTATTTGCTATTAGTTGGAATTTTTGCCTAGAAAAAATTTCACGTGAAATTTTTTTCATGATAGCCCTGATTATAAATTATTCGTTATTTTAAAGAGACAAAAAATTTATTTATATGTGGCATATATAAAGAAAACAATTTACATATAAGTTACACACACATATACATTTGTTAATTATCCATTTTAAAAACAATTTTCAATTGTCCCACTTAAAAAGTGAATTAATGCTTTCAAAAACAAAAGATTCTCTGGTCTAACAGAAACCAACAATAGTTTTTTTTTGTAAGTAGATAGAAAAGAACAAAAGTTCAAATGTGTTTGCATACATACATACATACATACATACATTTGTATGCGGTAGCAGTCTTGATAACTGCAACTTCCTTTTCCTATTTTACTGTAACCACAATTACATAAATGCGCACACACACACACATAAAATTGCTTAGAATTTGTACAACATCATTATTTCCAAGCTCTTGGTGAGCATTTCAAGGCCTTTTCGTATGCATTCATTTGTGCAGTCAACAAAGACAAACAATGCAGTTAAGCGTTTGGTCTATATGCAGGCTAACAACATTTGAATTTACAGACAAGCAGCAACAAAAAAACCAAATAATAAATATTTTAAATTGCATTCGTTTGAAGTGGTAGTGTACGAGCATGTAGTACATCTAGTCTATTTTAGAAATTAGATTTATTTTTCCAACATTTTATTTGTCTCATAGTTAATGTGGTTTATTTATTCGTTGTTGTCTCTTTTTTTTAAAGGAAAGCATTAAATATAATTTCTTTAGTTCTATCCTTTAGGTCATGTTTCTATTTATTTTTTATGGCTCTTGTATATTCTATTGTGCCTTAATTATTAGCCCTAATATTAACTTAAACTAGAGAAAATATTATATAAAAGTATGAGAAAAAAACTTGCAGCCTATTTTTGGGAAGCACTTATGCAACTTAATATTGCATACTTTCAGATGTCTTAATAATAACGTTATATTAAGGAATATTGTTTAAAATGTTACTGAATAGTAAAACTAAAATTGTTTTATTAAAATTTTACTTTGATGCTAATATCTTTAAAACTATACAAAAAAGCAAAATCTGTGTATTAGGAGGAAAACTTAAACTTTTAATTTCCTTGTTCATTTAACTCATTCAATAATCAAAAAAACCAATTAAAAACTTAATTAAAACATTCCAAACACAGGAACTAACTACCAATTTCTAAAAATAAATAATTATACAACAACTTCAACATCATTTCACTATCTTTCTAGCCTTATTTATTGTCTCGCATGTACAAAATATAATTTGCTAATAAAAACTTTACAAAATTACGTGTTATAATTACGAGAACATGACAAAACAAAATCATTCTAATCATTTTAAATCTCTATCGCATGTTCGTTGAAACTAAAGACGTAGTAATTAACATAATGATTTATAAAATATAACAAGCCCTTTTATATAATTCAAATAGCCATTATACATAAACGTGAGCCCTTAATTATGAAAGTGATGTAAGTCGTATGCATTTTTGCTTCAAAATATTAATGGCCTGTTTCACAATAATGAAACAAAACTTTCGACTGAAAATTTATATTGAAAACAACAATGAGCTTAACTTAAACACATGGTAAAAACAACTCTATATTATCAACAACGCACAGTATTACCAACATAGAAGTTGTTACACAGTAACTCTGAAATTTAAAATAACGGCCAATCGACTTATACACAAACATTTGAAAAAAGCAAAATGCATTTTTCAGATTGTGTTAGAAGTCTGTTTTTTTTTTTTTTTTTTTTTTAAAGAGAAGTAATACTCAGGCAATTAATGCCTACTGCTAATACTAGGTGTTACCTTCTTTAGGAAAGGGATAATGAGAGAGAAGACAGGTGGTGAAAGAAGAGATAGAGGAAAGCTTCATTCTTTTACAACTCTGCTTTTCGCACGTTTTTAATAATGCAGTGTTGCAGCGCCTCTCTGATGTTAAATGGGGCGTATTAATTTTTTTTTTTTGAAGCTGTGTCTTGTAGCCATTTTATTGATTATTTTACTTCGCCGATGATTTTGCTACACAACGAAGGAGGGCGCTCTGATGTTACATTAGGATTAGTATCTGCTGAAGTCGGCATAGTTCAGTGACCAGTGACTATGCCTTCATCACTTGAACTTTCCTACAACAACTGACACAAAGGGACACTAATGCACATCAGAAAAATGCGTGGTGTTGTTATTTAATGACTGTCGGATACAGGGATTGAACCCAGGACCTTCGGTTTTGTAGTCAACGTGCTAACTACTTCAGTCACTTGGCTACCAATAGTAAACGACAACACAAATGGTAATGTGTGCATAGCAGCAACATCGTTATGCAGTAATACAGTTTCTTCTGTTTGGCTTTACTAAGTGCACACATTTCATTACGCCATCTATAAGCACATAGCGAACATTCTAGAACCAATCCCTGTAGTATAAAAGGTAGTAGTACCCTGCGTGAGAGGCAGTCAGTGTAAATCAGATATGAGTCGAGTCAACATCGTTAAAAGTTGAGACAACTTGCGAAAGTAATTAAGTAAGGACAGGGAGTCTGTAGTGCTGTACTATAAACAGTGCGCATCAGCAGAATAAGTCTTGTGTGTGACAAACAGCCGAGTGGGAGTTTTGCTACAAAACCAGTGCAGTCAGTGGTGTGAGAGTTGTGGTATATTTAAATAATCTATACGTACGTGTATTTAAGCTCTTGATTTTATTAGAATAACATGCCTATTCACAGAAAAAGTCTTAAGTCAGTCACAACTTTTGTTATGACTGAGTTCTGTATAAACTCTTGTGACTCGGTCTTAATTTTGTATTCTCGTAACATAGTCACAAAAAAACAAATTTTATAGTTAACATTCTATGTTAAATGAAAATATGACAGTTGAATATTGAATAAAAATAAATAAAATAAAAAAGTTAATAAAAAAATCTAAAAATATAATATTGAAGGGCAAAATCTGAGAGTGTAGTAGGGAGTGAAACTGAAGGCATCACATAGCTATCCCAACGTCTCCACTAGCCATCGACTTGGACATGTCATGAACATGACGCCTGCAGAGCAACTCTGAAAAATTCATCAACTTCTTTGTTGTGGTGAATGCGTGAGATTTCCATGTTAAGGCATATCAAAGTATTTTGCGGTAGTGCAATAGAGATGAAAAATTTACTAGGTTTATTCTGTCTCTTTTCTTTCTATTGTAAATGGTTGCGGACGGCGAATCTCATGGCGAACATTGTTGCTCAGACATTTGTTCGGGCATCCATGTCAGAGCATGGACGAAACATTGACATGAGCGCTCTTCATTAGACATTTGCGATGTCCGAAATGATGCTCATACCAAGTTAATGGCTAGTGGAGAATGCTAGTATTTGAAGTGGGTTTTTGGTAATGCTCCTTGGGGAGAGAAACTGGATAGAAATCTTACTTATAATGGCATTTGCGTTATTTGGTCATCAAAGGGTCTTTTGGCTTTTGGCAGTCTAACTATAAAACTAAATGTGGACTTTTCTTTTCATAAATTGATTTTGGTGCTCACACATACTACATGTTTTCCTTTTACCATTTCCAAATTAGTTTCTTTTTTAATATTATTACTTTAAAATGCCGCTCACAGTTTCTATGACTGTCTTCATTTCTAGTCTTTGTTTTAAAAATGTATTTTGATAGAATTTCGTTTTGAGAATCGGAAATTTTAGTCTTTAGTCACAATGTTAAAGTTATGACTATTTTTCAGTCACAATACTTTCTGTGAATAGGCATGTAAGTGTATTTAGTAAATAAAGTGGCATTCTTAACCTTAATTAGTGCACTGGGGTCTTTTATTCATTTGCGTATCTTCGAGTCTACAAAAAAAGCGTTTTTAAAGGGTAAAAACGTAACCATATGGTAGCCATATTATTACACTGAATTGAACATGCCATGAGAACATGCCAAACAATCTGTAAGCTTTCGTAGATACGAGTTTTTCTTTCGAAATAGTGGAAGAGGCAGTTAACTTTTTTGTTTTGTATTAAATTTTGTTTGGGATAATTTGTTTTCATTCATAGAGGCGTCCTTAAAGCAGAGCTGTTAAATTTCGATTACGATTAGTAGTCAATTAGATTACATTTTAAAAAGAATTGTAATGATTATATAATTGTTTTCAAAAGAATTGCTGATAAATAATTGATTACGATTACTAATAATCGAAAAGTAATCTGAATTACTTAAAATTACTATAAATAATCAAAAAGAATCAAAAGTAATCAAAAAGTAATCCGACTACTTTCAAAGATTACATACTTTTGATTCTTAATAAATAATCAAAAATAATCAAAAGTAATCCTTAGAAGTAATCGAATTATTTTTTAATTGCTTTTGGTTTCTTTTTGATAATTTTTAGTAATTTTAAGTAATTCAGATTACTTTTCCATTATTAGTAATCGTAATAAATTAGTAATCGTGCGAAACTAAATATGAGGGTGGCGTTGGCTGAAGTAGTTAGCACGTTGACTACTTTTCCGAAGGTCCTGGGTTAAATCCCTGTATCCAACAGTCATTGAATAACAACACCACGCATTTTTCTGATGTACATTAGTGTCCCTTTGTATCAGTTGTTGCAGGAAAGTTCAAGTGATGAAGGCATAGTCACTGGTCACTGAACTATACCGACTTCAGCAGATATTAGTCCTAATGTAACATCAGAGCGCCCTCCTTCGTTGTGTAGCAGAATCATCGGCGAAGTAAAATAATCAATAAAATAAATGGCTACAAAACACAGCTTCAAAAATTTAATACGCAGCAACACTGCATTATCAAAAACGTGCAAAAAAAAAAAAAAAAAAGCAGAGTTGTAAAAGAATGAAGCTTTCCTCTATCTCTCCCTTCACCACCTGTCTTCTCCATCACTATCCCTTTCCTAAAGAAGGTAACACCTAGTAATAGTAGTAGGCATTAATTGCCTGAGTGTTACTTCTCTTAAAAAAAAAAAAATATCGTAATTTAATCATTACTTCACCTTAAAAAAAAGTAACCAAATTAGTAATCATTACGATTACTAATCATTACTTAACAGCTATGCCTTAAAGTAAACTTAAGCCAAAAGCAATAATAGTACGCATTAAAAAATTCCAATACTAATTTGTTGAAGTTTCTTAAAATTTTAAATTCCGCACAACTTGAGCTCATTTCACTAAGAGCCTTTATTCGACATAATTAGAAAACCCGGGTTTTCCATTTGCTTTTATTTTAAAAACAAATATTATGCAAACAAAACCTAAAAAAAATAATAGCAGGGGTAGGTACTTATAGTTGTCATAATTTTCATTCCAATAGAGAAAGTACCAAGAGTAACAACAGGATAAAATGCTATAAAAAAAACAATAAAAGCTAAATATAATGGTTTTGTCTATTTGTTATCTGTAACTTTTTTCCAACAATATAAAATGAAAAAAATTGCATAAAGAAAAACTAAAGACAAAAAAAGTTAAATATACACACAATTGCATTTGTATGCACAAAAGCAGCAACAATAATAATGGAAAAGAAAAATAATAAAAACAAAACAATAGGGAAAGAAAACTAGATTAAAAAAAGTATTATTACTGACCTGACCTACTCTTGCGTCGAAGGAATCCAAAATGTTAAGTTGAAAAAAAAAACACAGCAAGACACGATGATGGCTCCACTGGATTCACTGTTTGGTGCACTGCTCCAAAAATGTCGCTGTCATATAAAAAAAACACACACACATACACTCACAGAGGAATACAATAACTATAAGATTTATGATAAAATTGAAAATACTTTTTTGTTTTATTCTTTTCACTTTTTTCAATAGACTTTTTCACAATTGCGTTTTTTTTTATATTTTTGTTAATATTTACACGCTTTTTAAACGTTGTTTTCCTCGCTTGTGTTAGTAACACTGGTTTAGCACAGATTTCTTAAAAGCAAAAATTTATAAAAAAAATGTCATTAAGCTTTTAAATGAATAAGTATTTGTTGTTTTCGTTTTTGCAAAATTAAAAACAACACAAAGAGAAGGAAAATAAATAAATAAGTTTTAAATAACACATACATATTGTCAGTTAAAATGCAAAAAGGCGTAATTAACAAAAAATTCAAAATCGAGTTTTTGTTTGATTATTATGAATGCCATTAAACTACATGTCTTGACAAAATATTACACTTCTGCGATAAAAAATGACGTTTTTATTAACAAATAACAAGGGGACTTAACTACACGTTCGTTCAGTTTTTTGTTTCTCCTGTAAAATTATTTTTTTGTTAGTTACGCCTTTTTGCATTTTAGCTAACGATATGTATACTAAATTTATTTATTTTGGAGGGGTTAGGGAGAAGAAATTAATATTTTTAATTGTATGCCTTAACGAATTGGATGATCTTACATATGTATGTACATATCGCCCATTTACTAAAAGAACCTCATAACTCCAAAAATGGTATTTTTGAGTTAATGATGCAGAAATAATCTACATATTGTTATTCAAATTGTGTTGAAAATTTCATACAAATGTCTTGTATACTCAACTCTTGAGAAAAAACATTAAATTTTCATTTTCCATTAAATTGTGGGTAAATAGGAAATCTTTAAACTCATTCTCTGAAAAACTATTTTTTGGAGTTATGACGTTGTTTTAGCTTATGCGCAATATGTACAATAGCGTGGCCCTGCCCCCCAAATCGGTTTAGTTTTATGTAAAAAAATACAAAAAAAAAAATTCATAGCGATAAATTGTGTTTTAGGGGGTGCGTCCGTCCCTCAAAGTTGGCCTTTTCATATGACTATCTTTTTAAAAAATCACTTTTCAAGAATATGATATATGGCATCATTTTAGCTCTTATAATCAACAACATTAGTCTCAAAGAAAGTTTTTTGCTAAAATTAATATTTTAGAAAATAATGAAGAAAATAACCAACAAAATAACAAAAATTGTATATAACAAAATTATATTTATATGAGATTATTTATTTCACTAAGTATGTACAATAAGAGTTTATGTATATCTTTTAAATTATTTCATACATATACGAGTAGATATAGTCAAAAGAAAACTAAAAAAAAAAAAAATACATCGAATAAAATTGCTTGAGGGGCTAACTTTGAGGCGCGGACGCAACCCATAAAACACCACATATCTCTATGAAATTTTTTTGTAATTTTTTTTACATAAAACTGAACCGATTTGGGGGACGAGAACATAAGAAATAAAAATAAAAGATCTCCATACAACTAACGGCCTCGCTAATGTACATATCGTCGGCTGATAATTTAATTGTCGTATGTGGAAGCCGATAGTTTCAAGTAAATTGAGTTTGAAGTTTGAACTCTTATAAATTTTGCATCAGCAAATGCCACATACGACAAACTCAACACTCAATATCTCGAAAACCAAATGAAAGATCAGGTCGGTAAACCTAAGGAATCGATCTTAACTCAAAACCGCAAAAACTCCACATACGACATTTAAATTTTCAACCGACGATATGTATGTATATCTGTGGCACTAAGAAAAAAAAGGGTTTAAGTCATATTTTTCCGTTTTGCAGGAAAGAACTTTTAAACTTTCAATTACAGCAAAATTGGAAACTTTAGTGTTCACTTTGATTTAATTTAAAACATTCAATATAAAATACACTAAAGTATAAGCTAACTTAAGCTTTTATTCCTTATCAGATTTATAAGTCGAAAAAAGATAAGCATCTGGCCATTGCACTATAAATTCCTGAAAAATCGCCCAAAACAATGCAGATTTTTCCGAAAGGTACTTTTGTATATGAAGATTACAGGAGTGCCATTAACTCTAAATCAGCTTATCTCTAATTAATTTCGACTTTTCTTTTAGCCACAGATGTGCATATTTGCACACATATAAAATTAAAATCAGCAATTTTATATCTTCAACTTCTTTAATTCTCTGGGCATCTGTCTGTGTATAAAATGCTGCTATTTTCGGAAAATATATATCCCCTAGTAGTTTTTTTTTTCTCGTGCGCTAATTACTTTTGCCTCCACTATTCTTTTATTATTGTATTCAACTATTCTAATTCTAATTGACAATCTCAATTCCAGCACTTTCCTATATGTTGTTATGCTATACCGAATAACGCGAGGAGTTCCAGGCAGCCCCCCAGCAAGATAAATAGCAAAATTTTGTAATGGCTAGGCTGCATATATCAGCAGTTTGTGCTATACTATGTAATCTAACTGCCATCTGTCGTCGAAGAGAGCTGTGCCACTAATCACTGACATTAGTCCGAGCTGCAAACAATTACCCCGACCAGGTGGCGGCTAAAAATCGACTTAGTCAGCTAATGCCAACAACAATAAAATGTTAATGTTAAGCGAAGCGATTAGCTTGTCTATGGCGGGAATCGAACCCACGACCTTTCGACTGAGAGGATAGCATCGCTACCACTCAGCCACAGGAAACAAAAATAATATAAGAAAAATTTTATCATTTCAGTAGAAGTAATCGATCTAACGTTTTATGTAGACATCATGGATCAGGCTCTTAAAGTTTCTATTCTGCCAGGTTCTCATGATGTATGTATCAGTTTAAGAGGACATATGTATAATAAAGATGCCAATCGGGACTGATTGTTGATAATCCCGGGGATTCCAGGTGTTCGGGATTTTGAATCCCGAAATCCAAGACCGGGATTTTGTGATTGTCGGGAAATCTGAAGCCCGAAAATTATAAGAAATATACATACATACATATGGCTTGGAAAAACCCTGGAGTTAAGGATTAAAAAATCCCGAAAATTGCGGGATTTTGAGGAAAGGGGTTTCCCCGTTTGCCATCTCTAGCAGAGGTACATAAATGAATGGGTTAAAGCTTGATGAGTGCAGTCTAGCCCATGGGTCTATTGTAATATTACAGTAAGCCAAAGTGTGTACGAAGCTTCGTAAGAATCCTTTGGTTAGAAATATGTAAAATATAACGTTAAATTTTAGAAGGCACGATCCCGATTAAGGTCAAAGTGCATGAAACCAGAAGTTTAAACGCTTTAATTTTAATTATTTTATTTAAATATTAATGCCCGTAATTTCTCCCCATAGATATCTATTAGTGTAAAGATATCTATCGTGTAAGTCAAATTTTGCAAGGCAAACTCGTAGGTAAAAAGCTTAGGTAAATTATCTGTGTGTAGAAATTACGGGCATAATTCAAGGGTTTTTATTTATAGTACACATCGCTGCCACTATCTAAAATTAATTAGCCTTGACATTGCCGTTGACAGATGTGTTTCAGATTAACGTGAGCACTTGCATTTGCGGCCTTATCTCACGGTGGTCTAAACACCGGGTGAAGGTAAGCGTCCAACCATCGCCCCCATGCACCCTTTGAAAGCACCATGGGACTTACTAAGAACACATAGGTTGCAATATTTGGATACAGTTATCCCTGAACTACGAACAAATACCTGGCTGAGGCACTTAGATCTATCTAAGCACTTGCTGCTAAGACCGTAGTCAAAACAGCTTCTCTGTTATATGGCACCAGCACCTAGCATAGTGCCTGGCTGACCGCATCACGCCAATTCCTAGCATTGATTTAACACTGGAAAGCCAAGACTGCTCTCCTAACGTTTTTGGTAGCAACCACAGCCTCTGTATACGATTCTCCGTGATTGTAATTGCTTACACCTACAGCGAGGTCTCTAATAGAATTCGTCACCATTTACCGGCACAGCTAACCCACTCATCTATAGCCAAGCGAATGCCCGAGCCGACATGATTCAGTACCCACACCACACATATCAACATCCTCTATTGAACCCCGTGGGGTTAGACCAAGTCGAACTTTTATTAAACGAGCATGCCGACACATTACACCCATACAACTTCTAGAGCAGCTCGGCTATCGGCCCACCTGCACCCGTGGTACCAGTTACAAGCCAATTTTTAGACCTCGAACTTCCACCCTGAAATTCTTCACCTCTATCGTCTTTTGAACTTAGGGCAGTTCCGTTGCTCTGTTATTCCAGAGAATATGTAGTAACACATAAGTTTTATGGGTAAAAAGCCAAAGGTACGCCTTCAGAAAAAGCTATTTTAAACCCAGTGGACAAGGGACTATTCCAGGCAACATAGTTGCGGATAAACTGGCAAAGAGGGGAACGCTGCTAAGAGAAGTGGGCATCCACAATCTCTGTGGTCTCCCAATCTCATCCTACTGGAGACGTGTCGATGTAACCTTTCTTGAATTAGCTCAAGACAGATGGAGCAATGAGCCCACCTGTGCAATAGCGAGAACCCTCTGGCCTCCCTAAACTCCCATAGAATGAAAAATCTCATTAACTTCCCTTAAGCAACCTAGTGGCCACGTTGACCGGCCACTGTGCCTTCGGAAGCCATGCTAAACGTTTGGGTCTCCTGTTCAACGACTACTGCTGCAGTTGCAATGACGAGGAAGGTGAGGTAAGTATCCTTCATTTAATCTGTTTTGACCCGCTCTGGAGTATCTCCTTCTGCACCTTCTTGGCAGAATATCCTTCGGCAGCCTATCCGAGTTATCGTAAATCAAGCTGACTCTCCCCCCAATCCAATTTTTGACCCACTCTCACCTCCTCCAAAATAATTATTCTTTCTTCTACTTCTACTATTTTCACCCTCTTCCCGCCGACCACTCTATCTTCTTACAGTTAGCACAAAGGAATCATTGTAATTGACCCAAGTGAGCTGGACTCTAATTTTCCACTTTTCCTTGCCATCGGCCTGCTAACCTAACTTAACCTAATCCCGGCTAGGGTGCTTGAGATTTCCACACCATTAATGTAATAATAGATCTCCCTGGCGGGATTTTTCCGTTGACAAAAAAAAATGGGTTAATCAAAGATACGGTTTATTGGAAAAATTGGTTAAGAATCTCTGCCGATGTTAGCCGCTTACGTTAGGTCCTAGTTTACACTATGCAAGTCTTTTTGCTAAGCTGATAGAGAGACGAGGGGAAAAGAAACGTTCCTGTTCCCCTCGTCTCTCTCCTCCGCAAACTAATCAGCTTAGCAATAAGACTTGCATAGTGTAAATTAGGACTAGCGGCAGCGGAGACACTTTAAAAATTGCCGGCGGCGGCTATTGCCAACTCACAGCCGATCCGGCTTTGTTCACTGACCCCGTCTTATTTTATAGCCTCAAGCGACATTGCGTTAGAGATATGCCAGATATTTATGAATAAAACTAATTACCGGTTTTTATAAATAAGCATTGATTAATAGCAGCTATTAGCTATTTTATAATGCTTATGTTAATACGGTTCCTACTAGATATACGAATACATATACATAAATATGTAAGTATGTACGTGTGTGCAAACATATCGAGACATAACCGCCAAAAAAGCTTAAGCGACACATTTTTTGGACCTAATTTTTTTTTAACGAAAATTGTCATTCTATATCGCAAATGACCGATTGTGGTCAAAAGGTTAAGTTCGAGAATTATGTCGCTTAAGATTTTTTTTGGTGGTTATGGCACGATATGTTCATATCGAAATATCGTGCCGTAACCGCCAAAAAGCTTGAGCGACATACTTGTGGAGCTTAAGCTTAATTTAGACGTGCCATAGCCAAAGACATAACCAAACCAAAATTCAATTGGTTTCCTTGTCAATGGCTATGGCCTTATGGCGACTCACCTATAATCAAATACAGTGTTGCCCTTAAGTTTGGTTCGAACAGCTGTTTTGTATGCTTATGGTTATGTCACATCTAATATAAGCTTTAGAGCTCAGTTAGCAGACTGTAATGGAATGCAACTGCAACAGTAGGAAACAGCTGATCGATATTGTTATGTGAAAAGTAATGAAAATTATTAAGGCTGAGTTACCCGACTGTAATGTTATGTAAATGCAACGTAGGAAACAGTTGATCGTTATTTTTATATGAAAAGTAGGTTACGTTACATTACATCTCTATAACCATTTGCATTAATTTTCACATAACAATATCTATCAGCTGTGTCTTACCGTTGCAGTTACATTACATTACAGTCGGCTAAAGGCTCAGTTATCCGAATGTAATGTAAAGTAACTGCAACAGTAGGAAGCAGAGGATCGATATTGTTATGTGAAAAGTAATGAAAATGGTTATAGAGATGTAACGAAATTTTCATTAATTTTCACATAACAATATCGATCAGCTGTTTCCTACGTTCCAGTTACATTACATTACAGTCGGTTAACTGAGCCTTAACTGTGGCTTTATAGAGATGTTATGTAACGTAATCTACTTTTCACATAACAATATCGATCAGCTGTTTCTTAACGTTGCAGTGACATTCCATTACAGTCGGCTGATTGAGCCTTTAATCTTTTTTACGACAATCAATTATTTACGATCGTAAGTAGTCGATTTTCGTCAAAAAACGAAGTTCAAAAAATGTTTTGGCCGTTATGGCTCGACATATATGTACATATGTATGTATGTATTTTAGCATATTTTCAAAATTTAAATAGGTACCTATATAATACGACTATTTTTTGGGCAAATTATAAACAAGTTTATTGATAATATCTACATTCATATTTAAAAAATCAATCTTTCGAAGTCACATTCAACGTTAAGAACAATCATAATTGAAAACCTTAAAATACCCGGCTATTCTCTCTACATTATTCATTCATTCTCTTTGATATAGCCGCATGAATAGCAAAATAAAAAGAAACAATAAAGAAATCAATAAGATTCAATTTATAAAGAAAAAACAAACAAGTGTCTATTGGATGCATGCAAATTATATTCCCTCTAGTCAGCCAAGAACCATATGTATCTATGTCAACACTCTTTTCTTTAGCGACAATTGCAGTAGTTGAAATATCGACAACTTTCCTTTTATGCGCGAGTAGAGATACGTTAGAGACAACAGTTCTAGTGTATTTCAGGTGACATTGTCAATGAACGCGTCAATAGTTTGTTTCTATTTTTTTTTTATGCTATGCAATAATGCTAAACACTTACGGACATACATATGTATGTATGTATACATGCATTTAAGTTTGTTGCCCCAACCCTTATAAAATTGTAGACGGGGGTCACTAAAATGTACTAGTGAATCTTTAGTTCAAATGTCTCTATATGGTCGTAAAATAATAGTGCTAAAGTCCACTGGTAGATTTTCAATGACAACATTGGCTGGGGTACACCTAGTCAGTACTACTGTTGACAATGTCACTAGTAAACCACTACAATTTTACTATTGACATTGAGCGAGGAAATATCGATATTGTAGACTAGAGCCCCTAAAATTTACTAGTGAATCTTTGGTGCCAATGTCTCTATGTGGTCCGAAAAGAACTACTTAGTCAATACTGCTATAGTCTAGTGGTGGATTTTCAATGACAAGCTAATGTTAAATGTCAATAGATGATTACATTGGCTGGGGTAAACCTGGTCAGTAGTACTACTGACAATGTCACTAGTAAATCACTACAATTTCACTATTCGCATTTCCTGCAGGGTTTCTATCTACAAATATAAGTACATACCCTGCAGTCAGACTGGGGCCAAATGCCTCTTTGTCAACACTAAAACTCTAGTAGTAGTTACATTGTCTACAATTTCTCTTTTATTCGTCAGTATAAAAGAAAGAGAGAAAACAGATGTGGTGTATTTCTGGTGGATTTTGCAACAACTTGTCAATATTCATATATTTGTATGTACGTAAGGTATAGAAATGTACCACTTAATGTCTGGTTGGTATGTCTCCATGTTCCCATAAGAACTATGTATTCACTACCTAGTCAATTGTTTTAGTGTTACTAGTAGATTTTCAATGACAAGCATATGCTAAATGTCTATAGCACAAAGTATTGTATGGGGATTAATTAGAGAGTAGTACTGGTGACAAAGTCAAAAGCGACTCAGTACATTTTCACCATCGACATTTCCTTCAGGGTACATATACACATACGTAAATACATGAATATACATATACATACACACATATGTATATACCCTGAAGGAAATGTCGATGGTGAAAATGTGCTGAGTCGCTTTTGACTTTGTCACCAGTACTACTCTCTAATTAATCCCCATACAATACTTTGTGCTATAGACATTTACCATGTGCTTGTCATTGAAAATCTACTAGTAACACTAAAACAATTGACTAGGTAGTGACTACATAGTTCTTATGGGAACATGGAGACATATCAACCAGACATTTAGTGGTAAATTTCTATACCTTACGTACATACAATTGTATGAATATTGACAAGTTGTTGCAAAAGCCACCAGAAATACACCACATCTGTTTTCTCTCTTTCTTTTATACTGACGAATAGAAGAGAAATTGTAGACAATGTACCTACTACTACAATTTTAGTGTTGACATAGAGACATTTGGCCCCAGTCTGACTGCAGGGTACATACATACATACATATGTATATTTATAAGTATGAATGTACCTATGCCTATATTGTGATATAAATGAATGCAAATTAAAGTTAATTTAAAATAATAAGCCGCAAAAAGCAAAACTGGTTGTTTGAGATCGAATATTATTGTTTTCATTGAATATTATTTTTCGTATTTAAGCAGTTGCTATTTTTAATTTAACAGTAAAATTAATTGTTGAATTTTCTCATTATTTAATATTATTTTTTGCCAAGAAAATGACGTGATTTAAAAACAACTTCCAAATCATTTCCTACTCGTATTAAGTACACATTAGTTTAAAATTTCAGTTGAATAACACTTTTTTGTTTCTTTTGCTTCTTAATACTTTGCTTTATTTTACTGTTGTACACACGATACTTTTGTCTAAAATACAAAAGATTCTATTTTATTAAACAACATTTTTTATATTTTCCTGTGTTATCAGTTTGCACTTTTACACTTTCAATACATTATAAACATATGTACATATGTATGTATCTGGGTACATATTATTTAAATAGTACATACTTTATACACTTACGCGTTTTGTCTATTTAAAAAATTAAGACACAATTCAGTTTTCAATTCAATAAAACAACCGTATACGATTCCACAAAAAAATCCGAAAATCGCTCTAATCCACAACCTTTATTGATAATAACACGTTTCCAACTAAACGGGAGATGTTTTACTTAGTAGAGCGTTAGCTGCTTACTTTTGTCTTCTTAATAAAATGCATAACAGGTTTTTTTTAGCGAATTTAATAACAAGTTTACAGAATAGCCAAATGTTAAACTCTCTTAGTAAAATTGTTTGCAAAACTTTTTCTCTATATAGAGAAATGTTCTTTTTTAACCAGTGTGACCAGATTTTAAAATAATATTAAGCTAAATCACGTTTGAAAAAAAGCTAAAATAAGCTAAAAAGTTACATTTTAGGCTAGAAAATAAAGCTAAACTTTTTTCCACTTCTTTGATCACTTTTCAATAGTTTCTTATTGCTAAACTAACGTTAAATATTACACAAACATATTTTTATACCCTTTACCAACAAAAATGGTAAAAGGGTATATATAGGTTTGTCATTCCGTTTGTAATTTCTATAATATCAATAAGCGACCCATAATATATATATATTCTGGATCCTTATGCATAGGGAAGACGAATAAGCGATGTCCGTCTGTCCGTCTGTCTGTACGTGAAGCTCCCAGAAGAGCTAGAGACTTCGTTCTTGGACTGGTGTGTCAGAAATTTTCCAAAATAGATTGGTATTGAAATTAAGCAAAATCGAGCAGACGATTGCAGAGCTGGAAAACTAAAACTTTATTTTGCCATATAAAAGTAACTACCGAAAACAAATTTTTATTTTTTTTTTAATAAATGAACTTATTTTACACTTCAATACGACTAAAATTGGAATTTTAAATTAAAAAAATATAAAAAAATTAAAAAGACGTTTCCAGGGTTGGAAAACTTTAACTTTTTGTGTTATGTAAAATTAACTATGTCAAAAACTATATTAGTATTTTCTCGAGAACCGTAAGAGCTACAGACCTGAAATTTGGACACAGTGTGTAGACCTTTGGCCGCTACAACAACAAATACATGAGAATTGGAAATTAAAGGGTGTTCCAAAACGAGCAACGAAAATTTTTAAAATCCCATGTAATATACATATAATTGTAAGTATGTATGTATTATACACTTGAAATTTGTAAGGTTAGTGTATTTTTATACAGACTACAAAAATTAACACTAAAATTTCCAAAAATTTTAATTAAAGGGTGTTCCATCAGTTAATACACTTTTGACTATGCAATTTTGACAACTTGCTGTATCTTGGAAACCGTAAGAGCAAAACTCTTGAAATGTTCAAAAACGGTAAAACTAAAAAAACAAAAAATTATAAAATCGTCAAACCGAAAAAAATCGCCAAAAACAAAAAAAAAACGCCAAAACGAAAAAAAGCACCAAATTAAAAAAAAATTCTAAAGCTAAAATAGATCGCATAGAACGGAAGAATTGCTAAAATAAAAAAAAATCGCCAAAATGAAAGAAAATCGCTAAAATGAAAAAAAACGCCAAAACGAAAAAAAAACCCAAAACATGACAGAAAAATGTCGCCAAAATGAAAAAAAACCCCGAAACAGGAAAAAATCAACATAAACAAAAAAAAAATTGCCAAAACGAAAAAAAATCGCCAAAATGAAAAAAATCGCCAAAACGAAAAAAAAACCTAAAAAACAGACAAAAATCGCCAAAATGAAAAAAAATCGCCAAAATAAAAAAAAAACAAGAAAAAAATCGCCTAAATAAAAATAAACCCAAAAACAAAAAAAAACCGCCAAAATGAAAGAAAATCGCCAAAATGAAAAAAAAATCGCCAAAATGAAAAAAATCGCCAAAACGAAAAAAAAAACTAAAAACAGACAAAAATCGCCAAAATGAAAAAAAAATCGCCAAAATGAAAAAAATTGCCTAAACGAAAAAACCCAAAGAAAACTTTAAAAATTAAAAAAAAACAAAAAAAAAAGAAAAAAATCGCCTAAATAAAAATAAACCCAAAAACAGAAAAAAATCGCCAAAATGAAAAACAAATCGTCAAAATGGGAAAAATCTCCAAAATGAAGAAAAGCCCAAAAACAGAAAAATATCGCCAAAATGAAAAAAAACCCCAAAACAGAAAAAAATCGCCAAAACGAGAAAAAAGCGACAAAACTGAAAAAATCGTTTAAGCTGAAAAAAAACTTCAAAAAAGCAAAAAAGCCTACCTTTCGTGCGCGATTCAAAGTCGCACTTTACTGAATTTTTTAATATTAAAGGAATTAAATGAAACTAGGTTCTTTCTTATTTCGTTTTTGCTTCGTTCACTTAACATATTTTATGTATTTTTTAAAGAACTAGATTGGTATCAATATTCAGAAAAATCCAAAATTATGACTCCAGGGTTGGAAAACTCACACTTTTTGTGTTATGTAAAATTAAATAGGTCTAAAAATTTTTTTCTTTTTCTTTATAAATTGAATATATTTTATGCTTCTGAAAGAAAAGTTTGGCGTATAAAATTTGAAAAATGAAAATTATAGCTCCAAAGATGGAAACTTTAAAAAAATTATAAATTTTTTTACAAAACAAATATGTATGTATGTGTCTGTATACTATATATATGTACGTACGTTGGTAAAGGGTATATAAGATTCGGCACAGCCGAATATAGCACTCTTACTTGTTTTATTATACATATAGAATATTTGGTTAATGAAATTATTTATTAATTATTATATTTTAGATTCAATGAAGAACAAAACAAAAACTTCCCCCAAATAATCTTAAAAAGTTTTTAAAAATGTAAAAACATTTATACTAAAATACGAAAGCTTTTTAAGTGAATTAATGCTATTTAAGGTAAAGCATGGATCACACTATCTGCACAATGTACCGAGTTTCGTCAGATCAGTGAAATAAAGTCATAAGTAAAGATTTTGCTCTAATTTATCGACTACTTGAAATACAAGGACACAATTGCGCCACATTGCATTGGTAATAAGCCCATATAGACTTATTCCAAAATTAATTGAGTAATAATGCCATTTTGGCTTATTACTTATGACTTTATTGAGGTGGCTCGACGAAAATCGGTACATAGTGCTATCCAGGCTTAAGGCTATTTCAAGTTTTTGTTTTAAGTTAATTGATGCCGCTGAATGAACGTTCAACTCAAGTCAAATAATTTTATACCCAAAAAACTCAAAAAGTGTTTTGGCCACTAATATGAATTTAACTTTTTCCATTGGAACTCTAACCATTCTGCCATTATCTACTATTTTTCAACTTTCCATTTCTGTTATAAAATTGTCGAATAATTTACATTTTTTTTTTTGTAAACTATTTTACAATGTTAAAAAATTATAATTTTTATAAGTTATTTATGTTTTTAATATATTTTTAGAGAACACGCAATTTAGACTAAAAAAAGGCTAAAAAAGCTAAATGAGTTTTTAAAAAAAGCTAAAAAATAAGCTAAGAGCTAAATGAAAATTTTAAAGCTAAATCAGAAATAAATAAGCTAAAGTTAGCTCAAAATAAGCTAATATGGTCACGCTGCTAACAGTACATAAATTATTGTTGCTTAAATAACGACACAGCTGACATTAAGCTACAGCGAATATCGTTAAAAATGTTACTGAATAGCTAAATCTGAAACAAATAAGCTAAATTTAGCTCAAAATAAGCTAATATGGTCACGCTGTTTTTAACAGTTCGTTTTAGCGCTCTTAAAATGTATACTGTTAATTTTACAGTGTTAAGTGCTGCCACTAAAATCGTCTCTTTAATACAAATATAACTGTAAATTTGTAATAGAGGTATAATTGAATATGTAATGGTGATGTTATTATGACATAGACGTTTTTAATATACAGGCAATTTTTTTGAGAATTCATTTATTTTTTATTTATATGTATTACCATATTCTTTCGGAGAAAAATCTGTCCGTTAATATGTACAGTATTTTGCTATTCTAAGTTTAAATAAATTCAGTAAAGTGCGACTTTAACTCACGCACGAAGGGTAAATTCGGCTTTGAGCATTTTTTTATTGTGGCGTTTTTGGCGTTTTTTTCAGTTTAAACGAGTTTTTTTAGTTTTGTCGCTTTTTCTCGTTTTGGCGATTTTTTTCTGTTTTTGAGGTTTTTGTTTTCGTTGTTGACGTTTTTAGGGTTTCGTACACCAAAGGTGAAAAGAAACCCTATTGTTTTCGCTACGCTGTCCGTCACAGGGTATTTTCTCGAGAACCGTAAGAGCTACGGAGCTGAAATTTGGACAGAGTGTGTAGACCCTTGGTCGCTACAACAAAAAATACATGAGAGTTAGAAATTAAAGGGTGTGCCAAAACGAGCAGCGAAAAATGTTAAAATTCCATGTAATATACATACAATTGTATGTACATATATGCACTTGAAATTTGTAAAGTTAATGTATTTTTATACAGACTACAACAATTAACACTAAAATTTAAAAAATTTTAATTAAGGGGTGTACCATCAGTTAATGTAATTTCGACTATGTAATTTTGATACTTGCTGTATCTTGGAAACCGTAAGAGCAAACTTCTTGAAATTTTCAAACACGGCAAAACAAAAAAAAAATCTCAAAATTATAAAATCGCCAAACCGAAAATAAATCGCCAAAATCAAAAAAAAATCGCCAAAACGAAAAAAAGCACCAAATAAAAAAAATTTCTAAATCGAAAATAAATCGCAAAAAACAGAAAAAAATCGCCAAAAAGAAAAACATCGCCAAAATGAAAAAAATCGCCAAAATGAAAAAAATCGTCAAAATTAGAAAAATCGCCAAAACGAGAAAAAAGCGAAAAATAATCAAAAAAAATTATTTCAGCTGAAAAAACGTAAAAAAAACATTGTATTAAAAAAATGCTCAAAGCCCAACGTACGGAACCCTTCGTGCACGAGTCAAAGTCGCACTTTACTGAATTTTATTTATTTTGGCGATTTTTCCGGTTTTTATTTTATTTTAAGAATTTTTTTTCATTTGGGGATTTTTTTCATTTTTGTGATTTTTATTCATTTTGGAGATTTTTTTCTGTTTTTGGATTTTTTTCATTTTGGCGTTTTTCTGGTTTTTCGCGAATTATTTTTTTTTTAGAATTTTTTTCATTTTGGGGTTTTTCTTTCATTTTGGTGATTTTTATTCCTTTTGGCGATTTTTTTCTGTTGTTGGGTTTTTTTTATTTTGTCGATTTAATTCATTATGGCATTTTTTTTTCATTTTGGCGATTTTTCCGGTTTTTTGCGATTTATTTTGGTTTAAGGTTTTTTTTTTAATTTGGCGCTTTTTTTCGTTTTGGCAATTTTTTTTGTTTTTGGCGATTTTTTTCCGGTTTGGCGATTTTATAATTTTTGGATTTTTTAGTTTTACCGTTTTTGAAAATTTCAAGAGTTTTGCTCTTACGGTTTCCAAGATACAGCAAGTTGTCAATATTAAATACTCAAAACTGCATTAACTGATGGAACACCCTTTAATAAATTTTTTTTTTTAATTTTATTAATTGTTGTAGTCTGTATAAAAATACACTAAAATTATAAATTTCAATTGTATGTATACTACATGGGATTTTAACATTTTGCGTTGCTCGTTTTGGAAAACCCTATAATTTTTAACTCTCATGTATTTGTTGTTGTAGCGGCCAAAGGTCTACCTACACCAGTGGTGTCAAAAGTAAAACTATAGTTGTATGGGTGAGAAAAGTTGTTTCATTCATCTCTCAAGTACATGGAAAAAATATATATTTTGAACAAATGCAGTTAAGTAAAACAGCTAAAAATAAATAGAAAGGATCGTATGTGATAGAAAATTAAAAAATAAGAAGAAACAATTAAATAAAAAAGTTGGTGACGACCCATATTTTCCGAGTTATGGGACTCTGAACTTTTCATAGGAAAGTGTGAAGAATCTCCAAAAAAAAAATTTTAGAAAACGCAGTTTAGTAAAGCTGCTCCAAAAATATCAAAATATCTTTTTAATACATATCAATTTCTTTCATTAAAAATTTTGTAACATAAAACACATTGAATGTTGCGAAAAGCATTGGTGATCATAGAATATTTTTCGCATAGCACTTTTTTTCTTTCACTGTATCAATAAAGCATTTAATACACCCGGTACGCATGTGCTATCGTCGCTGTTTCATTGACGACTAAATGAAAGAGAATAAGAATGTGTGTGATTTTAGCTACCACAATTGTGCTATGAAACTGACATCAAAGGTCTGCACACTCTGTCTAAATTTCAGCTCCGTAGCTCTTACGGTTCTCGAGAAAATAGCCTGTGACGGACAGACGGACAGTGTAGCGAATATAATAGGGTTCCTTTTCACCTTTGGTGTACGGAACCCTAAAAAAGTATTACCTCGGATTCACTTCCAAAGTTTAATAGATAACACTATGCAACAAATATGGCCAAATATGAATATGGCCTTCATTTATTTTTAATATGTTTTTCTTTCATCTCCCCATATTTATTGCAGTTGTTTTTAGAAATATTTCCTTAATCAAATTTGAATCAGGCATAAAGAGCATAGCTCTAAAAAAATTTAAATTCGCGAAAGCGATATCTCTCGAGACACTTTAAGGATTAAGATTCAAAGAAGTATGCAATTGAAACCTGAAAATTTATTGCACAGAAGTTTTTTTCGCAATCTTTCCCTGATCAAATTTGCATTAGTTTATTTATGTTTTTTAACTTAAGAGATGAGTAGATTTTGGATTATATCTTTAAATTTAATTTTTAAAAATTATCAAAATTTACTGACTCGGTTATTTAAACAAAAATTTAATTTCATATACCTATTTAAGATTTTTTAATGTATTTTGAATATTTTCTGTTACTGATTGAAATTTGTATTATCTGCAATTTCGATTATATTTATAAATATGTATAATAATTTTCCTGCAAGATATGTACGTATGTATTTGCCATTTCGGAAGCGAAGTGTATGTTGCAGTAAAATTCTAAAATGGCAATCCTGACAATTTAATTGAGTGTACTTCTATCAGTGTTGCCAAAATATATATTCAAAATTACACCTCGTAGGGGCCAAAATTACCCGATTTCAACGGAATTACACCCAATATTAAAATAAATGTTTTATTTTTGGGAATTGATACAATTTAAGTTTAAAGTTTATTAACGCACTAATAATCACAAATTATTATTTTACTTAAAATAACTTTTTTATTAAAAATACATTGAAATTGATTATTGAGGAGTTTAGCTGGATCCTATGCGCATTTCACTGTTGCTAATGCAGATAATCAGGGAACCTTTAACCAAATTTCTTAGAACAACTAGAGTTATTATGTTATAAACTTTCATTTAAACAAATGAGAAGCTCAACAAATAACAAAGTTGAAACAAGAACTCAATAATCAACATGTTTTTTATTTTCTTACTTTACTTTTCCGATGTCAAAAAGCTCCTCTTTGTGATATACATCTGTAATATAAATTTCGAATCAAAAAAATAATTTTTTCTCGCTTTGTATAATTTTATTTATTTTTCTTTCTGAAAGTATAATTTTGTTGGAGAAAATAAATGCTAACTCTCATTCCATAATTAAAAAAAAAAAAATTATTATAAATATACATAGCTCCTATCTTATTGCATTTGGCATGCTGAACACGAATCAGGTAAGGATTTTATATCATATGGCTAGTTTAACATATTAGTACATAGGGGTTCCGATAAAAAAATTGGTAATATATGTATAACTTTTAAACTGTCAATCAAATAGAAATTTTATGTATGGATCGTGTAAAGGTTGAACTAACAGAATGTAAAGGTTAGACCTAGCATGTAGCAGTGTTTGTGGTAGATTTGCCCCATAGTCCCTTGGTTAGTTTATACAGCTGTCAGGGAGACCATCACTGCCAGATGTAAATGTGACTGCATTTAAAGCATTACACACATTTTTCCATTTTTAGGTACCTGCTTTAAATTGTGAAGATTTATTGCTGGATTTTCACGTTTTATAGCTTGTTTTATTCCTAGGATATGTGGTTTTAAGAAAAATGTAAAACATATGAAACTTTTTAGTTTCTGATTTTTTTATTGCAATTTTCATGTAAAAAAATTACGCGATTTTTGCATAAAAAAAACTTTTTTCTCTTTTAAATTCTGAATAACTCCGAAACCATAAAAGATAGGTAAAAAATTATTATAAATTTTTTTTAACAAAATTTTGCGGCGCGTCTTTTGGTTTATTATTTATTAAAATCGAAATAGCGGTTTTCGAGTTATAGTAAAATATATTAGTATGGCCGACTTATTAAGGGGCCAAAATTAGCCACGCCCATAAAAAAAATCTCTACGTGATAGAGAAAAACTAACAGCAGATTTGAACTTAACGCATCGAAATCCATATAGTCCGCATACTTTTATCTAAAGGCTATTTTGGCTGTTGTACAGTGTTATTATTGCCGTTTTTCTGTATACCTTCTTTAAATAATAAAATTGCAGCAACGGTATCAGACTATAATTTATTATATTTTATATTATTTATTTATATATTTATTATATTATATATATATTTATTATATAAAACAAAAGAATTTCAAATTACCCGTGAACTACACCTGAGAGCAATTACCCACGCGCTACACATGCAAATAAAAATTACACCTGATTCGGGTAATTACCCGCGATTTGGCAACACTGACTTCTATTTTATTTATACATTTCCCTCTCTCTCGCTCTCTCTCTCTCTCTCGTATGCCGTTACTTTGCATTTACTGTTCAACAACATTGCTTTTGATTTTAATGATAAGGGTTGTTGTTGTTATTTATTTATGCAGTTGGAAATTTTTACAGGAAAATGTAGACATGCTCACATACACACAATATGTATGTATGTATGTATACAGTCATTGTATGTGTCCGTATATACATATGCATAGATATACATACATACATATGTACATATGGACATGTTTATTCAAGTGCAACAAGTGGTTGTGTTTTTATAATTATTAGCCATTAATTGTTTAGCTTATTATATACATACATATATGTAAATGTTTCAGGGAAGGAAAATGACTTCTTGGATTTTGTACCAGCTGTGAAAACAATTTGTACTTTTTGGACCATGACGGCACCATTTTTTTAATATTTATTAATAAGAGCGGAAACGTAAAAAATGTGTAATAATTCAGAAGTAAACAATAAAAAACAGAAACTTAACAAAAAATTTTATAAAAATTCAGTATAAAAAATTAAAAATAACATAGAAAAATATTAAATATTACATTCATAATGGTACATTCTCAGATTAGACTTGTTGGAGATCGGTTATTATAAATAAAACACACACAAAAAGACAACATAGGCAAAATTAATGTTAGCATAGGTATAGTGAAACATTGGCATTTTTAAATTGTACCAAGTAACTCGCGGTAGTACCAAGGTACCAACGAGGTCAAAAATGTACCATAAAAAGTACAATTGTACCATGATTTCCATCCGTGAAATGTTTGCTTCCAAACAGTTATGCCCTCATGCAAAAACGATTTTTAAAGTTAAAGCATGCTTTAAAACCGGTTTTGCCATATAAAATTCGTTTGTTAAAATAACTTTAAGTTTAACAATCGTTTTTGCATAAGAGGGTTAATCTCTGCAATAAATAAATGGCTTAATTTTCAGATGCTTGCTTGTTTGTTTAAAATAAAAATCACGATGTTGTGTTAGTAAACAGAAGGTTTTATGTACATAGTACATATGTATGTAAGTATGTACATAAGGGGTATAACTTTTATTTTTTGTGTTGAGTATAAGAGCCCTTGTGTCCCTCTTTTTTAGGCGGATGTGTCCAGTAGAATTCAAAATATTACGGGCAAGCGGATTAGGATGTGACTCAAGTTTAGTTAAATATTTGCCTGCGTATTTTGCAATTTCTTCAGTCACTAGTGGCATATTTAAATCACGATGTATATTTGAATTTTTAATGTACCATGGAGCCGATGTTATCAAACGTAAAATTTTGTTTTGCCTGCGTTGGATTTTCTCAATATTTGAAGCTGAAGCAGTGCCCCATAGCTGAATTCCATAGCACCATATTGGTTTCAAAAGCGACTTGTATATCAAAAGTTTGCAGTCTAGGCTCAGTGTTGAATTTCTGCCAATTAACCACTATATATGAGTTAATTTAAGTTTCAAGTCAATATGATATTTCCATGTAAGCCTTCGATCAAGGTGTATACCAAGGTATTTCACTTGAGAATGTTGAGGAATATTTTTATTGTTGATTGGAATGGGAGAACAAGTATCTGTTCTTAACGTAAACGATATATTGACACACACACAAGAATACTACCCTGTGGCACACCGGAAGATATAGATTCTGGCACACTCGTGAACTCTCCTTCCACAACAGTGAACTTCCTATCAATAATATAACTTTCCAAAAGCTTTTGTATGTTTATTGGTAGGTATGTCTTCAATTTTAAAACTAGGCCTTCGTGCCATACTTTATCAAAAGCCTGAGAAACATCAATAAAAAGGGCAGAACAATAATTTTTTTCTTCAAATGTCCTCCTTACAACTTGAACCAATCTATGCGTTTGCTCAATAGTGCTATGCATACTTCTAAAGCCAAATTGATGGTCCGGGATGCACCCAGTATCAGCTAAAATTGTGGACAATTTAGTCATGAGCAGCTTTTCGAAAAGCTTTGAAATTGTTGAAAGTAAGCTTATTGGCCTATATGACTCAGCCTTGGTAAGATCTTTGCCTGGCTTTGGAATCCTTTTAATCTTGGCAAGTTTCCAGTTATGTGGAAAATACTGCATTCGTAAAATGGCATTAAAAATAAATAGCAGGATTCTTATTGCAATATGAGGCAAATTCATCAGCATCTTGTTACTAATGCCATCAATACCCATAGCTTTCTTCGGGTCGAGTTCAACAATTATTTTTTGTAGTTCACGCATCTTAAACTTTATGGGTCGAGGGGGTAGAGCAAATCAGCAACACCAGTACATGAATTGGGAGTGAATATAGATTTTAAATGCTCAGAAAATAAGTTACCTTTCTCACTATCGCTTCTTGCTCAGCCTCCGGTCGAAGTACGCAGTGGTGATTTAAGATCAACGGGTCTTTTAAGATTTCTAGTAGCGCGCCATAAAGAGTAATTAGATGTTGACGTTACATCAAGACCTTCTAAATACTTTTCCAGTAATGCAGTCTTTTCCGACGATAGCAGCTCTTTGAGTCGTTTAGTACATTCTTTAAGTCTGATTTTATTTAGGGGTGATCTGCCTTGTTGCCATTCCCTTCTAGCTCTTCTTTTTTCACGTACGAGACGTTCAATGTCTGTAGAATAAATTTTATTAAATCCAGTTTGCGGATAGGAGGTAGTGGCATGTTCAGCAGCCTTTTTAATATTTTCGTTAAGATTGGCAATATTAAATTCAATATCATCAGATGATCTTAACTGAATGTTTTCTACGCAGTGACTACTAATATATTTTTTGAATCCTAGCCAGTTGACCCTATTAATCCTTTTCACATATGAGTTAGTTAAATCACTCCTTAGTGGGTTGAAAATTGTAACTATTGTGGGAGAGTGATCGGAGGACAGATCTAGAAAGCCCTCGACGTGAATTAAGTCCCTATGGATATTTTTCGTGACGCCAAAATCTATAACATCTGGAATTTTTCTTATGTCAGTAGGCCAATAAGTAGGCTCCCCACTCGAAATGACATCTAAGCCCATTTTGGAAATTGTATTAAACAACGCTCTACCTCTAGGTGTAACAAGACGCGAGCCCCAGTACGTATGTTTTGCATTGTAGTCACCAGCTGCCACGAAGCGAGAACCAAGCGATTTGTAGAACTTCTCATACTGATCTTCGGTAACTGAAAATCTGGGAGGTGAGTAAATTGATGATATCACGAAGTTCGCACAAAAATTTTCTACGAAAATATTCGTAGCTTGCATATATTCTTCACTAACGTTCTCAAGGATATAGTGCTTGAGTCTTAACTCAATTAGAATTGCTGATCCACCGCATGCTCTCTCTCTCTCTCGGGTCCTTTGAATCATATAGAGTGTAACCATTTATTTTAAAGCAGCTTCTCGAAGTCAAGTGACTCTCAGAGACCAACATTATATCAATACTTTTTTCCGTGAGGAAGTGCTCAAGTTCATTTTTATGTTGGCGAATGCCATTTGCGTTCCAGAAACATAGTTTTAACGTGTTCATGGTTTTTAAATGAAAATACATAAGTACAGGGAATAAAGACGCAATTTTCTTTTATATTTTATTGAAAAAATCAATAAGATAACCTCATAAACACTACAGGATTTCTTCTTGATTTTTTCAAAAAGGTTTTCTCTATGAAATTAATAAGATTTCCTTATTGAAAAAAACAATCGAGATTTCTTATTAATTTTGTTCTATTTTCTGAGGTATTTAGTAGGCACTGTGTTCTCTGTGTACTTTACAAGTTAATAAAAACTACCCAAAATTTTAATGATCGTCATTAAATAGCATTTGAAAATGATACAAAGCACAAATTTCTATAAAAAAAAATGTAATGAATTCGTACACAGTATCTACGACAAATTCTAATTTTTTGCACAAAAGTCACTGTATGCCAAATGCCACGAAATACTTACACAAAGTTGCTTATGCTTACAAAATTTGCTTATGTTCATTAGTTCCGATATCTGTCTAAAATTTCCAAAACTTCTTAGTTTAGGACAAATAAAAAAAAAATACATGAAAAAGAATTTTTGCAAGGTTTAAAAATACCCGTCCAATTTTGTTAGTTATACATCCTCAGAGGACGCAACTTTTTTCTACTTTCACATTTTCATAATTATGGGCACATACATATACATATGTGACGCGCAAAATAGAAAGGGACCTAAGGGTAAAAACCGGTTGTGCAAACTATAAATATTTTTACAAAAACTAGCAGAACGGAACAACACACTGTTTTCAAAGGACGACACATATTTCACCATCAGCGTTCTTTGTTATCATTGCGACGAACATATATGTGACGCTTAAAATAGAAAGGGACCTAAGGGTAAAAACCGGTTTTGTTCTGGAGAGTCATTTTAAAGATTTAAATACGTGTATCTTTGGTGTACCATCACTGAGCGTGTTGGTATTGGTCTCATTTGAAAGCGACACATCTCATGACGTCAGGAACGTGTTGGTCAACTTTGAAAACGCGCATAGGTCGTCCCTAGCTCTTGTTTTGTGTAGTTGAATTTTACTGTTTTCTACCTAGCGCGCTGTTTCCATGAGTTTGATATCAATTTTGCTCGCGTTTTTTCGAATCCAGGTTTATTTTCTGAAATTATTAATTGCGAATTATAATAAATACTCATTTATAATTCTTTTAAATCGTGCATATCACTCTGTTAGTACGAAAAATTTTTCACATAACCTTAGAATCGTCGACTTCAATTTCATAAAACGCGCATATATCTGGGTGAGAACACTTTTGGGGCATGGGATCGGTCTCGTTCGATGCTCAGATGTTGTCGACATCACAAAAAAAAAGTGAAAATTGATTAAATTTTTACCCTTAGGTCCCTTTCTCTATGCGCTGTCACATATGTATATGTATACATATCGATGGTCTCAAGTAGAAAGGCCCTAACTCATATTTACTCATATTACGAAATTGAGTTTTCAGTGATTCCAATACATTTCACACAAATACACCTTCTCACAAAAATATATTGCAATAGTGTAAAAAATACAAAAAAAAAATTACATTATGAATATTACAGTTTCTATTATATTTTACCTTCTCGTTTAAAGTCACAATTATTTGAGTTAGGGCCTTTCTACTTGAGACCATCGATATATATGTAGATATATGTATATGTGCTATTTTATTTTTATACAACTTCTATATTGAACTATTGTAAGAAAAAAAAACAGTATGTAAAAAAAGTTAACACATAGTAGAATAACTTCTGCAATCCATCCTCGTATATCTATCATTCTTTACATCTAGGATAACGTTTTTATTTTCAATCGGTAGAGGAAAGAAAAGCAAATATCAAGTTTACTATTTGAAGTACTTGGCTCATTACACTTTTCCATTTATGCAAAATATATTAAAAAGATTTAGTAAATACAGACAGACTTTCATTGAGATGAAAAAAGTCATTTGCAAAACGGATATTGAGAGATGACTGTGTTTGTGTGTGTGTGTGTGTGTACGTCTAGTGTATTTGTACATTCCAAGGATTTTCTTTACGGTTTCATTTGTGTTATATAAACGTAAAATTTTATTGGAAAGATTTCTTGCCATGCACTTACATTTTCATTTAAATAGGATTCAAGTATGGACGTATGGATGTGTTTGCTATTTTTGTATGCTCTGAGGAAATAATGATATTGTTTCCATTGTGGCCAAAAACAAATAAAACAAAGAGTTTGCTGAATTTAGTTTTTGGGTATATCTTCTGTTTATTGTATGCGAGACAGGGTCTTTTGGGAATTGGAACAAAAAAAAAATTAGTAAGAAAATTTTGTCTTTTGAAAACTCTATACAACAGAAAATGTTCAATTTAATACGATTTCAATACACTTGGCGCAACCGTCCTTTTAAAAGGACACCCTATTCCCAAAAAAAATTATATAAATTTTTAGTTTTTTGGAACTTATTAAAATTTCATTTTGGAAATAAAAAATTAAGTTTTAAAGAAAAAATTTTTCCGGCGTTAACTGGGTTAAGTCTCAAAATATACAAATAAGGCATTTACACCTGATTGACATTTAGTAGATTTCAATATAAATCTCTTTGAAAATCTATAACGTTTACAGCAGTTTTTTTAACATTTATAAAGATTTTTTATCCAAAACAAAAACCATTAAGTCAACATTTTCCAAACCTACAACCAAACAGCTGCAATGTAGCCAATTTACACACCTTTTTTTAGTTTATGGGCAGACTTTTTACTACGAATTTTAAGAAAGCAGTGGGCAAATTACGCCATTCGATACGATTCGAAATTTTAAAATATTTCCATATTCCCCCAGAATTATATCACCAAGTTCTACTAGATTTAAAGTATATTTGCTTTTGTATGGGAAATCTACTAGATTTTGCCCAAAGTTTCGTAAGTATTGGGGTCTAAACGTCCCTTGCGATAACGAGCTGATTCGATCACGTTTTTAAAGTTTGAGATTATGGCATTCGCTGTCGAACAATGTAATAATATGGTACGATATCGAATGGCATTTTAATTTGTGATCTGAAAAAACATGATCGATTCAGCTCGTTATCGAAAGCGACGATTAGATCACTGGATTTGGTTCAAATGCATTACTTTTTGCAAATTCTAGAATCGTTATTGATTTAATACTTTTACACCTTCACCAGAACAAGGTAACACATATGGGCAATTCCCAGGCGACGGACGCGACATTAAGGTATAAGTGGAACAAACTCAAACAACTTCCCTTATTAAAACTCCATTCTCCTTCTTTCCTGCTAATGCGTAGGCTGTTGTTAGTCGATAATTTGCAAATTACAAAAAAAAATAATACCAATTACTTTAAATAATCGCTAAAAAAAGGCTTAGAAAGGCAAAGAAAAGATTTCTTTTAAAAATCCCATATATCGGTGAAAAAAATTTCAAAAACTAAAAATGCTTTTACATTTGTAAAGTATTATTGTTTAAAACAAAACAAAAATGTTTGAGCAACAAAAATTTTTTTTGTTTGACCCTAATTGTGGAATTACCCATATGTAAGAATTCAAGTATTTAAATGTTAATTTTTCTGCATTTTATTTCATAATAAGTATGAAAATTGAATCTGGGTTAGTTGGTCACACATGTAAAAATATTATTTTTCACTAAAGTCTTTAATTTCTTTTTTTTTTGACAATATTTGCCAAATATAAATTTCTATATAAAATTTTCTCTTGAACAAATAATAAAAATAAGGTTGTCTTTTTTTTTGGACGTACATTTCAATAGATTTTTCTTCTTTTGTTGCGTAAACTTCAATAACATTTTATTAAAATTAACAAATAGTAAAAAGAGCAGCATTGGAAAACTGTCAACATATTAAGCTTTTATTGCAAATTTATCGGTTTTCTTTGATTTCTTTTTCCTTTTTTTTTTTAGCACTTCTCTTTAAGCACTTATTTGCAAAATCTAGAAATGATTTTAGCAAAATGCAAATAAAATTGATGGACATTTATAGCCAAAAATCTGTGACAATATTGACGCCATATGCCACATGAAATTAGTTTATTTAGTGCAATATTTATTTGCTTCTAAAAGGAGGGAGCAGAGGGCTTATTTGGCATTTCATATTTAGTAGATTTATAAACTTAGATGTAATATTAAAATATTTCATTCTAGGCTTCCATAGTAAGTAAGTATGCGATATTATCGAAATTGTTTGTCAGTTTGAAAGGAATATTCCTTTAAAAGGAATATCGCTGCCATTATGTATGGAATATGACATGGTACAGAATGGCTAATGTTTCATGAGCTGTTCCTGCTCAAAACTACATATCGTTTGTGTCCATATACACCCATTATGGCCACAAGCAAATAGTAAACATCGACCTGTAGTGCTCGCAACCTTAAAATGGGCAATACGTCACATCACGTGGTGTATCTATACGTGATATAGCACAATGTTAACAAAAACAAATCGTTGTGTAGAAAATATCTATATAGACACTTGAAATGTTCAAAGTTATTGTATTCTTATGCAGACTTCACCAATTAACATTGAAATTAAAAAAAAAGAAAAATCAAAATTAAAGTGTATTCTAACAATTAATGTAATTTTGAATTAGTAATTTTGACTACTTGCTGTATTTTGGAAACCGTAATAGTAAACTTTGCAACTTTCAAAAACGCTAAAAACTAAAAAATTCGAAATGCAAAAAAAAATCTCCAAAATTAAAAAACCGCCAAAAATTTAAAACAAACGAAAGAAATCACCAAAAATCGAACAATTGCTTTAACTAAAATAAATCGCCAGTAATCGCAAAAATCGCCAAAAACTGAAAAAATCGCCGAAACAAAAAAAAAACGCCAGAACTAGAAAAAAATCGCTAAAACTAAGATTAATCACCAAAAACCGAAAAAATCGCCTAAATGAAATACATTTAAAAAAAACTCCAAGAAAATCTCAAAAATAAAAAGCGCCAAACTAAAAAAAATCCCTCTCTATAACTAAAAAAAATACCACAAACCGAAAAAATCGCCAAAACGAACAAAATTAAAAAAAAAACTCTAAAAACTAAAAAAAAAACAAAAATAAAAAGCGCTAAAACTAAGAAAGAGTGTCAAAACCAAAAACATGGACAAAACCAGAAAAAATCGCCACAACGAAATAAATTAAATAAAAAACTCCAAAAACCAAAAAAATTTCAGAAAGATGAAGCGCCAAAACTAAAAAAATCTCTAGAACTAAAATAAAAAAATTCAGTAAAGTGCGACTTTGACTCGCGCACGAAGTGTTCCGTACGCTGGGATTTGAGCATTTTTTAAATAGTGTTTTTTACGTTTTTTCAGCTGAAATAATTTTTTTTTTATTATATTTCGCTTTTTTCTCGTTTTATGGATTTTTTTAATTTTGGCGATTTTTTTTTTAATTTTGGCGATTTTTTTTCATTTTGGCGATTTTGTTTATTTTGGTGGTTTTTTTATTTTGGCGATTTTTTTAATTTTGGCGATTTTTTTCATTTTGGCGATTTTTTCATTTTGGCGATATTTTTTCATTTTGGCGATTTTTTCATTTTGGCGATTTTTTCGGTTTTTCGCGATTTATTTTCGATTTAGATTTCGATTTAGATTTAGGGTTTCTTTTCACTTTTGGTATACGGAACCCTAAAAATGACCAAAAACCGAAAAAATCGCAAAAACGAACAAAATTTACAAAAACTCTAAAAACCAAAAAATCCCAGAAATAAAAAGCGCTAAAACTAAGAAAGAGTATCAAAACTAAAAAAAATCGGCAAAAAATGAAAAAATCGCCAAAACCAAAAAAAACACCATATCTAAAATTTAAAAGCAATCAACCTAAAAAAACCCCAGAAACAAAAAAACAATCTCCAAAAAAGCAAAAAAAAATCACAACTAAAGAAAACGCTTAAACCCAAATAAATCACCAAAATCAGAAAAAATCGCCGAAACGATAAAAATCCCAAAAATAATAAATAGCGCCAAAACTACGATAAAAACTTCAGAAATCTATAAAAAAAAGTTTACAATTAAAAAAAAATTAAGAAATTTATTATTTGACGGAACTCGAATTTTCGATATTTTGTAGGAGAAGCAAACAACTGAAAAACATCTAAAGCATTTACATGCAGAAATAATTTTTTAAGTGGCTATAAGTCCTTGATTTGGAACTGTAACGTACTAAGATCTTCAAGGACGCAATTATGAGTTGTCTCCCAGAACACGTTATAAAAGCGGTTTCGCAAAAAATTTAGATACGATATATTAAGCCATCGATATTCTCATAATTCTATTGTAAGTGAAATTTATTTGCTGGTGGTTAAGCATTGTCTAGCATTTCATTGTCGCTAGTAGTAGACTTCAACTGACGATTTGTTAAAGCGACAATGAAACGCTTATAGACAATGCTTAACTACCAGCAAATAAATTTCAATTAAAAAAAAGCAATGTGAGTCCGATCACAGGGGAGATGTGTAAACATCTGGTAATTATATTTTTTTTAATATTGGCTTATGGTAACTAAAATAAGATATATAAATTTTTGACTCCACTGTATTTAAAAATCTATGGAAAACTGCATCTATAGTAGTGGAATTATTAGTTGTGGGGGTTTGTGGAAAATTGCTCATATGCAAGTTTAAAACGTCAAATAAAAATTTTGATAAAGCTTGCGACTGAAAGTTTGCAAAATTTGTATTAAAATCTCCACCCATAATAATTGGCATGAGATGGAGATTGTTACCCAATTGTCGTGCACCAGCTTCAGTGTAAGGCAACAGTACGTAATGAAGATATGTTATAATATAATATTATAAATTCTTTATAAAGACTGCTTGCTATATATCTTTTAAATAAATATTTGACATTTAAAACGATATTTTATTTAAAAGTTGATATTTATTTTATATTTTTCAACTTTTTAACAAAATTATCCCAACTGGCAACACTGTTACACTTCACAAGCAATTTCTGTTAAAATTAACATTGCTCCTGAAGGTATGCTTTAAAATTCGGTTGAACTAATACCCTCATACATAGCTCACACCGATTTGATAACGCATCGCACATATTGCTCAATATTTTTGTGATTGTATTGTGAAAAATATTTTTACCCCCGATCGTATAGATGCTTACACATCAAAAAATTAAACATCAGGTAAGATATGTGATTATATAGGCTAAAGTTTATATAGTATTACTTATGTAGTACATAATACGTCGATTTTAAATCTCAAATTTTATTTATTAAACGTGTTTAATTTTTATAAATAAGACCTTAAAGCTATTAGGCTTTTACACATTTATCTTTTCTACATTCTCCCTTTAAATAATCGTAAGTAAATTAAGCCTACAAAATATTTTAGTACATTTCTTATATGTTCAATTTTTATTTTTTCCGAATTTATCAACTCTAGAATATCATACTCATAACTAAATATTTTTATTTTCATTTATTTTGGTCATGGAAAAATTGACACATATGAACTGATTTCTATTTCTTTGTATCTGCTCTCTTAAATCTTATTTTGTTTGTGTTTGTAGTACAAACTCCAAAGCCACAAATTCTACTTTAATAGTGACCGTATTTGGCCTTATGGCGACAACTATTCTACTGACCGGATGTAATCTAAAGAGATACTGTAGTTTAAGTACTTGTCTTTACAACTATTCATACTCAACTTTTACGTACGAGTATACAGTCAGAGGCAATAGTTTGCACATACACTATTGAAAACATGTGGTAGAATAATACATTTTGAAGATGTGAACACTTTTTTTAGAATCCACTGACGTTTACTTAAACATATGCATAGGGTAAAATAATATATGTATATCGCACTTGTTTTTCGAAAGGGGGTCAATAGAAAACTTATAAATTCTCAGTAGAGGCAAAACGCGGTTTTTAAGGTTGCAAGGGTGAAAAGTAACCCTATTGTTTTCGTTACGATGTCCATCCATCGGCCTGTTTGTCCGTCTGTCGGCAACATGCTGTTTTCTCATATGGACCTGGAATTTTCACAGAATATATAAAATTTGGACCGTTACATCAACATATATATCATGATATATATTACCGTTAAGAAAAAGCTTTAGCGACATATTCTAAGATATTAGTTTTTTGACGAAAATCGATTATCTACGATCATAGATCGCCTAAGCTTTTTCGGTGGTTATGGCAAGATATGACGGTTAAAAATTAAAGGGTGTTCTAAAACGAGCCACGAACAATTTTGAAATCTAATGTAATATACAGACAATTATTAATATTTATAAAACTTCAAATTTTCAAAATTAGTGTATTTTTATGCAGACTACACCAACTGAAATTAAAAATAAAATCCAAACTAAAGGGTTTGCTGTCAGTTGATGTAATTTTGACAACTTACTGTATATGGGAAACCGTAAGAGGCAAACTGTTGATATTTTCAAAAACACTAAAAGTAAAAAGTCCCAAATTAGAAAAATGTCGAAACGAAAAATCGCCAAAATGAAAAACAAAATGCTCAAATGAAAAATATCACAAAAAAAAATGTAAAAGCAAAAAAATCACTAAAAGTATAAAGGCCACTCGAAACTTAAAAAAATCGCCAAAACGAAAACAGCACCAAAACTAAAAAAACCGCTAAAACTAAAAATATGTGTTCTCCAAAAACCGAAAAATATCGCCAAAACAAAGAAAACGACTTATTTAATTTTGGCTTTTATAACAAGAAAATTGGCAGAAACCGAAAAAATCATCAAAAAAAAAAGCGCCAAAACTAAAAAAATCGCTAAAACTAAACATATTTATTAAAAAAAAAAATCGAAAAAACGAAAAAATCGCCAAAATTAAAAAGCGCTTGAACAAAATATATTACCAAAAATAAAATTGGTCGGCAATAATTAAGAAAATTGTCAAAAACAAAAAAATAAAAAAAAAATCGCCAAACTAAAAAAAATCGACAAACTAAAAAAACGCCTATACTAAAAAGCGTCAACAGTAAAAATGATCAAAAAACAAAAACAATGGCCAAAAAGAAACAAGCGCCGTACGGAACCCTTCGTGGGCGAGTCAAAGTCTCACTTTGCTGAATTTATTTAATATATAATCTCATATCACAAAGAGGGATACAACTGTATTTTTTTGGCGAAAGAATGGAATAAATCGTTTTCTTTTGAGTTCATCCCTTTAGAGGAAAATATAATAGCAGCATGGATTTCATTGTGAGAAATTTTGAACAAAATTAAATAAAATAATGATAAAAAATACACTTGTGCCTCGTCTTTTGTTAAAAAAAAACCATATAGTTATAGTTTTGCACGCATATTTATGTTGCTAATATATAAATAACAAGTTCACGCATCGAAACAAGCGAATAGTATCTTGAGCACGAACATAGATATTTGACAGCGCATAGAGAAAGGGACCTAAGGGTAAAAAAATCAATTTTAATTTTTTTTTTTTTTTGATGAGGACAACATCTGAGCATCGAATGAGACCGATCCCACGCCCCAAAAGTTTTCCCTCCCAGAGATATGCGCGTTTTATGAAATTGAAGTCGACGATTCTAAGCGATAAAGTAAATCTACTTCTTCGAATTCGTCCACCATTTCATCCTAAAACAGTCAGTAAGAATGTTATTAGTTTTAAATTATTTTCGCGAATAACATAATAAGGTTATGTGAAAAAATTTTCGTACTAACAGAGTGATATTCACGATTTAAAAGAATTATAAATGAGTATTTATTGTAATTCACAATTAAGAATTTCAGAAAATAAGCCTGGATTCGAAAAAAAAAACGCGAGCAAAATTGATATCAAGCTCATGGAAACAGCGCGCTAGGTAGAAAACAGTAAAAACCAACTACACAAAACAAGAGGTAGGGACGTCCTACGTGCATTTTCAAGGTTGACCAACACGTTCCTGACGTCATGAGATGTGTCGCTTTGAAATGAGACCAATACCAACACGCTCAGTGAACAAAACCGGCTTTTACCCTTAGGTCCCTTTCTATTTTGCGCGTCACATATATTAAACCGCCATAAATATAATTACATTTACTTGGTATACCTACTTGTACAGGGTGTTTTTTTAGAGGTATAGAACTTCGAATTGAAATAAAACACAAGAAAATCGTTTTAATGTCCATCAATTTGGCTTTATTGGAAGGATAATTTTATGCCATTAATGTTTAAATATGATTTCGGGCATGTGGCCGCCGCGGCTGGCTCGAATAAAGCCAATTCTACAGGTCCAATTTTCAACCACTTTTTCGAGCATACGGGGCCGTATGTTGGCAATAACGCCACGAATGTTGGCTTCCAAGTCCCCTAACGTTTCTGGTTTGTTGGCGTAGACGAGCGACTTCACATATCCCCAAAGAAAATAATCCAATGGTGTCAAATCACACGATCTTGGTGGCCAATTGACAGGTCCATTCCGCGAAATTATGCGCTCATCGAATGTTTCCTTCAATAAATCGATTGTGACGTGCGCTGTGTGGCATGTAGCGCCGTCTTGTTGGAACCACAACTCATCCACATTCAAAATCTTCATAATCTTCCATAAAGTTGATGGACAAAGCTCCAATTGCTGTGCACGGTGGCGAATCGATTCATTCGGGTCCTCTTCAACACTTTGCTCTACAGCGGCAATTGTTTCTTCGGTGCGCACTGTTCGACGTCTCTGCGGATGCGTATTATCACATAGAGTAAACGTAGTGCGAAAACGATCCATGATTAACCGAATTAATTGCTCTGATGGACGATTATGTCGACCATAAAATGGACGGAGCTTGCGGTAAACTTCGCGAACTGAACCATTATTTTCGAAATAAATTTGCACGATTTGCAAGCGTTGTTCTTTTGTCAACCTGTTCATGATGAAATGGCAAACCAAACTAAATATTAATCACTTGACAGCTGACAAAATGGCCGCCAGTTAAAAAAGTGATGCCAACTTAAAGCTCTATACCTCAATAAAAAACACCCATTACATTCAAATATGCTTTTTTCAATCGATCAACAAACATTTCTTTGGACGCAACATTTGCAAGGTGTGTGTAAAATTTATTCACTGAGTGTATGTACTTGTGCACCAAAAGTTTGCTTTCAAATATGTGTACATAAAACATTTTGGCTTCATGGTAAAAATAACTCGATATTAAGAATTCGCAAGTCGATAGCTGCCATTTCTTTAAGAATAGACAGTTGAGGTGATAATTATAGCACACTTTCCACACACACACACACACACACACACAGACGCTCCCATTTATATTACATAATTGCGTAAAAAATTAGCTAGTGAACGATTTATACCTTAGTTGATACACCTGCACATATTTATTTTTTTTAAGTCAACTTCCTTTTGATACAAGAAATACCGAAGTATATTTATTTGACATAATATCTTTATTTATTTGAATTTTTTTTTCTTTTGTTAAGCATTGTCTATATGCAGTGCCTCCTCCTTTATGAAACTCATCAGCTAATTCTAAAAATAAAATAAATGCAAAATCGAATAAAGATGCTTGTTTTTTACAGTTTTTTGTTTGAGGTCCTTAAACTTATTATGTTTGTATATTGTGCTTTTCAGTAATTTAGTAACAGTCTAAATATAAAAATATGAACTTTGTTTGCTAAATTCAAAATCTTTTGAAGTATATGACAATGGTAATGGGTGCATTGGCTTCTGTAAGACCCCCTAAGGATTTTTCTGAGCCCTAAATACGACAATTTTGCTTATTAATGTACCCACCAAGATGAAAATGAGCTTTATCTGGAGATGATTTTTTGGCTAAATCATTTTCGTGCTATTTTCTTCCAATTGTCTTTCTTTTGAAAATAAATTTCCAATAAATCCCAACTTTGCTCCAGCGTAAATCGATTCATTTTCTTCAGTGGAGATATTATACTGAATTTTGTGACAGAATAGAAATAACCCGAAGTTCAAATTTAAACCGATAGATAGCCCACCCGTTATTTAATTCTTTTATATTTATTATGCGGAGCACACACTAAGGCATTTTGTGACACCGCAATAGTTTGTAGTTGTGGCAACGTTTGTCACTTGCAATATTGTTCGTACACAGAGAAAAAACTACCTCATAGAACCAAGAAGATTTTCTCTATAAACCGTTTTTAGGCTAAGGGGTATCCCAGCAGAAAGAAGCGAAGATTTTTCCTTAGAGATTCCTTATTGTTTTTATGTGGTAAATCTTATTAATTTTATCAAGAAGAAAACCACATAAAATCAAGAAAAAATCTTATTATTCACAACTTTTTTAACTCAATTTCCGTTCTTTTTGGCACAAAAAAAAAAAACAATCCACTTATAAGTTGTAAACTATAGGGATTTCTTATTGATTTTATTAGGTTGCCTTATTAATTTTTTTAAAAAGCTTTTATTCTTGATTTTATTAGGTTGTCTTATTGATTATTTCAATAAGGTTTTCTTCTTGATTTTAGTAGGTTCCTATATGATTATGTGTAAAGCATCTTATTGATTTTTTTTAATAAGGAAATCATCTTGATTTTATGAGGTGTCTTGTTATTTCATATCTATAAATAGACATAGAGAAAATTTTTTTCATGATCTTTTTCATTTTTGTATAAGAATGTTTGCACAATAATTTCAATGGTTATTCAGGCTGCTTGTTAGCATATTGGGTAAAGTGCTTGTCTATCAGGTAAAAGTTTGCTGGTTCAATACTTGGTGAGTAAGTTAGTTAAGAATATAACCTAATGCGTATGTATGTATGTATAAATAAATAAATAACATCTACAACATACTACATACATACATACATATGTAGGTATGTATGTATATGGTATAGAATTTAAATGAAAATACATAAGTACAGAGAATAAAGACAAGACGCAATGTTTTTTATTTTTTTATTGAAAAAATCAACAAGATAACCTCATAAAAACTACAATATTTCTTCTTTAGTTTTTCAAAAAGGTTTTCTCTATGAAAGTAATGAGATTTCCTTATTGAAAAAAACCATAGAGATTTCTCTGTGCAGAGCTAAAAAAGCTCTTAAACAAAAAAAAACACAACCCACAAAAATTGGTAAAAACCGAAGAAAAAACGCCAAAAACGAAAAAAAATGCCAAAACGTAAAAATCGCTAAAACTAAAAAACAACCGAAAAAATCGCCCGAAACTGAAAACACCCCAAAACGAAAAAATCTCTAAAACTAGAAAAACGGTAATACAAAAAAATTTAACTGTCTACATCAGCTAAGATAATCGATTATATAGGCAAACGTTCGTGTAGTATTTCATATCGACGGTCTTAAGTAGAAATGCGCTAACTCGTATTTTTTACGAAATTGAGTTTTTCAGTGGTTTCAATAGATTTCACACAAATACACCTCGTCACAACAATTTATTGCAATAGTGTAAAAAATAGCGCTTTTACAAGCAGTTGTACAAAAAAGTTTTGATGTGAATACAATTATTTGAATTAGGTCCTTTTTATTTGGGACGAACGATATGTATGTAAAGGCCGTACGGAACCTTTAGTGTGCGAGTCAAAATAAAAAATTTTATTTTAATAAAATTATAACAAAAATTACAGATTTTAAGACCCCCCGAATATATCTAGAAAACATGTGATATCTTCTAAGCGGCTGGACAGTTTTTTTTTTAAACATAGCTAAGAACCTTCTCGATCAAGACACCTTTCAAACAGAAAAAACTAAATCAAAATCGGTCCAGCCGTTTGGTCTGTACGTGGTCTCGTACAGACACACAGATACACAGACACACACTACAAACTTATAACACACCTTTTTTTGGTCGGGGGTTAAAAATTGGAGTATGATGAATCAAAAATATTTATATATTGCATTGAAAAATGTTTTTATTGGGCTGCAGTTTACATTAGTTTGACACCACACACAGTGGACCAAACACAAGAACACTGCAGCTGAAAAAATTCAAAGCTGGCATGAAGATTTTTCCTTTCATTGTGATGATGAATATGTGGCGGACTTTGGAAACAGCATGTTGTTCCGTTCTGCTGGTGTTTGTGTTAAGGCATTTATTGCCTAAAAATTATAACGTAAAATTTGACTTACATAATAGACGAATCATAAACAGTTGTGCTATAAAATTACTTTCATCTGTAGTGGAGATTGGTAAGACAGTTGTAGAAAAAACAATCAAGAAAACGAGTAGGATGATAACAAAAATACCATTTTATATACATATATGGACAATATAAGAAAAATAGAGCAACATATGAACAAATAGACTTTTGGAAATACATACATACACACTTAATAACTCAAGCTACATTTATTTATTTGTGTCTAAATACTTGGGGGTTTTTTTTCAATTCTTTACTATGCGGCATAATCTGGTTTTTTTTTTGCCTGCATAGTCAGAGATTTATTGAATATCATTGCCAATTGTTTTTTATGATATAAAATAGCATAGACGAAATAAAACAGTATTAATATTCATACGGCCCTTTGCGTCACGGAGACCTTCTTAGCACGTAATTAAAAGTAGATGTATGAAATAAATTATAATAATTTTGCTCTTTATTATATATATTAAATTTATCCATAATTTAGGGTATTTTTCAAGTCTTGTATTATCCACTATTGCTTACAATCTCTTTTTCGATTAGATATATAAGAAAAAAAACCAAACAGACAGGCATTGTAGGCATATGATGAGACAATTTTGTAAAAAGGCAATACAGCACAGAATATAGACGCCGCAATCGAAGTAAAAATGAAATCTAAACGTCTTTTGCTATTAGGGACACAATAATAAATAATAAAAATTAGTTTTACTACTTTTCAAGTTAAATAGTTGTTGTTTTATGAAATCCAATAAACATGCACATAAATATCTGTTTGTGATAAAATCTTGTGTATTATATTAAGATTCTATTTCATTCGATATGATATAAATTCAATAATTGAAAATATTTTAATGATTTTAATTGTAAATTTGAGATACGCCCTTTCTATATTAAGCCATCGGATATATTCTGAATAGGGAAGACGTCTGTCTACAAGTGAAATCGGTTTTCCGAAGCTCCTAAAAAAACTAAAGACTTCGATCTTGGACTTGCGTCTCAAAAATGGTCCAATATAGATTAATATTAAGAATCAGCAAAATCTGAAAAACGGTTTCAGAGCTGGAAAATTGAAACTTTTTTGGAGATATAAAAGCAACCTACTAACACTAATTATTATTTTTTTTAATAAAAATTTTTTATACATCAGCAAAAATTAAATTGGTATTAAAAATGAAAAATATTGAAAACACGATTCCAGGGTTGGAAAAGTTGAAATTTTTTTGTATATAAAACTAACATGTCCACCATAAACTAAACGTATTTTGTATTTAGGAACAAATATATAGAAATCAGAAAAATATAAAAGAATGATTCCAGGGTTGGAAAGTTGAACTTTTTTCGTCTGTAAAAGTATCTAGCTCAAATTAATTTTTTACGTTTTCTTTATAAATTAAATATATTTTATATTTTAAAAACAAACAGTTTGGTATAAAAAAAAAAAAATAAATTAAAAACACAACTCCAAAGCTGGAAAATTTTAACTTTTCTTGGTGTATAAAAGTAAATAAATAAGATATTTTTTTTTTCTTTGTTAATTAAATATAAAAAACGTAAAAGAATGCTTCCAGGGCTGGAAAATTTTAATTTTTTTCCCCTATAAAAGTAATTAGCTCAAATTCTCTTGGTTTTCGTTTTCTTTATAAATTAAATATATTTTATGTTTTAGAAACAAATAGTTTCCAGAGCTAGAAATTTAAACTTTTCTTTGTATATAAAAGCAACGTACTAAAACTAATTTTATCTTTTCCTCTATAAACTACACATAATTTGTAGGTATGAGAAATCAGAAAAATATAAAAGAATGTTTCCAGGGTTGGACAATTTTAACTGTTTTGGTATAAAATAACTAGATCAAATTCTTTTCTTTTCGATTTCTTCATAAATTAAATATATATCTCTATATGTGACAGCGCATAGAGAAAGGGACCTACGGGTAAAAAAATCAATTTTCACTTTTTTTTTTTTTTGATGTGCACAACATCTGAGCATCGAATGAGACCGATCCCATGCCCCAAAAGTGTTCCCTTCCAGAGATATGCGCGCTTTATGAAATTGAAGTCGACGATTCTAAGGTTATGTGAAAAAAATTTCGTACTAACAGAGTGATATTCACGGTTTAAAAGAATTATAAATGAGTATTTATTATAATTCACAATTAATAATTTCAGAAAATAAACCTGGATTCCAAAAAACGCGAGCAAAATCGATATCAAACTCATGGAAACACCGCGCTAGGTAGAAAACAGTAAGCACCAGGTACACAAAACAAGAGGTAGGTACGACCTACGCGCGTTTTCAAGGTTGACCAACACGTTCCTGACGTCATGAGATGTTTCGCTTTCAAATGAGACCAATACCAATACGCTCAGTGATGGTACACCAAAGAAACACGTATTTGAATCTTTAAAATGGCTCTCCTGAACAAAACCGGTTTTTACCCTTAGGTGCCTTTCTATTTTGCGCGTTACATATATTAAATATAATTTTATTTATTTTTATTTTCTTATAAATAAAAAGTTTGGTATAAAAAATAAAAGAAATATAAAACACAGCTCCAGAGCTGGAACATTTAAACTTTTCTTGGTATATAAAAGTAAATAGATAAGACTAATCTTTTTTTTTCTTTGGTAATCAAAAATATTGTTCCAGGGTTGGAAATTTCAAACTGTTTTTTCCTCTTCAAAAGTAACTAAATAAAAGTATTTTATATTTATGATTTGATTAGGCTTAAGTTCGTTTCGCTCTGTAAGCCAAATTACATGTGATTATTACTAATGAGCAAATAACACCAAAGTTAATTGTAAATGTTCTGACAAACACTAGTAGAACGGAGCACCTAGATGTTTTCAAAGGTTACTGCACCTTCATTATCAGCGTTTTTTGTGTTGGGTCCACTGTGTGTGGTGTCAGTTTATGTAAATTTCTGCAAATGGAATATGTGAATTATTTTGATTCATCGCATTACAATTTGCTGAAAGATTTTTGTAATGAAAGCTCAATTTTACCATCTCTGAATTTACAACAGTCTTGCCATTGTCATTTGTTTTTTTTTTAACTAAACATATTTTAATTTTAGGATGATATGCACTCAAGAGCCTTTTATATTTGCTCAATTTTGAAGTGAAAATCCATATGAACCATGGGCACTCATTAGTCTTACAAAGTTTTGTAATCTATTGCTTATTGTGCTCTCAGCATAATTATTTGCAACGAGTTCTTACTCATTTTTAATAAATGGAGAGAACAAAAAATATATCGCTAAGGAACAGTCAGAACTACAAAATAAATTGAAGGACATGCTCCATTTAATTTCTCTAAAACTATTTCTTTCTGCTGAACAAAATTGAAAAATTATTTGGAAATAAATTCTTTAGATATTATTGCGATGTAGGCTAAGTTAGTTTAGCAGGCTGTTGGTAAGGAAGGGCGAGGAGTCCAGCTTACTTGTGTCTAATATACTGATCCCTTTATGCTACCTTTGACTTCAAGAGAAGATAGTGAGAGAAGGATGATAGGGAAATGCTAGTGATAGAAAAGGCAATTGGCGAAGGAAGAGATAGAAGTAAGCTATATTATTTTACGACTCTGCTTTTTGCACGTTTTTAATAATGAATTGTTGCAGCGCCTCTGGTGTCAATGAGGCGTATTAAATTTTGAAGCTGTGTTTAGTAGCCATTTTATTGTCTATTTTACTTCCTGATGATTCTGCTATACAACACTGACGAAGGAGGGCGCTTTTAGCATCCCCTAAAGACGATATAGTTCAGTGATAAGTGTTCATACATTCATCACTAGAACTTTTTCCGCAACACTAATGCACATCAGAAAAATGTGTGGTGTTGTTATTTAATGGCTGTCAGAGATCGGGCTCGAACCCAGAACCTTCGGTTTTGTAGTCAATGTGCTAACTACTTCAGCCAACGCCACTCTCGCGGAATAAGTGAATGTGCAATATTGACAATGGGATGTTTGAAGCGAGACACTAAACAGTTTTGTAATTTACTAAGATTTATTATATACTGGAATATATGAAATAGTTGAAATGGAGCTACAATACTAGGATTATTTTAGGATTGTCTAAAATTATCATGGTTTATGTTGTGTTTGTGTTGATTTTTGTAAAAATCAGAGTAGTGTGGCGATGGCGGTAGGGGGTCCTAAACTACTCGTATTAAAACGGCTTTTTATGAAATTCATGACATAGATACATGTGCGTTTAAAAGGTCAGAAAGGCTACATATTTTTTTAGACTTTGATTACGATGATGGGGGAGGGGCTTTGTATTTTAAGGCCGCACAAAGATTTCCGGTTTTCCCCATTTTTGGCCATTTTGGTGATTTTTCAATTTCACGGATTTTGCCGTAAATTAAGATGTTTATGTATTAAAGTGTCTTTGCAGGAACAATTGAATGCAATTTTAAAAAATTGGAGAGCGGGCAAGGAAACCTATTGGCGCAAGTATTATGTACTCGAGTGTGTTGACGAATTTATGAATCACAGTAAATAGTAATTTTTAATTTTACTCTCATATGTAGTTAGTCAAAAATTAATTACGAGCGGGCAACGCCAAGGGCATAGCTAGTGATTACATACATGATACAAGTTTTTGCCTTCAGCACTTTTGAAGTAAGTGTTCTCTTGTAAAAAAATAACAACACCAGCACATGACATAAAATGCACATACGAAAAAAAATTTCCTTTGCGGGTCTTACCACATTTCGTTTTAAAACATTTAAGTTCACATTTAAACCTGTGCTATCCCTCTAGTCAGCCTAGAGCCATATGTCTCTATATCAACACTCTTTTCTCCAGCGCCAATTGCACTAGTTGAAATGTCGAAAACTTTCCTTTTATGCGCGAGTAGAGATACGTTAAAGACAACAGTTCTAGTGTATTTCTGGTGACATTGTCAATGAACGCGTCAATAGTTTGTTTTTCTTTTTTATTATGCTATGCAATAATGTTAAAAACTTACGAACATATGTATGTATTTAAGTTTGTTGCCCCAACCCTTATATAATTGTAGATGAGGGTCACTAAAATGTACTAGTGAATCTTTAGTTCAAATGTCTCCATATGGTCGTAAAAGAATAGTGCTAAAGTCTACTGGTAGATTTGCAATGACAACCCTATGTGATAGTCAATAGGCGATTACATTGGCTGGGGTACACCTGGTCAGTAGTACTATTGACAATGTCACCAACCGCTGTGCAGATGTGTGTGTGTGTGTAAGTGTGTATTTGTGAATTTAAATACTTACACTTGAGTAATTCTCAAACACAAGTGCGCTTGTTGCCCTTTCATTTGCACATCACAGAGTGTTTAACGCGTTTAGAAATTTAGTTTTATAAATATAAAATAAATTTTTTGCATATTTGCAGGCGTGTAACTCTGACTTGTATTGATGTTCATTGCAGATGTTAAAATTATATACAACCAGAAGTTTTACTGCAATACTAAACCAAACACATGATTTAAAGAATTTTGCTTTGAATAATATCCATTGCAGTAATAAATTTAATTACAGGATTGTCTGAATAACTAAAATATATTATACTACAATAATTATCCACATAACTACATACATACATACATACATATGTACATATGCATGTATGTCTGCTTCATAGGCTAGGATTATCCTTTTAAATTAAAGAGCAAAAACTTATAATTAAAAAGGCATTAGATATATGATATAAAATTCCTTTGTCACTTACATACATATATTAATATTTAATTGAAATAGCAATATTGTCTAGTTTTATTCATACTCGTAGTTAGTTATTCATTTTATAATTTATTCTACTTCTTTGATAAATGGTTTAATTTAATGATGTTTAAATATGTTTGGTATCGATGCAAGTGCATATCATTGATAATATCAAATTCATTGGATAAGAATTTCATTTCACACATTTATATATTTATTTTCAACATCAAAATATTCACTACAAATAATTTATTAATGAATTAAAATATTAATGATATTTTAAGAAATCGATAATAACTAGTTATGAAGTTTCGAAAAAATAAGTCCTTACTTTGACTTAAGAGGACTAAGTTTTTTTATTACGCACTAAACTAATGTTTTAATAAAAAAATATTTAAATTTGTGTTTTTCACGTTTTTATATAAATAAAAAATCCAATGCTCACGTAAGAAAAATTTAAAGTTTCGTTTTTAAATTAAATTAAAATTAAAGGTGTAATATTTTCGATACGACCTTTTCTTATGTATAGATATTGATAAATTTATCAAGCTTAAGGTATTTTTTTTGATATTCTCCCTTATTGTGAATGGCGTCGTCGACGTCACATCAAGACGATAGTAAAAATTGTCACTTGTCTAATCTTTGTCGACAACAATTGACTACTATTAACATGCTCCATTAATTTACAAATCCTTACAGATTAGTAAGAGATTGTCAATAAGATCGAATTGTTGCCGATAAAGAGTCGTCTTGATGTGACGTCGACGTTGCCATTCACAATAAAGGCTACTGAATTTTTTTTCCAGACTTTTTCAGTCGAAGTCCAAGTTGAAGAGTCAAAAGAAATAATTACCCGATCGAAAATCACCTTAATTCATGAAAATATTTCATTCCAAAAGAATTTGAAATACTGAACTTGAGGCCGGTTAAGAAATTATTTTGGATTAAAAATTCATTCTAGTTCAATTAATTTTACTTAATGGTTTTGAATTACCCAAAAATTATTATTTATATTTCTTTTAAATTAAATTTTGATTTTTTTTTATTTTTTATTGAGCATGTCGCACGTGACCAACTTTATGTACAATTATGTGAAAAATAATGGGAAAAGTGATATGCAAAGATGATTTTGAAGCAGATAGTATGTAAAATGTAATAATATTTTCTGCTTCGTAAGTCTTAGTTTTATTAAATATTTGTTGCTATTTCTAGAACAATACGAAAAGTCCTTATTATTTTTCACTTGTCAAATTCGCATTAATACATATACGGCCTTATTCATAAAAAATATTTCAGGCTTATTAACCCCTTATTTGACATATTTCTATGGGAAATTTGTCAAATAAACCTGTAATAAACCTAAAATATTTTTTATGAATTAGACCGATAAAATATTAAAAAGTTCAATATTATAACTCCACGTTAGCGAAGGTAAAGTAAAGTGTAGTTTGGTTTATAGTTTTTTTTAGCAATAAATAAACTCATTCAAGCAGAAACAATTTTGCTTATTAAGACGTATTAACTTGCTGCTCCAATTATGTGTTTGCATACCAGTGCCCCTGTTATTTTTCACCAAACTGTAGTTACCACGATCACAAACTTTTATATTTTTCAGCAAAATTTACTTTATTTTAATTGTATTAAATATCTGTGATTTAAACGAATTATCTTTCTGCATGAACTTTCGGCGCACTGATGCTGATTTTCAATGTCGCACGTGACATTAAAATAACCAATTTTCCAAACCAAAAATTTCCAATCGCATAGTTTTTTATGTATTTTTTAAACTCTTTGTACCCTTAAATTAAAATGCTAAGGGCTTATTTCACCAATTCTATACTAATATCAATTCATATTTGTAAGTTCTTTTATTGAAAATATAAAATTAAATATGTGACCTTTTCCGAGAAAATGGACCTAGTGTGTGAAAATGAAGTTTTGCGAAAAAAAGCATTTAAAAATAAAATTTTAATTTCGTTACTTATATAATTCCTTTAAGCTATCAGGCCTGATAGCTTAAAGGAATTATATAAGTAACGAAAGATTTTAATGGCCCAAACAGATCAACAAAAACAAAATTTTAATTTTTTTTTCATTTTTATCGATTTTGACACACACCCGTTTTTTGACACACTAGTTCCCTTTTCTCGGAGAAGGTCACATATATGAAAAACTATTTTTAAAAATGAACTGATATTTTAATAGAGTTTGTGAATTTGGCCCTAAAAGTCAATGGATAATGCTTCTCTTAAAGAACGTTAAATGAGCAAAAGAAATATCAAAATAAGAAGAGTTAAGATTTTGTGATTTTGCATTCGAATATCTCGAAATGGGATATTTGTAAATGTAAAATGTTTTCTACAGTGAATAAATGAGTGAATTAAGTTAAACGTGAAATACAGGACACTGCGATCGAAGTAGATCTGTTGTATCCCTGGCCAGGTGCTAGAGCATGTCATCTAGACCTACTGTCCTGATAAATCTCAAGATTGTCAGTCTGTCTAGTGTTGACAGTTCCCAAACCTCCAATAGGTGCTTGCCCACTTGGCTAAAGCTTATGTCGGATAATGCTTCACAGTTCTTCAGAATATGCTTTAAGGTTGCAATCACAGAATCTGTACAGGCTGTTACTCTCAATGCCAAGTCTGTTGAGGTATTTTCTCAGTGTACGATGACCTGTGAGGAAGCCTGTGAGTATTCTTAGATTGTTTTTTATCAGGGACATGAGAGCTATAAAACGATTTTGGTTATATGTTCCAATCATTAGCTTTGCAGGAGATTGAGCCAGAGGTGTTCCCTAGTACTCTTGATCTCCGTCGATATATCTTCGCGTATTTTGTTCTATCCAAGGCCGCAAAACCGAGCTGGTGCAACCATGGCTGTACTAGACCTCCTTCTAACCATTTTGTCTGCATTTTCATTTCCTACCACCCAGGCGTGTCCAGGAACCCAGCTGAGTATTACCTTATTCATGTTCCTTATCTTATTAAGCTTAATGCGGCATTCCGAAGCTAATTTAGAGGCAAGATCATATGAGCTGAGTGCTTTGACGGCAGCCTGACTACCCGAGCAGATGGCTATTTCTCTCCCTCGGTAGCCCCTGTCAATAATAAATTGTGCGCATCTCTCAAGGGCATAAGCTTCCGAGTTTGTCCTTGGTCCTACGACTCCCACACCAGAACCTGCCGTCGTTCTGGAGCCATCAGTGTACCATCTGATGGTGACAGTTCGAAAGAAATACCGGGGTGATATTTCCCCCATTTCCTGCTATTAGCCAGAACTGTTTCAAACCTCTTGTCGAAGTCATACAGTTATTCATCACGTCAGAAGGTTGCGGAAGTAGTGGAAATCGTTTTGCCAGCGATAATTGCTAACATTAGACAGTCCCTGTCTCTGGTTTTCCCCGCGATGCTAAAGTTTTGTACATTAGTTCAATTTGATTGCTTCTAAATCGAAATATGATAAAACAAACTGTTTTCAAGAACTTTTACTATTTTTTTGCCGGTGGACCTTTTGGTGGCCCATATTAAATTGGAATGAAAATAAATAACGTACATATTTAACAAGCGGAAAAAATTTGTCGCTTAGGGTATCATGATGAACTGCACAGTCAAAAAATCAGTTAAATAAATCTTGCATTACATGCTTTTATATAGAATTTTTCCTATACATTACTACATGCCTTCTGCCTTCCACAAACTGAATCTAAGAGAGTTTGTCCAAACAAAACAAAAAAACAGTTGAAGACACACGAAGAAGACACAAACTCAATTACCTTTAACTGTCTGCATTAAATAATGAAGTTAAACATGAAATTTGTTAGGAACCACCAGGCACCCACATGAGAAAAACAAGCCAAGTTACATATTTCCTTGCAAAGAAAGGACGAAAACAGCAACAACAACAATTGCACAAAATGTGCAATAGAATATTTACAAGTGCGGCAAATTTCACGTCGTCAAAAGACATGTGGGGAAATGCACAACAATGAGCAATTCATGTATTTAATGCATTTTACAGTCACTTTGAGCTAAATTATAATTTGATAAATCGCGCTCCTTTAGACACAAAACAAAAGCAAGTGCTCACATGCCGCAACAACTGTAGTTATATTTTAATTTTATTGTTCCAGTCTCAAGTGCTTGAAAAAATGCGCTTGAAAATTATATATTTAGAGTGTTTGCGGAAAATTCAGACAGGCAGGCAAAAAAATTAAAGTTTTCACATAAAAGCCTGGATTTGCAACTTGATACTTTTTTTGAAGGCCTTATGGTGCAATTACATCTAGGCTAAATCTAGATCTTTGAAACTTGCTATCTGATAACAAAATGATGTATTTAGAAATCATAGAAGAAGACTTAAACTTTCAGAAGATTGCGATTTGAACCACCCTGTTGAAACACACGATGAGCTGCAGGGTGTCAGATCGGACTACGGCGAAACCTTTATTAAAAACAACCGTAAAACGTTTATGCATATCATCTGATTTCAATGGCTATAAGTTTGCTGCAAAGCTTTTAAATAGAAAAATAAAATTAGATCAATATAGCTATGCTATTTATTGCGCCATACAGGAGTTAGGACGTGATTTTCGTATAAAAAATAATAGACATTATTACAGATATAAATTTATTTTTGTTTTGATTTCTTTGTGCTTAAAAGCAGAGTACGAAAATAAACGAAACAAATTGTTTGTTTTGTTAGCCAGCTTACAGCCGATCGGCTGTGTTCTCTGGGTTGGCTCATGTGCAAAAATAATACAAAAAGAAATTGAGCATTCCCAGCAAAAAATTTCAAAAAAGGTAATCGAGTTTGGAATTAAGCACTTTTGGTGGAAGCCCTTCCTTACTGGATTAAGTTGATAATAATAATGATTTTAACAAAGCGTGCGACTAAAATAATCGATTCTTGAGAAGTATTTAGTATGTTGTTTATTGTAGGAAATAATTATTTTTTTCATTCTGGGAAATAATTATTTTTTCCCTGATAGAACTAATTTTTTTAGTAGAATAAAAAATTACTTTTTTAGGGTTCCGTACACCAAAGGTGAAAAGGAACCCGATTGTTTTCGCTAAGCTGTCCATATGTCTGTCCGTCACAGGCTATTTTCTCGAGAACTGTAAGAGGTACGGACCTGAAATTTGGGCGGAGTGTGTAGAAAGGGTGTTATATCAGTTAATGTAATTTTGACTACTTGCTGTATCTAGGAAACCGTAACAGCCAAACTCTTAAAATTTTCAAAAACGGTAAAACTAAAAATCCCAAAACTATAAAATGGACAAAGTGAAAAATATTACCAAAAACCAAAAAAAAAAAAAATCACCAAAACGACAAAAAGCGATATATTAAAAAAAAGTTTCTAGAACTAAAATAAATCGCGAAAAACCAAAATGAAAAAAAAATCGCCAAAATCGCCAAATTTAAAAAAATAACCGAAATTAAAAAAAAACCGAAAAAAATCGACAAAACTAAAAAAATCGTTTAAAATGAAAAACCGCATTTTAAATAAATGCTCAAAACCGAACGTGCGGGAGCCTTCGTGCGCGAGTTAAAGTCGCACTTCACCTGATTTTTTTTTAAATATGCCGTTGTATGAGTAAATGGATGATATTGATTAAAAACTCAGTTTGATCAAATAAATAATAACTTTTTAAGAAAAATATAAATAAATTTAAAAAAATTATTGTGTTACTACGAAATAAAATTTCTTTTATAAACTCAGCTGAAATGGTTTGTATTTTATTCCTTAAGGAAATAAAAAAGGAATAGTTAAAATTTATCATATTTTTGTGTAATGTGCGTCACGGCTTCTGTTCTTTCAAAAATTACTGTTGGCGACCCTTAAAGCCGATGACTTTTATAAATTGGCAAAAACTAAAAAAACCTTTATATTTTAATTCGATGTATGGATATAGGGAATATTTAAGTAAACTTACCTTAACATTTCATTAAATTTTTGTTTTGTCATCCAATATTCTTTATGTTGCCAAAACGTCGTCATGTGCACTAAAAAAATATAGAGAGAGTTGGAACATTTTTAGTAAGAAAACAAACAAAAAGAAGGAAATTATATTTTAAAAAGCTTTATCAACGCAATCATCGCAGATATTTAAACATGAAAATTACTTATAATATATCAACTTAATTTGTGGCATCTACTTCTTATTAATATATAGTCATATGTAAGATATACGCAAGAAAACCCTATAATATTCATATCCTTCGCAGAAGTAAAAGAAACGAGGTTCAAAAACAATTTCTTGAGTATTTTTTTATGCCAAGAGTAAATAATTTTGTCCCAAAGATTTTTCCAGAATACAAAACAAATCATATTCTGCTCATATTCGTCAAGGGGATAATAAATAACACAATTAATTATACAATCCTTCGCACTATTTGAGCACTAAGTTATTTCTTTTTGAAATTGCTGAGTTAGATTAAGGTTCGTATCCTGAGAAGGCCCAGCGGCTTTCTAGTTAACAAGTCTATTGAGTACATTCCTTAATCGATCAAACAAGGTACACGCAAAGGAAAAATATGGTTGAGGTAACCATAATCAAACAGCAACATACTATGATTGAATTATATGGTTGCAGTCAAATCATATTATTGTCAATGGAAGAGCAAAGTTTAAATAATATTATTTTCTGAGTCAATAATAATATTATCTACAAAAACAATTAACTTTTTTATACCTAATCTTATTATTGTAAATAAGACAACACTATTGTTAGATGTGACTGATGTGACTAAAATATAATTGACACTTACCATACCATGTTATAATATTATAATAATATTGTTAAATACGACCATAGTATTATTTTATGTAATAATAATAATAATATTTTGTTTTTTAATCATGTATCTATTGGCAAATCTTTTGTTTGAAACAGCTGTGCGATAAATCCGAAATAAAAATAAATTAATATTGTTGAAATAAAATGTATGTATATATAGAAATATGTACATACATATATGTGTATACACGAAATACAGACATCTGTATAAAGAGATATACATACATACATATGTATGTACATATTATTTTTATTTATCTACCCTTTTGTTTATACTTTTTTTATTTATTTAAACCACGCGTGCACTACCGATAGCTTACAAACGAAACACTGAACTGACAGAAGGTGTTTCTGAAAAAGATTTTTTTGAAAACTTAGCATATTATGGTTTTGGATTACATTATATCGTTATTTACATCATATTATTTTTACACAATAATAGAAACTATATTGTAGTCATAAATTTTTAACAAAACTATATTGTTACACTTTAACCATATCGCACTTTCTATGAATATAATAATGTAATTATTAAATTCAAACATTACTCTATTTATCGTAACGAAATTATTGTTTAACAATAACAATAACTAGTTTTCAACGGCCACACATTTGTTTCAGAGAACATAATATTGTTTTGTAAACCATTTTACAACCATACCTTTTCTTTGCGTGTAAGATATTAATAAATTTACTGCCTTTATTAAATAATAAAATAACTGAGAAACAACATTGGACTCCATGTCGATTTAACAGTACTGGAATGTTAAATCAACATGAAATAAAGTAATTTCAAACGGAAAGAGCTTCTTTGAATGCTATTGTAAATCATGTTGAATTAAAATTAAAATGCTATATTAGCCTTCTTTACTTAGATTTTAGTATGAAAACTTGCTGTGTGAATTCTGCATTGTCAGGAATTGACTCATACCGAGCGATGCCTTGTTAATCTATATGAAATCTTTTTAAATTCTCAAAAATGTTCAAGCGTGTTCTTCTTAAAGTATACTTCAATAGAAACAAGCAGCAATTAAGGCAAGTGCAAAGCGAAAGCTGAAGAATAGAAAAATGGCAACAGTAAGAGAAAACGATAAATAAACGGATTAAATAAAGAAAAAATATTTCACAGCCCCAAAACGTATTTAAAAATTATACTGTTTATGTGTATGTTGGTTTATGTTTAGTAATGCCTACATTTAAAGGTATTTTATGCAAGGGATTTGTTAGTTTAAAAGGAATTGGTAAACGTAATAATTAAAGGAATATGCTGGAATAAGCCTGCAAAAAGAAGCGACAAAAAAACGTTTTTATAATGGAAATGTGCTTAGAAATAAAAGGTCTTCTTCCAATTAATTTTAAAATAAAAAGTGAAAGTATTTGTAACAAGAAGATAAGAAAAAATTAAAAAGAGGAAAAAGGTAGTACGGCAGGTAATGAATATGTAAAATAAAATTTTGTTTAAAAAACGCAAGATAAAGCAAATTAAATTATTTTTATTGAATATTTTTTAACTTATTTAAAATTTGCTTAATTAGACTAATACTATATTTTTCAATAAATAAAAAAAAATTTTATATATTTATTTCATATCGTTTATATATTTATTTCCAATTTCTTATAAAAAAAACATGTTGATCCTACCTTAATACCTGCATTCAGTAACTTTTATTACGATAACCGATTCACTATAATAAATATAACGAAAATTCATTGACATTGCTATTCAGTAACAATTTTAGCGATATTCGCAGTCGGTTGAAGTAAAAAAAATTCAATCAAAATCTCAAATTCATTTGGTTTTTACGGTTTCGGGCACCAAATCCTATTGTTTTCGCTACGATGTCCGTCTCTCCGTCACAAGCTGTTTTCGCGAGAACCGTTATAGCTACGAACTTAAAATTTTCACAGAATGTGTAAAACGTTGGCCGCTACAACAAAAAAATATATGACAATTTAAAATTAAAAGCTATTCAAAAGCGACCAACGAAAATTTTTGAAAACCTAATGTAATATACAGACAATTTACACAAAAATACACAAAAAAAAAAGTGTATTTTAATGCAGACCATAACAATTAGCTAGGAAATTTAAAAAACTCAAAATTAAAGGATATTTTATCAGTTAATGTAATTTTGACAACTTGTGGTATCTTGGTAACCGTAAGAGCAAACTATATAGTAGTATGTTTAGGGCGGTTCTGAACCACTTTTTCCATATAAAATTGTTCTCATGCCTACGCTACAGCCGGCATTATGGGTTGAGTGATCGGTATGTTACATTTGTTATATGAGATGAGCAGATAGGTAATGATGGCCTAAGTCCTATTTTGGGAATTCAAAACCGGGAAAACCCAAAAGGGTGACAACCCTGTTACAAATTAGGGATTTCGGCGGATTGTCATGCTAATCTGGTTTTCAGATCAGGTTATCAGGTAACACATCAGCACGAAAATCCCTATTTGTAGCAGAGTTGCCAACATTTTGGGTTTTTCCCAGTTTTGAATTGTCAGCACAGGACTCAGCTCACCATTACCTATCTACTCATCTCATAAAACTCTTAAAATTTCCAACAAAAACGCCAAAACAAAAAAATCGCCAAACCGAAATATCGCCAACATTTTAAAAAATGGGAAAGAGAAGGCTCCAAGACTAAAAAAAGTCGCCGAACGAATCGCCAAAAACATAAAATTAAACACCAACAATTTAAAAAATCCCAAAAACGTAAAAAAGCGCCAAAAGTAAAAAAATCCCCAAAATCCCGAAAAAACGTTTAACATGTACTAAATTTTTTTTTTTAAGAAATGTCTACTTCAGGTAAAATATTCGATTATATAAGTAGGCTAAAGTTCGTATAGTATTACATATGTATGTAGTGGCCGTATGGAACCCTACGTGTGCCAGACAAAGTCGCACCTTACTGAATTTATTCTTTATTATTTTTTGTACTTTTCGCTTATTTTGACATTTGCTATGCAGAAATGACACATGATAAAAATTAACGGACCTATGTATAAGCAAAAATTGGCATGAAGTTAGCATAAGTGGCAAAATTGAACATGATCTGAAAGAGTTTTGCGATGAAACTTCACATTAAAAATCATGTTAGGACTTAGAGGTGGGTTAAAATTAGGAAATGCGACCATTTTTAATGTCAAATTGTATGGAGGAACTCGTTAACATCTAATTCAATTTCGTCACTTATGCTAACTTCATGCCAATTTTTGCTTATACATAGGGCCGTAAATGGAGATTAAAATACGGTTTACGGTTCGCCAAAAGTTAGAGAATGCACTTAAAGTTCTATGCAACATTCTCCCAACATTTTATAGTGAAAATTTTTGTAACAACATTTGTAAACATGTAAGAATAAAGAGAATTGTGTAAGTGTGAAAGCCGCTAATTGGTGTAATACTCTTTTATAGTTGTTAGCTATTTGAGATGAAAATAATATTTTATTTTTTCTTTACAAATCACACCTTCCCCCACACTTTAGTTCACTCAGCTCGTTTGTGCCTGTTAGTTGTCGCTCTGGGGATGTGTTTAAGCTTAAGCTCAGTTATTGTTATTGCTCAATATTGGTTCGTTATTGTTTGATTTTTCCACTGGAAACATTTCTACTATTGTACAACTAAAAGCCATAAGCAGAGTCACAACAATAAATTTATTCACTAAACACTTGTTACAATTATTGCTTTTGATTGCTGTGATGATATCCTGGGGACAAAGTCACTAGAACTGTTGGTATTATAGGTTTTGTAGGGAGACAAATAATACAAATTTTCGTTTTGTCATTGGTATTTATATTTTTGTTTGTATAAATAATAGTGTTTATATTGTTAAGTTAAAAAGATTGTAACAAATCATAATTTAAAAGACGGCAATAAGAGGATTTCATAAGTATTTTAACGTAAGCAATTTCATGGAGAAGCAATAAGCTTGTAATAAATATATTTATTATTATTATTTGCTTAAATAAATTTTAATATGCAGCAGTGTTTACTTTGGGCATGAGCTTTTCTGCTTCATGTAAGCCTTATGAGAGCAATAGAGATAACAATAACAGCAATAGAATGATTTGTAATTTTAAGAAACACCCTAAGATCTAATTGTGATTTTTTTTTATAAATTAATTTTCTACATAAAATTTCTATAAACATTTATTTTCTCATAATAAAAAAAAGAGACGCTAGATGCTTTAATTTTAAATTAAGATATCAAAACTTCCACCATCATGATACTGCAGAACAATTTTTAAACGTATTATATACATACAAACATAAGTATGTATATTCTTTGCTAAAGCACACACACACACACACACACAAGTTACATTTTACATCCCTGCAGAAAATGCGAATAGTGAAATTGTATTGATTTACTAGTGACATTGTCAGTAGTATTACTGACCAGGTGTACCCCAGCCAATGTAATTATCTATTGACATTTAACATTAGCTTGTCATTGAAAATCCACCACTAGACTGTAGCAATACTGACTAAGTAGTTCTTTTGGGACCACATGGAGACATTGGCACCAAAGATTCACTAGTAAATTTTAGGGTCTCTAGTCTACAATCGATATTTCCTCGCTCGATGTCAATAGTAAAATTGTAGTGATTTACTAGTGACATTGTCAATAGTACAACTGAATAGATGTACCGCAGCCAATGTAATATACCAGTAGACTTTAGCACTATTCTTTTACGACCTCGTCTACAATTATATAAGGGTTGGGGCAACAAACTTAAATACATACATATGTACGTAAGTTTTTAACATTATTGCATAGCATAATAAAAAAGAAAAACAGACTATTATTGACATTCATTGACAATGTCACCAGAAATACACTGGAACTGTTGTCTCTAACGTATCTCTACTCGCGCATAAAAAGGAAAGTTGTCGACATTTCAAGTAGTGCAATTGTCGATATAGAAAAGAGTATTGACATAGAGATATATGGTTCTAGGCTGACTAGAGGGATTTTATATTACATTTGTTCCATACATCTAAAAGTATTAATACAATGAAAACTACATTTCTTGTATCCTTGAACTGCATTTAGCGTTAATGTATGCAAATGGTTTTTCCTTTCTTGTTTTCCTATTTCTGCCATTAGAAAATACATGAGCATGCATAAGCATGTTGGTTAGTAATGGAACTGCCTGCATTGAGAGTTACAGCCACAACTAATCTTCCAAATAAACGGCATGTGCGGCATAAATTTAATAAGACTGTTTTACATATTACCATTTTCATGTCTTGTTTAATATCGTTTATGTTTATCATAAAATGTTGGGTTTGAAGCTGTTCGTACTACAAACATTGACGACATATTTACATATTTACATGCATTTTAATTTGAAATTCCTGAGTATTATGAACTGGATTATTATATTTTTATGTTCTCTGTAAATACGAATGTCAATAACGCAGTCATTGCCAGGGAAAGTATATGTAGAAATCATATATATAACCATCAGTCATAATTGCCAAGTAAAAAAAAATAATAATATTAGGAATGGCATTTTCAAAGATATTTTTTGCAACAAAATGCATAGATTTATTTGAGATTTACAATAATACTTCAGTCATATAGAAAAATGTTCTCTCGTCCCCTGAATGATTGCAGTATAATTCAAGCAAAAATATCTGTAATCAAAAAATTCAGTAAATTGTGACTTTGACTCGTACACGAAGGTTTCCTTGCGAATACCCTTCTCATTTACTCAAACAACGTCATAACTCAAAAAAGTAGTTTGCCACAAAACGAGTTTAAACTTTTCAATTTACAAAGAATTTAATGTAGAAAAAAATTTAATTTTTCTCTCAAGAGGTGAGTAAACAACATATTTATGTATATAAAATTTTTACACAATATGAATAAAGGTAGGCTTACATGACTGCCGCAAATACACCAATCTGACCCAATTTTTATTGTGCTGAATTGGTGTACAATAATAAAGTTGTCCCCACTGTTGCAATCACATGATTGCCCCATTTTATAAAACTTTGATTGCCGCAGATTGACGAAGAATAAATTTGTGGCAATAGTTGCCGCATCCCGGTCATACTTGCGGCAACACAAACAAACAGCTAATTTGGTAGTTTTTATTTTGTTTTGTTTTAGGTGCAAATGGTTTTCTTTTAAAAAGAAATACATTTTCTTCTGCTTTTATTTTGTACGTGTAAATGGTTTATTCGTTTAAAAGAAATAAAATTGCATCTGCTTTGCATATTTTGTGCTCATTAAATATACAAAACAGAGGCAATTTTCGCTCTTTTAAACTAATAAAAACCATATACATGAGTTAAGATTGGCTCACAGTTCCATATTAACGTTTCAAAGAAGTTATAATTACATATAAAGTAAGTTTAAGTTTCAGTTCTTATGAAAACACATGGAACATACGAAGAAGTAAATTCATTTAAGAAATTGTCGCGTATTGGCTACTTTGATTGCAGCTCGAGAACACAATAAATATTGGTGCATTTTTAACATTTTTATTGGGGCATTGTTGCCTATCAAACATTCACATGATTGCCGCACCAGAGTTGCATTTGATTTGTGCATATCAGCACAATATTGTTCTCGATTGTCGTATGAGGCAATAAATTGTAAAATCACATGCTTGGAATATAAAAGGGACAAATAATTTATGCATTGCGGCAATCGTGTGATCCTACCTTAATGATATGAGGAATAATTCTGCATCCTAATGTATTATACATATATGTATACAGACAAATATATACAGACATGTGAAATGTTAAAAGCTAGTGCATTTTTATGCAGACTAAACCAATAAACTCCGAAATTTAAAAAATACCAAAATTAAAGGATATTCCATCAGTTATTTTGACCACTTGCTGTATCTTGGGCCCCTTCATCCAATATACAATATTATTGCACATTAGGTATGGAATAGTGGAAGATTTTTCGATTTCGACTTGCAAGAACCCCTCATTTTATGAGGATCGGAAAAAAACTATTTGAGCCAGAAAATGGTGGCGGTCAGATGTGGACAAAGGTCGCCTCTTCGTTCTCAAAGTTGAGGATAAAAGCAAAAAAATTAAAAAAAAAAATCATATATAACTTACCGGTGTCACCGATAAAAGGGTCAAATGTATGACAAGCACCCATTAATTTTCACTGCCCAACATCTTTTTCGAACACACCGACCGCCTAACTCCTCTCCTTAATCAGGCTCCTTAACAAAGGGAAATTTTTTATAAAATTAACTCGCAGGGCTCTAACTTCCCCTAGCGCGTACCTCTCAAGCTCAATGCATGACCAACCTCCAATCTTTTTTCAATACAAAGATTTTCTCTAAGCATACTTATCGTCTATCTTCAACCATTAAGGTGGTCCCCATACAAAAAATAAGTTTTTTTATAATTTTTTTTATAAAAGCCGCTTGTTCCGCTTTTATGGTGCCTCCCAGGTAGGTGAAATGTAGGACTGGCCCACAGTAATTTTTCATCTTCAACATTTCCTCCGAACATACCTATGCCCTATCTCGACTCCTTAAGGGTGCTCCCATACAAAGGGGAAATTTTTATAAAATTTACTCGCAGGACTCTAACTGCCCCTACGGCATTCCAATCGAAGTCCAATGCATGACTAACTTCCAATATTTTTTCTATACAAAGATTTTCTCTAAGCATACTTATCGTCTATCTTCACCCATTAAGGTGGTCCCCATACAAAAAATATGTTTTTTAATAATTTTTTTTTAAGAAAGCCGCTTGTTCCGGTTTTAGGGTACCTTCCAGGGGGTTAAAATGAAGGACCGGCCCACATTAATTTTTCATCTCCAACATTTCCCTTGAACATACCTATGCCTTATCTCGACTCTTCAAGGGGGCTCCCTTATAAAAGGAAAATTTTTATAAAATTTACTAGCAGGGCTCTAACTGCCCCTAGGGCGTACCTATTGAAGTTAAATGTAGGATGGACTCTAAATATTTTTTCAATACAAAGATTTACTGTTAACATACTTGACATCTATCTTCAACCATTAAGAGGCGAAATCTTGAAATGTTCAAAAACGCTTAAAGTCAATAATCTTAAAATTAAAAAAATGCCGAAAAGAAAAATCGCCACAAAGGAAAAAAGCGCTAAAATTAAAAATAACACCATTGATAAAATGAATCTCTAAATGCAAAAACAAAATCACCCATACTGAAATTATCGCAAAAAAAACTAAAAAATCGCAACAAAACGAAAAAAACGACAAAACGAAAATTTCGATAATAATAAAAAATTGCTATAACTAAAAAATCATTAAAAATAAAAAAACTACCTAGAAATATTGCAAAAAAACCAAAAAAAAAATAGCCATAATTAAAAAGCTCCAAAAACTGAAAAATCGCCAAAATTAAAAAAAAAATCGAAAAGGAGAACAAAATTCGCAAAACAAAAAAAAAACGCTAAAACTAACAATATACGCCAAAACAAAAAAAAAATCTAAAAAATTGCAAAACCAAAAAGCGCTAAAATTAAAAATAACGCCAAAGCAAAAAAAAAAAACAGAAAAAATCGCTAAACGAAAAAAACTCTAAAATAAAAAAAAACTGAATAAATCGTCAAAAAAAAACGGAAAAATCGCAAAACAAAACAGGGCTAAAAATAAAAAAAAACGCCAAATCAAAAAAACTGAAAAAATCGCAAAACAAAAAAGAGTTAAAACTAAAAAAAAACGTGAAACTTTATTTTTTTTAAATATATACATCAGGTGAAAAAACTCGCTTAAAGTTCGTGTAGTAGCGCTCATTTACTTAAATAACGTCATAACTCAAAAAATACATTTTTCGTTTTGGCGTTTTAGCGCTTATTTGTTTTGCAAGTTTTTCGTTTTTTTTTTGTTTTGGCGTTATCTTTAACGGGTATATTATGGCCTTGTTGTATCAACACACAAAAAAATCGCACTGCTATTTAGTTTAACACTTCTTTTCAGGCTGTCTCGATTGAGAATCAATCAAGTTGTGGTTATGCTTTAAATAAATGCTGTTATTTCGTTTTGGTAAGGGCAACTAGTTCTGTTGGTTAATCTTACTATTTTTTGTTGTTTTTTTTTGGTACTTTATATTGGTTTTATGCTGTTGTTCCGTTTCGGCAAAGAAAACTATTTTTGTTGGTTAATATTACTATTTTTTGTTGTTACTATAACAATAGTCGCTGCAGTTTGCTTATATCTTGTTAGCTAAAATCTCTTTGTACTTTATATTGATTTTATGCTGTTGTTCCGTTTCGGCAAAGAAAACTATTTTTGTTGGTTAATCTTACTATTTTTTGTTGTTACTATTACAATAATCGCTGCAGTTTGCTTATATCTTATTAGATAAAATCTCTTTGTACTTTATATTGATTTTGTGCTGCTGAAAATTTAATATATGATTCTGGGTGCGGTAATAAAGGTCTTACCAACAAGACACAAACTTGGAAGCCTGATTTCAAGTCTTTTATGAAATAAATAAAAATGAATAATTAATATATGAAATTTATTTAATGGGATACCAAGAAGCAGGAGAGAAATCTTTAATTCAAAGAATTTTTGCAAGACTGATTTAAATTGGGATTGATTAGATGACAATTGTGTGGGTGGATATAGAAGAAAAGTATATGTGATTGTTTTAAAAATATTTATTGAATTTCCTATAAATCTTCTTCGTATATAGTAAAGTTAGCATTTACATTCTCGAAACGCTGGTATTCTGCTGTATCAAACTATTGTTATATATATTTTATTTAACTGCTCCTCATTGGTTAGTTTAACCAGTGGCGCTGTTTGCTGCTTTTCATTAAAGTTTGTTACATTTGTCTATAATTTTGTTTCTGTGTAGTTTTTGTTGGCTATTAGTTTAATTTTTTTCCCCCCATTTTATTACGCTGTCTCTTACAGTTCGCTGACAATGTGTGACATTGACTGTTGTTAATGCGTTGAAAAATAAGTATAAAATAGAGTGCCAAGTATTGATTTTTGGTGCTTTTTTAATATAAAATAGAACAGCCTATAACAACAATGGTAACAATCTAACAGGTACAAAAGTAAAGTTGAATGTGCTCGTATGTACTTTCAGCCTACCTTGACAAAGTCGTAAAACTTTATAAAAACTTTATAACAATAGCAGACATTAAGCAAAACATTTCATTGTCAAAAAAAAAATAACAAAAACTGTAATGTGTAATAAAAACAAGATGAATTTTAATATTTTTATGTTGCTTTTAATAAGATATTGCCTACGAAGATATATTTTTATTTTTATCATTAATATAAAATAAGTTGAAAATAATGGAAAAAAATATTTGAGATTCTATTAAAATTAAATGAATGAATTTGGTGTGTCCACAAAATCGGAAACAGTCACAACTCATAATTTTCAAAATGGTTTTGTTTTTTCGTAGGCCAGTTCCTTGAAAAGATATATAAAGACGTCCGAAATTTCTTTTACCATACAGTCTTCCTGAAGAATACAAAGTACTGTTATGCCTGGTTTTATGTTACATACTAAAGCCCTTCGCAAGACCATTTATAAGAACTTTCAAGACATCGAGAGATTTTTCAAATGCTTTACTACAGTGAAATATTCTAAAACAAACGCTAAACAACACTGTTGGCAAGACAAACAACTGAAACAAACGCTAAACAACACTGTTGGCAAGACAAACAACTCAAACAAATGTCTCGCCAACAGTGTTGTTTAACGTTTGCTTTCGAATATTTCGCTGTAGTAAAGCATTTGAAAAATCTGTCATGTCTTGAAAGTTCTTATAAATGGTCTTGTGCAGGACTTTATTACATACTTGCGTCATTTGTACAGTATCAAAGTTGTTTGCCACTCCTGAACATCTGGAACATCTAGTGCGCGATATATATATATATATATATATATATATATATATATATATATATATATATATATATATATATATATATATATATATATATATATATATATGTATATATATATATTGTTGCGCAAAAATATTCGAACAGGGCTAATGTAAATGTTTTTATAAAGAAAACAGTTGGTAAATAAAAGGAACTATCTAGAAGTATTTAGCTAAAGAGCTTAACGTACACACATACACACAAAAAAGTGCAAACGCATGGTAGAAACAACTCTGTCTTAGCAACAATGCACAGTATTACCAACATAGAAGTTGTTACACAGTAACTCTGAAATTCAAAATAACGGCCAATCGAATTATCTACAAACACCTAGAAACAGTAACATAAATTTTCCATATTGTGTTAAAAGACTTTTTGATCTCTTGTCTACTAATACACACTTTACTAAGTACACAGATTTCATTACGCCATCTAAAAGCACATAGCGAACATTTTGGAAACACTCCCTGTGTGAGAGTCGGTCATTGTTAATCAGATAAAAGTCTAGTCAACTTGAAGACAACTTGCGGAAGTAATTAAGTAAAAGCAGTGAGTCTGTAGTGTTGTATAAACAGTGAGCATAAGCAGAATAAGTCTTCTGTGTGTGACCTGTCAGTCAGTCAGTTGTGTGAGACCTGTATATACAACAAGGAGGAAGACCTAGTGGTACCCAGTTGTGGTACATTTAAGTAATCTATATCTCTTGAATTGGATTATTTTATAAGTTTATTTATTAGTAAACAAATTTCATTCTTAACCCTAGTTAGTACACTAGAAATCTAGATTTTTAATATAATTTAAATTTTAAGTCTGGTGCTAAATTTAGTATAATTTTTTTATTGTTAACTTCACTTAAAGAAACAAAAACTATATTCAAATAGATGATTTCTTACTACAATGAAAAAAAAGTATCGTTGCAGAATAAAGTTTTTATATTTCATGTGGTTTTCAATTTTCTAAAAGCAATATGGAAATATAAAACAAAATCCATTTTACTAAAAGAAATATACAAGTGTAAGAGAATAAATAAGATACTTGCAGCAAATGAAAAATAAAAGTTTCGTATGCAAATGACATAAAGGCGAGTAAGGATACTTGATTGGAAATAGCATAGAATGGAAACATAGTTTTTATATTTATTTTTATTTTAGTTTAGGACTTTTTTCATGCAGTGCATGTTTTCAACACATTTATTACCTTTCTAATAAATATAACCAAATCAAAAACGCCTGTTCCCTGTATTTTAAGATATATTAGAATAACTTTTTTTTAATTTAATCATCTTCAAAAGTAAATACTAAAATGTTAAACATAGTTCAGATTCAGTTCGAAGTTGGTGTCAATCAGGCTAGCACATTTCCTATTAACCTGGTGTGGTCACGCACAATTTTACAAAGATTAGTGTTCTCCCGCTTTTCTAAATTCAACATGGCTTCACTTTGAGCGCTCCAGGTTTGAGCTAAGTTTCGTAGAAATCTATCAATTAGAGGAACATGAAATATATTATTTAATTTATTAGGCATGGCCCGCCCACTTCTTTAAGCTAAAAATTATATCATTCTAAGAGTCGAAACTGTTTGCCCAAGTTTCGTGTGAATCGAATTATTAGAAGTATACATATATATACTTTAATTGTAGTGTTTCGTGGGCATGCACCCGCCCACTTTTTTAAATGCAAAATTGCTTATTTCTGAGATAGCAAAGAATGTGCCAAATTTCTTGAAAATCGGTTAAGTAGAGGCACGTGAAATATAATAATAAATTTAAAGGGAGTGACCCCGCCTGAGTTTTTTTTTCCAGAGCTCAGGGTATGTTCTAAGTTTCGTAAAAATTCAGATAAGTTAAAGAACGTGAAACATATATTCGATTTTAATAGGAGTGGCTCCGCCCATTTTTTAACTTTTGAAATTGTGTCCTTCGCAGCAATCGGATATGTAAAATATAGTAAAATGAGAGTGAAATATTGCGGGCATGGTGCCGCCCAGGTCCAAGTGGAAGCTATACCCTCACAGACAAAAAAAATTAAATCGGTATAAAAGTTACTGAGTTATGCAGTAACAAACATAAAAAATATACCAAAGGTGAAAAGTAATCTTATTGTTTTTCACATAGTGGTATCCCTAAATTCAAAAGGAAAAATATAAGGATTACTTTAAACTTAACTACATTGTGTGTTAAAGTAACCAACAAGTTCGTTCACCCTGGTGTCGTTAATGCTAAAAAGATGAGGAGATAAGGGCACACATTCTCTGCGAGTGTTTTGTCTTATGTAACAGTAGAAGGCAAGTTTTTCATTCTGGCTTTCTATTTTTAGAAGATATTAGGCAGGCTTTTCTAATCCTTGTGCTGACTTTTGCAAAGAGAGTTACGCAGAGCTTGATTTAATTAACATATTTATGGAGCAAAAGATCCACTAGAGTTGTCACAGTGCCGGTCTGTGGAGCCGATCTGTCTTCTATTCCATTCTAACGTGCTCAGATAGCGAAGTTCTTGATTAGATATTTCCTAAAATGAAGATAGCTTTCGCTTATTGTAATTAATGTTAAGTCCTCATTGCTTATTTCAATTTTTTTGAGGGCTTTAGAAGGCCCTGACTTTATTTGAACTCACAACCTGAAAGAAAAATTTAATTGAGTTTCTACTTGAAAAACTAAAAGCTGTCTTTCATTAAGCTCTTTCCATTTTTAAATTTAAATTTAACAAAGAGTGTGTAAAAGATCATCGAAATTTTTTATTCGCCTATTTGTTAATGCCCCTAGATATGAAATGTAACATCTTGCAAATGTACGTCGCTGCTTCGCTGGGAGGCGAGCATTCAAAATGTCAGAAAAAAAATTCTCCTGCAATAAACACGTTTAATTTAAAGAAAAAACTAAAATCAATTAAAAATTTTATGGACTCAATGAAACTTTTAGTTAAATTAAATTTTTGAACAAAAGTTTAATTGAATCAATTAAATTTTTAATTGATTTTTGGTCTTTCTTTTCAATTAAACGAGTTTATCGCAAGAACATTTTTTTCTGTGTAGTTTTTGTGAAATAAATAAGGCCTTAAAATTAATAAAAAAAGCTGCCATGAGTCACCTTTTAAATTGAGTTACAGAACACCCCTGAATGTTTCTCCTAAAAATATTAGATACAATTCATTTTATTTTAATGTTTTTTTTTTTGAGTTTTCAGCATAATCAATTTAAAGTGGGATATTTTGGGCATTTGTCGTTTTGAGGCGGTGTATCTCTGTTCAGCTCTGTTTCATGCACTCAGAGAAAAATCTGATATCATTCATGCAAAAACGACCATCAGCATGAATTCATGAATTAAGTTAGCCTTATTTAAGCAAAATAAATATATCGTTAAGCCAAATTTTAATCAAAAGTTCGTATCATTTTGCCGGGACAATGTGTGACCTTGGAAATTTTATATACGGAATGCATGCAGAGGCGTGATTGAAAAAATACTGCGTGCGTATCGTGAATCATGAAATACTAACGAGCACATGTCTGGTGAAAGTTGTATCAACAAACGTACATGTCGTTCATTTACTTCAATAGTGTCATAACCCAAAAAATTTATTTTTATTATTATTATTATTATTATTAGTATTATTTTTTCTTTCAGTGTATAACTAAATTAAGTTCTTCATTTGATAAAATATGTTAAATAAAACTAAAATAAATAAACGATTATATTATAAATGTGGTTGTATAAATTATTGCCTGTAGGATATATTTATTTTTGGGAAACTATTGGCAAATTAACACCTAACGAGAACATTTAAATAGTTATTGCGGACATTATTGCTATTGAAAACGATGGCCTGCTCTATATGTCTAAAACAAATTTATATTTAACAAAAAAATAAATTTTTTCAATTTGTATGTAACATTTAACATGTTACCGCAAAGTCAATAATAAAAATTATAAAACAAATACAGACATTTTGCACAAACAAATTAATAACAATAAAACTTATATTTGCTTAAATGACATTATTGATACAGAGTACAACAATTTATTAAACTGAATTTGAATAAAACTTATGGCAAATATTTGTAAAATGCAATAATTCAAAGTAACTTAAATAAAATTTACACGTGAACTGTAATATGGACAAAGTTTATGTGCAAAATTTATAAATATGTTTACGTTTGTAATGCAAAATATTTACACATAAATCACTTAAGAATTAAAGTTTAAATCCATTTTTTATCGAAAGCAATTCGAATGGACTCGTTTGGAAAGATTTGACTACCAACGCATAAACTTATGCCTGTGCAGATAAATTCCAATTCAACTAGCAGAGACAGAAACCAGAATTTCTAACATGGCAGAGTTGTGCACATAGCAGAGCACTGTTAAGTAGTTAACAATATGTATGTAGTTGCTAAAAGAATTCGGACACTTAAACCTTCGGGAGGGATAAAAAATAAATATATTAAATAAAAATCTATTTAGGAGGTATTTAATGAATTAGATTTAAGCAAACAAATGTCAAACTTAAACTTAAACTTAAACCATTATCAAGATCAATGGTTATTTTGGCCAAATATGGAACTGTACATCTACCACAATACATACACAATTGGTGTCTAATATAAATTATTTCATGAGACTACTTAAATATCTCCGCCATTCCATATTTTAGCAAACTGCATTGCAATTCACTAACTTTTTTAACGATAATCGTATCGTTAAAACAATTATAACGAAAATCTATCGAATTTGCTATTCAGTAACATTTTTAACGATATTCGCTGTAGCTTAATGTCAGCTGTGTCGTTATTTAAGCGACAATAATGTATGTGCTGTTAATTTTATCGACAAAAATCAAAAGAAAATATCAGCTGCGTACTATCGTTAAAAATAAGTTACAGAATCACACAATCGTTATTGTAAGCGACAAAATGTATAGACAAAAATTACGATTGTCGAATCGTTAAAAGTTACTGAATCGCACTACTGATCACTAATATTCTCAATAAAATTATTTTTCTTATAGCTAATTTATTGGGTCTATGAGAATTATTTTCAATATCCCACGCTTATAGTATCATTAAACACCTCTTGGAGCAGTTTTTTTTTTAATATTTTTTCCCCAAAACCTTGGAATTAGGACAAGATTCCTCATAACCCTTAAGCAACAACTGCTAAGTAACTAACAGTTATGTAACAGTACACATAAAGCATATTATGTTAGTGTTTTCGAATTTTTATGTTAATATTTTAGTTTTACAAACAAAAAATGAATGATTTTATTGTACAGTTTTATAATCCATATAGAACAAAGTTAAGCATGATTTTCTAATACTTCATTTTATACAAGAAGATAATAACTGCTCTAGTACCCCCACTCGAAAACTACTTAATATAATACCAGAAAATTAGAAAATTTTCTCTTTAGAAATAGGGTTAGCTAAAAAACAGCAGCTTGGTCATTTATTGGTATCTCGTAATTTCATTGTAAAATTTTATAATCCATATAGAACAAAATTTGGAATGATTTCGGAATACTTCATTTATACAAGTAGATAATAATTGCTCTAGTACCACCACTCGAGAACTACTTAACATAATACCAGAAAATTACAAAATTTTACTTGTTTCTCTTTAGAAATAGGGTTAGCTAAAAAATCAGCAACTTGATAATTTATTGATATCTCGTAATTTTATTGTAAAATTTTATAATCCATATAGAATGAAGTTTGGAATGATTTCGTAATACTTCATTTTATACAAGTAGATAATAGCTGCTCCAGTACCCCGACTCGAAAACTACTTAGTATAATACCAAAAAATTACAAAATTTTACTTGTTTCTCTTTAGAAATAGGTTTAGCTAACAAACCAATAACTTGGTCATTTATTGATATCTATATAACTCGTTAAATGAAATTTGATTTAAACGCTGTTTTCCCCTGATATAATGGTGTCGCATATCAAGGTGTTTATTTTTTTTTGGATGATTAACTTCATGTATTGCACCTTGATTGTCACAATACATTTTCGTGGGATTTAGCTCATCAAATTCAAAGCTTAACTCTTTTTCCAGCATTCGAACCCAAATAATTTCTGCTAGCGCCATATATTCGACTTCTGTTGTAGATAATGAAATAGTTGGTTGACGTTTACTGTTCCAAGAATATTGGCATTTTGTAATATGTTCACGTAAGCCATTACAGATCTTCGATCTTGCAGATCATTACCTCAATTCAGAATAACTTTATTATTACTATTTTTATGAAAATGCAATTTATAATGTAAGGTTCCTTTATATAACGAAAAATGCTTTAGCAGCTATCCATTGAATTCGCGACGGAGAACGGGTACATTTTGCTTCATTTTTGTCTTCACACTCAGATTTTGAAAATTTTTGTAAATAGATATCGAATTACATTTACATTTACATTTGCATTTTACATTTCATATCGTTTTAGATCATATGAGCAATATAGTCCTATTGATCAATAAATATATACTTTTCAGTATTACTTATACGCATTCCCAAGCAATATTATGCATCTCGCAAAATTTTTATTTTAAAATTTTTCCTATACCGAACATCACGCAAATGTTCGCCATAGCTTTACAGCATAAAAAATGTTCCTGCCATAAACACCTTTAATTGAAAAAAAAACCCAAAAATCAATTAAAAATATTATGGAGTCAATTAAACCCTTAATTTAATTAAATTTTTAAGCAATAGTTTAGTTGAATCAATTACATGTTTAATGGATTTTTGGTTTTTTTTTTAATTAAACGTGTTTACCGCAGGAAACTTTTTTCTGTATTTGCAGGCTGCGGCGCAGCGAAAATACCCAATTCACTTCAGATGCACATGTGAAATTAGCAGGCACAAACCTCTGAAACCACGTGTCAATATCATCAATTTCTGGCCAAAAAAAAAATATATTGTAGTTATCGGTCTGAAGCGCAGTAGGTATTAATGGCCTGTGTGTTAGGTTAGGTTAGCAGGCTGTGGGTAAGGAAGTGCGAAATTTAGAGTCCTGCTCACTTGGTTCCAATACAATAATCCCTTTGTGCTGCCTGTTAGTTGAAGAGAAGATAGTGAGAGAGGGTGATAGGAAAGGGATAGTGATATAGAAGACAGGTGGTGAAGGAAGAGATAGAGGGAAGCTTCATTATTTTACAACTCTGCTTTTTTGCACGCTTTTTTTAATAATGCAGCGTTGCAGGGCCATCTGGTGTCGTTAAGGTGTTTTATTGGTTATTTTACTTCGCCGATGATTCATTCTGCTACACAACGAAGGAGGGCGGTCTGATGTTACATTACGATTAGTATCTGATGAAGTCGCTATAGGTTTTAGTGACCAGTGCCTTATGCCTGCATCACTCGAATTTTTCAAACAACAACTGATACAAAGGACACTAATACACATCCGATAAATGCGTGGTGTTGTTATATTTAATGACTGTCGGACACCGGGCTCGAACTCAGTACCTGCGGTTTTGTAGTCAACGTGCCAACTACTTCAGCCAACGCCACCCTTTGCCTGAGTGTTACTTCTCTTGCAAAAAAAAAGGAAAAACAGAGAGGTTTCTTGGGACACCCGATTAGAGCTATGCTGCTTAGCTATATAAAACAAATTTCATGTGTTAAATAACAATGCAATAAAATTATATTATATGGTGATGTCAAATTCACAAAGAAATCGAAACAAAAATAAATTTATAACTGTAATAGTGTCGATTATTTTTGTTACGAAAATCACGCTCTAGCTCCTGTGTCGTGGCATAAAGATCATAGCTCTAAAAAATATATATTTTATGATAAAACCATTGCATCATTAGCACTTGTTGTTGAACGCTATTTGGGTTCATGGTGATTAGGCCAAACAATTTGCCAAATGAAGTTTCAACACTATGGCCGCTAGCAACTGTCAAAGTTCATAAAGTATCTCTTTGATAAACCTTCACAAGTTTATGTTTCATATTTTATTTTTATATGTTGTACACATTTATTTTAATATGAAAAGATTAAAGATTAAATTTAAATTTTAAATTTGAAAGATAAATTTAAAACAAGTACATGTTTGAGACTTAAAGAAAATTTCAAAGTTAATACTTGCTATATTTTTATTGGTAAAATACTTAACCCTCCAGCTGTCACATAAAAATATTCATTGAGCGATTCTCAACTGTTTTGGCCATGGCGGCCGATGCTTTAACTTTTGCATTCTTTAAGGTGCTATTGAAGTAGTTGCAAGTATTTATGTCTATTGTTTCAGTATGCCCTTCAGGCACTTGAAAAAAATTTTGAATTGTTAAAAGTTTTGCACACAATAGTTTTGCAATTGTGAGCAAATAAGTGTTGCTGGAAAATTTTGCGGAAAACCATAATGCCAAGATAGAAAAAAAAAATAAATAAATTAAGCATGACAAAAATACAAGCAGCAGAGCTACGAGTACAACAATAAGAGATGACTAAAAACATAAGAAATACTGAAGCAGTCATGCTGTAAACAATAACGGAATAAAACAAAGGGAAACGGAAACAAAAGCGCTTTATGTTTGCGGATATAGACACTTGGATGTGTTCGTTTTGTTGAAAGCTTATTTTTTTTTTTGCAATAGTCTAAAGCCGAAAGGGTTTTAGAATGGAAATTAAACAAAATATGAGAAGTAAGTTGTAAGTAAATATTTTTTAATGGCAAAAAAGAAATAAAGTAAAGGAAACAAGTCAAAGTAATGATCTATATAAATATATTAAAGTCTTTAACACTGCAAAATTTCTGCTTTAAGGGCAGTTGTTTTCTTTTGTTTCACTATCTAGTTTAGTTTCTTAATGGAATTATCCTTTGCTATTATTGGTATTAAACTTGCAGCTACTGCTGCTAAATAGTTATATAAACACCTTCACTCTAAAGCAAATGGAAAGAGTTTAAGGGCAAACGCCAGAGCACTTAGAGAATTTCATGATATTTTTTGTAGTTCCTTTTTTAACACGCTCCCATTTAATACATTCCACTTAACAACATAGTAAGATAAACAAGTAAACAATTTTAACACGTATCTAGATACATACAGAGACAACTTAACACACATACTATTTACAAGACGACGAAGGTAGTAATGAAAAAGAAAATCACAACCAAAAAGACAATAACCAGTCAAGCAACAACACTTCTTTTGCAGTAGTACGTGACAAGTGTCAACAAAATACTTAAAAGAAAAATACGTACTACGGCAGCAAACAACAGTTCAATTGTTTTAGTTGATCAAATGGATATAGTTATATAGAAAATTGAACAGCAAACTGGGGAAAGGAATATATAAATTGAAAAGTAAATAAACAATTTAGCACTTGAGCAAAGGCCAGCGACCTCTAAATTGTTATAGGTAAGTGTCTAGTTTATTTTTTGCAGATGAGTAAAAGCTTATATGGCAAATAAAATGGTGGCTTATAGAAAAAAAGTCAATTTGAGGATTACTCCTGCCATTTTAGGCAGATATACACAAACACTTCGAAAGGTCCTGCTACGGATAATGCAAGTAACTGCATTAAATTGTAGAAACATAAAACGGCCAATAAGTTACTGCTACGTCGAAAGCCAGGCAGTGCTAAAAGCTTTGAGAGCCCTTCACTTGCTTATGGACAAGGCAATGCCTAGAACTATTACTAGGTGTTACCTTCTTTAGGAAAGGTATAGTGGTAGAGAAGATAGATAGTGAGAGAAGAGATAGAGAAAACCTTAATTTTTTTTAAACTCTGCTGTTTTGCACGTTTTTGTACAATGCTGCATTGCAGCGCCTCTGGTGCCAATCAGCCGTTTTAAATTTCGAAGCTGTATTGGGTTCCTGGCCACAGCAGTGTTGATGAGGGAATGTCTGACAGATCGGAGAAATTACCGATAGATCATTACTACAGGGAACTCAGTAATTGGGTGGAGAGCAGGACCAACAGTTTATAGCGAAGTAGATTCTCTAGGCTCATGTAGCTAAAACTTAACCTAGGAAGAGCCAAACTATTACTGTATATGAATAGGAAGGCAATACGAGTCTTGACAGGCGCGTTGACTGGTCACTGCTCGGTCAGAGCAAGGACCAGCATTTGGGAAACTGGCACTTCATATATCTGTACAATGTATGGGGATAAAGGGAAACCAGACACCATTAAGCATATTATTGCGCAAAAATATTCGAACAGAGCTAACGTTAATATTTTTATAAAGAAAATATTTGGTAAGCAAAAAGAATTATCCAGAATAGTTTAGCTAAAGAACTAAATACACATGCGTACGCACATACAAGCGTGATTAAATAAACATAAAATCTATAGCAACAAAAATAACGAAATAGCTTCTGCTTGTTAAGAGGATACAGATACAGACATACACATGCATGGTAGTGCAGACAAAAATAAACAACCACCATAAATGTCTTCTTTAATTATGTACATACATACACATATACATACATAGTTAATACATAAAGCAAGCATTGGGAATGCTGCAGATATTGTCTAAACGTAGCTGTTACATTCTGGAAGCCTTGTGCGAGGTATAAAAAGGGCGATGCATCTGCTGGGCAGTTCAGTCTATCATAAAGTCTGTCTGAAGTTCAGTTGTTCATTGTGAAGAGTTGTCTATTAAGAGTTAAGTTCATTATTTTGAAAGAGTAAATCTCAGTTTAAAGTTGTTGATAAATGTACATAAGTGTGTAAAAGTAAAGTCAGTGAAGCATTATTATTGTACAAACAGTGAGCGTCCGCATATTGAGTCTTGTGTGTGAAGAACAGCTGAGAGAGGGTATTGCTTGAATACCAGCACAGCCAGTTTTGTGAGACGAGTATAAACAACAGATGAGTAGACGTGGTGGCAGACAGCTCTGAATCAGTTAAGTAATTTAAGTTGTGGGTGTGTATTTAAGCTCTTAATTAGTATAAGTGTAGCAAGGCCATAAGCTTAGGTGACTGAGCAGACGTTTTGCATGAGAGCATTACTGATATTCCTAAGTGCAAACTGGAGGATATGGGGGCCTTCATCATGGTAATTCAGTGGATTATTGACAGAGAATTGGGGATATTTTCAGTACAAATGGGGTTGTTAAAATTTTGTTTTATTAACGGGTATCGACAGAAGGAAATTTCAATGGAGCCAACTGGGTCACCGAGTGGAGGTGTGTTGTAGCATCACACCTTTCCAACCCAATCTAAACTAATAAGATCCACCAATTCCAATTTAAGATTTCTTCTCATAAACATTGTTTACTATTCTCCACCTTTTAGCTATTATTTGCAATCGTCTAAGGAACGTCTTCCTAATTCGATCGATTGTCGTTTAATAAGTTTTGACGTGATTAATATCCTTGTATTAACGTGTAGGTATTCCTCTTCCATTGGGTGTTTCTTTTCTTAATGGATAGTCGATCTTCTTCTTTGAGAGTCAGTTATATAATGTGTAGAAATACATCTTTCTCCCACAGAAGCTCGAGAAGACCCAAAAAGACTCATTAACTCTGCTGACCCAACTTCTAATACTAGTAGAGTCTCTCGAGTTTTTTTCTAAGAAAAAGTCGTTGGATTTCTACGTTGACGGTTGACTTACATGGCTGCTGGCTTCACGCAGCCATTCAAGTAGAATCTATATGATTCCTTTTTGACCACTTCACCGTCGGTGAACCATATCCAAGTACTGGGATACTTTGATTAAAGCTGAATTCAACCAGTCGCATTGAGATATCTAATAAGGTTACAATAAATCTGAAAGTTCGTCTAGTACATAACTGCCTAAAAAATTTGTACCTCGAGATATGTAAAGCTATACATTCGCAAAGAAAGTGATGATAGTCTCCTTTCTGCTTTCTTCTCTACAACTTCGGCAGAAATTATTATAGGAGAGGTCCATCCTACTAACATGTCTGCCAACCATCCAGTGCTCCGTCACTAATGCGACGAGCCGCTAGCTGTCCTTACGGTTGCTACTTGTTAATTGTATTAAGCGCGTATCATTGTAACAAGGCCACGTCACTCAATTTCTCTAAAATGTTTTGAGTTTCCGGTATAGATTAAAATTCTGGATTTTGGGCAGCTTTAATTTCTTAGACTGATGATAGGTTTTACTCGCTAGATTATTCCACTAATCATTCTATCACTATTAAAGAGCTTAACACTAAAAGAATACAGTTAAAAGAATTTTTTAACAGCAACATTAACGTCTAACTTCAACAGTGAAGCATTCGCGTTTTTTATTTGAATTAAATAAAAAACTTTATAAAGGGACTTCTACTAGCGATTTCCTAGTTTTAACACTTGATAGCGTTTATGTATATTGTTGAAGATACATCTGTCGAATTGGCTGTCATCTATTCCAAAAGTTTTGCCAAATCACCATGGACGGACACAATGTTTAACAACTTGCAAAAATTATAAAATTGTTTCATTCAAAGGAATGGATTTAAAATAAAGCAACTTGTCTTTACAATTGCGCAGAGTAGATGGTCTACCTAAAAACTAACTTTACTGCGTTACAATCTCAGATTAACTGCCATTATGGAAATAATACTGCGGATTCAACTCCTTATACTAGTTACATGGAAAATATTTCTTGACGTAGAGGAGAAGAAACCGGTAAACACCAACTTTGTCACTGCTGGTCCGTTTTAGATATTAAAAGGGCGAATACAGGCAGCTTCCTGCAGGACGTTACAAGGATATCGGAATGCGAGATTAGAAGAATAAGTATTAGGAAAAAATCAGGGGTCTAGTAATCGATTTCGATAACGAGCTGATTCGATCACTTTTTTTCAGTTTGAGATTATGTCATTCGTTATTGTACCATATTATTACATTGTTCGACAGCGAATGCTATAATCTCAAAATGAAAAACGAGATCGAAAGCCACGATTAGGCTCCTGTTTGGTTAAATACCGAGTAAGTAGTATGATTAAGGAATATTTTTCTGTCCTTCCTAACTGGCCCAGCAGCGCCATGGAACCCATCAGGACCCAAATGAGCCGGTTTCTCATAAAATTGACTGTCTGTTAAACTTAACCTAACCTACTCTTACAAAATCCAGGATCTTTGAAAAGCATCACCTCTATTCGTGAGATCTTGCAAGAACTTTCCCGTTTCGCAGACCACAATTTGGTACATTTTGCGTCGTGGCTTAAGTCTGCAACTTTCATTTGAAAGTATGGCATGGTAGAGAGCAACAACAATTGGAAATAGTTCTAGAGCTATTGAATCAAAATTTTAAAACCAATCGGGTTGCAGATTTTACAAAATGAGTCGTAACATAAGTAAATTCTTTCGCCTGACGGCTATTACGAAGGTTTTAAATTGTTTAATAAAACCTATAACAGAATACCGCTGGTATCGCTGAGGATCAATCCCAATATGTGTGAGGTTTTTGCCTCTATTGCCTTTTGAAGAAAAGGCAAATGCAGATGACGCTACTGCTGTAGGGCAGCGTAGCAAGCTAGTTTCTTTTACTAAATATGTACACATCTTTTAATCTGTTATTCCAGAGATTGAGTTAGAACACATAGGTTAGGTTAGGTTAGGTTAGGAGGGGTGGTGCTATACCCTATTTCCACTCGGAGACCCAATTGGGTTAATTGTGATTCCCTTCTGTTGACAAGTAATATTTACGCCCCCCCCAGGAAGTGACCCTATTGTCCTTCATTGAGCCACTGAATTCCCATGATGAAGCCCCTAATGTCCTCTAGTTAACACTTCCCGATATCAGTAATGCTTTCATGGAAACGTCTCCTCAGCCATCTAATCCTATGACGTTGCAGCTTCGCGCAGTGACAGTTAATATGTTCAATGGCTTCTGGTTCCTCTTCATCCCCGCACATCCTACAAAAATCTGTAGTGCCAGTTTCCAAAATGCTGGTTCTTGCTCTGATCGAGCAGTGACCTGTCAACGCGTCTAACATGATTCGCATCGCCTTCCTATTCATGTTCAGTAGCAGTTTGGATCTTTTTGAGGCCAAATAGCCCTCGAGACTCTACAATATTCGCTACTTCACCATGAACTGTTGGTCCTACTCTCTACCCAATTACTGAGTTCCCTATAGTATTGACCTATCGGTAATTTCACCGATCTGTCACACATTAGCTCATCTAGTGCCGATCCTATTCTTGCCAGCTCATCGGCAATTTCATTTCCCTCAACACTGCTGCGGCCAGGAATCCAACATAGTTTGACACTATATTTATCCCTAAGTAAGTTGAGGGCTGTCCTACAGCCACTAACAAGTTTCGATTTGACATTATCTGCCTCCAAAGCTTTTAGCGCTGCCTGGCTGTCGATGTAGAAGATTACCTTCTCACCTTCAACTAGATTCCTGGCCACCAGTTCCGTGGCCCTAAGGATCGCCAATATCTCAGTCTGAAAAAAAAATAGAACACATAACTTTTATGGACAAGTAGCCAAAAGTATGTCTTAACGAAAGCTATTTGATCCCAACTAGAGTCCGCGGGATTGTCACACCTGTAATCTCCCAAGAGATCCTCTTGCGGGAAGCCACCAGCTACAGCGGTTATTAAAGAAAATGTAACCAATGACATTTAGCCTGGTTTATGCCCAGAAACTTGGCGAATTGAACATTTCGGAAATGAGCCAAATAGCAAAACTGCACCGGATATTTGCTCAATGTTATATTTTTTTTTTAAGTAAAGTAACACTCAGGCAATGAATGTCTACTACTACTACTACTAGGTGTTACTTTCTTAAGGAAAGGGATAGTGATAGAGAATACAGTTGCTGAAGAAAGAGATTGAGGAAAGCTTCATTCTTTTACAACTCAGCTTTTTGCACGTTGTTAATAATGCAGTGTTGCAGCGCCCCTGGTGTAAATGAGGCGTATTACATTGTTGAAGCTGTGTTTAGCAGCCATCTTAGTGGTTATTTTACTTCGCCGATGATACTGTTGCACAATACCGTCGAAGGAGGGCGCTCTTCTGTTACATTAGTATTGTATTTTACAAATATTGGCGTGAATGAACTTTTTAAATTAATAATAAAAAAAAACAATGTGAGTCTCATCACAAGGGAGATGTGTAAACATTTAGTAATGAAATTTTTTTTTAATGTTGGCTTATGATAACTAAAATAAGATATATAAATATTTACTCTACTGTATTTAAAAATTTATGGAAAACTGCATCTATAGTAGTGGAATTATTAGTTGTGGGGATTTAAGGAAAATTGCTCATATGCAAGTGGAAAACGCCAAATAAAAATTTTGATAAAGCTTGCGACTGTGGGTTTGCAAAATTTGTATTAAAATCTCCACCCATAATAATTGACATGATATGGAGATTGTTACCCAATTGTCGTGCACTAGCTTCAGTGTAAGGTAACAGTACGTAATTTAGATATCTTATAATATATTATAAATTTTTTTTAAAGACTGTTATATATCTCTTAAACAAATATTTGACATTTAAAACGCTCTTTTATTTAAAACTTTGTATTTATTTTATATTTTTCAACTTTTTAACAAAATTATCCCAACTGGCAACACTATTACACTTCACAAGTAATTTCTATTAAAATTATCATTGTGCCTGAAGGTATGCTTTAAAATTCGGTTGTGTATTTCTATGCAGCTGTTAAGTTTCTCTGTACTTCTTGTTGTCCGTATGATTACACTAATACACTCATACATAGCTCACAACGATTTGATAACGCTTTACGATTGGTTAATGATTACATCGCACATCTTATGCAGAATTTGTTATTGTGTTGTGAAAAAGATTTTAATCCCTAGCGTATAGATGTTGACACATCAAAACGTCTTACAAATTTGGTGTTATTTAAATATAAAGTTAGGGAGCCCGTAATGAAACACCCTTTATGGCAATTTTTCATTTGTACTACATGTGCATAACTTAGCAATGACTTTGACACAACTGTGCACTGCGATTTTGAATACTTTAAAGACATACATATGTATTTTATTTTTCATTTTCTTTGCAATCCAGGCTAATGTGCATACATTTATTTCATTTACACATTTGACATATGCAGCGAATTTGACACAACCCAAGCAACTGAGCTAAAATTGTATTTTAATATGTTTTAGAAAAAATATGCTTATGTACATATACTTTTTGCTCAGAAAAGTACAAAAAGTAAGTAAGTGCAACACTCATGTGATTTAACTGTTTAGTTTTGCAACTGCTACAATTCGCCTTGAATAGACTCTTTATTTCCTCTCTAGAATTGCATGCATTTGCTTGCTCCACTTTATATATGTACATATGTAGTATATGGAGAGACCCTTCAAGCTAAAGCCAATTGTGACTGTGATAAACGATGTGTATTAAACTACTTTACCACTTAAAAGTTTTTAGCTTGGTAACAAAGTAAAAGTGTAAAAATAATAAAAATAGTAAAAATAGCATAACTCTTAATTTCAGCCAAAGTGCAGAATATTGTTGGAAAATATTGTTTATTGTATGTAAAACTTAATTTTGTGACAGCAAAAATTTTCACATTTTGTTGTTAGCAAATATTTCATATTTTATATAAAAATTAAGTTTGGAACAGCAAATATTTTTGCATTTCAAATCAAAGGGAATGAAAAAACTTTTGTAATTGAGAAACTTTAATACCAAGTTTGACGCTATTTAATAATAAAAATTCTTGTATCCTGAATATTATCCATTTTTAGATTATTCAAAATTTTTTTTATGGTTGTAGTGAAATGTGTACAAGAGATTTTAAAAACCAATCTTTTGTGGTCTTTGATCATATTTTAATTTGACTAAAATTATAATGTAACTTGGACTTTTTTGAAGCAACTTTATCATTATAACTGCACACTCAGCGGCACAAGAATAAGGCAGTAAAGCACATTTCGCGCACTAAAGGAAGCTGGCGTTGACTGAAGTAGTTAGCACGTTGACAACGAAACCACAGGTCATGGGTTCGACCCCGGTATCCAACAGTTATTAAAAATAAATAAAAAATAAAAACACCACGCATTTTCCTGATGTCCATTAGTGTCACTTTGTATCAGTTGTTGTAGGAAAGTTCAAGTGATGAAGGCATAGACACTGGACACTTCAGCAGATACTAATACTAATGTAACATCACAGTGCCCGCCTTCGTTGTGTAGCAGAAGCATCTGCGAAGTAAAATAACCCATAAAATGGCTAATAAACACAGCCTCAAAAAAATTTAATGCGCCTCATTTAACAGCAGAGGCGCTGCAACACAACATTATTGAAAACGTGCAAAACGCAGAGTTGTAAAAGAATGAAGCTTTCTCTATCTCTTTCTTCACCAACTGTCTTCACTGTCACTATCCCTTTCCTAGAGAAGGTAACGCCTAGTAATAGTAGTAGGCATTTATTGCCTGAGTGTTACTTCTCTTTTCAAAAAAAAAAATAAGAAGTAACATTTTACAACTAAAATATCCGGACATTTTAAGAGGAAATTATAAAATTTACTTCAACACTAGATTGAACATTTTTTAAATTAAATTTATTTTATTTTTGTCTTATGATGAGAATAATTATTGTTAGCCAAAAAAAAAAACATCCGTGTATAAATGAAAATTTAAAACACTGCAAAGTATGAATAAAAAAAGTGAAAAAAACTCATGGATACCAAAGTGCTAAAGGAAGCTGCAAAAATTCATAAATCTTGGTCCAACAAACAAACAAATAGAGCAATAACGAATGGCCTTGTGCTGCTATAATATCTGTCCTCATTTCAATTATTTGCTCTGCACATCTTTCTTCTTTTTTTTTGATAGTTTGTTTTTTAGTTTATATTTTGGAATGTTGTTTTGGATATTCTGTCTTTTGCTAAGCAACCCAGAAATCATAGAAGCGGAAATGTACTTGTTAATAGATTTTTGTTTGGTGTCAAGTGTATAAAGTAATAAAATATAATGAAAAAAAATTGCAAGTATAGATTAAAATCCAAGTGTTGAATATCGACAATGAACTATGAAGTTTCCGCAAGGCTTGAATTTAAAATCATTTTGTGTTAGAAAAATGATGAGAAGTATTTGAGAATTATTATTGAATTAATGATTTTAGGTTGTCAACTAAGGAATTTTAACTATAATTTCGGGAATTGTTGCTTTATAGACGGAAAATGATAATAAAAAAAAGCAATGTTAGTCCGAGCACAGGGGAGATGTGTAAGCATCTAGTAATGAAAATTTAATTTTTAATATTGGCTTATGGTAACTAAAATAAGATATATAATTTTTTGACTCTACTGTATTTAAAAATCTTTGGAAAACTGCATTTTTAGTAGTGGAATTATTAGTTGTAGGGGTTTGTCGAGACTTGCTCATATGCAAGTGGGAAACGTCAAATAAAAATTTTGATAAAGCTTGCGACTGTGGGTTTGCAAAATTTGTATTAAAATCTCCACTCATAATAATTGGTATGAGATGGAGATTGTTACCCAATTGTCGTGCACCAGCTTCATATAATATAATATTATAAATTCTTTATAAAGACTGATATATACATATTTTTTAAACAAGTATTTGACATTTAAAAGGCTCTCTTATTTAAAAGCTTATATTTATTTTATATTTTTCAACTTTTTAACAAAATTATGCCCACTGGCAACACTATTACACTTCACAAGCAATTTCTATTAAAATTAACATTGCTCCTGAAAGTATGCTTTAAAATTCGGTTGAGTGTATTTCTATGCAGCTGTTAAGTTTCTCTGTACTTTTTGTTGTCCGTATGATTACACTAATACACTCATACATACATAGCTCACACCGATTTGATAACGCATCGCACATCTTATTCAAAATTTCTGATTGTATTGTGAAAAAGATTTTTATCCCCTAGCGTGGAGATGTTTACACATTATTAGTCTGCTATTAAAGCCTTTAAAACTTTGAAACATTATTGGAGATTAATTGTGAAAGCCCAGGAAAGAATATGGAACAAAAACCCTACCATGAATACGACCGACCATGATAATTGTGTGAGTGGATAAAGAAATTTTTGTATTTCATGCAACATCCGTATTATTTAATTAATTTTTTTTATTAAAATTCTAATCAACTAATTTATCTGTAGACTAACATCAACCACTTTAAGAATAAACTACCACAGTCAAACTGGATTATAAGTTTTAACAATAAATTTATTATTCGTAATAGAGAGTGACTGCATTTAATTTTAATCACAACTACTTTTGTTGTCTGTTTTTCCAACAGCAATATATATGCAAAGCAAGACAAATATTACGTCTACACGAGCCATCAACTTTGACATGACATGAACATGACACCGGCAGAGCAACTGTGAAAAATTCATCAACTTCTTTATTGTGGTGAATATGTACGATGTCCATGTTCAGGCATATCAAAGTATTTTGCGGAAATACAATAGAAATGGAATATTTACCAATTGTGTTCTCTCTCTTTTTTCTATATATTGCAAATGGGGAACATTATTGCTTAGCTATATGTTCGGGCATCGATGTCAGAGCGTAAAAGTAACATGAACATGAGCGGTAACCAGTAGCCATTTGCGATATCCGACATGATGTCCATACGAAGTTCATGGCTAGTGGAGACCCATAGTAACAATAAATAAATTCAACAAAGGGCGACTTTGACTCACACACGCTTGTTTGTTTTCTGGCAAACTTTCGGTTTCTTACGGCTTTTTTCGATTTTCCGGGTTTTGACGATTTTTTAGTATTAAAGCTTTTTTAATTCTGGCGTTTTTTTTTTTTTTTGGTACTGGCAACTTTTTTTGTTTTGTTTTTGGCGATTTGTGTTTTTGTTCTTTTACAAAACATATATTTAGTTTTAGCGATTTTTTGACATTTTGGCGTTTTTCCGGTTTTTGGCGATTTTTTAGTTTTTTTTGCGGTCTTATTACTTTTGGTGATTTTTTTCGATTTAAGCCATTTTTTATATTTGGTGATATTTTTCATTTAAGAGCTTTTTTTATTTTGGCGATTTTTCGTTTCGACATTTTTTAAATTTTGGAATTATTTAGTTTAAGCGTTTTTAAAAATGTCAAGAGTTTGCCTCTTACGCTTTCCAATATGCAGCCAGTTGTCAAAATTACATAGTTAAAATTACATTAACTGATGGAATACCTTTTAATTTTGATTTTCTTTTAAATTTCATAAAAAATACATTAATTTTAAAAAAGTTCAAGTGTCAAGTGAATAAATGTCTGTATATTACATTAGGACACATTCAGAAAACCCTAAAATTTTAACTGTCAGATATTTATTGGCCAAAGTTACACATATTCTGTGAATATTCCAGGTCCATAGCTCTTAAGATTCTTGAGAAAACAGCCTGTGACAGACAGACGGACGGGCGGGCGGCTATGCTTTTTATTTTTGCTGTGCGGAACCCTAACAAAAATATCCTATACAAAATTTATCACATGCTATATCGCATTTGTGAAATTTACAGAAAAATATTTTAGATAAAAAATAAAATAAAGTTATAAGCTTAATTTAAAGCAATATAAGAAGCAGTTTTACGTTGACTTTTTACTTGAAATGTATTCGGCGATCACGTGCGACATCATTTATTGCAATGTCAGATGTCGCACGTGACCTTATTTAAATTATATACATCATTAAGTAAACTTTTATACATATATTAGAAAAATTTAGTGTCAAACACCAAAGACCATTAGAATAAAATTTAATGAGTTTCTATTTTGTAATATCAGTTACTGCTAGTCCATTTTATCGAAAATAATTAGAATTGCTCGTCTGTCTGTTAGTATTGAAAACAACATCTAGCCCTCAAATTTTGATGAGTTTTCAATATAAATAGTCAGACGATACCTTTTGATTGTCTTCAATAAACTGTCAGTTAGAAAATTAGTTTGAATAAAAATTATTAGATTGAAAAGTAATCGGCTTTATTTGGTCTCTTCTGAATTATTATCGCAGGTGGCAACTATAAAATCAGCTGTTAAGCTTTTAATGAAAATATCAGTATTAGATTTACTTTCAGACAAGCAAACTGAGTTGCATTGAGAACGTTAATAGGGGCTATAACTACAAATAAAATTGCTTTAAAATAAGACCGATGCAGAAAGTCAATTCTAAACTGAACATTTATTGAACAAATGCATACATATGTATGAACAATAGGTTTGTTCATTTACTAAAAGTTATTACAATTGTTAGTGGAAAGTGTTCATTAACTCAAAAAGTTTGCAAGGAGAGAGCGTAAAAAAAGAGAGAAAACAATTGAGGGAGCAAAAAATTTCTACAAACTATTACTAGTAAAATTTTTACTTGCAAGAATTATCCTGACAGCTGTTATGTGTTTTGTTGTCAAATTAATTATTTAAATAACAAAAATTAAAAATTTTAAGAACCCCCGATATATCTAGAAAAGATGTGACATCTTCTAAACGGCTGGACCGATTTTCTTCCAACATGGTTAAGAACCATCCCGATCAAGTCACCTTTCAAACAGAGAAAACTAAATCAAAATCGGTCCAGCCCTTTGGGCTGTACGTGGACACGGACAGACACACAGATACACATACACCTACTACAAACTTATAACACCCTTTTATGGTCGGCGGTTAAAAATATCTGAAAAGGAAGACTGAAAAGTGTGAATTTTTTTGTTAAAACATGTACAGTGAAACCTCTCATAACCGGACAGTCATCGTCGCCGTATTTTTGTCCGGTTATTAGAGGTGTCTGCTTGTGAGAGTGGTACACATTATTTTATTTTAATTTCGGTTCTACAAAACTTGTCCGGTTATTAGAGGTTTCCGGTTATGGGAGTTGTCCGTTACGAGAGGTTTCACTGTATAAGTATGGAAAAAGAAAGCATGTTTTTTTAGTTTATTGTTATTATTATTTATTTATTATTTTCTTTCATTAAGTCACATACATTCAATTTTAATGGCAAATAATTTTTTTTGTTTCTCACATATGATCAGAGATGGAAAGTGGAATTTTTGTATTTGTTAATGAATAAAATTAAACAATTATGTAAAATGCAGAAAAATGGTAAAAATACATCAAATTGTGTAAAGAATGTCATATTAAATGTCAATTTCCAAAAAGAAAATTACAATTTAAAATATTTTCAAACATCAGAAAAAGTACAATTGTATCACGATTTCCATCCATGGTTCTGGAAGAGTAATTTTGTAAATTTCTGCCTTACTCTCTCTCGTTGCTAGTTCCTGCTGGGAAAGTAAATGAACAGACCTAATATTCGGTCATGGAAGTGATAACATAAAATCTCGAGCAAATGAACGAGTATGTATGTTTGTAACTACAACTCCCCAAAATCTTAAATAAAATATTACTGCTTTATTATATTTAAAACTTAACTTTTTATTTCTATTAAAAAAAAGATGAAAACTTACACATATGCTTCAAAAATAAAAAAAATATATAAAAGATGCTTCCACTATAACTATTCCTATATTTAATGTGTTTGTAAAAATGCATAAATAAATGTCTGCTGATTCTTATTTCCATATATTTTTATAACTTTATGTTGCCATTATGTGTCGAGACATGTGAGAAAACTTCTTTTTCCTGTACTTGATTTAGTAAATTTCTTTTATACTTTGCTTGTTGACTTTTTGTGGGTTGCTGCTAAGCAAAGTGCAGCTTTAAAGTTTTTATTACTGCAGTCTCATGTGCAGCATATCACAGGAATTTCCTTATTTAGTTTATGAGCTGAGGGCAGGAGTAGTTGAACGAAGGCTGTCAGCTGAAGCTTGTTGCTTTCACATATACACATACTTTCGAAGAAAAATTAAAAAAAAAAATTTAAGTTTTTAAACTGCTACAAGTTACTTGGGAAAAGGCCATGTTGACAGGCAGCTGATGAGTGAGAAAAAAGTGCTCAATTGCATCTTGTATGCAGACGAAAAAATGTTAGGAATGTAAGTCAATGTAAGCTAGAGTACACACATAGAGGCAAAGAAGATTGCCAAGGACTGACATATAATTTTTGGATAACTTAAAAAAATTTATCCAACTTAGAGTCCCTTTTCACAGTGTATGATTAAGGGTTAACATGAACTTTAAGTTCTTCATACAAAACATGCCGTTAAAGTCCCTGTTAACTTTTAATTGTACATTGTGAAAAAGGGCCGTAAGTCTGTAATGTACGAGTGCTAATATGAAGAATTTTCATTTGTTGTTGGTTAAGCAACGTCTGTAAGCATTTCGTTTATGCTTAAGTAACTCATTAGTTAGTAGACTTCAATCCAAAAGTTCTTGATAAAGAATAAAAACAAAAACTCCGTAAGTTTTAGGGTGATCGACTCGGTTTTTCAACCGGTTTTAAAACCCGGTTTTTTTTCAAAATACGGTTAAAAGTGTAAAAGTGTCTAAGCATTTTTTCTGCATGGCAACACTTACTGAAACATGAAAGTAAAGCGAAATTATTTTATGAGGTGGTGTCAAAGGCGAATTAAATTGGCCTTATGGTGTGCAATGTATGTCAAAATCCATTTTCAAAAAGTTTTGTTGACATTTTGCTTCATATTTTATATGGAGGTCCATATATTCACATGCATATGTATATGTACATCTATATATATATAAAAGAAAATGGTGTAAGTTACACTATTTATATGTAACTCAAGAACGTATGCACCAATTTGCCTGAAAATTGGTGGAGAGGTAACTTAGAACCAGGAGACGGACATAAGATATTTTTTATCTCGTTCGACCAGGAGGGCGATAGGGGGAAATTTCCGCCCCTCCGAAACCTTCAAAACGATTTTAATAAAATTTAGAACATAGATAGATCTACGTCTAAAGAGTCACAGAGGCTATCTAACTTTTTAAAACTAGGAAAAGGAGGGCGATTGGGGGAAAATGTATGGCAATCAAACCGATTGTGATGAAATTTAGAACAAAGATAGATCTGCATTTAAAAAGTCACATATAAGAGCTTAAATAGGCTCGGTACATTTTCAAAACTAGACCACGGAGGGCGTTATGGGGAAAATTGCAGTCCCTCCGAAACGTTCTAACCGATATTAATACAATTTAGAACATAGATACATCTGCGTCTAAAGAGCCACAGAGGCTATCTAAATCTTTAAGACTAGGAAAAGGAGGGCGATAGGGGAAGATTTCTGCCCTCCGAAACGTTCAAACCGATTGTAATAAAATTTAGAACATACATATATAGACCTGCATCTAAAAACTTACATAGGCTATGTACATTTTCAAAACTAGAACCAGAAGGGCGAAAGGGGGGAAATTTCTGCCCCTCCGAAACGTTGCAACCGATTTGGATGAAATTCAGAACATAAATCTGCGTCTAGAAAGTCACAAAATGATCATAGATATGTTCTAAAGTAGGACCACGAGTAAGTAGGGGGACAATTTCTGAGTCTCAACTCGATATTAGTGAAATTTAAAATATAGATACCCCTTCATTTAGAAGGAGACATACTCCATGTACCTTCTCGAAAATAAGACGAGCAAGCGGCCAGGGATGAGTCCTGCTCTTCCGAAACGTTGAAATAGATTTTAATGAAATTTAAAGCATAGAAGAAGACATAGTCTATGTACCTTATTTCTGCTACTTTAACACTTTCAAATCGATGTAAATGAAATTTAGAAGACGATGGGTGTCAATTTTAAAGTCGATGGGGGTAGCGAAGCACTCGGGGTCTAGCTAGTATATTATATATACATATGTACTCTACATAAGTATATGAAGTAAATTTTTATGTTTTACCTTTAATTTTTGTATTGTTTTATAGTATTTACTTCAACTGTTAACTCTTTTTTGTTTAAGAAAGCAATTTAAAATCAAAACTGTTGTATAATAATTTTCTTACTTTAAAAAACCGGTTGACTAATCGAAAACCGGTTTGTGGAAAAAGTCGAATAATCGATCACCCTAGTATGTTTATAGAAAAACTCTCAAAATCTTATTGAGAATTACGTACGTAATATGTAAGTTAAAAAGCCTCCAACAAAAACAAACTTTCATTAAAAAACCGGTTGCAGAAATTTGTTAGTTGGAGGCTTTTGAAATTATTATGTTTTTGTACGTAATTCTCAACAACATTTTGATAGTTTTTCTATAAACAAAGGGAGTTTTTTCCACAGTTTTTCTCCGGAATTTTTAAGTTGAAAAGTTTACTGACGAAATTCTTAAACAGAAACGAAATGCATATAGATGTTGCTTAACCTACAACAAATGAAAATTCAAACAATTAAACAACAATGGCAAGACTGTTAAAAATTTAGAACGCTGATGATGAAGGTTTAGTGGCCTTCGAAAACAGCTAGTTGTTCCGTTCTACTACGTAATTGTCAGAATAGTTACAACTAGAGATGCTAAACGGGAAATCCCGAGCCCGGAAATCCCGGGATTTTCGGGACTATGCAAATCCCGGAGCCCGGGATTTTTTAATTTTAAAGGCCGGGATTTTCGGGATTATCTGAATCCCGGTTTTTTTGCATAAATAATGTTTTTGACTGTCATCTTCTATATTAAAAATTATTAGAAACTCCCTTTTATAAAAAGTTAGAATAAAAAATTTGCTTCGAGTAAATATTTTAGTAGATAATATTATATTGTATATATCGATGGCTTAATATAAAAAGGGCCTAACTAAATTTTTTTCGAAATTACGTTTTTAATGTTTTTTGGGCGGCAACGTATAATTGCATCATCCTTGAACTTAGTACATTACAGTTCAAAATCAAGGACTTACGGCAACTTAAAAAACTATTTCTGCATGTAAATGCCTTATTTTTTCTTCAGTTTTTTGTTTCTCCTGTAAAATATCGAAAATTCGAGATAGGCCTTTTTTATATTAAGCCATCGATATGTACATAATATATCTTATGGCGTTTTATTTTCTGGGAAAAAATTTTACATGCATTGCACTTTTCAATAAAAATTTACAATGAAATGTCTGTATGTACCTTTTAAATATGAAAAAAAATAATTCTAAAATTAAAAAATTATTTTTAACATAAAGACGCACTTTTGTGCACAATGTTTTCGGGATTTTGTAAGTCCCGAAAGTCCCGGGGTCCCGGTTCGGGATTTCGAGACTCCATCTCTAAATCCCGAAGCCCGGGATTTCAAAAAACCTGTCCCGATTAGCATCTCTAGTTACAACTAACTTGGGTGTTATTTGTTCATTTATAATTATCACACGTAATTTGACTTACAAAGCGATACGAAATATAGCCTGACTAAATTATAAATATAGAAGCAAATGAAGTTCGAACAATAATAATTAAAATTAACTGGTAAAGGATTTAATTTTGCTTTTAAAGAGTTGGCAGATAAGAAATTTACCTAAAAACTTATGAGCATTAAGTTCTTGTCAGTTCTTTTAAATTCATCTCTCTATCTCTCTACAACAATCCCCTTTTATGTTATTCAATTGACAGGTGAATGAATGTTTCCTTTCACACATCTTGTAAAAAAAAGGTGTTTGCACAATATTTTGTTTTCGAAATTTATCTCTGCCTTTACAGATTTCGCCTGCCATTGTAATTTTTGTTTATATAATTCACTCACGAGTAAAAGTAGATAATAGAATGAAAAGATTATTTTTAGATATAAAAGGGAGTTTCTGTTTCTGTGTTTCCCTCATGCTATTCATGTCTTTTTTTGTTATGTTGCTGAGAAAAGGAAAATGTGTAAACTTTTTATACAACTCTACTGGTGTCTTGCCTGATTTTGAACATACGAGTTGTTATAAATTGCAGGAAAATTAAAAAAAAAGATTTTATTGACAGTAATAATATTTTTTGTATTTAATTACAAGTGTAAGGAGTTGAAAATAATCCTTTCTTCATATAATTTCTCTTTAAAGTTGCATATGTTTTTTTTAAGTTGAGTATTTAAAAATATATAAAAATTAAAGATAACTGCATTTAAAAATATGTTAAGGAACTATATTTTGAATATATACGTTAGGCACTTAGAGATGCGAGTATATAATTAATAACAAATTAAAAGTAATTCATTTCAGCCTTAAGGCAAAGATGAATTCAATACAAAAGCCGACTTCAGTTAATATATTTGTTTCTTTTTAGAGCATGACAATAACAAAAATACTCAAAGACAAATATACCTGAGTATCTACTCTCTTGCGTATAGTCATAATTGTAACAAAAAGAATTTGAATGCTCACATAGTTGCAATCAAATGACTATGAGTATAGCCGATTCCAAGATTCAAGAGTATCCAACTTCTTTAAATACTCTGTAGCTATAAAGAGACAGGTACACGCTCACTATGCGTAGCGAGTGTCTGTCATACTTATATTAGAAGTATGCTCATACTCAGTGTATGGATATTTATGCGTGTAAAATAAATATACGCATGTTACTTGGAGTATTTATGCAACAAATAGCCCCGTATGCATTTGTGTATATAAAAATGAATGTAAAATAAATAAATATACGCGTGATACTTGGAGTATTTATGCAACAAATACCCCTGTATGCATTTGTGTATATAAAATTAAATGTAAATTCTGCTTTGACTGTTAGAAAACATTAATCAGATAATTAGGAGGTAAAATTTACAACAAATATAACCTTTAAAAATTTTAAAATTCTTTCGTAAAATGTGCAAAAAAAACGTTAACAAACTGATGATATTTTGTAATTCGAGAAGTGATAAATGGATTTCTGGCAAAAATTTAGTTAGAAAAGTTCTTAGCATAGTCTAAAATTATTAACTGCCTGGCTCACGATGTCGACAAAAAAATTTCTTTCGCTTATTTATATTTTTGTTATTTTTTTTTTTTGTTTTCAATATAAATAAGCAAAAGAAAATTTCTTGTCGACATCGTGAGCCAGACCGTAAGTCAGACTTTCCTTTCCTTTGATGTTTTAATGTTTAATCAATTAATTTTTCTGGCCACTCAGAAACTTGAAAAGTGTTGAAATCAAATACCCCTGTATATACTCATGTGCAGCCGAATAAATACTCAGAGTATTTTTATGCTTATATGTATGATTATAGCTGATACGGTGTATACTTACAGTCGTTTGAGCTGCATAAATGAAGGAATGTGTATGAGTCGTGCATTTTACGTATTCAGCTTAAGCTTTCCGACTATGTTTGTGTATAAGTATGGTTTTTATTTTTGACTGTTTGCCACTGTCTATAGTTGTTTGACAGAAAATGCACAAAAGAGTGCTTCAAACGAAATTCTCTGTTGATTAGAAAGATCTATCGAAATTTTTTACTTTTTTATTTTTGTTTTCGATAGAAATAGCCAAAACAGAATTTTCTGATTCCATGAACAATAATATAAATAAAATTTATAAAAGCTGAGAAAAAACCAAACGCAAAAAAAATTACAACACACATCTCTTTTATTCGATTCTGAATCAGGGGCAAATTACAGCATATAGCGATATCGATCGAAATTTCTATATAAAAATAATTAAAATTGTATGAAAATTTGTTCGATATCGAATGCCGTAATTTCCCCTAGGTTTTAAGTTTTCGCTATTTTTTTATTTGAGTTGTTATAAATTTCAAAACCTTGCAATCATTTTCTTATTTCGCGTTCTGACTCTCTTGCAGAAAAGACTCGACACGCTCTAAATATTAAAATAACTAAATATGAATTTGTGATTTCACAAATACCAAAAATTATTGTCAGATATTAAAATGTTACGAGCCACTGTAAAGTTGCTGTAGGACAATATTACTTGATAGCAAAGTAAATCATGTGGGAATTATTAGATACATGTACAGTAGACTCCTAATAACTCGCACCAAATCGAACTGTTGGTCCCTCTAAAAAATAACATTAAATCGCCATAATAACATACATACAACGAATTAATGAGGGTACCGAAACACTCTTTAACTCGTATTTTTAATACAAACACGGTTCGACCTCTTGTAAATCATAATTAGCTGTGGATAACCTCTTATAGTTTGAAGTGTAACGCAAGAAAAAATCAACAATGTAATGTTATATAAATTCACAAAAGGCGTAACTTACAAAAAAAATTTAATTGATTGATTATGATTAAATTAAAGAAAACACATCTACCCACAAGATTTTTATCCGCGTTTAGAAAAATATTTGTAGTTTATTTGCGAAAGTCAAAACTTCTTAATGTAGCTTACTCCTTTTTTCATTTATATGAATAAATATCAGTACCTGGATTCAGCAACTATTTGCGAACCGAAAATTGTAATATTTATCGACATATTTATTCGCTTACTTACGGTAACGATAATGTGATGCCGTAATTTCTTTGTTACGATAGTCTCCAGCTTTATCTTATTCACCCTTTAATTCAATATTATGTGAAAATAAGCGAAAAGCACAAAGAATAGTAAAGAAAAACTCAATGAACTTGATCGTGTGATTTATTTATTTTTTCTCCAACCTACAGCGAATATCGTTAAAATACTGAATACTGAATACCAAAATCGTTAAATTTTTCTTATATACGATTATCGTAATAAAAGTTACTGAATCCAGTAGCAGGTATCCATGTATGTTTGTATATATATGTATATGTAATTATATTTGCTGTTCTCTTGCGATTATCAATTATCGAGGTTCTACTGTATTTCAATATACTGCTGGCTTATTGCCAAACAAGAATTTCACATAAAAGTTTTAACATTCCCAGTTTTATTGCAAAAGTTAAGAGCAAACAAACCTGGATATTAAACGAAACATTTTCATTTATTCATACTGATTCTCATCAACATCATTTTCAGCGTATTGATTAAGGTTTCACTTTAATGTGGTAATAAAGTAGCTGATAGCAACCTGCAACAAATCTGATGGAATCGTACACTTTAGTTTGAAAAGAGATTGCAAACGAAAAGCAATTTAAAAATATGTGTTCATAATAAATATTTGGTTAGCTTTAGCAGGATTTGTTTAGTGCTGTAGGTTACTGAGATCAAAAAAAAATTGTTAAAAGCCACAAAATAAATAGAATATTGATCTGTAAATCGACCTATCACATTCAACGAGCTCATAAATTTGGGAATTTAATAAATTCTTTACTTTGAGTAAAAATAGGATTAAAGTTGCACTTAGTAATGAATAAGCTGGCTACTAATTATGAGTATATAAAGTATCTTTTTGATGAACGTTATAATGACCTTTGATCTGCATCAGAGAAGCGCAATGAGTAGTGAAAAAGTGAGTTGCGTTGAATTATGATCTATAAATTCTTGTACTCAAGGGCACTCATACTTATTGCAATGTTGTCTATGAATCATATTCACACGAAAGTTTGAAGTGGGCATCGAACTCATACTTAAGTATTAATACAGGTATTAATACTTTTGACGAAAATGCATCTCTAATCTAATTTCTGTTTCAAAAATTTCAAAAGACAATAACAACTCAACATGTCAGAGTTGCATTTTCCACAAAAGGATTCATACTTGTATTATAGTGTGAAACGGCCTTTAGCAACATTTATGATGCTGTTGATTTCGACTCTCCTTGATTCAATGCCTATGGACGATGCAAAATAAGTATGATTCACAATGCAAACTTCGCATATGAACATTAATGTTCTGATTATGAGGTTATGTGTTTCTCTGTTGCTTTTTTGTTTGTTTTTTTTTTGCAGAGATGGGAAAACAACCCTATTTACTACTATTGTATACTACGAGTACTTGTAAACTGTTTCACGACTAAACTTTTAAATCAACATACCTGCATGAATTGAGTGAGCTGAATCAATGTGAGTAGTATAAGAATTTTCCTGAAATTAGAAATCAAACTGAGGCCAGGCTGCCCAGAGAAGCGCCAGAGTGCCGCACATCAATAGGCTTCGTATACAAATGAATCCACATACGATTATACATTCCAGTCTTGTTTCTCTTCGTGGCCAGCTCTGAACTGAGGTGATTTATGAGTGTGAGTGTGGTATCACTATGATGTTGACGTCGCATTCATATTTATTTCAACCCATACTTATAAATCAATTTGATGGTGGGTGAGTATGCGTAAATCAGAGTAGTTGATTTTAAATGATGTCTACTCACTTATATTTAAAATTTTATAATGAGTCAGTATGAATAGCGAAAACATGATTCATTGCCAATCTCTGATCTGCATCTTAAGGAAATTGTGCTTCCACAGTCTCGCTAAAGAGTGTTAAGATTTATTTAAATATTTTTGTTATATTTATATATTTGTGTGGTAATAATATTCAATATTAAAAAAGTAAAGTCATTCATTCGTTACCTCACATTAGGACGCATTTTATTTTATTGATTTGTTTGATAATAATATTCAATATTCGGCCATGTCACAGAGTTCAATTCCGATCCGAATCGGAATTCAATCCACCTCAAGATGTCAAGCCCTAGTCGGAGCATACTCCAGAATACCAACAGCCCCCAACAGTCTGGACACACGTGACAAATTTCCGAATTTAAGTTTTCTTTTTTAGACACCATCTGCTACAAAAATGGAGAGGATTGAATTCCGTTTCCGAACGGAATTGAACTCTGTGACATGGCCGATTAAAAAAAAGAAAAGTCACGAATGACAAACAACTTGCAGACATGCTTCTAAAACAAGAAGTTGTTTTAATGTAATTCCATTTACCTTTCCTTTCCCTTGCTTTTTGCTTGTATTCTGCATACCGTTCTTTGTTGTTCTTTATTTTTACTATATAAGGTTTTGTATTGCTGCTCAAACTCATTTAGTTTTTTTCTTCTTTAAAAAAACAAAACCATAACATCACCGATATCAGATATTAGAAATTACCCCAAACAAAATACATAAACATAAACAAGTAACGAATTACAATTTACTTACATGTTTCGTTTTCTTTACAAGGAAGTTTTAAGCATCCGGTCTAATATAATTAAATTAGATAAATATCTACCACTTAAATTATTACAATTGAAACATAACTTGTTCTTTTAGAAAAGTTTTTTGCTTTTATTCAACACGCTTCAATACACACTTCACACACATCACATGTTTTTAATAACTTGTTTTGCATTGCAATAATTTTTCATCGAGTCTTACTTCATTTATACCACTCGCCCTTTTATTTATTCATTAATTCAATGTTAAAAATAAAAGTCACGAATGACAAAAAACTTGAAATCCATTATAAATTCACCTTATTTCTAATCTTAAGCCAATTTAAATTAAACCACAATAACAACTAAATACTCATTGCACTTGCACTAGCAACAAATCGTATAAAACCGCTGCAATGGTAACTAAACTAACAATTCAAACTGATTGAATTGCAAGCCCAATTAAACATAAAAGATTAGCAAGCACCCTTACAGTTGTGAATAAGCAGAGCACTTGAACAAAATCTACTATACAACAATTAACAATTGGCTTAAATGTACTTAAAATTGTAATGCAACAAATGCGATTAATTCGAAAGAAAGCTAAAATGAAAATAAAACTAAAAAGCTTTAGCAATTGAGAATGCAATATATAAAATTCTTTGATAAGGCGTTTATGGGTTGAATGTTATAAATAGAGAAGTAAATTCTGTAAATTTGCTAAAAACGAATAGTTCACAAAATATTTTAACACATGTTTAAAAAACAAATCAGAGAATTATTGCCAAACACCGGCTAAAATATTTATGAAATAAATTACATTCAGTTGTGAACACAAGCAAATGTAAAATCAAAATTCAATTAAAAAAATTAAATAGTTTTAAACCAGAGCTTTTAAACTTTAATTACGATTAGTATTCAATTAGATTACATTTTGAAAAAAAAATTGTAATGATTATATAATTGCCTTCAAAAGAATTGCTGATAAATAATTCATTAATAATAGAAAAGTAGTCTGATTTCCTTAGAATTACTAAAAATAATCAAAAAGAATCAAAAGTAATCAAAAAGTAATTCGACTACTTTCAAAGATTACTTTTGATTATTAATAAATAATCAAAAAGAATCAAAAGTAATCCCTAGAAGTAGTCGGATTATTTTTTTATTACTTTTGATTATTTTTAGTAATCTTAAGTAATTCAGATTACTCTTCCATTATTAGTAATCGTAATCAATTAGTAATCGTGCGTAACTGAATATAATCGTAATTTAATCATTACTTCACCTTTAAAAAAAAAGTAATCAAATTAATGATCATTACGATTACTAATCATTACTTAACATCTATGTTTTAAACTAATCACGAAAGTTGTTGTTTTAAGTCAATGGCTTTAATTTAAATTGTTTCGATTTCTTTTTCAAGTAAAAAATATTGCTTTGACTTGAAATATAATTGATCTTTTTTTAAGAGATTCAATTAAAATGTAATTGAAATGTTTTCAAAAAGGTTAACGTAATTTAGATTCAAGTGTTCATTCCTACTTCAATACTAGACCTTTCGGTAAAGTAATTACAACAATAATAGAGATTTCCCTATTGGAGGTAAAAACACATTGCCAGGTACCTTCAACTAAGGGTGGAAGAAACGGTATATATCCGGAAAAACACCTGAATTGGATCTTAGACTCTAAGATGAAGGAAGAAGCGGAGGAAGGTTGACGGTACGTGCAGGAAATGTAAGGAACCCGCGGTAATTGAGACAGTAGAACATCTACTATGCCACAGTCCAGCTCTAAACAGCACTAGATATGACTGTCTTGGTGATCACACTTTTCGTAGTCTTGATCTTGTATCGGGAATGGAAATGTGTAGACTACTAAGGTTTGTTAAATCTGTGTGCGAGTCATTCCATACAGGCACCACGAACTAAGCCGCCATACTTACAGGTTTCTTGTCATCTGCTGGTATCGCTAAGGATCAACCCTGGTCTATGCGAGGCTAACCTAACATAACCTAGGTACCTTCAAGGAGGTTGTTTTAGAAAGGTTAGTTTTGGTTCATTTGAAGCTAGCAAACTCAGGAGTCGTTGAATGAAATCCATCAAGATACGTTGGGAACTGTTTTTATTACAAAATCTTCAATAGGCATCAAACTGAAAGACGTTCAAAGCCCCTTGAGAAATGTTTTTATGGTATTATGTGATTTAAGGTAAAGCAAACTTTTAAACTTTAATTGGGAAAAATAAAAGCTAAACCTTGCCAATTTTCTTTCTTCAAAACATAAATCTAGAGTATTTTAGCACCAGAGCGTGGTCAAGGCTTTTTAAGCCTTTGACTCCTCCTGTTATGAGCCTTTTGAATAGAAATTTTTTATGTAATGCGTGTACACATTATGGCATTTTGTGGCATCGCAATAGTGTGTACTAGCGGTAACGTTTGTCATTTCCGATAATTTTCGTTGTGTGGCATTGCGTTAGAAACAAAAAAAAAACATAATGTGAACGGCGTTGACCACGTTTTGCAAATTCAAGCACAAAATGACAACAGACGAAATGCCAGATGTGCACTCAGAATTAGAAATGGTTCAGAGCACAAATAATTTCCTCCTGCTGGCTGAATATTTGATTAGAAAATTTTTAAATTTTACAATTCTCAGCTGGCATTTAATGTTAAAACATAATAAATTTCACATTCCAAACGAATGACCGCTTATGATGATATTTCCTTAAAACCATTTAAATATAAACGCACAAAAATCTCTGAAAAATAAAAGAGAAATGGAAAATTTCATACATACCTCAAATATCAAATAAACATACCGGCCATAAAATTAATAAAAAAAAATTACCAAAAAAAATCAGGAAACTAAAATTTGTATAAACAGGACGCATGGGAAATGCAGCACACAAACAATATATCCTGGTGGAAGGAAAAAATATGTCATAAATACAAATACGATATTCAATGTAAATAGTGTTTTCCTTTGCGAAAAAAAATTAAATAAAGAGAGTAAATAAAAATATGACAGGACGAGTGCAGCAACAGTGTGCAAGAGAAGTATTTATCATGGTTTTTGTTGAAAGGTATCTTATGAATATTAATGAGTTTTTTTTTGTGTTTATTTAAGTACCGAGTGGATAAAAGGTTTTTTTATGCAAGACAAAAACAAACATAAAGAGAACTTTTTGATACAAGGATTTAACTGGAAAATCCTATAATTCGCATAAGATAAAACGAATCGAAATTGTGCTCTTGTTCAATTTTCATAAAATAAATTGAATGACAGCTGTGCTTGTAGAGTAAGCAAAATCATTTTCTTAAGTTTATGAAATTATATTTTAATAATGAGCAATGAAATTACAGGCAAAAAATTAAAAAAAATTACATATAAAATTCAAAAATATTTGCAGAAATTATTGAATTAATATTACACGTTCTTATTTTTAAGTTGCAGTTTTTCCCTGAGTATTAATTTCGTAGCTTATCGTAATACTTTCTTATGCAGTATTAAGTAATAATGACTATGTAGCATCTTAGCGGGAAACATTCTTCACTTTAGCTCGGTGACTGGCCGGCATTGCAAGCTATGTGATACAAACTTTAAGGAAAACACATACTTGACGACCTATTAGAAGTATCACATATCCGCAGAGGTGACCTTGTACGGTAACTCACAGCAGCGGGTTAGATCTTGTAAAAGTAATATCTGTTGCAAATATCAATAAAATGTATATATAGCCTTTTGTTTGAAAAAGTTGACAATACATTTTCCCTTCATTCACCACAACCGTCTAAAATCATAAAACCCGTCTTATCAAATACGCAGATCTTACGCCAATCTCAAACTACACTAACACCTAAAAGCAGGCATCTCATTCCCTCCAACACCACCACAATCAACTACATATAAAAATTCAACTAACTTCCACATTTGTTTAAGATACAAAAATATAGACTTACAATCCCGGATGAGCTAAATTTTTCTTCTAGCATTTTAAACTGCCAGTTTTTAAACAGCTAAGAAGATATGCAAGGTATTAAACATTCCTCCCAGACTGGCAAACATCTAATTCTTAACACGCATTCAAAACAAACTAATTCACAAACTCGACACTCACCTCAGGGATCTTCTAGCAAATACAACAACCTTAAACACAGCAAAATAGGCAACATATTAAAACTATATTATTCAACCAGGGATGGAAATTCAACCAACTTAAAGAGCCTACTTTTGGGTATGGGAAATTGTATACCGAAACCCCACATTTATACTACTCATGAACTCGTTTATAGCAAACTAAATTTGCTCACATTTACCTCCAATTTTGGATTTTTTGTTTACTGTCACTCTACTTATATGCATAAAGTACAGGCTTAACTTTTTCTTTTATTTAACTTACACTAAGGATTTTTGGAGCCTAAGTCAATTTTAATTGGGTGATATTTTACATAATCTAACCAATATAAGCTGAACGTAACAACATGCCAAACATCTAATTCTTACCACGCGTTCAAAACAAACTATAGGTAGTTCACACACTTAAAACTCACCTCAGGGATCTTCTAGCAAATACAACAACTTAAACACAGCAAAATAGGCAACATATTAAAACTATATTATTCAAACAGGAATGGAAATTTAACCAACTTAAAACTAAAAGAAAACATACTTCCCAGTTCTATGTAGACGACTCAGCTTTTGTATGACAAATTGGCTACCGAAACCCCACATTTATACTACTCGTAAACTCGTTTGTAACAAACTAATTTTGGGTGTTTTATTTAACTTATACTAAGGGTTTTTGGAATCCAAAGTCAATTTTAATTGGGTGAAATTTTATGTGGTCTAACCAATATAAGCTGAAAGTAACAAACACTACATTTTCGGAGGCCTCTACAGCTGCTCATCAGTCTCAATGTCGGTTAATGTAAACCTTAGACTTATATAGCCATTAATAATAGAAAATTTATAACGAAAGTTTATTGTTGCCTTGTAAGCTCCAAGACTTAAGAAACTTTTATGTGAATTTATTAAGTCAGAAGGCATAAAAATTGAAGAATTCGAAAAAAATTATTAAAAAAATACCAATTTTAATGGTCATGCAAAAACGGCCTAACAACTTTTCCAAAAATATGGATAATAGACCAGAGCAAAAAGCAGAAAAGTATTACTGAAGAAAAATTACTGCATGGCAAATACAAGCTATGAGAGAAACAAATTTGTACAAGTTTCCTTTAATCTCTTCAACTTCACAAATGGGCATTTTGTAAAAAATAAATATTTTTTAAATTTTGCGTAAAAAATCAATAGTTATCCAGTCCCTAATCATTAATCTAAGTCAATTCTGGACACATTCGGGGGTCTACTACTCTGCAATTTAAAAAGAAAGAAAACCCTTTTGAATTTACATGTTATTAATATACAAATTCGAAAGTGTTTTCTTTCGATTCGAATTACAAAGTAAAACCCCAGTTTTTCTTGAAGCAGTTCTCTTAATTTCTCTTTTAAAATTGCTCGTTTAGTTACACATAGAAAGTTTCTAGTTCAATTTTCCAATTCATATAACAAAAGAAAATTGAAGTAACTTTTCGGTACAAGCAAGTCTGTACACCTCTTTTTTCTTATTTCCTCTGTCTTCCATAAGCTCAGACTTGCCTCAAGGATAACAGACATGTCTAAAACATGTCTACCGATTGCCTCATGCTAAGCTCAATCCAGGACCTTGTGAGACAGCGATCAATATGTCAATGATTCTATAGTCTTTCTGTAATGAGGCCTGAATAATTCAAATAATAAAATTGGGTTTTTTTTAGGGCCAAACATCTAGCTAATTTTTTACATCTTAACGTCAGCGCCATTTTGTTGAAAACCCCTATGCAAGTTACAACCATTTACCGCAGTTTATTTAAGAATATATATTTTTTTTCAATAGTTTTTTTTTGCACAGAAGCATGTTTGTGCATTTTAAGTGGAAAAGCAAACAAATGGTTGCACTGAAGAAGCACTTTTGAGTAAAACAATGAACTGGTTTCTGTTTCCATTAGAAGAATGCGTAATTGAAAAACAGTTTGTATGTAAATTCAACTGCGCTTTGGAGGCTTCTTTTTGTGTTGCTGGATTGAATAAATGTTGGTTTTATAGCAAGACAGCGATTAAATATTTGCTTGAGACTTTAAAAAAAATTCATTTAACATACGAATTTTTTTATTTAATACAAATAAAAAAAAAGTAATTCCTTTACTAATTTGAAGAGTTTTCATAAATATTTTAAATCTAAATATAAGAATACAATAACTTTCTGTCTATTATTATAAAGTTTGCTATTAATCCTCTCAATGCTAAAACAAAAGAAAATATAAGTGCATTTATTATAATCAAATTTCATTTTTCTAATATACAGGGAGTTTTTTTTAGAGGTATAGAACTTCGAATTGAAATAAAACACAAGAAAATCGTTTTAATGTCCATCAATTTGGCTTTATTGGAAGGATAATTTTATGCCATTAATGTTTAAATATGATTTCGGGCATGTGGCCGCCGCGGCTGGCTCGAATAAAGCCAATTCTACAGGTCCAATTTTCAACCACTTTTTCGAGCATATGGGGCCGTATGTTGGCAATAACGCCACGAATGTTGGCTTCCAAGTCCCCTAACGTTTCTGGTTTGTTGGCGTAGACGAGCGACTTCACATATCCCCAAAGAAAATAATCCAATGGTGTCAAATCACACGATCTTGGTGGCCAATTGACAGGTCCATTCCGCGAAATTATGCGCTCATCGAATGTTTCCTTCAATAAATCGATTGTGACGTGCGCTGTGTGGCATGTAGCGCCTTCTTGTTGGAACCACAACTCATCCACATTCAAAATCTTCAAAACCTTCCATAAAGTTGATGGACAAAGCTCCAATTGCTGTGCACGGTGGCGAATCGATTCATTCGGGTCCTCTTCAACACTTTGCTCTACAGCGGCAATTGTTTCTTCGGTGCGCACTGTTCGACGTCTCTGCGGATGCGTATTATCACATAGAGTAAACGTAGTGCGAAAACGATCCATGGTTAACCGAATTAATTGCTCTGATGGACGATTATGTCGACCATAAAATGGACGGAGCTTGCGGTAAACTTCGCGAACTGAAGCATTATTTTCGAAATAAATTTGCACGATTTGCCAGCGTTGTTCTTTTGTCAACCTGTTCATGATGAAATGGCAAACCAAACTAAATATTAATCACTTGACAGCTGACAAAATGGCCGCCAATTAAAAAAGTGATGCCAACTTAAAGTTCTATACCTCAATAAAAAACACCCATTATATAATTCTTTATGCAACAGCTTTGTTGCTAAGGCCGTTTTTTTTCTTTATGTATATGTGTCTTCTACTGCAAATATTTGCACAAACTTGTGTATTTTTAACGAAGTTTTAATTAAGGTACTTAAAAAAATTTTAACAAAACCAAAGTAAACAAAATAAAATAGCTTATGACAATTTTTATATTGCATTAAGTAAAAGTGTCGGTTATAAACTTCAATATGGAGATGCGTACATAGATATTAGACCTGTTCAATTATATTGTAAATTTTGCAAAGGTTGTGTTTTTATCTCCAGAAGGTTTGAGGCAGCACCATTCGAAACAAAAAGTATGTATATAAAACTACCCTCTAGTCAGCCTAGAACCATATGTCTCTCTGTCAACACTCTTTTCTATAGCGACTATTGCACAAATTAAAATTTCGACAACTTTCCTTTTGTGGCGCGCAAGTAGAGATACGTTAGAGACAACAGTTCTAGTGTATTTCTGGTGACATTGTCAATGAACGCGTCAATAGTTTGATTTTGTTTTTATTATGCTATGCAATAATATTAAAAACTTACGTACATATCTATGTATGTATGTATGTATTTAAGTTTGTTGCCCCAACCCTTATAAAATTGTAGACGAGAGTCACTAAATTTTATTAGTGAGCCTTTAGTTCAAATGTCTCCATGTGGTAGTAGGAGAATAGCGTTAAAGTCTGTTGGTAGATTTTGAATGACAACCCTATGTTATATGTCAATTGGCTGGGGTACACCTAGTCAGTAGTACTATTTACAATGTCGCTAGTAAATCACTACAATTTTACTATTGACATTATGTGAGGAAATATCGATATTGTAGACTAGAGCCCCTAAAATTTACTAGTGAATCTTTGGTGCCAATCTCCCCATGTGGTCCCAAAAGAACTACTTAGTCAGTAGTGCTACAGTCTAGTGGTGGATTTTCAATGACAAGCTAATGTTAAATGTCAATAGATGATTACATTGGCTGGGGTACACCTGGTCAGTATTACTACTGACAATGTCACTAGTAAATCACTACAATTTCACTATTCGCATTTCCTGCAGGGTATATATGTTTCAGTTAGATCTTATCAAGGGCTATAATTCAATATTTTCGGCTGAAAATGCTCGTTTAGGTGGTGATGCAATTAATACACATAAAGTAAGAACGAAAAGAATTTCCTTTTGAGTTCCCGGCAATTCCCAAAACAAATCGCAAAATCCCCAAAATGGGATTTTGTCTGTATTTTTCTTATCTTCTGCTAGGCGCAGATAAATTTTTTGGAACTATTTAAAAACATATTATGCATTAAGGTGACATGATGAATTTTTTGGTTACAGCTTTGGAATTTGAACAAAAAAGGCTTCAATTTGATCTTTACAATAAAAATAGGTCTATTTCGAAATGATATGATTCCTTCAATAACAAAAATTGAATAACAAAACTTTTTCTTCTAATATTTTCTATAGTATTGCCTTTTTGAATAAGGAAATATATAGGGTTGGTATTTGTACAACATTTTTTTATAATAGCGAAATATTTAACCCACTTTTTCCGCAAAAAACACCGAAAAATAAACTTTTTTTTTTCAAAATTTTAATTTAAATTTTGTATAACTTTTGACTTATTGTGCTTTTGGTACCAATTTTTTTTTAATGTTACAAATTTTGTTCTGAATTCATAATAAGTTTCCTTTTCTAAATTGAACAAGATTTGACTTCTCCCTTAGCAGCACAGTGCACCAAGGTTGGTGAAAAAAAAGCCTAAACTTGAATTTTTTTTCTCGACTATTTCCTAAATTTTAAAAGAAAACCCATAATCTTGAATAGAGAAAAAATGCACTTGCAAAAAATCTTTTTTATCAGATCCAAAATAACAGCTTGGCATCGGTTTTAATTTTTCATTAACCCAAGGTTGCCCACTTTGGGCCTTTGTGGCTCCACCCGCTTTGAAGATATATAGTCCAAATTCTAAACTTAAGCTTTGTGACAAGTTTTTAAATGCTGTATAAAATTTTATAAGAATCGGACGTTTAGGTACTGCAGAATTATTTAAATATTTTTTTAACAAAATCCCCCTCTATGTATCGGATACTTTAGGCCCCACTAGGCACCAGAAGGCACGTCGTTTATGACAGCGAACCTCATGCGATCAGTCTAATGTGTTTGTAGCATATGATGTACAGTTCTGAACTTTTTAATGATATTACAAATACATATCGTTACTTTAATATAGAAAGGACCTATCTCATTATTTGTTTGAAATCTAGTTGTTTTTTATATTTTGATAGACGAATGTATCGAAAAATGCACAAATATAGATTAAAAAAAATAATGAGTTAGGGCTTTTCTATATTAAGGCAATGATATGTACTTCAAACTGCTGCTACACATATTTTCAGACAAACAAATATCATTATTTATAGTACATTTTATTAGATCAACAGCACTTGTGGCAATGTTTGCACTGGTTTCTACTTTTTATATAAGTCCTTTTATATTTTATATAATTGTGTGCGTTTATAAATTTATTTAAAAAAAAAAATTATTTAAAAAAAATCTATTGTAAGTATTTTTAGTGTCTTCTAACAGATATTTCTCAACTTTGACACTTGATAGCGGCCATATAGCTATCTAACTGACAATTGCCTTTCATTTATTCAGTATATTTCGATAAATCAAGATGAACAGTTAAAGCGTTTAACTACATGTGCAAATGGTTTTTAAACAGCTAACGAATTAAAATAAAGAGTTAAGCAAAGTGTTTTACATTCCGTCCACACTGGCAAGCATCTAATTCTTACATAAAACAAACTAATTGACACGCTCAAGCTCATCTCAGAGATCTTCTACTAAATACAACAACCTTAATCACAGCAAAACATATTAAAACTATATTATTCAACCAGAGATGGAAATTTAACCAACTCAAAACTTAAAGAAAACATACTTCCCAGTTCTAGACGACTCAGCTTTTGTATGGCAAATTGGATACCGAAACCCCACCCTTATACTACTCGTGCACTCGTTTATAACAAACTAATTTTTGATGTTTTGTTTAAGTTTTTCTTTTATTTAACTTATACTAAGGGTTTTTGGAGGCAAAGTCAATTTCAATTGGGTGAAATTTTACGTACTCTAACTGAATTTTTGGAGGCCGTTACAGCTGCTTATCAGCGTAAATGTCGGTTAATGTAATCCTCAGTCTTATGTACCCATAAATAATTGAAAATTAATAAGGAAACCTTATTATTGCCTTAAAAACTCCAACATTTAAGAAAATTGTATGTGACTTTCTGAAAACAGAAATCATAAAACGTAAAGAATTCTAAAAAATTTTATTAAAAATACCAATTTTAATTGTCATGCAAAAACGGCCTAACAATTTTCCATATCTATGGACAATGGACTGGAGCAAAAAAGTAATAGTGAGTCAAATATACTGCATATCAAATACAAATTATGAAAAAACGTTAAAAAATGTATTTAAAAAAGTATATTGTAAAAATTTTTAGTGTCTGTAAAGAGTCTTCTAATGGATATTTCTCAACTTTGACACTTGATAGCGGCCATATGTCACAGCTACAATCGTCAATTGTCATATATATACATATATGTATTTGCAAACTGTAAAATTATTTTATCAAAATGCGCGTTCTGTTGGGGCAGTTTTTCGCATATTTTGCCACCGCTATATTACCAACTTCTTTTGTCCAGAATTGGAGGATTTTACATATTATGATATGACCCCACATAGCAACATCTTAACCCTTTTTGTGTTGCAGAAAGGCCCCCAAAAAGTCTTAAGTTATTAAAACCGTAATACACTTTTAAAAATAACATATAGTTTTGTAACTTTTGATATGTACAATGTCCGCGTTTATCTTTTAAACGTGAAAAATTAATGGACTTATAAGTAAAAACTCGTATCAAAATAGCTCATGACCACCATGGTACATATGTACATATCGTCATGTGAGAACTTAAGTGTCCAATACGCCATTATAAACTATTGGATATTGGACACTTAAGTTCTCACATGACGATATATACTTAATATTGCTGTGACAAAGAGCAAAAGGTGCTTAAGTGAAGACAACCTAATTTTGAGTTAATGGTACCCCGTAATCTTTATATTCAAAAGTTCTTTTGGGTAAAATTACAAGTATTTTGTGCAATTTTTAAATTTTTGCTGTTACACTCGTTAATGATATCGATTTCGATTATATCTCGAACATTTCTCGTGTAAAACTATCGAGAATGACACTTAAAACCCATTCGAAAAAATATCACACTCAGTTTTGTTCCAAAAAACATTCGATTTCGAAGATTTGCCAGTTATATTTATCATAAGTGCACCAATATCAAAGTAATTTGGATATCGCAAAAAGGCAGCAGAAAAAGTAAAAATATTAATTTTATTTTTTTAATTTACATACTTACTTCAATTTATTTTATTGATTTTATTAATTTTTTAATTCTGTAACTTACGCCGCAGTTCTGCAACTAGCACTCATACACTAGGCTATCGTCACACATTCGAGAAACTATAGAGAAAGTTTTCCTTATGTCACACCGGAAAGTTTCCCACGCAGCGAATGCATTCATTGGCTACTGAAACATTCCCTTGTACAAATTTAATTTTCTATAAATTTTTTTTTCAAACAACCTTTACAAACACTATGTATTACAACAGAACAGAGCAAATCGTCATAACCTAGTTCATCATAAATATATTTCTTTCATATACGAGTAAAATTACAACTCAAATCTATTATGAAAGCTAAGTGAAGCATGTCATCAATTCCAATATATCATTCTGTAAGCAAATTTTATTTACCACAAACTACAACGCGAAATCATTACAAGGTTGATAGCAAAAAATAAAAAATAAATAAATGTATTTAGTGAAGCATTTATAAACTGCAGGCACAATAGCACACACGGAATTTAGTTTCAGATACATACATACATAAAGGCTGAAGTCAATTTGAAATTCATATATACATGGCAATGAGCCAAGATATTATTAAAATATTCCCTAACTGTTTTCCTTTGTTACAAATATTTGCTGTTTATCCTTCACCTTTGCAACATCAAATGTTTGACATTCATTTCGGGAGGAGATGAGTTAAAATGGAAATAAAAGCAAACATCTATATTGAAATGATTTGAACTGATTACTTTTATTCAAAGCCAACCACATTTAAAGAATAAATTTTAAATGTTCGCTTAGCTTTGGCTTCATTATATTGAAATTGAAGTTGTATTTAAAAAAAAATTGGCAGTTATGAAAAGTCACAAATATGATAAGACGAAATAATAAATATTTCTTTGTGTTAAACAAATATTTAAATTAATAAATTTATATATGAAGTCAAAAAAGCTTTGACCTTACTATTGCATATTCTACTATGTATATGTGATCAAAACTAAGGCTTGAGAAAGCATAATATTATAAAAATAAAACCATATATTGTTAAGTTTTCACCCTTTAAAAATGCTTTTCTGTGGATTCGAATATTTACAAACGAATAAAAGAATAATGACCCTTTAATTACTTATTTAACTTATCTAATCAAGAGTTTAAATACGCACGCAATACTAAAATTACTTAAAATAATTCACAACTGCTTGCCACGATGTCTACTGCGCTGTTGTATATACACGAATCATAAAACTGACTGAGCTGGTCTTGAAGCAATAGCCCCTGTCTGTTGTTCTTCCCACAAGACCCATTCTGCTGACCTTCATTTGCACAAATGAAAATCTACTGAATTTACTTTACACATACTTTTGCACGACTATCATACAAGGCTTCCAGAATGTAACAGCAACGTCTAGACAATCTCAGCAGCATATGCAATGCTTGCCTTCGATCGCGTCATTAGTTTGTGCATTAACTATGTGTGTATGTGTGTATGTACATCATTAAAGAAACAATTTATGGTGGTTGTTTACTTTATTTTTGTCCGCACTATCACGTATGTGTTTGTTTGTGTGCGTATCTTCTTAACAAGCAGAAGCTATTTTATTATTGATGTTGCTATAGTTTGAATGTGCGGACGCATGTGTATTTCGTTCTTTAGCTAAACAATTCTGGATAATTCTTTTTGTTTACCAAATATTTGTTTTTATGAAAGTATTTGCATTTATTAGGTTTGTTTGAATATTTTTGCGTTACAATATGTTCCACTCACATATCTTTTCTAATGTGTCATAGATTGTAAAGGGTCCGCCAGATAACTTTTTTTTTTGAGAATGCTATAAAAAAACACTACTGAATATTTTCTCAAATTTCTTTTTTATTTGAAAGTACAATCCTTCCGGTTAGTAATGAAAAATAATTTCATTCAAATGGCTGCCTCGGCTGGTCATGCAGTAGCCTACACGAACGGTCCAATTTTTAAGCACATTATCTATTGTGTGCAGCTGTATTTCACCAATGGCTTCACGAATATTGCTCTTTAAAGCGTCAATTGTCTCTGGCTTGTCGGCGTAACACTTATTTTGGACGACACCCCACAAACAATTGTCCAACGGTGTCAAATCGCAGCTCCGAGGTGGCCAAACGACATCAGCTCTGCGGCTGATAATGCGATCTTCAAAACATCGAGTGTAGCTTCGGCTGTGTGGCACGTAGCACCGTCCTGTTGAAACCAAATGTTGCCAATATTCTCCTCTTCATTTTTTGTGAACAAAAATTCGTTCAACATGGCCCGATAACGATCGCCATTGACTGTAACGGCCACTCCTTGCTCATTTTCGAAAAAAAAATGGCGCAATTATGCCTCTGGACCAAAATCCGCACCAAACAGTGACTCGTTTTGGGTGCGTCGGCTTTTCAATGTATGCGTGCTTGTTTACATACCAGCCAAGATCAAAATGAGCTTCATCTGAAAAGATGATTTTTTTGGCAAAATCGGCATCTTCTGTAAGTCGATCGCAGGCCCACTTAGCGAAAGTAATGTCGCAATATTTCCCAGCGTTGTTCAAGCGTATACACCACCATATTCGTTCAGCGGAAGGATAAAACTAATTATCTGTCAAATCAGACATGAGCTAAGTGTTACCATTCACGAAATAAGCACTAGTTGAAAAAAAAAACGTTAGATGGCGAACCCTGTATTATTGTGTAATTTTAATAATATAATTGATAATTTTAAGGTAGACATTGCACTAAGAAACAATTTTTAATTATTTGAACAGGGCAAGTTTTTTGTGACATGATGTATAGATCAAAATGGCTGGCAGAAAACTGACATATAAACATTGCCAAAAAAAGGTATTTTATGGCAAGGTGGACTAAAAATGGCTTTTAATGTCAATAATTGAAGAAATGGCAAAAATGGTATATGCCACAAAATCTTGCCCTGATTATGACAAACACTGGCAGAACGGAACAACGTGCTGTTTTCAAAGACCTACACAGCTTCATTATTAGTGTGCTTCAGCTTCATTATTAGTGTTCTTGTGTTTGGTCCACTTTGTGTGGTGTCAATTGGTGTAAACTTCAAAAATAGAAATACGTGAATTGTTTAGCGATAGGCTTAAATCTACAGTTTAATATCGCAACTTTATATTGTACTCGTAATACAAAAGTTGCATAAATATAACCAACTTGTTTTTTTTTATTATTAATAGGTTGTAAAAAAAATCACGCAGTTAAAAATATTGCTAAGCATTTTGCTTTTAAGTTCATTTTTGCTTTTTCAAACACTAAATAAAATCCCTTAAATAAATATACATATGCATATAAAAAAAAACTAAATGAGCCGTAACTAAAATATGGAAAAGATAAACTCTACATCAATATCCAAAAGTTCACTACACAAAATTAAACATCCAAACTGATTATAAGAATGTCCAAAAAAATGGGAATTGAATAAAAATAATACCAACTAAACGACCAAATAAATTATAAAACAACTAAATATGGAAACCACATTGTTACGGAAGTAAACATTTACTAGAAGGGATTAATATAAAAAAAAGAACATAAATGTCACAGCAATAATAATAAAAAATGGCTATAGCCTTAAGTTTGGAGGATGTTAAACATGAAAAGGGGCATTGACAAAGCAACGAGACATAAATTAACAATAAAAATATTTAACAATATGCCAATAACTAGTAACATGGATAATTCCATGCCTGCTGGATACTGCTTCTGCTTCAATAGAGCAGAAAAAGAAGCTTCACAAGTAGAAACTATATTTTTAATTATAAAGAGATTTTCAGTTAATTCATAAATTAAATCATGTTGAATTAAAATCTAATTCATGCTGGTATTTATTAAGTGTGTGTCTAAATATTATTTATAATTAATTTTTGGCTGCAGCGATAATCGCGTTGACTATCATGCGATACAAAACACACACTTTTTCCTAATGAATAAAATCAAATGACTACATTAAATTAATTTCATGTTGTTTCCACTTGAAAAAACTTTGATTCAACATTGTTTCTCTGTGTGATTTGAGCATCAAATTCACGTTATTTCAACATGAAACCAGCTTAATTTTTAATATTGCTTAAACAGTACTTGAATACTAAATCAATATTAAATAAAGTTATTAAAAAAGGAAACATTTTCTTTAAAGGTCATGTTGAATTAACATGAAACATATACGAAGCACAATCATTAACGAAAAATGTTACAATTAGCCTTGTTTTCGTAGATTTTAATATGAAATTGTTTTGCAATCATGTACATTAGGGATATAACTTTTTAACAATTTTTTAAAATATCAAAATTGGCATAGCACATTCCGATAAAGCATAAAAAACTATATGGAACGTATATTTATTTTTTCGCTAAGGTCAAAAAAGTTCACACACCAACCGCGATGGTGTTTTGAACATTTTTAATTTTCTTTTTAGTTAAGAAAAATTAATATTACTCGTATGTTTATTTAAAACAAAAATACACCGTATAAAATTATGAATATTCAATATTCCCTTAAGAAGGCCTCGAAATAATTTTAGATAATGTAAAATAATATTTTTGTTAGTTCAAGTCCGTGCTTTAACTGTTGCAAATATTTTATACATAATTATAAACTGACTGACTGAATTTGCTCTATGAAATTTTTAATTAAATTAGATGCTTTTATTCGTTTTTTTTTGAATAAATTAAATTTTTTTTTTAACACACAACACAACCCGCGAAGCGATTAGCTTGTCTGCGGTAAACTCCCAAGGTCTATGGTGGGAATCGAACCCACGACCTCTGGACTGAGAAGCTAGCATCGCTACCACTCAGCCACAGAGCAGGGTGAAGAAAAAAGATCAAGGGGTCTACTCTGCAATTCGAAACGAAAGAAAATACTTTCGAAATTGTATGGTATAAGCATTAAAATTCGGAAGCATTTTCCGATTCGAATTACACAGTAGACCCCCAGATAAAAAAAAAACAATGTGAGTCCGATCACAGGGGAAATGTGTAAACATCTAGTAATGAATTTTTTTTTTAATATTGCCTTATGGTAACTAAAATAAGATGTATAAATTGTTGACTCTAATGTATTTAAAAATCTACGGAAAACTGCATCCATACGTGCCATAACCGCCAAAATAGCTTAAGCGACATAATTTTCGAACTTAATTTTTTGACCAAAATCAATTATTTGCGATCGTTAATAGTCGATTTTCGTCAAAAAAAAAAAAAATACGCAGTCCAAAAAATGTGTCGCTTAAGTTATTTTAGCGGTTATGGTTCGTATAGTAGTGGAATTATTAGTTGTGGGGGTTTGTGGATAATTGCTCATACGGGAGTGGAAAACGTCAAATAAAAATTTTGATAAAGCTTGCGACTGTGGGTTTGCAAAATTTGTATTAAAATCTACACCCATAATAATTGGCATGAGATGGAGATTGTGACCCAATTGTCGTGCACCAGCTTCAGTGTAAGGCAACAGTACGTAAGGAAGATATGTTATAATATAATATTATAATATCTTTATTAAGATTGCTATATATCTTTTAAACAAATATTTGACATTTAAAACGCTCTTTTATTTAAAAGTTTATATTTTATATTTTTCAACTTTTTAACAAAATTATCCCCACTGGCAACACTATTACACTTCACAAGCAATTTCTATTAAAATTAACATTGCTCCTGAAGGTATGCTTTAAAATTCGATTGAGTGTATTTCTATGCAGCTGTTAAGTTTCTCTGTACTTCTTGTTGTCCGTATGATTACACTAATACACTCATACATAGCTCACACCGATTTGATAACGCATCGCACATCTTGCTCAAAAGTTGTGATTGTATTGTGAAAAAGATTTTTACCCCCTAGAGCATAGATGTTTACACATCAAAAGTTTGGTTTTTCTTTGATATGTTCTTTTCACTGCAATTTTCCGGCATATACTCTTTATTTTTAAATTTTTTTTTTTTGCTTTAGTCTGAGTGTTTAGTCAATCCAAGAGAAAAATTTTTGCTTACAAAAGTATGTTGCAAATCAAGCGAATTTACTTTCACTTCGTCAAAGCACTCAATATGGCGCCAGATGCCCTACAAGTATTACTTATTGCTTTTTTTCATTTAAGTTTTTGCTTTTGCGGAAACTACATCATTTGCATATTCGATGAATATTCAGCCATTTGTGCTACTTTTCATTTCATTAACTTTTTCTATTCGTTGCAAGTTTTTGGTGCTTGACTTAGACTTCGGTTCGCTCATTCATCTTTAGTATGCAATTTTAATTTTGTACTTAGTTGCCTCTTAAATATAAATGAATTTCACTTTCATTTTGCAATATATTTATGTCAAGTTATGCCAGGAGGCATAACGCAATTACTGTGGGGCTGCTTCTTAATCTTCTGGGTTTTTTATTGTTAGTTTTAGTTTCCTTTAAGGTGAAAAATATGTGTGCAGTATATCGTATATATTTGAAATAATTAATAAAATAGCATTTACTATAAATATTCGCTTGTATATCCATTTGATGTAACTGACATTTCGCTTAAACGTACCCAATATCTGAACGATATGTCTTCCAAACAGAGCTGTTAAATTTTGATTACGATTAGTAATCAATTAGATTACATTTTAAAAAGAATTGTAATGATCAGGGAAACCGCAAATATGCAATTGCATGGTTTTTCTTATGTGACGTATTAATGCGAGCAAAAGATATTTATACGTTTCAGAACTTTTTATGAATTTTGGCATCGATTTGTTAGTGCATATTTTACCCTTTGAAGCAAGTTTTTGCATATATCAGTCTTACAAGCATATTTTTAGCACATTTTCGAATTTTTAGAGCATAATTTACGCTTTTAGGGCATATTTTGACACTTTATAGAATTTTTTTTTATTATTTTAAACTACTTGGCGCAACTGTCCATTCAAAAGGACACCCTATACAGAAAAGAAAAATTATATAAAAAAATTTTTCTAGAAACTTATTAAAATTTAATTTTTGAAATAAAAATTTAAGTTTTAAAGAAAAAATTCTTCCGGCACTACTTGGCTTAATATGCTTACAAGTCAAGGGGTTGGTCAAAATTTTTATTTTTATACCCTTTACCAAAAATGGAAAAGGGTATATATAGGTTTGTCATTCCGTGTGTAATTTCCATAATTTTAATTTGCGACCAAAAAAATATATATATTCTGGGTCCTTATGAATAGCGAAGACGAATAAGCGATGTCCGTCTGTCCGTCCGTCCGCCCGTCCGGTGTACGTGAAATCGGTTTTCCGAAGCTCCCAGAAGAGCTAGAGACTTCGTTCTTGGACTGGTGTATCAGAAATGGTCCAACTTAGATTGGTATTGAAATTCAGCAAAATCGAGCAGACGATTGCAGAGCTGGAAAGCTTAAACTTCATTTTGCCATATAAAAGTAACTACCGAAAACAAATTTTTATTTTTTTTAATAAATAAACCTATTTTACACTTCAGTATGACTAAAATTGGTATTTTAAATTAAAAAAATATAAAAAAAATAAAAAGACGTTTCCAGGGTTGGAAAACTTTAACTTTTTGTGTTATGTAAAATTAACTATGTCTAAAACTATGCAGGGTATTTTCTCGAGAACCGTAAGAGTTCGAGACCTGAAATTTGGACACAGTGTGTAGATCTTTGGCCGCTACAACAACAAATACATGAGAATTAGAAATTAAAGGGTGTTCTAAAACGAACAACGAAAAATTTTAAAATCTCATGTAATATACATACAATTATATGTATATACACTTGAAATTTGTAAGGTTAGTGTATTTTTATACAGACTACAAAAATTAACACTAAAATTTCAAAAAATTTAAATTAAAGGGTGTTCCATCAGTTAATGCAATTTTGACTATGCAATTCTGACAACTTGCTGTATCTTGGAAACCGTAAGAGCAAAACTCTTGAAATTTTCAGAATCGGTAAAACTAAATAATCAAAAATTATAAAATCGCCAAACCGAAGAAAATCGCCAAAAGCAAAAAAAAAACGCCAAAACGAGAAAAAGCACCAAATTACAAAAAAAATGTCTAAGACTAAAATAAATCGCGAATAACCGGAAAAATTGCTAAAATGAAAAAAAAATTGCCAAAATGAAAAAAAACGCAAAAATGAAGAAAAATTGCCAAAATGAAAAAAACCCCAAAAAAACAGAAAAAAATCGCCAAAACAAAAAAAAAAGCCTCAAAACAGGAAAAAATCGCCAAAAAGAAAAAAAATCGCCAAAACGAAAAAAACCCAAAAAACAGAAAAAATCTCCAAAATGAAAAAAAGCCCCAAAACAGAAAAAAATCGCCAAAATAAAAAAAAACACCAAGATGAAAAAAATCGCCAAAACGAAAAAAAACCCCAAAAAACAGAAAAAAATCGCCAAAATGAAAAAAAGCCCCAAAACAGAAAAAAAAACGCCAAATTGAAAAAAAATCGCCAAATTGAATATAAATCGCCAAACGAAAAAAAAACCCAAAAAAACAGAAAAAAATCGCCAAAACAAAAAAAAGCCTCAAAACAGGAATAAATCGCCAAAATGAAAAAAAATCGCCAAAATGAAAAAAATCGCCAAAACGAAAAAAAACCCAAAAAACAGAAAAAATCACCAAAATTAAAAAAAAAGCCCCAAAACAGAAAAAAATCGCCAAAATGAAAAAAAACGCCAAAATGAAAAAAATCGCCAAAACGAAAAAAACCCAAAAAAAAAAAAAAATCGCCAAAACAAAAAAAAAGCCCAAAAACAGGAAAAAATCGCCAAAATGAAAAAAAATCGCCAAAATGAAAAAACCCCCAAAATAGGAAAAAATCGCCAACATGGATAAAGAATCTCCAAAATGAAAATAATCTTCAAAATGAAAATAAGCCCCAAAAACAGAAAAAATCGCCAAAATGAAAAAAACTGAGAAAAATAGAAAAAATCGCCAAAATGAGAAAAAAGCGACAAAACTGAAAAAATCGTTTAAACTGAAAAAAAAACTTCAAAAAAGCCACATTAAAAAAAGCTCAGAACCGAATGTACGGAACCCTTCGTGCGCGAGTCAAAGCCGCACTTTACTGAATTTTTTAATATTAAAGGAATTAAATGAAACTAAGTTTTTTCTTATTTAGTTTTTCCTTCGTTCACTTAACATATTTTATGTATTTTTTAAAGAACTGGATTGGTATAAGGAATTAGAAAAATCCTAAATTATGATTCCATGGTTGGAAAACTTACACTTTTTGTGTTATGCAAAATTAAATAGTTCTAAAAATGTTTTTCTTTTCCTTTATAAATTGAATATATTTTATGCTTCTGAAAGAAAAATTTGGCGTATATAATTTGAAAAATGAAAATTACAGCTCCAAAGATGGAAACTTTGATTTTTTTTTAATATTAAAGTATAAAATTAATTTTTTTTTATTTCTTTGTTCACTTAACACACTTTATTAATTTTTTAAATTAGAAAAATCTAAAAGGTTGATTCCAGGGTTGCTAAATTTATTGTTTTTTACAAAAGTAACTAGGTCAATTTAGTTTTTTCTTTTTGTTTAAAAGTTTTATATACTTTATGACTTAGAATGAAATAGTTTGGCATAGAAATTAGAAAAATAAAAGACATAGCGCCAGAGCTGGAAAACTTAAATTTTTTCTGGTATATAAAACTAATTATTACTTTAGTAATTACATATATTCTATATTTTATAAAGAAACTCAGAAAAATGGTTCCAGGGTTGGAGCTTAAAAAAAGTTTCGGTAAAAAAATAACCAAAAATATTTTTTTTTTCAGTTAAACAGATTTCATGTTTTAGGAAAATCATTACTCAAGATTTTTTATACATGTTTAATTTTTTTATGGATATCTAAACTAATTGAAGTATAAACGAAGGTTTGTGCTTATTGTGCTCTCAGCATAATAACTATTAATTTTTAGTAAATGGAGATAAAACTAAAATTTATCGCTAAAGACATAAAGGACATGTTCGTTTCATTTTCCTGATACATTTCCTTTCTGCTGAACAAATTTAAAAAAAATCCTGTAGGAATAAAACGTTAACATAATACCACGATGTATACCATTTGCAATGAGAACTTTAAATCAAGACACTAAGCAGTCTTGCAACATCAATGATTATTAAATACGGGAAAATATAAAACAAGTTAGTTTACTTGGTATGGAGGTGCAATACTAAGAATATTTTAGAGTTATTAAATAGCAGCACGGTTTTTGAACATCTCGAGAGCGAGTAAACAAGCCCCAATATTTTGGTAATGTATTGACGTGACGTCGATGTTGACTGAAATAAGAGTGAATGTAAAATATATCTTAACCACAGAGTGTAGAGTAAAATATTCAACTATTGCTTATATCGAAAATAAAATAATTGAAACAAATTGTTTAATCGAAAAATACTGAAAGGTCACTAACTATTAATTGCTTTAGAGAAAAAAATTATAAATTTTTTCACAAAACAAATATGTTTGTATGTGTCTGTATACTATATATATGTACGCATGTTGGTAAAGGGTATATAAGATTCGGCACAGCCGAATATAGCACTCTTACTTGTTATTTTTCGCCATTTTATTTTTCCAACTTTCCATGTAGTGTATTATTTTTCTTATAGTATATTACGCAGTTTTACGGACGTTAGTTTCAATACAAATGCAGTTTTGCTATTTGTGACGGACTCTGCTCCGACGAGTAGACGTTGAAGAAACATTGTCAATGTATAAAAGTTTACTTAGATTTGACCGAAACGATTTTAAGAGCATATTTTTTGAGTTTTTAGTGCATATTTTCAAGTTTTTATTGCATATTGAATGCGCATAAAACAATTTTTTCAGAACACATTTCCGGTTTCCCTGGTAATGATTATTTAGTTGCCTTCAAAGGAAGTTCTGATAAATAATTGATTACGATTACTAATAATCGAAAAGTAATCTGAATTACTTAAAATTACTAAAAATAATCAAAAAGAATCAAAAGTAATCAAAAAGTAATCCGACTACTTTCAAACATTACTTTTGATTCTTAATAAATAATCAAAAAGAATCAAAAGTAATTCTTAGAAGCAATCGCATTATTTTTTGATTACTTTCTATTCTTTTTGATTTTTTTTAGTAATTTTAAGTAATTCAGATTACTTTTCCATTATTAGTAATCGTAATCAATTAGTAATCGTGCGGAACTGAATATAATCGTAATTTAATCATTACTTCACCTTTAAAAAAAAGTAATCAAATTAGTAATCATTACGATTACTAATCATTACTTAACAGATATGCTTCCGAATTCATTGAACAACAAACAAACAAGACATATAATTAAGAGGTGTTTCCAAAAAAGGGATTAGAATACAAATTTTGTGATATTATGTTTTTATAAACCATCTACACATCAAAAAAAAACTTTTTTATGCCCATCATTGGAAGCTACTTCTTGGCTTTATGTATTGAAAGCAGAGCATAAAGAACAAACTTAAAGGACACTTGAAGAACTTTTCTTTAATTACCAGCAATTGAACTCATTTCACAAAAATTATGTTTGCAAACATAAATTTTTATTTAATTTCAATTTAGCTGAAAGCTTTAATAAAAACAATTTCATCTGCTTTAAAAAAAAAACAATAATAACATTATTCATTTCAAAAACTATAGTATACGACAACTTAATGCAAAAAAATAGATATTGCAAAGATATCCTTTTATTCCTTTTCCTGTTTTAAAATTTTTTATTTCCGCTCTTTTGTTTTTCTTTGTGTTGCCATTTGTTTTTTAATTTTATTTTTATTTTTTTTTTATTGCAGGCGGCATAGCCCCGGCTTCTTGTATTCGACAAATTGATTGATCGATGTTGGCCAGAATAAAATTTTAAATGCACGAAAAAAGGGTTAAAAGCAAAGCACTGTTATATACATGTATGTATACGAGGGTTGTTTGAATATTTATGTGAGTTTGTAGAAATATATATGTGTATAGAACCAAGATTGATGTGTATTTAATTATAATTTTGAACAACTTTAGCAATTTCGGTCTTTAGTAATGTTCTTTTAAATTAAACTAAGTAATTGATATGCAGACAAGATAAAGCAGAATTTCTGTTCCTGATTTGTGTGGACACATAATATATTATGTGCTTTCATTCTCTTGTATTAAATGTGATTTAGGAAGAAAATTAAAAGATACGAGGGTGGGTTGTTAACTCAGTGTAGTTTTGAATTTCCCGCCTTTTAATTGAAATGGAAACCTCTGCTCCTGCCAACAGGCAACTGTCAGACAACAGGCAGGCTATCGCGCCTTTTGAGAAGAAAATGGTAAAAAGTAAATTTCTTGTGCTCATTAAGCATTATTGTTGCCGAAAAAAAATCTTCACTCGAACCACGGCTAAGCTTGATAAACACTATGGGGACTATTCACCATAAATTTCAATGGTAAAAACTTGTTTACTGAAGTTTGTTTTGGCGCTATATACCAAACGTTCTGGACCCCCACTTGAGGTCTCTACATAAGTGAAAAATTCATGATATGGTATTAGCGGATCGTAGATTGAAAGTGAGAAAGATTGTGGAAGCCATAGGCATCTCACATAGCTCAGTGGTTTAAATTTTGAATGATCACTTTGGTATGAGAAAACTTTTCGCAAGATGGGTGCCGCGTTGGCTCATAATCGACCTCAAGCGCATGTGCATTTTTAATGGCAAAAATCTATGAATTGCTTCGCCATTCGCCTTATATTTCAGATTTAGCACCGAGTTCCACTATTTACAACGACAAATCATCTCACAAATAAATGCCTAGTTTGATGACCTCGATAAATTATACTTTTCGGAAGGGAAAACAAATTGGAGAAACGTTGGACTAAGTGTATAGAACTCAGAGGAGACTATGTTGAAAAACAATATAACTGTTTATATAAAAACCTGTGTTTCTTCAAAAAGTCACTGACTTAATGCCCCACCCTCGTATCCTGTCGGCATTCACGCATTATTTTGTGCAGTATTAAGAAGCTTAACTGAAAAATTCTGGCTTCCAAAATTAGTTATCATCTAAAATTTTCCCAGATATAGTTTAAGGTCGTTCATTAGATGCATGTCCAGTGCACATCACGTGAGATAACCACGCCCTCAAATCACTCCTCCAGATTGTCCGATGTGACATTATCTCTCTGGCACTCACACAGAAAAATTTCATATTAAAATCTACGAAAATAATATTAATTGTAAAATTTTTCGGTAATGATTTCGCTGTATATGTGTTCCATGTTGATTCAACATGATTTCCAGTAACCTTCAAGGAAATTTTTTTCTTTTGAAATAATATGCCAATACTGTTAAGTCAAAAGGAAGAATTATGTTGAATTGAAAACATTTTAAATTAAATTGAATTTGGTACTGAAATACTTAACATGAGGAAACATGTTGTATCAAAGTTATTTCAAGTTGAAACAACATGAATTTTTTTTATTATAGCTATTGCTATTTATGGCGAGATACAGGGGTTAGAAAATAATTTTCGTAACAAAATTAACCGACACTATTACAGTTATAAACTTATTTTTGTTTTGATTTCTTTGTACTTAAAAGCACCCCCCAGGGGAGTCAAAATGACTACGGGTGTGGCAAGCCCGGGCCCCCAGCTAAGGGTTATGAAGTTTTTTCTGCTGGCGGACCTTTGGCTCATTACCCGTAAAACTTATGTGTTACTACCCGATCTCTGGCAACAGAGCAAAGGATGTGCACATATTTATAAAAGGAAAACAAATATTTGTTGATGTCAGTTAGGTGCATGATCACCTAGAACTGCCCCTGAGTTCAAAAGATAGTAGTAGTGAAGCCTTTATTAATAAGGGTGGAACTGCGAGGTCTGACCAGAGGCTACTTCTGGTGCCACGGGTGCCGGTTGCCCGACAGTCTTGCTGCTTGGAGTTGAGTGTATGGCAGTCGTCACGATCAGGTGCTGAAGGTCGACTTCGTACCACCCTACGGGGTTTAAGGAATGATGCTGACTGAAGTAGGTACTTGGTCGTGGCGGCAGTCGTCAGAATACTGTCGACAATGCTTGCATTCTTCGTGAAGAGTGGTGGGACTGTGCCGGCAATGGTTGAGGGATTCTCTTGGGGACCTCGCTTGGGTGCTTGCACGACAGCACCTGAGCGTGGAAGCCTGAGAATCATCGTGGTGGCTGTGGTTGCTACCAAAAGATACGCTGGGAGAATAGTCTTGGCTTCCCAGGTTTAGCCAATGCTAGTGATTGGTGTGGCGCGGTTAGCCAGACACTATTCTAGGTGCTGTTGCCAATCAACAGAAGCTGCTATGGGCACGGCCATAGCAGCAGAGTTTAGATAGCTCAATTACCTAAGCAAGGTAATTAAATATAGTACAGGGATAACTATATATAAGGTTTGCAACCTGTGGTCTCTTGAGGCACACCTATGTATTGCATAGGTGTGTACTGTAAGCGTTCACGGGGGCGTTGGTCTGGCGTCCCAAACTGGACTCGGTGCTGGGCACCCGTGAGGTTAGGCCGTAATGGCAGGTACTCACGGAAAACCATTGCACATCTGTACTTAAAAGCAGCGTACGAAAATAAACGAAGCAAATTGTTTGAATTTGTTTTGTTTGGTTCTTTGAAATGAGTTGAACAAAAACAAAAACAATGAAAAACATCGCTCAGTTTGTTTTTGTATTATTTTTTGCAAATAAGCACAAGCCAGAGATCGACTGTAAGACGATTAACCGCCGCCGCCGACCACAAAGAATATATTCATTTAATCGTGCTCCGCTAGAAAAGATAATAATGGGTTATAAATGGAAACGTTTTGAAATATTTGCGGCGAATTTAAACACATTAAGTTTGTTTTACATCACACACATATTTTCTTAATGCCTGTGCAAAGACAAAAAAATCAATTAAGCTAAATAAAAAACTATATCTAAAATTGCTACATGAATTAGAATAAATTAAATTCATGTCGATTCAACTTGAAATAATTTTGATTCAATATGGCTCTTCAATTTATTTCAATATCAAATTCACGTTGTTTCAACTAGATATGTTTTCAATTCAACATGATTCTTCATTTTGTTTTAAAAGTACTGGAGTATTAATACAACATGAAATAAAGTTTTTTCAAATGCAACAATTTTCTTTTAATATTACTGTTAATCATGTTGAATTAATATGAAACGCATATGAAACAAAATTGCTACCAAATAATTTTAAATTAACCTTGTTTTCGTACATTTTAATACGAAATTTTTCTTTTATTTATGTATCTTTTGGCGGACATTAGTGATAAGCCCGAGTTATTTAATATGAAATTTTTAACGGAATGGAATAGGGAAAATTGGTTTTATGTGTACAAATTGAAACATTTACCGTCAGCTTCTTTTTCTTAATTTTTTGTTAAAAATTGCTGTAGTCTATTTCCTATAAATGCACCTCGTGCTTACTATAGATATATGTATACATACATATTTTTTTACTAAATAAATACAATATTCATTTGCTGCAAAATCCTGTGTAACTCACAATTTTTGTTTTTTGGTTCGCTTATTTATTGTTTGTTTTTCTGACTGTCTGTCTTACTTTGTGGGAGAATAAAATTTTTATTTATTTTTTTTGTCTACGCATTTACTTAAAGTTCTTTACATTTGCAGTTTGTAAAGGATTTTTCATTAAAGGCTAAAACACATAGAATCCGTCATAAGTCCTTCGTAGCCTTTTTCAACTAGAACTAAAACAGGCTACGTATCCGTCAGAGTACAAAAGTTGGGCAACTTTTGACTTTTAACGTAGGTGGAATAGTTTGACAAATAATAGTTGGATTTTTATCGGTTTGTTTTTTAAATTTAAATTTTTGTGTTTTGTGCCAGCAAAAATTATATAACATAGAATATACTCTTAGAGTAGGCTTGCCAGACGGGCTTGATTTGGCTGGATTATCAAGCTTTTTCAAGGCTTGTCAAGATTCAAGCTTAAAAGCTATTTGTCAGGCTAAAAATTAATTTAAATATATCTTAGGTTTATTTCGATATGCTGATTGTATAACTAATGTTGCAACAGCTGCAACACTAATAACTGTCAAGAAGTATTTTCCACCTTTCACAACATCACAATTTGGCAACACTGGGAACTTGACATTATAAGCGACCAGCTGATGCAATTACATTGTATTTCCACATATACTTTAAAAATATATATGGCTTTGCAACTGTTTTTTTAATTAAATATAATTTTTGTTAAAAACCATTGAGTTATTATTGTTTTAAAAATATTTTAAATTATTGTCCAGCTTTTTTTTTTTTTTGCAAATCAAGAATTTTTTCCTAGAATGTCAAGATTTTCACTGTTTGGGTCTGGCAAGCGTAGGGTTGTCAGATACATCGATTTCTCGCCAAACGTGGCGATTTTTCAACTTGTTTGGCGACTAAATTTTTGATTTGGCGACATGGCGATTTTTCTGGCGATAAATAAATTTGTTGGCGATTTAATGGCTATTTTTTAACAAAATCGAATTTGAAAATTTTAGTAATTCAGTAAAATTAGTTTGTTAAAGGATTAGTTTCAAAAATAGATCCTACCAAAACTCGTCTGCAAGATATTCGGGTATGTTCTGTATTCCACGTGAAATTAAAAGGTGTGGAATACAGAACATACCCTATTAAAGCAATTTGATTTTGATGATTTTTCTTATATTAATTAATTACTAATGCGTTTTGAGTTTAATAAAATAAATAAAAAAAATTTTTGGCGATTTTATTTCTGCTTTTGGCGATTTGCTGCTAAATTTTTATACGATTATTTTTTAAAAATTTATATTAAAAAAAGTGTTATATAAAAACAAATTTATTATCAAATATATATTAAGAAAAACCACATAAAATCAATTTTGGCGATTTTTAAAATCAATTTGGCGAAATAGATCGGAAAAAGTCTGACAGCCCTGGGCAACCCTTTTTAAATCTGTTGAATCTTTCCGTCAAGAAGACGGAATCTTTGTGCCATAGATCTGTAAATTAAATTAAATTAATCTCTGTATGACTCTTCTTATGAAAGTCAGCATAGTTATTAGAGAAGCCCGCCCGCGATGTATAGCGTACGGAGGAGTTTTAGTGCTTCGGCCTTACGGACATCCTATCTTTAAATTTAAAGAAAACAATATCTGTGGGACATATCATCGATCATGCCATCGTGTATAGCATATCCCCATTCTGTATAACATATCCCCATCGTGTATAGCGTATCCCCATTGTGTATGGCATATAACATTTTGCACATATTCGCCGAGGCTTCACAGAGTGGCATGTATCTCAAATGCTCAATTTTCCATGCCTGCTGATTTAAAATTACAATTGTTTCGTATTCATTTTAATCTCATCTTAATATATATCTTTGATTTAACTTTAATTTCAAATAAATTTTATGTTAAATCATCTACTAAATCATTTTGAATTAAAATTTAGTTCATGATGGTATTTATTTACAGCATTATTTATAAAAATTATTAAAAATTTATAAAGGCTTTTTAAGAAAAATTTTGCATCAAAATTTGTTTTAAAACCCCTTTATAAAGCCTTAATAAGTTTTATAAAGAAGGCTGTTAGTGTTTATCTAAAAAAATAATTAAGGTTGTTGTGCCTGCTTTGACTACCGCGTGATGAGTTCGACTTTAAAACTTGGCTGGGGCAGCCAGCTTTAGCACGCATTTTCAAAATGCTGGATCACGTCAATAAAATGATTAATAAAATGACTGACTAGGTTAAATTAAATTCATGTTGTGTCAACTTGAGATAACTTTAATTCTACAAGATTCTTCATTATTGATTTAGCAGTACACGAATATTTAGTAAAAATGGAATATGTATATAACAAAACAAAATTTAAATATGAAAAATTTTCTTTGAAGGTTATTGTAAATCATGTTGAACTAACATGAAACACATATAAAGCAAAATCTTTGCCGAAAATGTTAAATTAACTTTGTTTTTGTAGATTTTAAAACAAAATTCGTCTGTGTATATGACAATCGTAACAATTCCCTAAAAAATACATCACAAGTCTTTCTTAAGAGCCACAGCTGTGCAATCGGCTATAAAAATAAAAAATGTCCATTAAATGAGCAAAAAAAAGAAATTGAATGATTAACTGCCTTAAAAAATACGAACAAAATTAAATAAAATTTCATACATTTGCATTCAGATTTTTCTCTCTCTCTCTCTTCAATATTCGTTTTCCCGCCAAACAAATTTTTGTATATGAATACATAAATCACAGAAGGACAATAAGCCTGCAGACCAAAAACCAGCCCAGGCCAGACTAGACCACTGGTGATGTTGGTCGTGTTACGAATGTCAGTTGTTTGCTGTGTAAATTACCATCAGCCGTAAATTAACAAAAATAAAAGAAAAATTCGTTTTAAAAGCTTTTTCCCATTTCCCTTAAAGGCAGTCGAATATTAATAGAGAAAAGAATGACTTTAAATTAAGTTATAATGATTTGCAGTGATGAATTTAAACTATTTAATAGGCAAATAATTAAAAAAATTATTTGTGTTTAAACTGAAAAGAATAAAAGGCAATGACACGAAAGTGCGCTCCTGAATGTGTCCAGAGAGGGAGGCGGTGGCAGGAGATAATTTTCTACATCTTTCAGTTAAACGATAGAATTGTAATCTTATCTTAGACTAATGACATTGATAGAGATAAGTACGTACATAAATATATATTATATATATCTTAAATATTTTTGTTTTTAAATTGTTACAGAATCCCCCTGCAGATATATTCCCAATTCAATCCAAATCTGACTTGACGGTTAATTTTGGTGAACCTTCCTAAGAATTGTTTATGTGAATTATGCATACAATGTAGCTGCCGAATCTTATGGTCCTGCTGGTATTTATTTAGTGTGTATCTAAAGAATACTCGTATGTAAGGTTGTTGTGGCTGCAGCGGCAGGTTCGTTGACTACCAGCCGATAAGTTCGAACTCAAATCTTGGCCGGGAAAACCGACCATCATACCACACATACACACATTTTCCTGATGCTTGTGCCAGTAAGTGAAATAAATAATAAAAAAAAGAACAGAGGTGTCTTAGGACATCCGGTTAGAGCTATGCTGCTTAGCTATGTATATAAAAAAATTAAATTTGTTTAATACCAATGCAACAAAATTACATTATATGATGATGTCAAATTCGCCGCACATATTTCAAAAAGTTTCCATTTATAGTTCCCCTTGATTTCTTTTCTAGCTGCGTATGATTAAATTAATATAGGTATGGTTTGTGCTCATGTGCAAAAACAATACAAAAACAAATTGAACAATCGTTCTCATTGTTTTTGTTTTGTTGTTTTTTCACTCACTTCAAAGCACGAAATAAACCAAATTCACACATTTTGTTTCGTTTATTTTCGTACTCTGATTTTAAGTAGAAAGAAATCAAAACAAATAGCCTAGCACAAAAAGCGCGGTATAAACAGAAAAAAGTTAAGTGTTTTGGAAACTTCCATCTCTGCTATGAACACATGTTATATTTTGTTTCGATCTGGCAACTCCTTCATATAGAAACATATGTTCACAAAAGACGCATCCGCGATTTTTTAACAATGGAAAAATTAGAAATGCGTGGTGTCATTAAATATTTACATAAAAAAGGTTTATCGGGACAAGAAATTCATAATGATATGGTGAATGTGTTAGGTGAAAGTGCTCCTTCATATGCAACAGTAAAAAATTGGGTTGCTGAATTTAAACGTGGTCGTACAAGCATTGAAGATGAACCACGTAGTGGACGTCCAAAAACAGCAACAACAACAGAAATTGTAGCCAAGTGCATGATCGACGAATAAAAGTGCGTAAAATAGCTAATATCATGGGCATCTCAAATGATCGAGTCCATTTAATTTTGCATGAAGAACTACAGATGAAAAAGCTTTCTGCAAGATGGGTGCCGCATTTGTTAACAGTCGACCAAAAACGCATAAGAATGAACATTTCTCAAGCTTGTTTGGATCGTTTTCAGCGAAATAAAATGGATTTTAAGCGTCGTTTCATAACTGTTGATGAGACATGGATCCACCACTATACTCCAGAGACAAAAGAACAATCCAAACAATGGACTGAAGCTGGAGGAATTGCCCCAAAGAAGGCAAAAACAATTCAATAGGCTGGTAAGGTTATGTCAACGGTTTTTTCGGACTTCAAAGGTATTTTATTGATTGACTATCTGCAAAAGGGTAAAACAATAAATTCAGAGTACTATTGCAAACTTTTGGATCAATTAAATGTACAAATTTGAGAAAAACGTCCTGGCTTACAACATAAAAAAAAATAATTTTTCATCAAGACAACGCACCAGCGCACAAGAGTGTTTTAACAATGGCTAAAATCAACGAATTAAAGTACGAGTTGCTTGACCACCCACCTTATTCTCCTGATTTGGCTAACAGTGACTTTTACCTGTTCCCAAATCTAAAAAAAAATCCTTGCTGGCAAGCGTTTTACCTCAAATGAAGATGCAATTACAGTTGTAAACCACTATTTTGAAGACCTTGAGGAAAACTATTTTAATCAAGGGATAGAATTGCTAGAAAAGCGTTGGACTAAGTGTATTGAAGTTTCAGGAGATTATATTGAAAAATAAAAATATTTTTGAAAAACTAACTATTCTCTTTCATTGATAGGCTAAGAAGTTTCCGAACCGCCCTCGTAGTGTCGATTATTTTTGTTACGAAAATCACGTCCCAGCTCTTGTGGGACGTGATTTTTTAGAGCATAGCTCTAAAAAATTATCCAACTTCCTTGAGTAACCTGCCGGAACTTTGCTACAATTATCTCAAGAGTGAAATTGAGGTGTATAACATTTGTTTGTGTTATTCTAAAATCTTCCCTCTACCTAAATACGTACATATATTGGTTTTATAACTCTTATAAATCAAATTTTCCTGCTCAGCCGCCCTATTAAGATTACAACAATATGTTGAAATTTTAAAACAAATTGCAGCAATTTAATTTCCAGCAACATGAATGAACTCAATAACCTTTCGCTTATGCAGCAAGAACTGAAGCAAATAGTGAAGTTTAATAAAGACATGCGCCCACTTAAGGGAGGCCATCAGCTGTGGTACAATACAATCATTGTTTCCTTGTAGAATTCACAATCAAAGCAAATGTAATTAAGAGACGTAGGATTTTTTCATGTGAAAATATGTATGGACATTGTAAATACATACTTATATGCATATTTATATATAAAAAAATAGCAACAATTACCAACACATACATACCTTGTCAGGTTTATCATTCCGTGTGCGATTTTTCCAACAGTCAACTAAGTAATTTCCGTCGGCCCTCTGAAAAGCTCTAGACTACGGTCTTGAACTGATGCATCATTATATGTCCTAAAAAGTTTGGTATTGAAAATCAGCAAAATCAGAAAGTCAGATCCAGGGCTGTAAAACTGAATCTTTTGTTTTTTGTATCTACAACTAACTAAAAACAATTTTTTCCCTTTATTGTTTAAACATATTTTATATTTTAGAAGAAAATATTGAATAATGAAATAAGAATACTGAAAACCTGCGAAATTCAAATTATGTTTTCAGGGCTGGAAAATCAGTAGCTAACTAAAAACACTTTTTATTTATTAATTAAACATGTCTTATGTTTTTAGAAAGAAATTAATTGATATACATATACTGAAAATCTGAAAAATCAAAAAGACCAGGTGGTCGATTCAGTAACTTTTAACGATCCGACAATCGTAATTTTTGTCTATACATTTTGTCGCTTGTAATAACGACTGTGTGATTTTGTAACTTTTGTTTTTGGAATTGAAATGTTCTTCAGACTCCCGGACGAATGTAGCATACTACAGGCAAAAATATCCGCCATAAAAAGAGCAACATACTGGTTGAGTTATTATCGGATACATAATAGTAATATCCAGATAATAACGGACAGCCAACCCGCGATCAAAGCCCTTGCAGGTGAGTATTCTACATCATTACTTGTCCAAGAATGCAGTACAGTCCTGGATAAACTGGCGCAGCACTCAACCATCACACTATACTGGGTGCGTGGACACGGGACCAATTCAGGCAATATAGTTGCGTATGGACTGGCGAAGAGAGGAACCCTACTCGGGGAAGTCGATATTGACAATCTATGTGGGCTCCCTCTCTCGTCTTGCTGGAGACGCTTCGATACTGCCTTTCTAATTTCAGCTCAGGAAAGATGGCGCAATGAGTTTACCTGTGTTATATCGAGATCCCTTTGGCCTCGTCTATATACCAACAGAACCAAAAACCTTATTAGCTTCACCAGGAAGCACCCGAGGAATCTCTTGGCCACACTTACAGGCCGCTGCACTTTCTGAACCCACGCTAAACGTATGGGTTTCCCGCATAATTATTACTGTTACAGCTGCAATGATGAGGAAGAGGAGGAAAGCATTTCGCATCTTCTTTGCTTTTGCCCTGCTTTGGAGGATATCCGTCTGCACTTCCTTCACAGACTATACTTCAATAGCTTGTCCGAGCTATCGGAAATAGGACTTAGAAACCTAAGTCTATACATTAGGAGCAGCGGCTGGTATGGCCACTAGTATTCCTCTATGGCATGTGTATGTAGTAGACCCTCTCCTGTCCCACTTCTCCTCTCCTTTACTCTCTCTTATTCTACAGAAACTCTCCACCTATACCCTCTCCATCTATATCCTCCCTATACTCCTGGTCTCCCCCTTATTCTTACACTTTCAACTTACAGGCAGCACAAAGGGATCTTCGTATTGGACCCAAGTGAGCTAGACCCCTAAACTTTTCATTCTGCCCTAGCAGCCTGCTAACCTAACCTAACCTAACCTTCAGTAACTTCTATTTAACAATTTTTTTGATTTTTATCGCTAAAATTAACAGCACATAAATTATTGTCGCTTAAATAACGACACAGCTGACATTAACCTACAGCGAATATCGCTAAAAATTTTACTGAATAGCAAATTCGATAAATTTCCATTATAATTATTTTAACGATGCGATTATCGTTAAAAAAATTAGTGAATAGGCAAATTGCAGCATTCGATACTGAAAAATTTTTCATAAAATTTAAATTGCGTTTGTATCGATATTTCGATTGGCATCGAATGCCGTAATTCGCCCACAGGATTCTAATCGTCACTTTCGATATCGAGCTGATTCGATCACGTTTTTGTAAGTTTGAGATTATGGCATTCGCTATAGTATCTACAATATTATTACATTGAAAAAACGTGATTCAGAAATAATTTCTTAATCAGGCTTGAGTTCAGTAATTTCAATTCTTATTGAATGAAATATTTTTATTAATTACTGTATCTAAAGAAGAGAAGAAAATTTTTTTTAGTTTTTGGCAATTTTTTTTGGTTCTGGCGCTTTTTTTCGTTTTGGCGATTTTGTTGGGTTTTCGGCGATTATTTCGTTTTGGACGTTTTTATGTTTTGGGATTGTTTAGTTTTAGCGTTTTTGAAAATTTCAAGAGTTTGCTTCTTACGGTTTTCGAAATACAGCAAGTTGTCAAAATTACATTAACTGATAGAATACCCTTTTTTATTGATTTGTTTAAACTTCAGTGTAGTCTGCATAAAAATACACTAACTTTGAGTGTGGCTATTATATAATTAAGTGTTTGGATATTACATTAGGATTTCAAAATTCTTTGTCGCCAAAATGATAAAAGCGCTTAAGCGAAAAGTAACACCAAAAATAAAGTAAATCGCTTAAATGCAAAAATATCATTATAAGTGCAAAGATCGCCACAAAAAAGATATTAAAAAAACGCCAAAAACCGATAAAACTAGGCTAAACGAAAATAAGCGCCAAAACAAAAAAAAAACGCTAAACCTAAAAATATGTTATGGTAAAAAAAACAGAAAAAATTGCCAAAACCCGAAAAATCGTAAAAAGAGAAAAACGCCAAAACTAGCAAAGTCTCAAAACTAAAAGTACAGGGTGTTTTTTTAGAGGTATATAACTTCGAATTGAAATAAAACACAAGAAAATCGTTTTAATGTCCATCAATTTGGCTTTATTGGAAGGATAATTTTATGCCATTAATGTTTAAATATGATTTCGGGCATGTGGCCACCGCGGCTGGCTCGAATAAAGCCAATTCTACAGGTCCAATTTTCAACCACTTTTTCGAGCATATGGGGTCGTATGTTGGCAATAACGCCACGAATGTTGGCTTCCAAGTCCCCTAACGTTTCTGGTTTGTTGGCGTAGACGAGCGACTTCACATATCCCCAAAGAAAATAATCCAATGGTGTCAAATCACACGATCTTGGTGGCCAATTGACAGGTCCATTCCGCGAAATTATGCGCTCATCGAATGTTTCCTTCAATAAATCGATTGTGACGTGCGCTGTGTGGCATGTAGCGCCGTCTTGTTGGAACCACAACTCATCCACATTCATGCCATCCAATTCGGGAACAAAATAGTCGGTTATCATGGCTTTATACCGGTCTCCATTAACGGTAACTGACTCTCCAGCATTATTTCGGAAGAAGTATGGCCCAATGACTCCACCAGCCCATAGAGCACACCAAACAGTCAGTTTTTGTGGATGTAATGGCGTTTCAAGGGTCTCACGTGGATTCTCTTCACTCCAAATGCGGCAATTTTGCTTGTTGACGTAGCCATTCAACCAAAAATGAGCCTCATCACTGAACAAAATTTTGCGATGAAAATCAGCATCGAGATCAATCTCATTTTCGGCCCATACACCAAAATCACGACGCATTGCATGGTCTCGTGGCTTTAATTCTTGCACAAGCTGGATCTTGTAAGGTCGCAAGCCAAGATCTTTGCGCAAAATCTTCCATAAAGTTGATGGACAAAGCTCCAATTGCTGTGCACGGTGGCGAATCGATTCATTCGGGTCCTCTTCAACACTTTGCTCTACAGCGGCAATTGTTCCTTCGGTGCGCACTGTTCGACGTCTCTGCGGATGCGTATTATCACATAGAGTAAACGTAGTGCGAAAACGATCCATGGTTAACCGAATTAATTGCTCTGATGGACGATTATGTCGACCATAAAATGGACGGAGCTTGCGGTAAACTTCGCGAACTGAACCATTATTTTCGAAATAAATTTGCACGATTTGCAAGCGTTGTTCTTTTGTCAACCTGTTCATGATGAAATGGCAAACCAAACTAAATATTAATCACTTGACAGCTGACAAAATGGCCGCCAGTTAAAAAAGTGATGCCAACTTAAAGTTCTATACCTCAATAAAAAACAGCATAATGGCTGTAATGTAAAAACTAGAAAATTCGCCAAAACCCTAAAAATCGCCTTAAAGAAAAAAAACGCCAAAACTAAAAAAAAATCGCTAAAACTAAAAATATGTTATTGTAAAAACAAGAAAAATCACCAAAACACGAAAAAAATATCCAAAAGGTAAAAAAAACGCCAAAAACTAAAAAAGCGGCAAACCAGCGCCATATGGAAAACTTCGTGAGCGAGTCAAAATCGCACTTTATATTTTTATTTATTTTTTGCTGCTGTTTTCTTGAGCTGAATAAAGTCCTTAAAAAAATTAAAAAAAAATGTATATCTTCCAATACAATTAAAAGAAATAGAAACATTAATTCAATTGAGAAAACGAGCAAGAAAAAGTTAAAATGTTCATACACACTTTATCATTTTGCTTAGAAACAGACTTTAACAAATACTTTTATATATATACATATATATATATATTTTTTTGGTTCGCAAAAGCTTGAGATTTTATTTATTTTTAAAATGACAACTTTGAAAATCTGCAGCATTTAAAATTTTTTGTCCTTACAACAATAATTTATTACTTGGAAATGCAAGAGAATAGTTAAGTTATTACAACATAGCAATTTAACTGGCGGAAAACCATTTATAAATAAAACCCCCACAATTTATTATATTTGAGATACAGTAAATGGCAACAGAGGAATGAATGGTTATCTGCACATAAGCCTTTTTGGCATTTCTTTAGTTATTAATTTAAATGTATATTATAGAGTTTATATCCTTATGCAGAACAAATTTATTTTTAAAGCTATTGTTAAAAGTTAAAGCATACTTTAAACTGCGGTTATCTCATACAAAATGCATATGTTAAACAAACGTTAATTTTAATAAGCGTTTATGAATATGTTACTAAGTCCTAATTTATACTAAGCAAGTCTTATTGCGAAGCTGATTAGTTTGCGGGAGAGAGAGAGAGAGACGAGGGGAACAGAAACTTTTCTTTTCCCCTCGTCTCTCTCTCTCTCTCTCTCCTAAAAAACTAATCAGCTTAGCAATAAGATTTGCTGAGTGTAAATTAGGACTAAGGTCCAATTTCAACAACTCTATTTAAATATCAATTCATATTTAAATGTCGATTTTCATTAATTTTTTTATGGAAAAATAACTTTTAAATATGAAATCATATTTAAATAAGTTGTTCAAATAGGCTCTAAGTTTCCAGTTGAAATTGATGAGTTAGGCCAAGGTTCGTATCCGCGAGAATGCCAGGTGAACATGTTCTGATTTTGTAATTATGTAATAAATCAATCAAGAAATATTTATTTAAGTATCAGACTAACACTAACAGAATGAGAAAAAAAATTATGCTTTCGAAGGTGTTTGTTCCACATTTTTTATTTTTTTTGTGTCAACAAATGCTGTTTTATTTAATAAAATAAAGTCTCAGGTCCAATAAATTATATATTTGTAATGTTTTAAACTTGTCTAGATACGAGTATATAACAGATGATTTTTTGTATAACTAGTTCGAATAATATTAATAATATACTCTTAAGGCTAATTTTATAACTTGCTATAATATTAACACTAACCAAAGTATACAATAATTGGGTCTAAATGGGGGAACAAATCCCAAGATGACACACTGGCTTTACTCGAGTGACTTTGTGCCGCCAAAGGACGAAATCGACCTTTTAGCAAAGGATCCTGGCACACACCCAAACTCCTAGAGCAACTTGACCGTCGGGCAACCGGCACCCGTGACACCAGAAGTAACCTCTGGTTAGACCTCGAAGTTCCACCACAAGGGCTTCACCAAAGCCAAATCACCCCAGCTGGGGCCTGGGGATTGCCACACCCGTAGTCAAAAATAGGCTCGCCTGGGGGGAAAAGACTCGACAACAAAAACTCTGGAAAGTTCAGAGATTGGTGTGTCTTCTTGCAACAGGTGCAATGATGCCATAGATGCCTTGATTGGACTACCACTCATACAAATCTATATAAGATCTTCTGCAGCAATGGGCGCTTATAGTAGGGGTCTCGAGAGATCTGCTCGTTGTGTTGGCAACGGGCACTCGTCGGTCCTGAGTACAATGCCCATCTTAAGGCTTGTAGCAATGCCTAGTGACAGAATGTACTGTGAACTGAGGTTCCACAGGAGATTCAATGTCACAATCCCAACAAGGGCAGTGTGGGACGTAAACGCTCCCGCTGTGGATTCCAGAAGTTTATGTTGGTATACGGAAGGATACAAAATGGAAGATGGAGTTGGTGCCGGAGTTGTTGGGCCCAACGTAAAAATCTCTTTGCCCATGTGTACATGGTCTACGTTATTTCAAGCAGAAACACAACCAAATGTGTTGACATTAATTTAAATAGGGACATTAGAGGCGCGTATATAGTTATCTTTTCTGATAGTCAGGCAGCTCTTAAGTCCCTCTTTTCATGGGAATTCCAATCCAGGCTGGTTTTAGAGTGCTTTAACTCATTACAAAAGTTATCCATATGGAACAAGGTTTCTACACAGAAAAAAATATTCCTGCAATGAACAACTTTAATTGAAAATAAAACCAAAATGCAATTAAAACTTATATTGAGTCAATTAAACTTTGCAATTAATTAAAATTTTAAGCAAGAGTGTAATTGAATTAAATACTATTTTCATTGAATTTTACTTTTATTTTCAATTAAAGTTGTTTATTGCAGGAATATTTTATTTTTAAACAAAAGTTTAATTGAGTGAATAACATTTTTAATTGATTTTTGGTTTTATTTTCAATTGAAGTTGTTTATTAACCTGTGGTCAGGTACAGCTGTCATCCGGGGAATGAGAAAGTAGATGAACTGGCTAAGAAGTCCTCTACTGCTCCGTTTATGGGTCCAGAGCCGTTTTGTGGCGTAAGTCAGTAATATAATGACAGTAATATCCCTGATCAAAAGAGATGACACTTCGACCGCTAAGAAAATGTTGCTGACTTCGTATGGTTTAAGGCAAGTCAAGGCATTGATGCAGCCATTTTCATACAATCTCATCCTGAGCCTCAACAGGAATAATTTACGGCTTGTTACTGGTTTTTTTTGCTGGTCACTTTGGATTGAACTATGCTCTGTGGAAAAGTAACCAAGTTTGTACACCCTTAAGTCGTTTATGCTTAGAACATGACTAGACAACGCCAGACATTCTTTGCGAGTGTATCGTATAAGGCCTGTTTTTTATTTTAAGTTTCTGTGATCAGATGATATTAAGCGGGCTTCTCCAATATCTGTGCTGACTTTCATAAGGATATACATACAGAGATTGATTTAACTTAATTTACAGATATGTATATGGCACAAAAGATCCGGTGTCGCACTGCCGGTCTTTGGACCAGATCTTCCCCTACTCTATTCTATTCTATGGTGTTCTCTTCATATAAAAGTTGCCAGACTATCAGCCTGATTCTGAATAACAATCCCCTGGGAATTCTTTGCCACAGTTCTTGTACATAAGAAAAAATTGCCAATTCGTGAGTAAATAAAAACAGCGGGTAGCAAAACAGCTGACTTCGAAAATTCGGAATTATTTCTCTCTCTTTTTATTTTCTTTGCCGTCCGTTTAGAATACAAGCATTTTATTCTGAAGATAAGACAAAGATTTGTTGAGAATCGAATTAAAAATAGTTCAAATATGGGACGAAGTGTCTCAGATGGGAAAATTGTGGTTAATTCTTCTATGTGTACACTGAGGAAAAAAGGGACGTTGCAAATTCAAAAATGCCTGTGCTCAGCTGGATTCAGCTTAATGATTTTTTAATTTTAATTATTTACCCATATATACATTGATATTTATTGGAAATCTTCTCATACAGTGACAAAATACATACATATTTACAATAGTTTCGTAGAGGCAACTTTGAAATTTGTTATATTTTAAAACAATTTGTTTTAGCAATTATTGAAACAAAATGCGAACTTCACGGGTGTTCCAGTAGCCTAGTGCCCCAGTAACCTAGTGGTGATGGGATATCTTCTTAGGGCCGGGTGTTCGATTCTCACCAAAGACTATGATCTATTTCACTACATCCGGTGAAGGTCTTTGTTACTAGGCTCGTCAAGATAAGTTAACTATATAATTTATAATTAAATTTGGAACATTTAATTAATAAAAAAGCAAAAGTATAGTCTTAGCATTTAAGTGTGCTGCCTTCCACTTTTATAAAATAAATAACAACTAAAAGCTTTTCTATTAATTTATTTATCAGCTTAGAGAATTGTAAATTCATTTTTAAAATAAACTTACTACTGCTCACTACAATAAAAAGTTTTTTACATCCTTGAAATTTGTTTAAAAGGTAAGCAGACTTTTTCAACTCAAATTAAAGTTAACATTTTGCTCTTAGTGCGACTTTCTTGACCAACACTTTTTTTAAGCCACCTTTTGTACTTTGCCAAAACTTGCAATTTATTGAAGTTTAAAAAATTTCATCGTTTGTTTGTAAAACAAAAGTTAAAACTCCTTGACAGCATCTGTTTAGTGTAACAGGCCAGAAATAAATTCACATTAAAAATAATAAAATAAAACTATGCAAAACTAAGTTTTTAATTGGGATTCAAAATAAACTACAGGAGTAACTTTTGTAACTAATCGTGATGGAACAGAGTTTCGAGCTTCTTTAGGTCACCATGTATTGCATGTACAGTATGTCAAGAATAAGTTTTCAAATTAAAAAAAAATTCATTAATTTTAATTATTATTATTCGAACTCTATTTGTTTCTATATTTATAATTTGATCAGGCTAAAGTTCGTATCGCTTTGTAAGCCAATTTATATGTGGTAATTATTAATTGTAAATATTCTGACAAACCCGTAGTAGAACGGAACAACTAGCTGTTTTCGAAGGCCACTTCAGCTTCATCAACAGCGTTCTTTGTGTTTCGTTCACTGTGCGTGGTGCAGTTGATGTAAATTTCTGCTTTATATATTCAGCCATTATTGCAAATGGAATATGTGAAGTGTTTTGATTCATCGTTTTCAATTTGCTGAAAGCTTTTTTGTAATGAAAGCTCAATTTTACCATCTCTCAATTTACCAGTCTTGCGATTGTCTTTTGTTCTTTACTAATTATGCACATGTTAGTTAATTTGCTTATTTTTGTTTCACTTAATGCAATAATGGATGAGTATATAAGGCAGGAATCTACATCAGCTGACACCACACACAGTGTGGTGCCTAATTGAAAGGTCTGGCAGCTCCCACGAAGATGTACTAAGTCGTGTCAACACAGCGAGGCAATCCTATGGGCAGCTGAACTGGGTGTGGAGGTCTAACTACTAGACTTGTATCGAACTCTTTTAGTAGCTCGTTTTAGATACAAGCCTATGATGAAACTAATTTAATCTGTGCTACTGCACAGATGTGAAGCCCGTCACATGGCAAATCGTAACGTACTACCTACTACTGATCTTTTTCAAGAAATCATTATTTTGTCATACAGATGAATCAAAAGTCAATCATTTTTAATCACCCAAGTGAAAAATCAGTTTTTAACCATCAAAAGTGATCTGAGGGGAATCATATAAGAGATTTTTGCAAAAACTTATCACCCAAATGCTAGCTGGGTTGTTCTTAAGCTACAAAATTCTGGATATTTTTGCTTACCAAAATTTTGTTTTTACGAAAGCATTTGCATTTAGTAGGTTTGTTCGAGTGATTTTTGGGCAACAATATTCTCAAAGTGCAAAAACTTTCTTGACAGACGTATGTACATCTGTACATCCTTGTGAATAAACACAGCTACCAACTGAGAAGTATTTTTGCATTACAAATTTTTTAGTTTTTACGAGTAACAAATTTAGTTTATTGGGCGGTAGGAAAATACACATCCCTTAAAAGGAATAGAGGATATTCAACCTTTCTTTACGAGTATTTTTCATGGTATACTAAATATTGATGGATTTCAAAGCTTTTGCCCAATTTTTCCTATACAATGTTTTCATATTTAAAAAAAAAAAACCCCTATCTAACATTTACTTCATGTAACAAAAAAAAACTATGTATGTACTTCAAAACCATGTCTAATACTTTTTTGGGAAATGTGATTGGTAGGACATGCACAAAGAAAAAATATCAGCAAATTCTCACATGTCCACAACAAAAGTTGGCCTGACATAAGCAATACATCACTTTGGTTTTCAACACAAGGGATTAAAAGTCTAAAACAACAACTCTAGCCCATGGGAATGAATGACAGCATGCATAAATGATTGTTAGGTAAAATGGCGATATTACCTCCATCGTTTGTAAATGGGGATTTACAATTCACGTGGGAAATTCAACATGGGCTAAACAGCAAAGTAACAGAAAATATGCAAAGGAAATATGAAAAAATATTTGAAAAATATTTCAAAAATTAATCATTTCAGAGCAGCTAAGCGGCAATTGGAAAGTGGTTTACTTAAAAAGAATAAGAAGACTAGTTTTACAAACATTGATCATACCACAATGATATTTATAACTAATCCTGCTACAATTATTGAGTATGTGTATTAATTTTTAAGGGTTTATATAACATTCATTTTTTAATAGGACCATCACTCAGGGAATGACACCTACTCACACAGAGCATTGTGGTTGACCTTTGCCCTATCCTGTACGCGTTCGAGCAGCAACTAAATGGAATAGTGAAGCACGCTGGTTCAGCATCAATTTTCATTTGCAAATTTTTTCTTTAAATAGATTCTTAAAAATGTTACACCATCAAAATAAAGAAAACATATGAAAACTTAAGTTACCACAAAATCAAGTCAAAATATTCGCAGTAGTGGGCGTGGCATGTCATAATTTATCTGAAATAAATTACGATTCCTCGAAAACTATTATCGATAACGGGCTGCGGTTTTTTACCATGTTGGGTACCAGCAAACTGTTATTTTTAATAAGTGGAATTTGCAGACCCTGTTCAATTTGTAGTAAACGCCCATATTTTCGTAAAATTTTAAGTTTGTTAGTGTATTACTTTTGAAGATTAAGAAGGTTAAAAAAAATAAGCGAAACCATCCATAGAAAAATGAAACTGTCTTCTTTAAGTCCATAGATACTTTTGCACCCGCCACAACCCGCCTGTAGGACACTTTTTTTGGATTTTAATGAAAATACTCAGAAACTATAAAAAAAAATTTCCAAAATTGATAATAATTCGTATTATTTTTTTCTATTTTATGTTTGTAAACCGATTTTAAAAATTATTTTTTTGTCTGCAAGGGTTTGAATGCGGTTTAGCGGTTTATTTTTTTGAAGTGCGTAGGGGCAAATTTGCTCCCCTTTTGCATAACTCTGTCGTTTGTGAAGCGATTTGCAAAATTTCTTTTTTTAAGGGCTTTGTCCACAGTTGGGTCCCACAACTTTTTTCGGTAATCAGAGGGGAGTTTCGCCCCCCCCCCCATTATGCATAAGTCAGTCATTTTAAAAGCTACTTGCAAAATTTCTTTTTTAAAGGGTTTGTCTGCAGTTGGGTCGTATATTTTTTTTTTCGAAATCGGAGGGGTAAATTTTCTCCTCCATGCATAACTCTGTCGTTTGTCAACCGATTTAAAATTTTTTTTTATTAGAAAGGGTTTGCTTGCAGTTTCTTCCTAAATCTTTTTCGAAAATCGGTGGGGAAATTTGTGGGAAAACTATCGATAGTATCGAATTTGTCTACACGTAACATAAAATGAGAAACTTTAAGTTTAATTAAGTTCAAGTTGATTTTAAGTGTAGAATGCCCGTGGTAATGTCCGGTTAAGGTTTTAACATTTTTTTTAAGGAATCTGTGTTAAAAACTCAGTTAAAATATGATATAAAAAATTTTAACAAAAAAAATTATAAAAAGTGCACATTTATAAGCAAAATTAAAAAAAAGTCGAAAGTTCAACTTTGAGCTTACATTTCTCAACAACCACTGTAAATTGAAATAAAAGCTTAAGATTTTATATATCCGCTAAAAAAAAGAAAAAAATCTTCATTAGCTCAAAAGTTACTGAGTTTTGGCCGATGAAAAACGATTCTGAATCACTGTGCCATGGCGCCGATAGAATACAAGTGCTATAGGGTGATTAAATTTTAAGGGCCGGTGTTGATTATTTAGGAAATTATTGTAATTTCTTTTTATTATGATAATATGGTATGGTTCAATTATGTATGGAACAAAATATGGGTCAAATCGCCGCCGCGACAAAGGGGGCACACCTCCATCCGATGGTCCAAATTTTCGATGACGCTGAAGCATAATTGAGGTTCTATGCCGTTAATGTGCCCAATTTTCTCATCCTTTAGCTCTTGAATTGTTGCTGGCTTATCGACGTACAACATTTCTTTCAAATAACCCCAAAGAAAGAAGTAAACGGTGTCAAATCACATGAGCTTGGCGGCCAATTGACATCGCCACCAAGTGAGATAACACGGCCATTGAATTTGTCGCGCAAAAGAACCATTGTTTCGTTAGCTGTGTTGCAAGTGGCACCGTCCTGTTGAAACCACATATCGTCCACATCCATATCTTCCAATTCGTGCCATAGAAAGTTCGTTATGATCTCACTATAGCGAACACCATTCACAGTAACTGCCTGACCGGCCTCATTTTGGAAAAAAATACGGCCCGATGATGCCGCCAGCCCATAAACCGCACCAAACAGTCACTCTTTGTGGTGCATTTGTTTTTCGACAATCACTCTTGGATTATCATTCGGACAAATGCGGCAATTCTGCTTATTGACGAATCCACCGAGATGAAAATGTGCTGACCGAAAAAATCACGAAGTGCACGATATGCACTTTGATTTGAACGCCCATTTTCATAATAAGCCTTAATAACTTTAACGCGTTGCTTGATTGTGCATCTTTCCATGGTTCAAATTGAGCAAAAAGCTTGACGTTTAGGTGTGGTTCACATTCAACATCGGCCCTTAAAATTTATCCACCTTTTATAAATAGTAACGAGATCAGATGGACTCCAAAAACCTATGCTTGAAAAATGTGTCCAAGAGCTTCTGATGCCTTAATACTTATACCACCCATACTTACATATGGAGCAACATTTCCTCGGCCAAACGTCTAACCCACAACATAAGCCCTTACGAGCGTTGTACAAACCCTAGTTGCAAGGTAGGATTATGTTCAAAATTTTTTATTTGAAATTGAGTTTTATTCCACTGTGCTCTCGCATAGTTTATCTCAATGTTGGCAACATTAGAAAGCCTGTGGACAACTCGCTGACTGGCATTAAAAACAATCAATTTTACCGAAAAAGCGAAACCATACAAAAGCAAAAATAAAATTGTGAAAATTATAAATATAACATCTGACTTTTTGGTTGACTAGCTAAGAGCTAAATTTTGCTGACTTACAAACGTCAAATACACCGTTACAAGGGAAAATAAAAATAATAATGAGGAAAAAATTAAATAAGGGTCAGCTGTCATCAGCAGAAAAAGTAGAATACAAGTATCATAAAAAAAATCCACTTCAATTATGGTCTTTTGACAAGAGATTGGATTGTCAATAAATATTGGAAAAGTAAAAAAAAAAAACTTTTCTTATATATAAAATAATACAATGAAGCATTTGCCAATAAAAGTTATTTGTAATATTGTAGAAAAATATAGCATTAAGTTTCCTTTGAAGGATCTAAAATTATACACAGAAATGATTGCAAACATTCGTATCGCGTGAACACCATTAAAAGCATCAGAAAGTTTATAAAAAATTTTAAAATATATTTCCGTTTAAACTTTACCGAATTTGTTGTACACCCTACACCAAAAATGGTAGTGGGATGTGTATATAGGTTAGTCGTTTAGTATCTGCATAAATCATATAACCGATGTCTTAATATAAAAAAGCGTATCTCGATTTTTTCGTAATTGCGTTTTTTACGTTTTCTGGTAGCCAACGGGTATTTATATTCTTCTTACTCAAATAGCTAAACAATTATTGTTGCTTGTAAATGCTTTGGTTTTTCCCCTTTTCCTTCCCCTGTAAAATATTGCAAATTCGACTTACGCCTTTCTTACATTAAACCCTCTATATATTGTGGGTCGAATAAGCGATCTCCGTAAGTTCGTCTGCCTCTACGTGAAAGAGAGACTTCAGTCTTAGACCGATGTGTCAGAGAAAGATGGTTCCAGGGCTGGAAAATTGCAATTTTCTTTCATTTTTTTGTAAATAAAAACAATTAAATATATATATTTTTTCTGTATTAATTAAACATATTTTATATTTTAGATAGAAAAAGTTTTTAAAAGAAGATGTTTCTAGGGCTGGAAACTTGGAACTCTCCTTACTAAATAAATATATTTTTTTTACTTATTATTTAAACATATTTTGTACTTAAGACAGAAAAAAGCTGGTCTTGAAAATCAGAAAAAACAAAGAGATGGTTCCAGGGCTGGTAAGTTGGAACCTTATTACTAAATAAATATATTTTTTTATATATTAGTTAAAGATATTTGGTACTTAAGACAGAAAAATGCTGGAGTTGAAAATCAGAAAAAACTAAGAGATGGTTCCAGGGCTGGTAAGTTGGAACCTTATTACTAAATAAATATATTTTTTTATATATTAGTTAAAGATATTTGGTACTTAAGACAGAAAAATGCTGGAGTTGAAAATCAGAAAAAATTAAGCGATGGTTCCAGGGCTGGAACCATATATGTATATATTTTTATATATATTTATATATGTATATATTTTTTCCTTTATTATTTTAACGTATTTTGTACTTAAGACAGAAAAATACTGATATTGAAAATTAGAAAAATCAAAGAGATGCTTCCAGGGCTAGAAAATTGGAACTTTCCTTTCTAAATTAATATATATATTTTTTCCTTTATTAGTTTAACGTATTTTGTACTTTAGACAGAAAACTATTAGCATTAGAAATCATAAAAAACAAAAATACGATTTCAGGGCTGGAAAATGCAAACTTGTTTTGGTAACTAAATAACACTAATTGGTTTCTTTATTAATTGAACCTATTTTATATTTTAGAAAGGTGTATATTTGTATTAAAGTCGTGGAAAAAGAATAACGTTCCAGGGCTGGAAAATTCTAACTCGTTTTGGTAACTGACTAATATTAATTTTTTTTCTTTATTAACTAAACGTCCTTTACATTTTAGAAAATATATATATTTGTATTAAATATACATAAAATCAATAGTACAGTTCCAGGGATGGGAAATTTAAGCTTGTTTTGGTAACTAACTAACTCTAATTGTTTTCTTTATTAATTAAACCTATTTTGGAAAGAAATATATTCGTATTAGAAACACGAAAAAAACAAATATGTATGTATACTGTTCCAGGGCTGCAAAATTCAAACTTCTTTTGGTAACTAACTAACACTAATTGATTTCTTTGTTAGTTAAACCTATTTTATATTTCAGAAAGAAATATATTGATATTAAAAATGAGAAAAAACAAAACTACGGTTCCAGGGTTGGGAAATTAAAATTATTTGGATAACTAACTAACTCACATTTTTTTTTTCAATTAAACGCACTTTACACTTTATAAAAAAATATATTGGTATTGAATATAAGAAAAATCAAAAATACGGTTCCAGGGCTTTAAAATTCTAACTCGTTTTGGTAACTAAGACAATTTTTAATTAAACCTGCTTTATATTTTACAAAGAAATATATTGGTGTTGAAAATCGTGAAAAATTAAAAATACGGTTCCAGGGCTGGGAAATATTCAAACTGGTTTTGGTAACTAACTAAAACTGCTTTTTGTTTCTTTATTAATTAAACCCACTTTATATTTTAGAAAGAAATATATAGGTATTAAAATAGCGAAAAATAAAAAATACTGCTCCAGGGTTGGGAAATTCAAACTTGTTTTGTTAACTAACACAATTTTTTTCTTTATTAATCAAATCTGTTTTATATTTTAGAAAGAAAAATATTGGTATTAAGATCGCGAAAAATCAAAAATACGATTCCACAGCTGGAAAAATCAAATTTGTTTTGGTAATTAACATAATTTTTTTTTTTCTTTCTTAATTAAACCTACTTAATGTTTTATATATTCGTGTTCCAGGTTCCAGGGCTGGAAAATTCAAACTTCTTCAGGTAACTAACTATAACACTATTATGTATTTTATTAAATTAATATTTTCAGTTCGGTAGTTCAAACAAGAATAATAATTAGACAAAATAAAATAAATCAAAAAATAGACATAAAAATCAAAGGTTACTTAAATCTAATTATATTCTAATATATTTGAATGGTACATTTCTTTAAAATATTAGAATGGTGCAAACACAAATTATTTTATTTGTTAATTAAACCTACTTTAATTTTTTGAACGAAATATATTGGCGTTAAAAGTCTGAAAAATCAAAAATACAGTTCCAGGGTTGGAAAAGCAAAATTTCTTTTTGGTATATAAGAGCAACTACCTAAAACTCTTCTTTTCTTTATAAGTTAAACATATATTTATTTAGAAAGTAAAATACATTGGTATAGAAAAATGTGCGAAATGAAAAAAAAATGCTTCCAGGGATGGAAAGTTGAAATTTGTTTTTGGTCTGTAAAAGTGACTAATTAAACTAGTTTTTCTTCTAATTAAAAAGTTTTATGTTTTTGAAATATCTTTACTCAAGATCTATCAACCAATTTTGTAGCTGCTATTAAAAATATGGGTGCTCATTAGTTTTAGAAATATTGTTTCCAGTAAACGATTTTTTGTAATCTCTTATTAAAAACTTAAGCAACATTGGAAACAGTAGATTTTTGTGGCACTCACATCTCCAATGTATTTTATGAAAGCAAAAGGACACTGACTGACTTTTATTTAAATTTAAAGACATATTAGATATTTTAGAATGGACAAGTAGCTTTGCTTTGTCAAATATATTTCTCTTTTTTAAGGAATGAAAATTACATCCCAAATCTGTATCCCCTGCCCTCTTAATTTATTGTTAATTTAGTTTTGTGGCAGATCCTATGTTTTCTTATAACTTAAACAAGATCTTTTTACTCATGTTATCAATTACAAAATATGCTAAGACTTGCGATAAATTTCCTTCGTCCCCATATTTATTATTTTATTCTTGGATAAAAAATATTCGTGTTCATAAAAAATTCTTATATAATATTTTATGACAACAACCCTCTACAGCTAAAGATTGCATGAGTATAAAAGAAAATATTTAAGCCTGAACAAAAATTTTGTTTTCCGTCTTGCAAAACAAAAGAAAACTGATTTATGTTAAACTAAAAGCAAAAAATCCAAATTAATAGCCAAAAGAGGGAAATATATTAAGCCGATAACTAAAAAAAGGATACGTTTTTACATAAGCACATGTAAAACGTTCTTGCTTGACAAGCATTTTTACAATCCTCTGCTACTCAGCGTTTAAACATGATAATCTACTTTGTGTTTGTCTATTTCGTAGCGAACGCCAGAAAAAAAATTTATTTAATTATTTAGGTTTCATAATTTGTATGGTCAGCATTTGCTTTAGTATGTGCTTTTAATAAAAGGATTTAATGGACTATACAAATTGACGGAAAATATATCATTATTATTATTATTATTATTATTATTATTATTATTATTATTATTATTATTATTATTATTATTACTGAAAATTTTAAGAAAATATGAAATTTATACAACAATGTCTTAAATGTTATTTTGTCAAAGCCCCAAAAGTGATTTGGCTTTAAGCTTTAAAATATTAACAAGTAAGACTACTAAATTTGGCTGTGCCATTTTACATATTTTCCAAAATATTATTTTTAGCTAAGAAATCTTTAAGTCTTTTAAACATCTTGAAAAACTTCAAAAATAAGATAAATCTTCACATGAAAAACAGTATTGTGTAAAAAACAACAAAGTTAACATTGTGGTCTTCCAGCAGTGAATAATTTAACATTGTGTGTATAAAATGTATTAATACCAGTGTTGAGTAAATCAAATGTTATTATATGATAAGAATATTAAAAATCGGAAAAATAAAAAAAGGTTCCAGGGCTGGGAAATTCAAACTTGTTGTGGTAGATAACTAGCACCAAAATTTATCTGTATTAATTAAACCCACTTTATATTTTAGAAAGAAATATATTAAAAATCATAAAAATAAAAATTATGGTTCTAGGGCTGGAAAATTCAAACTTTTTTTTGTAACTAACTAACACTAATTTTTTCTTTATTATTACTTTTAACATCTCGAAAAACTTCAAAAATAAGATAAATCTTCACATGAAAAACAGTATTGTGTAAAAAACAACAAAGTTAACATTGTGGTCTTCCAGGAGTGAATAATTTAACATTGTGTGTGTAAAATGTCTTAATACCAGTGTTGAGACAGTTTGAGTAAATCATATGTTATGATTTGATAAGAATATTAAAAATCGGAAAAAATCAAAAACCCGGTTCCAGGGTTGGGAAACTAAAACTTGTTTTAGTAACTAACTAACAAAAATTTATTTCTTTAGTAATTAAACCTACTTTATATTTTAGAAAGAAATATATTGCTATTAAAAATCATAAAAATAAAGAATACGGTTCCAGGGCTGGGAAATTCAAACTTTTTTTGGTAACTAACCAACACTAATTTTTTTCTTTATTATTATGTTTAACATCTCGAAAAACTTAAGAAAATAAGATAAATCTTCACATATGGAACAATATCTTGTAAATAACAACAAAGTTAACATTGTGGTCTTCCAGGAGTGAATAATTGAACATTGTGTGTGTAAAATGTCTTAATACCAGTGTTGAGTAAATCAAATGTTATGATTTGATAAGAATAAAGCACTGGGGACTTTTTTATTTAATTGCAAATTTTCGAAACTTTTAAAATAACATTTTAGAAACGTAAGACGGTAACAATATTTATGTCAATAATATATATAGCTTTTCTCTGCAAACAAAAAAAATCTCATTGACTAGAAGTGCTATAAAAGGTAAAAAGATGTTTGGGCCAACACACATTTTTCCGGACGAATTTTTTTTTAGTCGAATTTCGAATACACCCGGTATAAATATAACTTCTATCAAGCATTGTCTGACCTCTCTCTTTTTCCAAATTAAATCTACATTCTGTTAGTAAAAATTTAAATTTTTAAAGCCTTTTTTATAAAAACTGTTTTTGAAAGAACACATTTCTACACAAAATTTTTTTTATAAACCTTTTATAAAATAATAATTGGGAGATTCAAATGGTAGTCGTAAGTGTTATAGTGTTGTAAAACTTTTGTTTAAAAGTAGAAAAAAAATCTGAAACAATTACAGATATTGAAATAATTTAAAACATTATGACAACAAGACCTTTATGACCTTTATATTATCGTTTGAATTCTTTAAATATATATACATATATGTAAATTTCTTAATTTTATTACTTCAAATGTTTAAAATCATCTAAGTTGTTAACTTAAAGCAGCTATACAACGAAACTAAAAAGAGCTACTATGTATCTTCATTTTCTCAAATGCAAAAGTTTTTATATTAAGTAAAAATGCCTCCTCCCTCATCTTAATACATGAAGTCTGTATAAATATAAAACTTCCTTAGAAAATATGCCAGCAATATGTAGAATGAGAAAAAAATATGTCAAAACAACTCTATTATTACATAAAAAAAGCTTGACTGTAATATTGATAAACAAAAAACTTAAAGAGCCAATGAACTTGAGGTCTAGAATATAAAAAAGCTCTTGCAAACTCGAAAGTAAAGGAGAATAATGTAGACCACATTGCACCGCACTTGATGCATAAAATGCTAATAAGAAAATTTATAGAAATAAGTCAAGTTGAAAAAATTTTAATAAATGCCTGCTATGATATCAAAGGAACAGCTATAAAAGAGCAAAATACAATTGAAGAATTCGTTTGAAAGTGAGATGCAAAAACAGGCAGCAGAGGGAAAGAATTTGTGTTAGTAGGCAATTGTTTTGACGTTAGATATTACTTTTCTAGCAGTTCAAGCAAAATACTCCTGTATATACTCATGTGTAGGCGAATAAATACTCAGAGTATTTTTATACTTATGCGTATGATTGTAGCTGATGCAATCTATTAAATGTTTCTATAAAATGTGAATGAATGTTTAATATCGTGCCATAACTGCCTAAAAAACTTAAGCGAGATAATTTCCGAACTTTATTTTTTGATCAAAACCAATCATTTGCGACCGTAAATAGTCGATTTTCGTCAAAAAAAAAAAAAACAAGATGTGTCACTTAAACTATTTTGGCGTTTATGGCTCGATATATTCTACAATATTTCATTATGGCATGCACATCATCACATCTGGCTTAATATAAAACATTTTCAACATTAGCTGGGATTAAAATTTAAATCACTTAAATTATATATAAAAAAAATAATAATAGAGTTGCTAAGAAGAAACAAAACAAAATTAACTTCTTGAAGCAAAATTGCAGCTTGCAAGTAATTTTTTTAATATAAAAACTAAAGTTGATATACTTTTAAAACTTGAAACTACTTTTGTGTTAAAATGTTTATTCTTTCCTTTAAAAGCAGAAGGGGAAGCTGTATACCTTTAAGTATCAAGCAAAAAGAAACGTTTCTCCGTCATCACTACCATGGAAATGGATGGTCTCATGTGTTAACTTTAGCAAAACAACAGCCAATGGAAAATTATGAAAGGGAAACTAAAAATTACACACATTCTATCTTAGGAATACATGTCGAGCCATAAGCGCCAATAAAACTCAAGCGATATATCTTTTGAACTTTGTTTTATCGTCAATAGATTATCTACGATGGTAAATAATGGATTTTTGTTAAAAAATTGAGGTCGGAAATTATGTCGTTTAAGCGTTTTTAGCCGTTATGGCTCGACGTAAAGTTTTTCTCAGCTTTTTTTTTTCAAAAGTAGCATGCCTGTGCAGCGTTGAATGTTAAAATGATGCTGCATTTCTGAATACGTGGAAAAGTTTCATATTGTTAGAAAAAGCTGTTCAGGCAAGAAGATAAAATAAAAAGTAGACATTTCCCAAAACTTATGGATTGCATATACTGGATACTGGGCAGGGTTGTCAGTTATGACTATTTCTTAACAAACGTGGAGATTTTTCAAATTGTTTGACATCAAAATTTTTGATTTGGCAACATGGCGAACAAAATTTAATGGGTGTGTTCGCGCCAATTTTTTTTTAAATGCAACCAAATGGAAGCTGCATCATAGGATCCTGCTAAGTCCCTTAATACTCAATTTCAATATATTTTTAATAAAATAACATTTTATAGGTAAAATAATAATTTGAGATTGTTCGTGCGTTAATAAATGTGAAGCTACATCTTTTTAGACAAAAAAAATTTTAAGTCGGTCGAAAAATTACGGAGTTATGAAGTGACACACATAAAAAATACACGCAAAGTGAAGTCGGTTACAAAGAAGAAAAAACACGATATACAGATATCCCGCAAAAAAGTATAAATATTTTAACAAATAGGGAAGTTCTTTCGTTATAATAAATTAAACTAAATATCCTTATGGTGTTTGGTATAAAGAATGCAAGGATAATAATCATACTGTACATCAAATTTTTAAAAGTTTGGTCGTCAAGTTCTGTTTTGCTCAAACAAATTTCGCTACTTCAAATTATATACCTATACCTAAATGCTTAAATGTGAACTCAAATATTTTTTTATTACCATCTCGGGTTCAATTATTTTGCATTTTATCTGCTTTTTGAGGTCAAAAGTTAAACAAAGGCATTAACAACCTCAACAACAATAATAAAGACAAAACACTTTTGCACATTTGATATTTATATGCCACAGTGTGCAATAATAATTTCTGTGTGATTAAAAGGGGGAGAGTAGAACATGAAAAGGTAGAAAAGGAAAACTAAAATATTTTATTTTTGAAGCAATTTGGTAACAACTTTAATGTTTTGCAATTAACTATCGATTTCTGTGTTCACTTAAGAAACTCTTTAATTCTTTGAACCATTTTTTTAGATATTCTTGCGTTATCACCGGCCTCCCTTTACTGATACCTTCGGTTTCTTTTTGGCTAATGCTGGGATTCCTTGCTACCAGGACGACCATCTAAATAAGGTGTGGGTCGTTGATATTCTTTGGCAATTGCCTGGAAGGTGTTAACAAATCTTCAAATTTCAATGGAAACCCACATCGTGCGAGATCTCCACACCAATTTACATACCGTTGCTCTTCAAGCTCCGATAAAATACTGTTTGGACCCATTTTTCTGGCCTTATCAGCAATAGGGCCATGAATTCTATCTTGTATAGTAGAAGGCGGAACACCATATTTTTTGCTTAAGCCCGATATTGAAGATGTGCTTTCTTTGATTTCTGTTTAAGCAATTTTTAAGGATTCTTCGGAGTTTTGGCGCATGGCTCTTTTTCTTTTGGTGGACATATTTAAAATGTTTTTCTTGAAATGCCCAAAAGTACCGATCTATTATCTCTACTGTAGAGGGTGGCGTTGGCTGAAGTAGTTAGCACGTTGACTACAAAAACCGAAGGTCCTGGCTTCGAGCCCGGTCTCTCACAATCATTAAAAATAACAACACCACGCATTTTTCTGATGTGCATTAGTGTCCTTTGTATCAGTTGTTGTGGGAAAAGTTCTAGTGATGCAGGCTAAGGCACTGGTCACTAAAAACTATATCGACTTCATCAGATAATAATCCTAATGTAACATCAGAGCGTCTTCCTTCGTTGTGTAGCAGAATCATTGGCAAAGTAAAATAACCAAGAAAATGGCTACTAAACACAGTTTCAAAATTTATTATGCCCCATTTGACAACAGATGGCGCTGCAACACTGCATTATCAAAAAATGTACAAAGAGCATAGTTTTAAAAGAATGAAGCTTTCCTCTATCTCTTCCTTCACCACCTGTCTTCACTATCACTATAATTTTCCTATCACCCTCTCTCACTATCTTCTCTCAATTAACAGGTAGCACAAAGGGATCATTGTATTGGACCTAAGTGAGCTGGACTCTAATTTCACCCTTCCTTACCAGCAGCCTGCTAACCTAACCTAACCTATGTATACTGGTTAGGTTAGGTTTCATCCTTTAAGAAATACTAACGAAGAAGCAGCTGCTGGCGACTTCAGATCACTAATTCCCTATGCTTGGCAGGTCTAACTGTAGTCATCGTAGTCTATGCCGACTACTGGGTAAACTCACTTTATACTTTTTTTTTATAAGCAGTGGCAAGAGAGATGAATAACTAATAATTAATTGAAGTTTGAGCTAAATCTGTTTAAAAAAATTAAATTTCTAGTCGGCACCCCTGCTGACGATTGGAAATAACAGAAAAATTTTATTCATAAAGTCGGCAGCAACTTAAGCTGCCAAAAAGTAATATTTTACTTCATTATTCACTCTAAATTTAATATTTCATTGGTTTTCTATCGTTTAAAATACGTATTGTCAAAAAACAATAAAATTTAACACAAATACTTAATTGTTTAAGGTGGCACTAAAACAAAAAAAAAATACTTAAAAAAACTAGCATAACCGCACGTGTTGAAAAACTGTCACTGAATGAGGAGAATTGAACAATACACAGAAAAAAACTGCCTCATAGAATCAAGAAGATTTTATCTATGAAACGTTTTTAGGCTAAGGGGTATCCCAGCAGAAAGAAGCGAAGATTTTTTCATAGAGATTCCTTATTGTTTTTATGTGGTAGTAAATCTTATTAATTTTATCAAGAAAACCGCATAAAATCAAGAAGAAATATTATATATACTTTTTTTCTCAATTTCCGTTATTTTTGGCACCAAAAAAACAATCCATAGAGAAAAACTTCTTGATTCTATTAGGTTTTCTTATAAATTGTAAACTATAGGGATTTCTTATTGATTTGATTAGGTTGCCTTATTCATTTTTTTAAAAAGGTTTTCTTCTTAATTTTATTAGGCTATCTTATTGATTTTTTTCAATAAGGGTTTCTTCTTGATTTTAGTAGGTTCCTATATGATTGTGTGTAAGGCATCTTATTGATTTTTTAATAAGGAAATCTTCTTGATTTTATGAGGTGTCTTGTCATTTCGTTTCCATAAATAGACATACAGACAATTTTTTTCATGATATTTTTCATTTTTGTATAAGAATGTTTGCACAATAATTTCAATGGTTATTCAGGCTGCTTGTTAGCATATTGGTTAGAGTGATAAAGATCTAAGATAACCTCATAAAAACTACAAGATTTCTTCTTGATTTTTTCAAAAAGATTTTCTCTATGAAATTAATAAGATTTCCTTATTAAAAAAAAGCCATAGAGATTTCTTATTAATTTTGTTCTATTTTATGAGGTATTTAGTAGGCACTGTTTTCTCTGTGTAATTCTACTCAAATTTACTCATTTCATGGAGTTAGCAACAGATAATTCCAATGAAATATAGATCTTATTTCAATGCATAACAACCAGTAATGCCATTAGGATACGAAAGATACATCTTTCTGAACTGAAATGCAATAATTGAGGACAAGGCAACATTTAGCGGATTTAGCTAGTCTTTTACATAATTGAACAAAACATGATAATAAGGAATAATACATCGCTCATTAACTAAAACGATATGACTAAAAAAAAATTGGGATTGTTGAGTTAATTATGCAGAATGAATCCTCATATTACCAGTGAAAAAAATTGGAAGTAATTAATTAGGAACTACTTTTTCAATAAAATATCACTATTTTTCTTTCTTGTGATGCAAACTTTGGAAACCAAGTCAAATAATAGTCCTTGAATTTATATTTAGTTTTCCAATGTGACAAAAAAAAAGAAATATAAAAAGACTATTTTATTTGTGAAGTCTGCTGGGAAATGTCGGTTGAAATATGGTGAGAATTTAAAACTACATATGTACTATGTATGTATGTACATATGTACATAACACGCATTACGCGACAACGCTTTTCTGGCTTGTTAAGCGTTTAACGCTATATAAATGGAAAGTTACACACCACGCTTTTGAGGCTTTTTTAGTTGTAAAATTTAAAGCCTTTGCCGGCTATTTTTTTGTCTTGCATTTACGTTTTATTTTTCTTTAAATATTTAATGAATTTTTTTATCCATTGTTTAATAAAAAAAATTAATTTCTAATCATTTTTGTGCGTGTTAGCTATGAATCTGGCAACACTAGCTGTCATTTTTTATACAACGCGTGAAAGTTGAAGAATGTTCAACTTTTTTCGAGGTACGCGCGTCGCGAACTTCTACATGTAACTTGCCTTATGATAACACACTATTTCAACTTTTTTGACAGACGCGTGTGTCGCATTAGCGCATTGAACGCGTGTTATGTACTTCCACCTTTAGAGTGGGCGTTATTTGTATTGTGAATTTTTTTTTTGTTGATTTCTTTTATTCTTACCCCCAATCGGTTCAGTTTCATGTAAAAAATAATACAAACAATTTTATGGCGACAAGTTGTGTTTTAGTGAGTGCGTCCGGCCCTCAAATTTGGCCTTCAAGCCCATTTATCAATGCAATTTTTTCATATGACTATCTTTTTTTATCTTTTTTTGTATTTTACTTAAAACTGAACCGATTTGGGAGGTGCGAATATAAGAAATCAAACAAAAATAAATAAGGGCCACTCTAATGTATATATTAGTGATGCACGAATATTGGTATTCGTATTCGAATTGTCGAATATTCAGCCATTATTAGTTATTGGTATCCGAATATTTTTCCAAACAAATTAAATAAATAAATGCATAAATCCTAAACGAAATTTAAATAAATGGCTAAAAATATTAGTTTGTACAAATACATTAAATTTTTTATAAAAATTTGTGCTTTGTATCATTTTGAAATATTATTTGATGACGATCATTAAAATTTTGGGTAGTTTTTATTAACTTTACAGTACGGCAACAGGAGTATGAAGTTCTTTTTCATAACAATTTTTAATAGAGCCCCAATTTAATGTCTATAAATTTCACATATAACATTCGTATTCGCGAATATCGTTTCAAATATTCGTATTCGTATTCACGAATATCAAAAATTGACATTCGTTACATCACTAGTACATACATATACCTATGTAGTTCTAAATTCAAAAAATAAATGTACACTTACATCTTCAGATTGCATTTCGACATTAATACTACCTATAATTTATTATTTTAAGAACATACGTTTTATCCTTGCATTTAGACTAAACATTTGATAATGTGAAGAAATATTATAAGACAAGCAACGTTTTGGGGAAATTTATAAAATATTTACATCAGCTGTTACAAAAAAATATGTACATATGTACCTATTTCTTTTAATAAATTGTCACAATCATTCATTGGATACAGTTACTTTTTCCTATATTAAGCGAACAGTTGTCAGCCCCAAATCCTACTAAGTTTTCAATACTTAACATAGTAAAAGAATACTTATTATTGGAATAAGAAACGTTTCACCTTAATGCGAGCCATAACACGCCAAAAAAAGCTTAAGCAACATAATTTTCCCTCTTAACTTTTTGACGAAATTCGTTTAGTTACGATCGCAGATAATCGATTATCGTCAAAAAACGAAGTGAAAAAATATGCCGCTTAGACTTTTTTGGCGGTTACAGCTCGAATGGACAAAAAGTGCCAGAAAAAGAGCGAGAACGCCACAGTGCCAGCTAACATCTAATAGTGCCAAAAATTAAACAATTGTGCCACATTTCCCATCACTGTTTCAAATTCATTATCTACTCACCCAAAGATTTCCTTTTATTAACTTTAACACAATTTTTTTTTACTACAAAAACAATAAATGTACTTATGTATGGATGTAGTACAGCAGTAGCAACAAAACGTTTTAGTTAATACACACACACACACATTCATACATATTCGCGACCGACCGAACCGATAATTTAGTAAAAATATTTAATTAAAACAAATAGATTTGCAAATATGTAAGTATGTACTTGATGGTATCTAATATTTGATATATTCACAACACAATTAATAGTATATAATTTCACTATTTTAAATCCACATTTTGTCAATAATCCATCTAGTATGTATGCATATGTATCTACATGTACTTAAGTACATACTTATGTATGTCTATATGAATGTGCCCAAAAATTAAAAAAAAACACTACACTGTCTTAACGAACGACCGAACGGGATGATTGATAGCCTTGAACTAAATATTGTGATGAATAAACTTTTCAATTAAAATGAACCCTTCAAAACACACCTTCTCCCTCCACACTTTCACCAAAGAAGTACTACAAAGAAGACGAAAATAAAAGTAGCCGAAATTAGCAATAATAACAATATTATTTAAATCTCTTTCCAATAAAGATGCAACAAGTAGAACAAAAATATGTATTTCCATACAACTACATACATAGGTACATATATACAAGTATGAACATGTGAATATACCCACCCAGTAGGAAGTGTCAAATAGTGAGACAATACTGATTCACTATATTGACTTTTTGTCAGCAGTGCTACTGGCGAATGCGTTTTGCTATAGACATTTAACATGTTCGTGGCATAAAAAATCTATCACTGACGTTCGTAATATTGACTAAGTAGTTCTTTTGGTATCATATGTATACAGTATTTTCCGCTTAATAGCTCCCCTCTTAATTAATTTAACCGATTAATTGCACTAATGCCAGCTATACAATGCACATGTTCACTGCACAAGTCAGGCACTGTACAGTGCATTTTTGTATTGTATGGGGGTGGTTGTGCTATTTACGCAATGAACTGAGTAAATATAAAAACGATTTTGTGCAGCGATGCCAATTTAGTGCTTTTAGCACTACATTTAGTGCTTTTTAGGTCAAGTTGGTGCTTTTTTTAAAAAGGCACTATATTTGTGCTTTTTTAACTTTGATTTTAGTGCTTTTAGTGCCTTATGCAATTATACTAAATATTAACTGGTTATAGTCTAATAGGTTCATAATAAACTCAAATTAGGATTGTTCCACTTTTTTGAAACTCTAAATTTAAACACATACACACATACTCAATGAAAATCCAACAACGTGACTGTAATTGTTTCTTTGACCATAAGATGTTCGTTCTTAATTATCAAATTTCCTATAAAAACACTGAAAAAACATAATAAGAATACTCTGTTTGCTTTTTAGATACATTTCAAAATTGGACGTAGCGTAGCATGATACAATAATATAAGTTTTGTTTGTCAAAATATATCTGATTAGAACCCTTTTAGATATGAATATTTCTTTGCAAAGTCTTTATTCAATTGGATGAAATACAGATAGAGAAATACTTTCACATTCACAGTGTGCAAAAATGGCTATCACGAAAAAAACTAATTGATTTTAGAGCTAAATCGCTACATAATTTCAAAATTGTAAAAAAAACTTTACGTAGCCTTAATAACATATTTCTAGAAATTATAGAGGACACATATACAATATAAAATAATATAATAACAGATACGGTGAGGTTGAAGAAAGACGGAAGAACGAAGTATTACAAATTTAAGGCTACATAAATGGAAAAATTTTCTCAGTATTCAAATACTGAGGTGAAAAGAAGTTAGCGATATTAATTATTTTAATAGTATAACTCGGGCTTAACAACAACCAACATTTCAAAACATTTCCACTTAAATTTTATTTAATTGTTTTGATACTTCGATTATACCGGATAATGTAATTTAACAGTAAAAATAAAATTTGAATTGAAATCTTTATCCTGTACATACATACAAAGATGGTTATTGCATTTAGTGCTTTTTTCATGACCGAACAGTGCTTTTTGCTCTGAAAAATTTGGCAACACTAATTTTGTGTCGTGATTTTTTAAGAGTTCAAAACAAGAAATGAGCGCAGAAAAAATATTCTGGACAGAGTTCCTAGATTTATACAAAGAATCACATGCATTATGGGGCATTAAAATAAAAAATGCACAGTTTACTTGTATAGTGTGTGTCACAAGCTTTGTTTACGCAGTGCTAGACCTGAGCACTGAGCTTGTGTAGTGTAACGCTGGCATTAGAAACATTAAATGAAAATGTTCCATCTAAAACACATTGAAAAATACCCGTTTAAATGAGTGCCTTTTAATTGCGCTACCCTTTTAATTGACTCTTAAATAAAATCCTTTTTCCGCAAGCACACACAAAAGTGCCGATTAATTGTAACTTGAAGATTATCACAAAAGGTTGTTACTAAAACTACATAAAAAGATATGCCAACTCTTAAAATCATATATTTTAATTTACTTTTTTCATTGCATTTACAAATGTGTACTTACTCGTATATACACACATAATCATTGCAGAGTGTTGTAACATGTTTCGGATTATTGATCTCAATGTTTAATTAAATGAGTTTTCTTTTACTTGCGTTAAAGGATCAATTAACAGGGTATCGGGTAAATGATTTTTCCATTTAACTGGACCAAAAACCGCAAATTTTTAGAAAATAAATCAACCGGAAATTGCTGTACATTGAGAACAGACTTGCTTGTACATTTTAGTAATTCTAGTCTACACTACTGACGTGATATAATATTATTAAAATAATTCTATTAGAAAGATAATGCCACCGATATATTATCACTAAAACGCAATTTACGCTGTGCCTTTGCAGGAAGTCATTTTGAGTTTGTTGCTGAAATGAAAATTCGAGGGGATTTTTGACATTTCTCTTTGTATTTTCGTACTCTCAGCACTACGCGTTTATAAAAATGTCAAAAAGTAGTGAAGAAAAGTTTTTAATGTAAATATGCATCACTTTTCATAGGGGGTTTAAAAAATTGTCAAAACAAAGCAGGCTAAAAAGGCATTGTGCGAATATGCATTAAGCTGTCAACGAAGAGAGTGTGTACTTGAAACAATGTTTTCTATTCATAAAAAGCAAATTTTAATAGGTAGACGCTCCGTTCACAATATCGCCAGAAAGTCACCAAAATAATCGACAAAAGCTGGTGACTTGCATTCACTTACCTCCAAGCTTCCTACAGGGTAAATATAGATGTATGCATGCAGCGTTACCGTTGCGTTACTAATGTATCAATTTGAACCCAACGATTACAATTCAACGCGTTTTAACTATGCCAAGCATCTTTTTTCGTATGAGCGCATTTAATGAATAAAACGAGCTAAATTAGCGCCTTTTCCATAAAGTCAATAACATTATTACAGTTTAATATATTTTTTTTTACTTTTTTTGTATAAATTTAACAATTGAAGCACAGCCGCGAATAACGTTGTAAATGACAATTTAAAAAAAACCAGTTTTTTCACAGATTACCAGTAACATAACTCTCTTGCGTTGTTCAAACATCAAACCATCCAAAATTATGCATCTGATCGCCGTCAAAATACAATTACAATCAGTCAGTCAGTGGAAAACTTTGTAAGTAACTTATAAATCATGCAAACAAAATTGTCGAAAATAATTGATAAATGTAGCAGAGATACAAATAGAATAGATAATGCTAGTTATCATTATTTTCGATACGCTAAGAAAATGTAAACGAGAAAAACAATCTTGCCTTAAAATACGTTTTGTGGCTCTCCTGCAAAATCATTATTTTGTCACTTAAATTGTTATTCGCGGCTCACCTTCAATTGTCTAGTAACAAAAAATCTGATAAAATTTAATTGAATTATAAACGCATTTTAATACTGTAAATGGTAAATACTTTTAAATTTCTCAACTAAATATATGAACTCGTACTCGTGACCAAAAAAATTTATATAACTTATTAAGCATATTTTCTAGCTCAAGTACAAAATGTATTTAAGTCGCATAACTATTCGACCACATATATGTATGTTTATAATAAAATTAAAATAAAAAAATTTTGGATTTCGATCATTTGAAGGCGATTCTGGTTCTGCATTAAATTATTTTAGTTAATTACAATATAATTTCGAAAAAACAATACTATTAAATCTGAAAAAGAGTTACTAAAAAATTCAATTGTATTTACTAATACATGTATACATCTACTTTTATTAAAATTTAATCTAGCGCATAGGAAAATAGCACGTTTTCGCTATAAGGAGTTGACAATGCTTTAACTTAGCACGTTCTAGCGCGTTGTGCGAAGGGAAATAGGTGCGTTTGGGCTATAAATAGTTGGCATTGCTCTTTGAAACCCTTATGCCTTTTTTTAAGATCTTTTTTATATATTTTTCTTTAAAGATTTATAAATTTATTCTTTTGTATCATTTTTAACTAGTTCGTGTTCCTTACTTGTTGTCTCTCTTTGAGAAATAGCACTTAGAACAATAAAGCAAAATTTTTTTATTTGAACCCAAATTGAAGAAAAATTTACATGCAATATGGAAGAAATACTCAATACACAGGAAGGAGTGTCAGTAGCTGACAATATTTATTTAACATTTCTAGTGCATATTCTTCATTTTATTAATAAATTCCATATTCATATATAAATTTTCAAAGTGAATCTTAAAAAATAATATATACCAGTTCCTTTTTTAGAAGAAATTTTATTAGAAACTCTTAAGACTCCTTAAAGGCAGCATACGTTATGACTTAAACGAAAATTAAAAATATTTACTTTAAAAATGTTTTATATCTAAAGGATGCTATACATTTATCGTAAGTACATATACGAGTATGAATATAGACCGTGAAACCCAGGTCGAAATATTCCAAGAAGTAGTACTCATATTATAGATATAAGAACCAATATTTTAAATTTTAACAAAAAATTGCCGTTCAATTATGTATATCAAGAATAGATATTAAATATACGATACTGAATGCGTTAAGATTCTTAGATCCTATATTTTTAAAGCAAAATAAAGGTATAAGTTATTGATACATATTAAATTTTATTGAACTATAGTGAATTTTAACCAGGAAAAATTTCTTAATCGGGCTTAAGTTCAGTATAAATTATTTTGAAATTGTTTCCGAATTCATTAATACAGTTACCGAATACGACGCTTTTATAAACGAATTAAACCTATTAGAAATTAAAGTAAATGATAAAAGCTATGACATCATATTTAAAATGTCTGATTCAAGCTTAAGCTGGAAGATTAGTCTCAAGCAGAAGATTTAATTCAAAAATCTAGATCCACCAATGCTAAAAAATATTATATATCTGCCGCAATATGGAAAAATTTGCTTGAGTCAACTTAAGCAAACAAGGGTTTTTCGGAAGTTTTGATGTTACCGTCAGGAGATTAAAAGACTCAACGATTTTAATGATTCTGCTTTCGTGTGCTCCTTTTTTCGCATAAGTGGAATTGTAACCACTGCAACGTTTAATTGAAAAATAATAACTACAGCATAACAGACCTAAATTTTCTTAAGACGACTCAAACTATTATTCCATTATTATTAAGTAAATTTTAGTATCCTAGGTAATAGAAAATTAATCAAATCTGTAGTAATATTTTAAGTTTTTTTTTATTTAAATATTGGTAGACATTTTCCCATAAAAGTGTTTTTCGAATTTTTTTTATTTAAGTTGCATTTTATAATCATAGCATGTATGTATGTATGATTAATACTAATAAAATTTTTAAATTCTTCTTTTTAATAAGCATAATAAAGTTGATCTATTTCTTTTATATATCCGATGTAAAATCTTCTTTTTTCGACACTTTATGAAATTTATCAACGGTAACACTGTATGCGTGTGTATGCATTTCATATTTCATTTTCGTCACTCGTTTAAAAAACTACAGGGAAGTATGTATGTATGTATGTAAGATATTTTGGTTCATTTCTCATAACGGAACTATATTTTGTTTCCCCGCAAACCAAATAAAGTTTGTTAGGTACATATGTACATCCATAGGTACATATTTTTGTATGTATTCGCCAATATTTATATTTAGGTATGTATGGAAAAATATGTTTCCTCCATGTAAGTTTAATATTTTATCTAATAGGTATTTCAAAGCTTGAAATCAGAAAATTCTGCTTGCCGAAAAAGTGCCGGAAGGAAAACTAAATCTCAAATTGGTTGGCAACATCAAAAAAAAAAGAAGAAAACAATATGTGCATATGGATGTGTGGATGTGTGCATGCACACACGTATGTACATACTTATGCATATTTATGTAGATATACATATGTAGATATGAATGTAGATATCATGTTCCCACACGTATGTATTTATGTAGGCTGTTTTACTTACAATTGCAATAATGCTCATCACACCACTTGTGGGCAGCAGCAATAACAATAAACAAACGACCGACCGACCGACCGACCCGATAATTAACACAATTTTTATTTAAATAAAACACTTTTTTTAATTTAAAACACATACAGTACATTCCTACATACTACAAGTACAAAAATACGTACATGCATACATAGGTATGTATGTATGTATATAAGCACTTATGTATGTACATATGTATGTATTCACACTTTGCAAAATTTATAAGATTAACAAAATTACAGACGAAGGCAGGTTTTCAATTGTGCCTAATTTAATCAAAACTTATTTTAAATAGATAGGTATACATAATTTTGCTTTCACTTATGTATAAGAGTACATGCATACATACATATACCTATGTGTGTACACAAGAACCATAACAATGCGCACGTGAACGATCGCGGAGATTAAAAAAGTACGACTAAAATTTAGTCAGTTAATGGATATTGTATGTACCTACTTACTTGAATTTCTATTCCATTATAATGAACCCTTTAAAACACTTATGTATCTTTACATACATACATACATAATTATGTACATATGTATGTATATTCATTCTCCTTTTCCTTTTACTACACGACAAGTGTTCCAGACAACACGAAAGTCAAAGCAGCCGAATTTAAAAACAATAACAACAGACAGACACGAAATGAAATTTGCATCTTTCAAGAGGTCCAACATGTATTAATCATAAAAATATTCTAGATTTGACACAATACGGCTTGTTCGGTAATCAGTTTGTTGGTTTTGTCCACAAAAAATGCAATTTTGTCTACAACCTGTCTAGACTAAAGTTACGGTCAGACTTGGCAAATATTTACCCAAATAAGCTTAACCATATGATAATGCAAATCCTTTAATTCAAACAGTTTCATACATATGTATGTATGTACATACATAGATATGTACTTAAGATATGGATCGTGAATAGGGTTTGCACAGCGATTACAATCGTTATACACTTTTTTAAGAACTACTAGGAATTAGAAAAACTCTAAAATTATGATTCCAGATTTGGAAAATTATTTTTTTTTTTTTGTATAGGTATAAAAGAAGCCAGGTCAAATTATTTTTTTCTTTTTGTTAAACCGTAAGAGCTACGGACCTGAAATTTGGACAGAGTGTGTAGAACTTTGGCCGCTACAACAACAAATACATAAGAGTTAAAAATTAAATGGTGTTCCAAAACGAGCAACGAAAAATGTTCAAATCCCATGTAATATACATACAATTGCATGTATATGAACTTGCAATTTGTAACACTAACATTAAAAGAAATCTAAATTAAAGGGTGTTCTATCAGTTAATGTAATTTTGACTATTAGGGCAATTATGAATAAAATTCCGTGATAAATGTCTCCCTTTTCCAATTAGAATTTTTTAATTTTCCTATCACTTGCTATTTATTGGTTGGAATTCTTCCTCGGGAATAACTTTTCGCGGAATTTTATTCATGATTGCTCTCTATGTAATTTTGACAACTTGCTGTATTTTGATCCCGTAAGAGCTAAATCGCGAAAAACCGAAAAATTCATTGAAATGAAAAAAATCGCCAAAGTGAAAAAAATCGCCAAAATGAAAAAAATCGCCAGAAACCGAAAAAATCACCAAATCGAGAAAAAAGCGACAAAATTAAATAAAATCGTCTATTTACTAAAAATCAATAAGAACTCGTTACAAGCTGTCAACGAAAGACCATCAATTTAAAACACAACTGCGCTGAGAGCATAACAAGCAACATGGCACAAACCTTCATTTATACTTAAATTTATATTTATCATTTATACTTAAATAAAAATTTAACATGTATAAAAAAATTCAATAAAATGCGACTTTGACTCGCGCACGAAGGGTTCCGTACGTTCGGTTTTGAGCGTTTTTTAAAATAGCGTTGTTTCAGTTTAAACTATTTTTTTTAGTTTTGTCGCTTTTTTCTCGTTATGGCGATTTTTTTTTTTGGGATTTTGGCGTTTGTTTTAATTTTGGTGATTATTTTCAGAATGGCGATTTTTTTTAGCGTGTTTTCTGTTTAAACGATTTTATTTAGTTTTGTCGCTTTTTTCTCGTTTTGGTGATTTTTTTCGGTTTTTGGCGACTTTTTTAATTTCAGTGAATTTTTCGGTTTTTCGCGATTCGTTTTAGTTTTAGAATTTTTTTTAATTTGACGCTTTTTTTCTTTTTGGCAATTTTGTTTTGGTTTTTAACGATTTGTTTTTTCTATTTGGCGATTTTTTAATTTTGGGATTTTTTAATTTGACCGTTTTTTAAAATTTCAAGAGTTTGGCTCTTACGGGATCAAGATACAGCAAGTTGTCAAAATTACATATAGAGCAATCATGAATAAAATTCCGCGAAAAGTTATTCCCGAGGAAGAATTCCAACCAATAAATAGCAAGTGATAGGAAAATTAAAAAATTCTAATTGGAAAAGGGAGACATTTATCACGGAATTTTATTCATAATTGCCCTAATAGTCAAAATTACATTAACTGATAGAACACCCTTTAATTTAGATTTCTTTTAATGTTAGTGTTACAAATTGCAAGTTCATATACATGCAATTGTATGTATATTACATGGGATTTGAACATTTTTCGTTGCTCGTTTTGGAACACCATTTAATTTTTAACTCTTATATATTTGTTGTTGTAGCGGCCAAAGTTCTACACACTCTGTCCAAATTTCAGGTCCGTAGCTCTTACGGTTTAACAAAAAGAAAAAAATAATTTGACCTGGCTTCTTTTATACCTATACAAAAAAAAAAAAATAATTTTCCAAATCTGGAATCATAATTTTAGAGTTTTTCTAATTCCTAGTAGTTCTTAAAAAAGTGTATAACGATTGTAATCGCTGTGCAAACCCTATTCACGATCCATATCTTAAGTACATATCTATGTATGTACATACATACATATGTATGAAACTGTTTGAATTAAAGGATTTGCATTATCATATGGTTAAGCTTATTTGGGTAAATATTTGCCAAGTCTGACCGTAACTTTAGTCTAGACAGGTTGTAGACAAAATTGCATTTTTTGTGGACAAAACCAACAAACTGATTACCGAACAAGCCGTATTGTGTCAAATCTAGAATATTTTTATGATTAATACATGTTGGACCTCTTGAAAGATGCAAATTTCATTTCGTGTCTGTCTGTTGTTATTGTTTTTAAATTCGGCTGCTTTGACTTTCGTGTTGTCTGGAACACTTGTCGTGTAGTAAAAGGAAAAGGAGAATGAATATACATACATATGTACATAATTATGTATGTATGTATGTAAAGATAAGTGTTTTAAAGGGTTCATTATAATGGAATAGAAATTCAAGTAAGTAGGTACATACAATATCCATTAACTGACTAAATTTTAGTCGTACTTTTTTAACCTCCGCGATCGTTCACGTGCGCATTGTTATGGTTCTTGTGTACACACATATGTAGGTATATGTGTGTATGCATGTACTCTTATACATAAGTGAAAGCAAAATTATGTATACCCTGCAGTCAGACTGGGGCCAAATGTCCCTATGTCAACACTAAAATTCTAGTAGTATGTACATTGTCTACAATTTCTCTTCTATTCGTCAGTACAAAAGAACGAGAGAAAACAGATGTGGTGCATTTGTGGTGGGTTTTGCAACAACTTGTCAATATTCCTATAATTGTATGTACGTAAGGTATAGAAATGTACCACTAAATGTCTGGTTGGTCTGTATCCATGTTCCCATAAGAACTATGTAGTCACTACCTAGTCAACTGTTTAAGTGTTACTAGTAGATTTTCAATGACAAGCACATGCTAAATGTCTATAGCACAAAGTATTGTATGGGGAATAATTAGAGAGTAGTACTGGTGACAAAGTCAAAAGCGACTCAGTACATTTTCACCATTGACATTTCCTTCAGGGTACCTATCTATTTAAAATAAGTTTTGATTAAATTAGGCACAATTGAAAACCTGCCTTCGTCTGCAATTTTGTTAATCTTATAAATTTTGCAAAGTGTGAATACATACATATGTACATACCTACATACATACATAAGTGCTTATATACATACATACATACCTATGTATGCATGTACGTATTTTTTTTGTACTTGTAGTAGGTATGTAGGAATGTACTGTATATGTTTTAAATTAAAAAAAGTGTTTTATTTAAATAAAAATTGTGTTAATTATCGGGTCGGTCGGTCGGTCGTTTGTTTATTGTTATTGCTGCTGCCCACAAGTGGTGTGATGAGCATTATTGCAATTGTAAGTAAAACAGCCTACATAAATACATATCCATACATACTTATGTACACATTCATACGTGTGGGAACATGATATCTACATTCATATCTACATATGTATATCTACATAAATATGCATAAGTATGTACGTGTGTGCATGCACACATCCACACATACACATAGGTATTGTTTTCTTTTTCTTTTTTTTGATGTTGCCAACCAATTTGAGATTTAGTTTTCCTTCCGGCACTTTTTCGGCAAGCAGAATTTTCTGATTTCAAGCTTTGAAATACCTATTAGATAAAATATTAAACTTACATGGAGGAAACATATTTTTCCATACATACCTAAATATAAATATTGGCGAATACATACAAAAATATGTACCTATGGATGTACATATGTACCTAACAAACTTTATTTGGTTTGCGGGGAAACAAAATATAGTTCCGTTATGAGAAATGAACCAAAATATCTTACATACATACATACATACTTCCCTGTAGTTTTTTAAACGAGTGACGAAAATGAAATATGAAATGCATACACACGCATACAGTGTTACCGTTGATAAATTTCATAAAGTGTCGAAAAAAGAAGATTTTACATCGGATATATAAAAGAAATAGATCAACTTTATTATGCTTATTAAAAAGAAGAAATTAAAAATTTTATTAGTATTAATCATACATACATACATGCTATGATTATAAAATGCAACTTAAATAAAAAAAATTCGAAAAACACTTTTATGAGAAAATGTCTTACCAATATTTAAATAAAAAAAAACTTAAAATATTACTACAGATTTGATTAATTTTCTATTACCTAGGATACTAAAATTTACTTAATAATAATGGAATAATAGTTTGAGTCGTCTTAAGAAAATTTAGGTCTGTTATGCTGTAGTTATTATTTTTCAATTAAACGTTGCAGTGGTTACAATTCCACTTATGCGAAAAAAGGAGCACACGAAAGCAGAATCATTAAAATCGTTGAGTCTTTTAATCTCCTGACGGTAACATCAAAACTTCCGAAAAACCCTTGTTTGCTTAAGTTGACTCAAGCAAATTTTTCCATATTGCGGCAGATATATAATATTTTTTAGCATTGGTGGATCTAGATTTTTGAATTAAATCTTCTGCTTGAGACTAATCTTCCAGCTTAAGCTTGAATCAGACATTTTAAATATGATGTCATAGCTTTTATCATTTACTTTAATTTCTAATAGGTTTAATTCGTTTATAAAAGCGTCGTATTCGGTAACTGTATTAATGAATTCGGAAACAATTTCAAAATAATTTATACTGAACTTAAGCCCGATTAAGAAATTTTTCCTGGTTAAAATTCACTATAGTTCAATAAAATTTAATATGTATCAATAACTTATACCTTTATTTTGCTTTAAAAATATAGGATCTAAGAATCTTAACGCATTCAGTATCGTATATTTAATATCTATTCTTGATATACATAATTGAACGGCAATTTTTTGTTAAAATTTAAAATATTGGTTCTTATATCTATAATATGAGTACTACTTCTTGGAATATTTCGACCTGGGTTTCACGGTCTATATTCATACTCGTATATGTACTTACGATAAATGTATAGCATCCTTTAGATATAAAACATTTTTAAAGTAAATATTTTTAATTTTCGTTTAAGTCATAACGTATGCTGCCTTTAAGGAGTCTTAAGAGTTTCTAATAAAATTTCTTCTAAAAAAGGAACTGGTATATATTATTTTTTAAGATTCACTTTGAAAATTTATATATGAATATGGAATTTATTAATAAAATGAAGAATATGCACTAGAAATGTTAAATAAATATTGTCAGCTACTGACACTCCTTCCTGTGTATTGAGTATTTCTTCCATATTGCATGTAAATTTTTCTTCAATTTGGGTTCAAATAAAAAAATTTTGCTTTATTGTTCTAAGTGCTATTTCTCAAAGAGAGACAACAAGTAAGGAACACGAACTAGTTAAAAATGATACAAAAGAATAAATTTATAAATCTTTAAAGAAAAATATATAAAAAAGATCTTAAAAAAAGGCATAAGGGTTTCAAAGAGCAATGCCAACTATTTATAGCCCAAACGCACCTATTTCCCTTCGCACAACGCGCTAGAACGTGCTAAGTTAAAGCATTGTCAACTCCTTATAGCGAAAACGTGATATTTTCCTATGCGCTAGATTAAATTTTAATAAAAGTAGATGTATACATGTATTAGTAAATACAATTGAATTTTTTAGTAACTCTTTTTCAGATTTAATAGTATTGTTTTTTCGAAATTATATTGTAATTAACTAAAATAATTTAATGCAGAACCAGAATCGCCTTCAAATGATCGAAATCCAAAATTTTTTTATTTTAATTTTATTATAAACATACATATATGTGGTCGAATAGTTATGCGACTTAAATACATTTTGTACTTGAGCTAGAAAATATGCTTAATAAGTTATATAAATTTTTTTGGTCACGAGTACGAGTTCATATATTTAGTTGAGAAATTTAAAAGTATTTACCATTTACAGTATTAAAATGCGTTTATAATTCAATTAAATTTTATCAGATTTTTTGTTACTAGACAATTGAAGGTGAGCCGCGAATAACAATTTAAGTGACAAAATAATGATTTTGCAGGAGAGCCACAAAACGTATTTTAAGGCAAGATTGTTTTTCTCGTTTACATTTTCTTAGCGTATCGAAAATAATGATAACTAGCATTATCTATTCTATTTGTATCTCTGCTACATTTATCAATTATTTTCGACAATTTTGTTTGCATGATTTATAAGTTACTTACAAAGTTTTCCACTGACTGACTGATTGTAATTGTATTTTGACGGCGATCAGATGCATAATTTTGGATGGTTTGATGTTTGAACAACGCAAGAGAGTTATGTTACTGGTAATCTGTGAAAAAACTGGTTTTTTTTAAATTGTCATTTACAACGTTATTCGCGGCTGTGCTTCAATTGTTAAATTTATACAAAAAAAGTAAAAAAAAATATATTAAACTGTAATAATGTTATTGACTTTATGGAAAAGGCGCTAATTTAGCTCGTTTTTTTCATTAAATGCGCTCATACGAAAAAAGATGCTTGGCATAGTTAAAACGCGTTGAATTGTAATCGTTGGGTTCAAATTGATACATTAGTAACGCAACGGTAACGCTGCATGCATACATCTATATTTACCCTGTAGGAAGCTTGGAGGTAAGTGAATGCAAGTCACCAGCTTTTGTCGATTATTTTGGTGACTTTCTGGCGATATTGTGAACGGAGCGTCTACCTATTAAAATTTGCTTTTTATGAATAGAAAACATTGTTTCAAGTACACACTCTCTTCGTTGACAGCTTAATGCATATTCGCACAATGCCTTTTTAGCCTGCTTTGTTTTGACAATTTTTTAAACCCCCTATGAAAAGTGATGCATATTTACATTAAAAACTTTTCTTCACTACTTTTTGACATTTTTATAAACGCGTAGTGCTGAGAGTACGAAAATACAAAGAGAAATGTCAAAAATCCCCTCGAATTTTCATTTCAGCAACAAACTCAAAATGACTTCCTGCAAAGGCACAGCGTAAATTGCGTTTTAGTGATAATATATCGGTGGCATTATCTTTCTAATAGAATTATTTTAATAATATTATATCACGTCAGTAGTGTAGACTAGAATTACTAAAATGTACAAGCAAGTCTGTTCTCAATGTACAGCAATTTCCGGTTGATTTATTTTCTAAAAATTTGCGGTTTTTGGTCCAGTTAAATGGAAAAATCATTTACCCGATACTCTGTTAATTGATCCTTTAACGCAAGTAAAAGAAAACTCATTTAATTAAACATTGAGATCAATAATCCGAAACATGTTACAACACTCTGCAATGATTATGTGTGTATATACGAGTAAGTACACATTTGTAAATGCAATGAAAAAAGTAAATTAAAATATATGATTTTAAGAGTTGGCATATCTTTTTATGTAGTTTTAGTAACAACCTTTTGTGATAATCTTCAAGTTACAATTAATCGGCACTTTTGTGTGTGCTTGCGGAAAAAGGATTTTATTTAAGAGTCAATTAAAAGGGTAGCGCAATTAAAAGGCACTCATTTAAACGGGTATTTTTCAATGTGTTTTAGATGGAACATTTTCATTTAATGTTTCTAATGCCAGCGTTACACTACACAAGCTCAGTGCTCAGGTCTAGCACTGCGTAAACAAAGCTTGTGACACACACTATACAAGTAAACTGTGCATTTTTTATTTTAATGCCCCATAATGCATGTGATTCTTTGTATAAATCTAGGAACTCTGTCCAGAATATTTTTTCTGCGCTCATTTCTTGTTTTGAACTCTTAAAAAATCACGACACAAAATTAGTGTTGCCAAATTTTTCAGAGCAAAAAGCACTGTTCGGTCATGAAAAAAGCACTAAATGCAATAACCATCTTTGTATGTATGTACAGGATAAAGATTTCAATTCAAATTTTATTTTTACTGTTAAATTACATTATCCGGTATAATCGAAGTATCAAAACAATTAAATAAAATTTAAGTGGAAATGTTTTGAAATGTTGGTTGTTGTTAAGCCCGAGTTATACTATTAAAATAATTAATATCGCTAACATCTTTTCACCTCAGTATTTGAATACTGAGAAAATTTTTCCATTTATGTAGCCTTAAATTTGTAATACTTCGTTCTTCCGTCTTTCTTCAACCTCACCGTATCTGTTATTATATTATTTTATATTGTATATGTGTCCTCTATAATTTCTAGAAATATGTTATTAAGGCTACGTAAAGTTTTTTTTACAATTTTGAAATTATGTAGCGATTTAGCTCTAAAATCAATTAGTTTTTTTCGTGATAGCCATTTTTGCACACTGTGAATGTGAAAGTATTTCTCTATCTGTATTTCATCCAATTGAATAAAGACTTTGCAAAGAAATATTCATATCTAAAAGGGTTCTAATCAGATATATTTTGACAAACAAAACTTATATTATTGTATCATGCTACGCTACGTCCAATTTTGAAATGTATCTAAAAAGCAAACAGAGTATTCTTATTATGTTTTTTCAGTGTTTTTATAGGAAATTTGATAATTAAGAACGAACATCTTATGGTCAAAGAAACAATTACAGTCACGTTGTTGGATTTTCATTGAGTATGTGTGTATGTGTTTAAATTTAGAGTTTCAAAAAAGTGGAACAATCCTAATTTGAGTTTATTATGAACCTATTAGACTATAACCAGTTAATATTTAGTATAATTGCATAAGGCACTAAAAGCACTAAAATCAAAGTTAAAAAAGCACAAATATAGTGCCTTTTTAAAAAAAGCACCAACTTGACCTAAAAAGCACTAAATGTAGTGCTAAAAGCACTAAATTGGCATCGCTGCACAAAATCGTTTTTATATTTACTCAGTTCATTGCGTAAATAGCACAACCACCCCCATACAATACAAAAATGCACTGTACAGTGCCTGACTTGTGCAGTGAACATGTGCATTGTATAGCTGGCATTAGTGCAATTAATCGGTTAAATTAATTAAGAGGGGAGCTATTAAGCGGAAAATACTGTATACATATGATACCAAAAGAACTACTTAGTCAATATTACGAACGTCAGTGATAGATTTTTTATGCCACGAACATGTTAAATGTCTATAGCAAAACGCATTCGCCAGTAGCACTGCTGACAAAAAGTCAATATAGTGAATCAGTATTGTCTCACTATTTGACACTTCCTACTGGGTGGGTATATTCACATGTTCATACTTGTATATATGTACCTATGTATGTAGTTGTATGGAAATACATATTTTTGTTCTACTTGTTGCATCTTTATTGGAAAGAGATTTAAATAATATTGTTATTATTGCTAATTTCGGCTACTTTTATTTTCGTCTTCTTTGTAGTACTTCTTTGGTGAAAGTGTGGAGGGAGAAGGTGTGTTTTGAAGGGTTCATTTTAATTGAAAAGTTTATTCATCACAATATTTAGTTCAAGGCTATCAATCATCCCGTTCGGTCGTTCGTTAAGACAGTGTAGTGTTTTTTTTTAATTTTTGGGCACATTCATATAGACATACATAAGTATGTACTTAAGTACATGTAGATACATATGCATACATACTAGATGGATTATTGACAAAATGTGGATTTAAAATAGTGAAATTATATACTATTAATTGTGTTGTGAATATATCAAATATTAGATACCATCAAGTACATACTTACATATTTGCAAATCTATTTGTTTTAATTAAATATTTTTACTAAATTATCGGTTCGGTCGGTCGCGAATATGTATGAATGTGTGTGTGTGTGTATTAACTAAAACGTTTTGTTGCTACTGCTGTACTACATCCATACATAAGTACATTTATTGTTTTTGTAGTAAAAAAAAATTGTGTTAAAGTTAATAAAAGGAAATCTTTGGGTGAGTAGATAATGAATTTGAAACAGTGATGGGAAATGTGGCACAATTGTGTCATTTTTGGCACTATTAGATGTTAGCTGGCACTGTGGCACTCCCGCTCGTTTTCTGGCACTTTTTGTCCATTCGAGCTGTAACCGCCAAAAAAGTCTAAGCGACATATTTTTTCACTTCGTTTTTTGACGATAATCGATTATCTGCGATCGTAACTAAACGAATTTCGTCAAAAAGTTAAGCTGGAAAATTATGTTGCTTAAGCTTTTTTTGACAGCTGATGTAAATATTTTATAAATTTCCCCAAAACGTTGTTTGTCTTATAATATTTCTTCACATTATCAAATGTTTAGTCTAAATGCAATGATAAAACGTATGTATGTATGTTCTTAAAATAATAAATTATACATATTAATGTCGAAATGCAATCTGAAGCTGTAAGTGCACATTTATTTTTTTTTTAATTTAGAACTACATAGGTATGTACAGTGATTCACAGCTTATTTCATGCAGCCAAAAAAAAAATATTAAAATATGAAATATTTTTTATGGTATTTCAATTAGAGAAAAAAATCTTATATATTTTATATATTTAGATTACATGTTTTATTTAATAACAAAAATTAACAAAAAAATTTCTTCATAAGAAAGATATAGCAAATTAAATAATTCAGTTACAGGTTTGAGGTCACAGCTTAAATGATGCACTAAATTAGAAGTCTTAAGAAAACATAAACACATTAATATTTCTATTTCATTATTACGGCTAATACTTAGTGAGCTTTTAATCGGGAATTCAGAGATTCTACCAGTTTTGCTGCATAATCGGAACTAATTTTATGCCATTCCTCTTGTAATGCCCGTTTCAGATCAGAAACATTAGAAATATTGTTATATATTCTTTGGTAAAACTCAGTAGTACTAATAGGTACATTTATTATTTTTGCAACGTGGTAAAAAAGTTTGTGTTAAAGTAGACTTGTATCGAGCTCTTTCAGTAGCTCAAACACATGTAATTTAGGCTTGGGTCGAACTCGTTCACTAGTTAATTTTTGCCACAAACCAATGATCAAACCCATTTAAATTACATGGTTTGTGGCAAAAATTAAGTAGTGAACGAGTTCGACCCAAGTCTAATGTAATTTAAATGGGTTTGATAATTGGTTTGTGGAAAAAATTAACTAGTGAACGAGTTCGACCCAAGTCTATTTTTGATTAGACAGTTCTTTTTGAACGAGTTTGAGAGGTTTGAATCAAAAGTTGTTTCAAACCCATTTAATTTACATTGATTAGACTTGTGTCCAATAGTTCTTTTTGAACTTGTTTGTTCAGTTGGACACAATTCCTGTTAATAGACTTGGGGCGAACTCGTTCACTAGTTAATTTTTGACACGAATCTATGATCAAACCCATGTCATTTAAATGGGTTTGATCTAGACTTGTGTTCAGTCTTTTTGAACTAGTTTGAGAGTGTTTGAATCAAAAGTTGTTTCAATTCCATATAATTTACATTGATGTTTTTGACCGGACTTGTCCAACTGAACGAACTAGTTCAAAAAGAACTGTTGGACACCATTCTAAATTAGACTTGTGTCCAACAGTAATTTATGAACTAGTTTGAGAGCGTTTGAATCGAAAGTTGTTTCAAACCCATTTAATTTACATTGATGTTTTTGACCGGACGTGTCCAACTGAACGAACTAGTTCAAAAAGAACTGTTGGACCAGCGTTACCATATATGTATATATTTTTAAAAATTTCCTAAATCTGAAAAAAACTGTTTTTCCAAAACAAAAACTTTTTTTCTACAAAAGTACCAAAATTTTAAATGAAATCAGTTGATCGATATTGTTATGTGAAAAGTAATGAAAATGGTTAGGCTAACTGACCCTTTAGACCAACGGTTTTCAAATGGGGGTCCGCGGACCCCTGGGTGTCCGTATGAAAATTCCAAGGGGTCCGCGAAGAGCTAAATAAATATTGTTATGATTCCTCAAAAGTTAATATTAATAAGATTTAGTAATATGGCTTTTGTATAATAAATGTAAAACGTATATTTCGCATTGCGGTAGGCCGTGCTACTATTAAAATTTCTGAAGGGATCCCTGAAGAAAGAGTTTGTGAGAACCTCTGCTTTAGACACTGTTGCAGTAATAAGGGAGTGAGAAAATATAAGATCATTTTATTGCATACAAACATCACTTAATATTTTCATTCAATATACTGCAAAAGTTCAATTATGGACATATTTATAAAAAAACTTGAAAAAACTTTATATTTTCAAAAAACTTGTTGGTATCTCAAAAACTTCCAAAAAAAAGGGAAAACTTGACAAATGGTAACACTGTGTTGGACACAAGTCGTTTATTACGAAGAAGACATTTGACAATTACTTTTCCGTCTTGTTTGATGCATAAAATTTTTTGACATTTACTTTGTAAAACTATGTGAGAAGTGCAGGGTTGAATCTAATGCGTGTACCTGTGGTTAATGTGAATTAATCAAATCTTTTTAATCTTTCGTACAACCGACACACAACTTCATACGACGACCCCACACACTTTACAATCTCATACTCAACATGCTAAAGTTGTACCAAAGGTCGCAAGGTCTGTGGCTTGCTCTAGGCTTGTGTCCATCAATCAGTTCTTTTTGAACTAGTTTGAGAGCGTTTGAATCGAAAGTTGTTTCAAACCCATTTAATTTACATTGATGTTTTTGACCGGACTTGTGTCTTTTATATGAAAAGTAGGTTATGTTACATTACATCTCTATAACCAATTGCATTACTTTTCACATAACAATATCGATCAGCTGTTTTCTACTGTTGCAGTTACTTTACATTACAGTCGGGTAACTGACCCTTAAGTATGAGCTTACATCTGGCATTTCTTGTGTGCCATTTGTCCCAGAAAGCGTAACCAACTAATTAGTAATGAAAACCTGTATTTAGTGATTTGAACTGTTTCCAATCATGTTGGATTCTATAAAATTGTCTAATAGTTATGTATGAAACTGTTTAACTTATTAAATATGTATCTGAATCAAACAGTTTTCCATTAGTAATAAGTGGTTACGCATTTTTCATGCTTGTGTGGCATTTGGCACACATATGTAAACACGGCCTAACTGAACGAACTATTTCAAAAAGAACTGTTGGACACGAGTCTACTTAGGTCGAATCCCACGATGTCGACAACGTTCGACTTGTCACACACATACATACATTGTTTGCTGGTTTTTATGATTTTTGAACTACGTGGCATTTAAAAATATCATTCAATCTGTATTTGGTTTAAAAATTTATCTCACTTTCATAATCCTCTGCTCTGTTACTACCCGTACTTTTGTCTCAAATAAAGTTGTAAATTCTATGCACATACATAAGTTTTTGCAAAATCATTGTTTATTTTTTTAAATTTATCAATATATGTAAGTATATCCAGACATGTGCAGTATGTTGTTAATTCTATTGTTGTCCTTAATAAATGCTGCACTAAACAATAGTCTTTTGTTTCCTTTAAGTTGTGTACTTTGAGCTTGTAATCTACATTAAAAAAAAAAACTTAAAATTACAGGACATTGTGTTAGAAGGTATAGATAGATTCTACTAGCTCTTTAAAATTTAATCTTAAAAAAAATGTAAATAATTAAGATAAAAGACTGTTTGAAAACAAAGTATTCAAGGTACTCGTATTTATGCTTATTTATATAAGGACCATACAAAACAATGTTGCGAGTGAAAAGGTGTGCTTGACATTTGATTTAAGCCAAGTAAGTGTATGGAATTTAAATAGTGCTTTGTAAGGCCAATAGAACTTTAAATTCTAAAAAAATAACATAAAAAATTAAATAAGGAATAATTTCTTAATCGGGCTTAAGTTCAGTATTTTCTCAATTCTTATTGAATGAAATATTTTGTTTATTAATTAATAAGATTTTCTAAAGAAGAGAAGAAAAGTTAAGCTAAACTTTTTAAGTGGGGAGAAATGCCCAAACAAAAACCATAAAATTGTTCGAAATTCGTTCGCGAATCTAACAAAAAATTCGAATGTTCGCTAAAGCGAACTTCTCTCAATAATTTCTCGAATGTGTGACGATAGCTTAGTGCATGTGTGCTAGTTTATTAGCCTGGAGGTACCATGTTCGAATCCTGCAGCGTAAGTTAAAGAATTAAAATATAAACAAAATAAATACAATAAATTAAAAAATTAAGATAATCTTAAAAAATTACATTTTTCTCCTACCTTTTTACGATATTGAAATTAGTTCGATATTGGCTAACCTTTGATATTGCTAACTAACCTTCGGAATCAAATTTTTTTTTGTAACTTTTTTCGATTAATTTTTTAATGTCATTGTCTACAGTTTTACACTATAAATATTAAAGATATACCTATTCCACATCGATATCATCAACGCAAGTGTTGGTCAAGTGGTTTACGAAACACAAATAAAGGACTTTTAGTTTATTGAATTTGTACTTGTCTTCTGTAAACTGGCATTAAGGTTTATAAAAGCATAGATATACCATTATGACTCTGGTAAACATGTTTACGGAATCTGGAAGCATTGTAAGAAGACCATACGTACCATCGAGATCCATATGTACGGGTTCCAGCCCCAATCGCGGTTGTATCATTGTCAATTCAGGAAAATTTAAGAGTTTCGACTCGAAACTTATCTGGGCGAATTTGAATCAGCAGACGGTCATTACAACGGATAATTCATGACGCCTTAACTTGTTTTCGTACAAAGCCTGGATGTGTCTATTCGTCTGTAATTTTGTGAACAAATTATTGAATTGAATGATTGGTGTTGCATTTGAGTGAATGAGAATGGAGATTATTGACGGTCTATCATATTAAATTTTTTTGTTTACATTTAACCAAAATCTAGTACTTACGACATTTTGGACAAAATCTTGTAGATTTCAAAACAAAATCTACTTCGTAAGTAGATTTCGTAAAAATCTGCTTTAAATCTAGGAGAGCTTAGTAATGTAACTATGATTTGTCTCAAATTTGCACTAAAAAGTCAGCCTGTGTACTTAAAAAGGTGTGTGAATTGGCTACATTGCAGTTGTTGTTTGGTTGTAGTTTTGGAAAATGTTCAGTTACTGGGTTTTGCTTTTGATAAAAAAATCTTGATTATAGGGCATTTACATCAGCACAAAATCTAGTATATTTTGATTAAAATTTTTATGAAAATCTACACCGTTTACACCAGCTTTTTTTGACATTTATCAAGATTTGTTTTATCCAAAACAAAACGCATCAAGTGAATTGTTTCCAAAATTACAACCAAACAACTGAAATGTAGCCAATTCACACACTTTTTTAAGCAGACCGTAGCTAATTCACTCACCTTTTGTGGTACAGGGTAGTAAAGAATAAACAAAAACATTAGATTTTTATTAGATTTCCTACAAATATACTGAAAAATTTGATTTCGTTTTGTATAGGAAATCTGGAAAAAGCAGCTTGATTCAACTCGAAATCTCGAATGTACTAGATTTCGAGACAGTGTAAATGCACTATAAGGCAAAATATTAGACAAAGGATTTTGTCTTGGATACGAAGTCTTGAAAAATGTCAAAAAAGCTTAGTGTATACGACATATATTCCAAGTCAAATCTGCAGGATTTGAAATAATTTCACATTCTTATTGTAGTATAATTGTTGCCTCACCCTGTATTATAACTTTTTGACAGAGTACACAAGACAAAAGGCCGTTAGGCAATTACGTACGTAACTTGAATGAGAGACAGACAAATAGCCAAGGGTTTGAAACTAAATTAAATTGATCTCTTTACAACTTAAATTGTAATGAAATTACTCAAGCAAACGTATGCTAATATTGGCTTTCACATGGATTGAAATTTAATTATTTTTATCTCAAGCATAATTCCTTCAAAAAAAGTATTTGCAAATGTAATCCTTAATTTAATTGAAAATTCATTGAAATTATTCTTTTATTGCCTTATTTTAGAAAATAATTTTCTTAATAATTAAATAGAGTCTTATTTGTAAAGTCACTCTGGACCAGTCAGTCAAGCTTAGAATGTTTGACGTATGCAAACAAATTTTACTCAGCCAATCCAGCGGTAAATAGAAAGAGTAAATAGGCCCTGTATAAGGCCTTATTTAGTAGACACAAGGCCTGCTAGTACCATTGCGTACTCATTTCTTTTTTACACGCCATATCAATGGCGACCAAGAGGCCCGATTGAAGGCCTACTTTAGTAGGCGTACTTTACGGTTTTAACGCAGCTTAGCAATTCTTGCTATGATCATATGCCCCTTCCAAAAGAAGCGAATGGATAATATGTATTGAATTTTTTAGAAGGGAGTATAGAGGCCTTATAGAAGACCTTCCTTAGAAGCCAGGGAATAATGAGTATCGAATCTTAAAGGTCCTCAGAAAGGACTGTTTGGTGCAGGACTCGTGAATTTTACCGTCCTTTAGACGTCTGTGTGTCTGTGTGTCTGTGTGTTAGTTGTTGTGTTAGTTTTGAATATAACAAATAACTAAAGAATATTCAAATGAAATTTAGTATTCAGTGTTGCGTAAATTATTTGTTAACATTATTATAAATGCATCAGAGAATCAAGGGCTATTTTGCCATGCATAATCCTAATGCATGTAAAGAGAGTCTTTCATTTAGTCCTTCTTATATATAGATTTAAATAAAACGAAGATTTTTATTCGTTTGAAAGGCTTATCATGGATAACCTGACCAGACATCCCGCTTTAGGCGGGATTATCCCGCTTTTCTGAGGTTGATCCCGCCTTGAATTTTTATCCCGCTTTATCCCTCTTTTTAGAGTTTTGAAATTTCTTATCTCTTAATATATTTTTATTAATATGTAACTGAAAATTATTTGAAAATTGTATAATTGAAAAAAGAAAAAATAGGAAAAAGAAAAACATAAAAATCAAAACAATATATATCCTGAAGAAGTTAACCGAAGGTTAACGAAATATTGAACGAAAAATACAAACAGACCTCAAGCTAAAAAAATAGTTTAATTAAATATATTAAAATAGTTTAACACCTATTAAAAGTACAAATTTTAATAAAAACTAATACGCATAAATATATATATATATATATATGTATATATATATATATATAAATAATAAAATTCGTAATAAAATTCTTTGATTATATACATACATATGTAAATCAAAATTTTATACATAAAATTATTATAAAATTATTTACATAAAATATTTTATGTATAAAAATCGTATTTTGTTTTGTAAATGAAGTCAAAAAATCTTTAATTTTATTTATTTTACGTTACTAAATAAAAATTTTTGTTAATAAAAACTTTTGTTTATTTAAAATCGATTCCTTTGAGTTAAAAACTGTGTTTCCTAAGTACATACGAAACTTTTTATGTGCGTATTACACATCCCGCTTTCAAATAGTTGTTTATTTAAAAATCCCGCTTTTTGGCCGTATTTTCGTCAAAATCCCGCTTTTTGAACGATCGTGTCCCGCTTTTTGTAAAAAGCTTCTGGTCACGTTAATCATGGAACACATGCAATATCTCCATTTTATATAATCTTCAAGTAAGATGAACAATCCTTCAAACCGCTCCTTCATAATGTCCAATGCGGCATGAGCTGTGCGGCACATAGTGATGTCCTGTTGAAATCATATGTCCTTGGTATCCCTGCCATTTAATTCCGACCACAAGAATTTATATACATATGTATATATTTTTTTTCTTTTACTTTCACAAGGAGTATAGGGCCGTAAAGCCAAGAACTTAGTAATAACAAAACAGGAGCAGGGTGCGGAACAAACCTCCATTTTGATAAAACTATTTTATAATTTTTCAGCCAATTCAAAAGTTGTACGCAGCTTCAACAATATGGCTGCTATCAATTGTCAAAATTCTAAAGTCCCTATTGGAAACCCCTTTATGTTTTACAGCTAACATAGTGTATGTCTAAAGCTCTGAACATATGGTTATTAGATTTTACTTATAAAATAAGTAAAATATACTAAATATATTTTATTATATTGTCAGTAAAATATGCTAAACATTTCTGTAGCAAACAGCAAAAAGTGCTTAAGTCGAGATAAGTTAATTTTGAGTTAATGACATCTTCATATTCAAAAGTACCCCTAAACAAAATCTCAATTATTTTTAGAGATTTCTAAGGAAGTTGTAGCGCTATAAATATAGCTGTTAACTTTTTTCAACTTAAAAGCTCATATGGCCTAAAAGCTTAATTTAATTTAATTAAAATTGAATGTTTTATTAGTACCAGCTACGTACAAGCCATATGCATAATGTGCAAACTTTTACAAAAGAGCTTTGGTGCTTTCACATCGACGAGAGCACAACAGCCAATCAGGGGCCAAATTACGGCATTCGATAACGAACAAATTTTCATACAATTTTAATTGTATTGGTATGGAGGTTTCGATCGATATCGGATGCGCCCCCAGATCTCGGAGACAACAATGCATGCTCTTACCTTGCAAAGAAAATTTAAAAAATTTAAGAGCTTTCAAAGCTGTTTACCTCTAATGCAAACATCAGAGTATGTGTATTTGAACGCAACAGTAGAATTATGTTTCTCTAAAAAAATTTTTGATTGAATACCGAATTTCCCAATTTAACTGCAAAAGAAACTAATTTTAAAAAATGGACTTCAAAGTTTAACAGCCTGTCCCACGATGTCACCAGAATTCCTTCGATCGAATACTTATATTGAAAACAACAAAAAAATTTTTTATGTTATTGTTGTTTGCAATACAATTTGTCGATCGAATGATTTCTGGTGACATCGTGCAACAGGCCGTAAAAGTTCTCTCCTACAAAACAGTTAGATGTGAGGACTTAAGAACTCTTTCCTTATTGCCACAGATCTCACACAAAATTTTTGTCTGACAACGTTTGCCAAAAAAAGCATGGCCATTCCATTGTACGACCAGTAGCTGGCAACAAATTGTCAGATATCTGACAATCGTGTGACCATATTTCGTTGCCATTTGTCAGATAATTGTCAGAAATTTTTTAATGTTATTGTCTGATAACGTTTGCCAAAAAAAAGCAGGGTCATTCCATTGTACGACCAGTAGCTGACAACAAATTGTCAGATATCTGACAAACGTGTGAACACATTTCGTTGCCATTGTCAGATAATTGTCAGACATTTTTAATATTATTTTCTGACAACGTTTGCCAAAAAAAAGCATTGTCGTTCCATTGTAGCTGACAAAAAATTGTCAGATATCTGACAATCGTGTGACCACATTTCGTTGCCATTTGTCAGATAATTGTCAGACATTTTTTAATGTTATTGTCCGAAAATAAATTGCAAGTATTTTTTAAACAAATTTTATGCAATCGTGTCAACTGAAAATCTACCTGTCGTTTGGAAATTTTTTATTGTCAATGTAGTGACAGCACATTGACAGATTTATCAATATATGTAAGATCTGAAAATAATCTGTACAGAGTTTAAGTACAGACTTATGAATGATAAGCATATGAATTAATAGATTTTGCAAATTTGCATACAATTGGGAAAACTGAGAATAATTATTTCTTTTAGTGAAACAAACAACATTTACAAAAAATATATTTATGTGGTGAAGTTTTCTTCGAAAACCACACAATCCCTATAGATTTCTCTAAGTGTATGTGTTAAAGCTGCCATTCGTTTGTGTGTTTTTGTACATGGGCATTTCTCCGTGAAATTTCACTTTTTTGTCACGTGCGACAGCAAGCTATTAACTTTGTATTACTGAACAATGTAACCCGATTTTTCTTAAAATTATACCTAACGTAGAACTGCTGGCGGCCTACACAAATATATAAAAAAGTAAAAAAATTTAAATTTTATTTGAAAAAGAACAAGCATTTTTGCTTGGTGTTGCACGCTACAAAAAGTTAGCATTCCTGTGGAAATACCCATATACTATCTATTTGTGCTTACTTGTAATTATAGTATTCATATACGAGTATATCTGTTAGAGTATGCAAAAAACCGGAAAGAAAACCGCTTAACCGGTTTTTGCTTTTCTGCATATAAAACGGTTTCGAATAATTTTAATTTTCGAATAATTCGGCATGCCAATTCTGATGTATCGATTAATCCGGGCTTATTCGTTTTTGCTGAAAAACAAAAACCAGTGAACCGGTTATTTTGTACAAAAGTCGTACTTGAAACCGGGTTTTTAAAATATGGTGATTTTTTTAAAAATTCAAAAACCGGGTTTCTTAAAAATTCTGGTTTTTGCATACTCTAATATCTGTGTTTGACTGCCAGAGTTTGTAGCTGCTTTTTTGGTCTTTTAAAGTTTTAGTTTGACCGACTCTGGGAAAAAAGTGAAATAAATAAATAAATTTCTAGAAAATAACTTTTTGTGTAAGTGTTGAAATGTTTTTAGCCAGAAACAAATTTCAAACAGAAATGCATGTAATACGGTTAAAAGGGAAAACGTATGTATGTGTATTGGCCAAATTAAAAAACACACACTGCTGCACAAACTCAAACTGTAACACGCACACAAGGGCAAGCTACTGCATAAATGGAGTTACCAATGTGTGTGTGTGTGTGCTTACGTATAGATATGTGTAGGTGTATCTATTAATGTGTGTGTGGGTGTGTGCTGTAGCACGATTACCTAGTAAAGATTTTACAAAAAAAAGCTTTCAAATATAATTGGAAAATGTTATTAAAGTCTTATGGTCGAATTATTGGTCATGTGGTTTACAAATATTTTGCAAAGAATATTATTTCTCTTTATCAAATGAAAAATAAATTAAAATGTAAATAATAAAAATAAAAAATGCTTGCAAATATTTTAGTTTGCTTGTAAGTACTTGTAATTAAAATCAGTTCAAAGAAAAATAATTTATTTTTATTTTTCACCCCCGACCAAAAAAAGGGGTGTTATAAGTTTGTAGTGTGTATCTGTGTATCTGTGTGTCTGTCCATATCCACGTACAGCCCAAACGGCTAGACCGATTTTGATATAGTTTTCTCTGTTTGAAAGGTGACTTGATCCTGATGGTTCTTAACCATGTCTGAAGAAAATCACTCCAGCCGCTTATAAGATGTCAGATCTTTTCTAGATATATCGGGGGTTTTTAAAATTTTTAATTTTTGTTATTTATTTTTAAATTAAGTTAAAATTTGCTGTCGCATTAAATTAAGCATTTTTTTCCAGTTCTCAAAACCAATACAAACATTTTGCAGTAAATTTTTAGAATAAATTTATATCTATGTATAGCTTTTATCTATGGATATATACATACATACATGTATATCGTTACCTTAAGCTAGAAACCCCTAACTCATTATGTTTTTGGGATTCGAGGTTTTTTGCATTTTTCGATATACATATTAGATGTTCTTCTATCGAAATGTACAAAAATTTCGATTTCAAAAAGATAACGAGTTAGGGCTTTTCCATATTAATGTAGCGATATCTTTATGTGTATATGTATGTATGTGCATATGTATATATAATTCTACTGTATGTGTGAACTCCTCCTAAACGGCTGCACCGATTTGAATGGATTTTTTTCGTATGCGTTTGTGTGGCGCCTTGGATGGTTCAGATTCACAAATCAGCCGGCAGGTGGCGCTGCAGTCGGCATCTAGGTTATTTATTTATACTGCAACTAACCCTACGTCTACACTTAATATATTTTTATCATAACAAAAGTCAAACTTTATATGGAAAATTTATCTCGTTTTTACCCGACTGCGCAACAGAAAGAAGGGTGGTATTCTGCCTGGCTCACGATGTCGACAAGAAATTTTCTTTCGCTTATTATACCCTTTACCAAAAATGGAAAAGGGTATATATAGGTTTGTCATTCCGTGTGTAATTTCCATAATATTCATATGCGACCCATAAAATGTATATATTCTGGGTACTTATGAATAGAGAAGACGAATAAGCGATGTCCGTCCGTCCGTCTGGTGTACGTCAAATCGGTTTTCCGAAGCTCCCAGAAAAGCTAGAGACTTCATTCTTGTACTGGTGTGTCAGAAATGGTCCAACTTAGATTGGTATTGAATATCAGCAAAATCCAGCAGACGCTTTCAGAGCTGGAAAGCTTAAACTTGATTTTGCCATATAAAAGTAACTAGATAACACAATTTTTTAATTTTTTTTGTTAAATAAACTTATTTTATATTTCAGTACGAATAAAATTTGTATTAAAAATATAAAAAAAATTAAAAAAATCAAAAAGGCGTTTCCAGGGTTGGGAACATTAACTTTTTTGTTATATAAAAATAACCTACTAAAACTAATTTTTCCTTTTTATCTATAAATTTAAAATATCTTAAATTCTTAAAAGAAAAAGATTGGTATAAGAAATCAGAAAAATTTTAAATTATGACTTCAGGGTCGGGAAACGTACAGTTTCTGTGATATATAAAATTATCTAGGTCTAATATTTTTTTTTATATTTTTATTTATAAATATATTTTATGTTTTGGAAAGAAAAGTTGGGTATAGAAAATTTGAAAAATAAAAACCGCAGCTCCACAGGTGGAAAATTTAACCTTTTTAGGGTTCCGTACACCAAAGGTGAAAAGGAAACATATTATTTTCGCTACGATGTCCGGCTGTCTATCACAGGGTATTTTCTCGAGAACCGTAAGGGGTACGGACCTGAAATTTGGACACAGTGTGTGTAGACGTTTGGCCGCTACAACAACAAATACATGAGAGTTGGAAATTAAAGGGTTTGCCAAATCGAGCAACGAAAAATGGTAAAATCCCATGTAATATACATACAATTGTATGTATATGCACTTGAAATTTGTAAAGTTAGTGTATTTTTATACAGACTAAAACAATTAACACTAAGATTTAAACAAATTTAAATTAAAGGGTGTGCCATCAGTTTATGCAATTTTGACTATGTAATTTTGACAACTTGCTGTATCTTGGAAACCGTAAGAGCAAAACACTTGAAATTTTCAAAAAACGGTAAAACTAAAAATCAAAAAATTATAAAATCGCCAAACCGAAAAAAAATCTCCAAAAACAAAAAAAAATATCGCCAAAACAAAAAAAGCACCAAATTAAAAAAAATGTCTAAGACTGAAATAAATCGCGAAAAACCGGAAATATCGCCAAAAAGGAAAAAAAAATCGCCAAAATGATAAAAAGCCCAATAACAGAAAAACAATCGCCAAATGAAAAAAATCGTCAAAATGAAAAAACATCGACAAAATGAAAAACAAAAATCCCCAAAAACAGAAAAAATTGCCAAAACGAGAAAAAAGCGAAAAACTAAAAAAAATCGTTTTAACTAAACAAAACTTCAAAAATGTCGCACTTTACTGAATTTATTTTGATATTAAAGTTACTAAATAAAACTAGAGGTTTCTTTATTTCTTTTTTTTTTTTCATTTAACATATGTTATATATTTTTTAAATAACAAGATCTTATATCAAGAAAAAAAATCTAAAATGATGATTTCAGGGTTGGGAAAAGTACACTTTTTTATATACATATAAAATTAATTAATTAAAGCTAGTTATTTCTTTGATAATTAAATATATTCTATATTTTAGAAAGAAATAAATTAGTACTCGTATTAAAACCAGAAAAATTTAAATTATGGTTCCAGGTTTGGAAATTGAAAAAAAAAATTGGGTAAAAAATAACCAAAAATAATTATTTTTGCAGTTAAACATATTTCATATTTTAGGAAGATCTTTACTTAAGCAAATTCTTTAGTCGAAAAAAACCAAGAGGTCACTTACTAAAAATTGCACTATAACAAAAAATTATAAATTTTATCACAAAACTAATATGTATGTATGTAATTATGTATGTATGTATCTGTATACTACACATACATATGTAAATTCGTTGGTAAAGGGTATATAAAATTCGGCACAGCCGAATATAGCACTCTTACTTGTTTATATTGAAAACAAAAACAAAATAAGAAAATTTGTTTTTGTTTTCAATATAAATAAGCGAAAGAAAATTTCTTGTCGACATCGTGAGCCAGGCCGATTGTGTTTATCAGTCTATGTATGTATGTATGTATGTGTATTCCTTTATGGCACTATATAAACCGAACGCGTGGAGCCTTGGACTTTTACCGCAAACGATTTGTCTTAATCCCGTGAGTGTCACTAAAAATATGTCACTTGTCAAAATTCATTATGGCGGCCAACAGACACCATTTTGTAAATGCGAACAAATTAAAAAGTCGACGAACTATATCAAAATGGGTATCATTAGACAGGTATTATAAAACCATCTTTAAGTTTTTCTTATGATTTTTCATTTTAAATTACCATTTAAGATACTTAACAGTTCAAAGTTGGTCGCAGTCGGGCTTTTTTATTTTTCTTGTATAAATACTTGTTCTATATGGAATTGGACATTTGTCTTAATAAAAATATATCAGGCGTAGACGTAGCGTAAATGGTTGAATCAACTTGAATGAATTTTTGAGTATGCATTCAAGTGGGGGCGTAAGTTGGCGCACTCAGGTAGTGTTTACATAAAATTATCGTGTCACAGTGTTTGTAATTGAACTCCTCCGAAATGGCTTGACCGATTTTTATGACTAAGATCTGAGAATGGGTCGTAATCTAAATTTTATACCCCTAAGTGGGTTGAGCCACGCCCAAACGAACGAAATACCTTATATATTGAAAGCTATAGGAGTCAGAGTATTCAAATTTGTTATAAACTCTTTTGAGAGCAAGGTGCGTAGTAATTTAAAATAATGTTAGGTAGGACCGTGGAAAGGGGCTCACACCATACAACTAAGTAATTAATAATAATCTTATATGTTGAAAGCTATAATAGTAAGAGTCTTAAAATTTGATTTGGAATCTTTAAAGATCATGGTGCGAACTCATTTAAAATATTGCTAGAATAGGACCGGGGGAAGGGACACCCCCCCAAACCAAACTACTTAATAATAATCTTATATCTTGAAAGCTATAATAGCAAGAGTATTTAAATTTGGTTTGGACCCTTTTGAGAGCGAGGTGCGAATTAGCTCAAAATATTGGTAGAATAGGATCTGGGGAAGGTGCACTCCCACATAAAGTAATTAATAATAATCTTATATCTTGAAAGCTATAGGATTCAGAGTACTAAAATTTGGTATGGACTTTTTTGAGAGCGAGTTGCGAATTAGTTTGAAATATTGGTAGAACAGGACCGTGGGGAGGGTCACCCCCATACAAAGTAACTATTAATAATTGTATATGTTAAAAGCTGTAATAGCAAGAATATTCAAATTTGGTATTGACACTTTAGAGAGCAAGGTGCGAAGTAATTCAAATAATTGGTAGAATAGGACCAGGGGAAGGGGCACTCCACACATAAAGTAATTAATAATAATCTTATATCTTGAAAGCTATAATAGCAAGAGTTTTCAAATTTAGTATGAGTTCATTTGAAAACAATTAATATAAGTATAAATTATAACAAGTTTAAAACTATACATGTTTGGTATTTTGTATTTTTTAGACCGATTCCCCCTACCCCCTCCCCAAACATTTTTTGTTTTGTTGGTTATTGTCTGGAGAACAATGATATGAAAGAAGAAATTAATAAAGTTGCGCGGAATAGTGTAAAACAGGAATAATATGTGCTGTTGGTATTTTTTTAGTTTTTGATAAAATTGGTTTAAATACAGTTTAAAATCTACTCAGTTTCTTTCTGGATGCGAATGAAGTCGTGGAAAAACTCTAGTAATATACATATATGTAGTTAGAAAGTAAAAGACAGCAACAATAAAATTTTTTCGGATCAACCAGATTTTATTCAATTGCAAAGAACAACTATTATTTAAAATAAAATTGTTAACTGAATTTTTTTTTGATATTAATTTTAATTTTTGTTATTCTGTAAAGCCTGGACCGCACTATCGGCACAATGTACCGATTTTCGTCGGCTCACTGCAATAAAGCCATAAGTAGTAAGCCAAAATGGCAGTATTACTCAATTAATTCTAGAATAAGTGCGTATGGCTTTATGACCAATGCATTGTGGTGAAATTATGTCCTTATACTCGTGTTTCAATTAGTTCAGAAATAAGGCAAATTTAGCTTATTACTTCTGACTTTATTTCATTGAGCCGACGAAAATCGGTACATTGTTCCGAAAGTGAGATCCAGGCTTAAGAATAATCAAGAAAATATAAAATTTTAAAGTATTTAAGTTTTCAATAGAATACGGTAAACAACATACCTCAACTCATTGACTAGTGCACTGCCAAATCCTACTTCAATAGGAAATTTAATATTTCATTGACAGAAGAGCTCTGCCCTATGCACAGAGCCGTGCAGTTTTTCACGGATGGCTCAAGATGGGGAGGAAGGGTTGGAGGGGGCATATATATTCCAGAATTCGGAATTAAGATGTCCTTCAGACTCCCGGACGAATGTAGCATATTACAGGCAGAGATATTCGCCATTAAAAGAACAACACACTTGCTAAATTTTTATCGGATACATAATAGAAATGTCCATATAATAACGGACAGCCAATCTGCAATCAAGTCCCTCGCAAGTCCCTCGCAGGTGTGCAGTACACATTATTCCTTATCTAAGAATGTAGCACAGTCCTGGATAAGATTGCGCAGCACTCATCCATCCATTGGGTGCGTGGATACGGGACTAATTCAGGCAACATACTTGCGGATGACTTGGCAAATAGGGGAACCCTACTCGGAGTAGTCGATATTGACAATGTCTGTGGGCTCCCCCTCTCATCCTGCTGGACATGCTTCGGTGCTGCCTTTCTCAATACAACTCAAGACAGTTGGCGCAATAAGTCTACCTGCATTATATCGAGAAATCTTTGGCCTCGCCTAAATGTCAACAGAACCAATAACATCATTAGCTTCAGCAGGAAGCACTTGAGCACTGCATCTTTGGAACCCACGCTAAATGTATGGGTCTCCCGTACAATAATTACTGCTACAGTTACAACGATAAAGAAGAGGAGGAAAGCATTTCGTATCTCTTCTGCTTCTGCCCCGCTTTGGAGAGTCTCCGTCTGCGGTTCCTTGGCAGAATATCCTTCAACAGCCTGTCCGAGTTAACGGAAATAGGACTTTGAAACCTAAATCTATACATTAGGAGAGCGGCTGGTATGGTCGTTAACCCTCCTCTGTGGCATATGTATACACTAGACCATTTCCTGCTCCATTTCTCTTCTCTTTTTCTTCTCTCTTCTTAAATAAACTTTTCATCTATATCCTTCCCTTTATTCCCTATCCACCCTTACTTCTACTACTTTCAACTTACAGGTAGCACAAAGACCCCTAGATTTTTTATTTCTTCACCAGCAGCCTGCTAACCTAACCTAATTTTCAATAGAGTCGCAACAACAATATAAGTACATTGATAGTAAATTAACAACTCAACTTGGTTAAATTAACCATAATTCTATATTTAAATAATAAGTTTAGTCCAAAATGCAACCAACATTAGTCCATATAATAGCCCATTATAATTTGATTTGATTATTTGGTAACTATTTCAAATCAGTTTTTTTTTTGCAACCATAAATTTAGAGAAAAAAAAACATCATATTAACTGTCGATTTGACAACTAAAATTGGTTAGATTAACCGTTTTTGTTTTGAAAATTTGTATGGCAATATGGGATTTTTTTTCATTCAAGCAAATATTTTCCCAACGTGGCCGTAGGTAGCTTCACTTTATGCAATTAATTTTTTTAATCATTGTTTTAAATGCAATTGAAAGTCATTGATTGAAACCTTTATTAAATTCGCAATCGCAAACATTTTCTGTCGACAACGTGGGACAGACAAGCCGTCAAAACTTTCTATTTTACATACATACAAACACTTATCAAAAGTTTTGACTATACGAGTACCATAATATTAAATGACTAAGAAAACAGAAGTTTTAATTTAAGTAATTGAAGCGTTAAATTTGATCTTTTGTGTTACTTCTGCAGCGCTGCAACGTTAACGTTAATGATATTGATAATGTGGAAGAAGTTATTGAGCACACAAAAGGGAATTAAAAGACAAACAAGAAAACACAGCAAAAAAATAAAAACTAAAAATACATAAAATCCTTTCACAAGGAAAGGAAATGAATGGCATACATAAATTTTCTGATTGGTTCTTTAAATAATTTATGAGTAAAAAAAGCAATAGTTAAAGGAAATGGGAAATTATTTTTTTAGTAGAATATTCATAAACGGAAATACGAAATTGAGAAGCAATTTCCAATTAATTGGGTTGTGAAATATCATAAGAAAAGCACAATTATTTACAAAAAAGTTTTTCGGCTTATTAAACAAGGAATGGGCTGAATAAAACGTTTAGAAAATTATTGAAATAAGAACTTTAATTTGCCATTATTTTTAGCTCTAGTCACTTAATTTTTATTTTAAAGGAGGAGTGTCTACAGGGACATAGTCTCATCTGTCCAAAATGTTGAAAAGTCGATTTCAATATTAAAATGCACCAATCAATTGATGGATTGATTGATAGCTTATTAATGATTTATTGATTGATTAATTTAATAAATTATTGAATTATTGCTTGATGATTGATTGATGCTCCGTTTGACTATTTATTGATCACTGATTGATGATTGATTGATTATCGATTGACGATTGATTGATGATTGATTGGTTAATGATTCATTGATGATTGATTTATGATTGAGTTATAATTGATTTATAATTGATCTATAATTGTTTGATTATTGATTAATATTTATTATTATATTTATTTATTGATTGAATGATTGATTTATTGATGGTTAATTTATGATTGATTGATTAGTGATAGATTGATTAATTTATTGATTGAATGATTGGTCGACTGATTGATTGATGGTTGATTGATTGAGTGAGTGATTGATGATTGCTTGAATATGGATTGATAGTTTATAGATGATTGATTGATTATTGATTGAAAATTGCATGATAATTGATTGATGATTCACTAATTTATTTATTGATTAAATGATCGATTGATATGTATATTGAGTGATTGATTGATTCTTGATTGATGATTAGTCGGTATTGATTGATGATTAGTCGGTGATTGATTGACAGTTGCTTGATGGTTGATTTATGATTGATTGATAGTTTATTGATATTTGATAGATATTTGATAAATGACTGATCGATAAATCGATGAATGATTGATTACTGATTGATAATAGATTTATTGATTGACTGACGTATTCAGAAAAAATAATATTGGTTTAAAAACAAATTTTGAATGGAAATTTGTTTGTTAAACGTTTTGTAAACCTGAATTAATTATTTCTGAATAAAACCTTAAATGGTTGATTGAGTGATTGATTGATGATTGAATGATAATTGATTGATGATTGATTGATGACTGATTGATAATTGATTGATTTTTGATTCATAATTGTTTGATGATTTATTTATTATTGATTGACGATTGATTGATTTATTTATTGATTGATAGTTTATTGATGATTGATTGGTTATTGATTTATAACTGCCTGATAATTGATTTGTGATTGGTAGATTATTGATTGATGATTGATTTATTTATTGATTGAATGATTGATTGAGTGACTGATTGATGACTGATTAATTGATGATTGATTGATAACTAGCCGATGGTTGATTGATAATTGTTTGATGGTTGATCTATGATTGATTGATTGATTGATTGATAGTTTATTAATGATTGACAGATGAGTAATGATCGTTTGGAGATTGATTGACGATAGATAGATAATTGTGATAGTGATTGATTGATAAGGGGAATGCCCACTACGGCCAAAAAGCCTATAACTCAGCGAATCAAACCTAAAGGAAAATAAAGACAACAAATAATACTGTTAAGCTGCATTTACAGCATTGATGTCAGTTTCATAGCACAATTGCGGTAGGTAAAATCACACACATTCTTATTCTCTTTCATTTAGTCGTCGATGAGGCAGCGACGAGAACACATGCGAAGCGGGTGTATTAATTTGTTTATAGATACAGTGAAAGAAAAGAAGTGGTATGCGAAATATATTCTATGATCACCAATGCTTTTCAAGATATTTAATCTGTTTAATGTTTTAAAACGTGGCGGGTCGCCGCCAAATTTTCTATTTAATTTTTTCATCTTATTTTTTAATTTTCTATCACATATGCTCCTTTTTATTTATTTTTAGCTGCTTTACTAAACCGCATTTGTTCCAAATATTTATTTTTTCCTATGTACTTCAGAGACGAATGAGACAACTTTTCTCACACATACAACTATAGTTTTATTTTTGACACCACTGATTTACAGTCTTTTTGCATTGCATTTCTTTCCTTTGCGTTTGATTTTCTGAAGAAAAAGAGTTTGTCCACAGGTGGCATTTTCCATATAGAACTTGAAATAAGAATTTTTCCAGCGTTAACAAACTTTTTATAACGGGGAGTTTTTTTGCAACCATCAATAATAACTTGTAAAACTCTTTCTTAATATATATTTTTTGCTTTAAAAGACACACAGACAGACAAACACTTAATAAACCAAAATAAAACTAATTACAGCTAAAGTTAACAAAGATTTATAGTCTATGGAGGCCACAAATACTAAATTCATAGCCAAATATTATTTTATTAATTTGAAATTAGCATTGAGTACATTAAGGAGTACATTTTAATTTAGAATGATGATTATTTTACTTTTACAAGTTAACTAATACGAGAAAGTATTTACACCCACTGAAATACGAGTAGTATAAAGTTAACCCAGTTACAGTGACAAAGAGTGGGAAATTTAGTGGGAAAAATGAAATAATGTTTCATTAGAACTATAAAGATGCTGTATTTATCTTATTTTTTTTTTTTGTATAACACAAGTTTAAAACATTTATAAAAATTTAATTAGTTTCCCTTACAACTTTCTTGGTATTTTCCTTGCAAAGTTGTAATATTTTCGTTTTATTTTTACTTTGTTAGTTTTAATTTTTCGTTCTCTTTTACTTTACTTTCTCAGATTTTTATAATGTCTGTGTTTTTTTATTGCTTCCATCCCGATATTGCCTGCATATCCCGACTTTGTTACAATTTTTTTCCTCTATTTTTAAATTTTGTGTTTAAGAATTTTTCAGTTTCTTTACTGCCAATTAATTAAGTTAGTAATCAGACAATAAGTAATACAATTGTTAGATAACCCACCAGTGGATTGGCATAGTGTTGGTGAAAAATTGCGAGGATTGTACTAAAAGTTAACATGAATGCGTATTTTAAATATATAAAGAAAAGTACTTAATTATCAAATGTATCTATCTAAAATATTAGGACGCAAATATAGCGCGAACTGACCTAATAAAAATGTTAGCCGAGAACCTAAAAACGAAGCACAAAAACAACTACAATGCTTTCTTTTTTAACTATCAAAAAATATACAACCACACAAACACAGATGCCAATGCAGACACCACACATAAACAGCAGCAACTATAATACTTGTACGTTCAGAAACAAATAACACAAATTGTAACACGAACTAAGGGGTAACGATCAAAGCTGCATGCACAGTAAAAATAGGGTTGAAGCAACCATAATCAAACAGCAACATCTGTATTATGATTTGAATTATATGGTCAGTCAAATCATATTATTATGAATATAAAGCCAAAGTGAAAATAATATTTTTCACCCTTATCGTGAAAATTGTTTCCTTCAAAATATTTCCACTTTTCACCAAATTGCAATCGTGAATAATTTTTCCCTTGTTTTGTTGATTCTCCTTATCATGAATAATATTTTTCACGTGAATTTGTTCACTTTTCCCTTGGTTTTGTTAAATTTATTTTCGCAGGCGAAATGAATTAATACATGCAATAATTTTGATATTTTTCCTCGAATTATATATTGAAAGTTATAAATATTGAATTTTACTACTATTAACAATAATTCCCTGCAACACATTTTTCATGGAGAATGAATGTCTTTGGTTCACACACAGTATTAAAGAATTTTGTCCACTGCATCTAGAATATTTAAAAAGACAACTTTAAAGTTAAAAAATTTCATTGGGAACCTAAAATTTGTGTGTGTTTTTTTATTATTTTCAAGCTTTACAGATCTGCTTCCCTGTTTACATTCACTGGGACTGAAAGCGGGCAAAAAATGTCACGATATTATTTTTCCCTTCGAGGTGAATGAACATTTCACATGAACAAAAATTCCACTTGTTATTCACAATAGGGGTGATTATCTGAGTTAAATATTTTATCATCCAGAAAAAAAAACAATTAGTTTTCTCATATTTAATTGTACAATATATTTGCTCAATTCACAAACTATTGTAGGAGTTGTAGTTCGTACATGAGTTGTTGGTAATTTCAATAAAAACATTGTTTATAAACAAATGTTTACATAGAAATTGTCAACAACGTTTGTACGAACTACGACTTCTACAATAGATTGTGAATTGTGCAATTGTTTAGGTTTTACCCTTTAAAACCCATTTTCTGCGGACTCGAAGATATCCAAATGAATAAAAGACCCCAGTGTACTAATTAGGATTGAGAATAAAACTTTATTTATCTAATAAATACACTTGTACTAACAATCATGGGCTTAAATACACCTACACAATTTAGTGATTTACAACTGAATACCACTACGTCTACTCGTGTAATTGTACCTTCATTGACTTTACTTTTATACACTTATCTATGATCAGCAACTGCATTAAACTGTGATTTACTCTTGACAATATAATGAACTGAACGCTTTAATAGACAACTCTTTGCAATAATCAACTGCGCTTCAGACTACGTTTTGATAGAATGAGTGCCTGCCAGCAGATGCGTCGCCTCTTTATACTTCACGCAAAACTTCCAGAATGTGACAGCAACGTCTAGAAAATCTCAGCAGCATTTCCAATGCTTCTTTTCAATCGCGCAATTAGTTCATGTGTGTATGTGCTTATATACATATAACAACAAAGAAGCAATTTATGGTGGTTGTTTACTATTTTTACTGTTTTTATTTTGATCCCCACTACCATGCATGTTTGTGTGTTTGTATGTGTATCTTCTTAACAAGCAGAAGCTATTTCGTTATTGTTGTTGCTATAGTTTGTTTATTTAATCATTTATGTGCGTAGGAATGTTCTTTAGCTAAACGATTCTGGATAATTCTTTTTGTTTAGCAATTATTTTCTTTATAAACACTGTTGGAATATACATATATATGTATATGTATATACATACATACGTACATATCTTTCTATACATATACCGACAGCTTACAAGCAGAGTACTGAACTGGCTGAAAGTTTTTTCTGAAAAAGAATATTTTTAAAACTTAATACAGTGTGGCTTTGGATAACATTTTATCTTTATATACATACATACATTAACATATTATATTAGTTTCATATTGTTGTGTTGTTGTGTTAATAAAAAATTTTTTTAGTCAGAAGTTTTTAACAAAAGTATATTGTTAAACTCTAACCATATTACACTTTTTATGAATATAATAATGTAAAAATTAAAGAGAAATATTACTTTCTTTCTTTTTTCATAATGCGATTAATGCTTACATTATTTTAATATAACAACAACTATTTTTTAACGATCACACAGAAAACATAATATTATTGCTGCAACCATATATTTTCTCTGCGTGCATCTGCCTATAATGCTAGAGCCAAACTTTTATTACATACTGTAAGGCATAACATAACATAACATTACATTAAGAGAATAATGTTAAACAAACGATTCCTTAAAATATGCCTTTTGCAGCTTTTTATAGTATCTGTGTCTGTATGTGTGTATGTAAATATGTAAATAAAAGTGAAGACAGTTACAAAATAGGATTAAATCCTACCTGAATTGCTAGAAGGTAATAACATTTTTTTGCACAGCTCTTGCTAATGCAAAAAGTTTTTCCTGAATGACAAAGAACGTGGCATGTTGAGCGGAGTTCTATGGAATTTACAATTGAATGCCTCTTAAAAATGCAAATAAATGATGATTAAAAAGGTGAAAGTAGTTTTAATTGAATTTCAAATTGAAAGCAAAAGTATTCATGACAGAAAAATAAAAAAGAGATAAACATAAAAGGTACATCAAAAATTTTACATTTGGATTACAAGGGAATATTCTAAAGTATTTTGAAATACATTGATGTGCCGGTTACGGTAACGAATAATCCAAAAAATAATAACTAAATTTAACGAATTTTTTAGAAACATAATTCTGTCAAAAAAAAAAACGACTTGAATGCAAAGATCTGTTATGGGATAGACAATTAAATTTTAGTAGGCGTGCCTCCGCCCATTTTTTTTAATGCAAGATTTTTTGTGTTTTCAGAGCTCAGGGTGTGTATTAAAAAATCGGTACAGTAGAACCACTTAAAATAAAATATTAAATTTTAATGGGCGTTAGTCCGCCCATTTTTTAAAATAGAAGATTGTGTCATTTCTTAGCTCAAGCTGTGTGGAAAGTTACGTAAAAATCGCTTAAGTAGAACCATAAAATTGTGTAATTAAAAGAACCAAAAGTGTTTGCTAGGTTTCGCAGCAATCAAATAAATAGAGTATCGTAAAACCAAATAACAAATTTATAGGCGTATCCCCGCCCTTTTTTTGAAATGGGACCAATGGGGACAATAAAAAGTTTTTAGCATCGGTCTAATAGGAACCGAGTTATGAAGTAACACCGCCGACTTTTTATGAAGTCGGTTAAAAATAAAAAAGAAAATCAGGACAATTATAAATAAAATTCCGCGAGAAATTTCTCCCTTTTCCAAATAGAATTTTTTGTTTTCCCTATTACTTGCTATTAGTTGGAGTTGTTCCCCGGGAAAAATTTCTCGCGGAATTTTATTCATAATTGCCCTGAATGTGACAGAGCATAGAGAAAGGGACCTAAGGGTAAAAAAATCAATTTTCACTTTTTTTTTGACGTGGACAGCATCTGAGCATCGAATGAGACCGATCCCATGCCCCAAAAGTGTTCCCTCCCAGAGATATGTGCGTTTTATGAAATTGAAGTCGACGATTCTAAGGTTATGTGAAAAAATTTTCGTACTAACAGAGTGATATTCACGATTTAAAAGAATTATAAATGAGTATTTATTATAATTCACAATTAATAATTTCAGAAAATAAACCTGGATTCCAAAAAACGCGAGCAAAATTGATATCAAACTCATGGAAACAGCGCGCTAGGTAGAAAACAGTAAGAACCAGATACACAAAACAAGAGGTAGGGACGACCTACGCGCGCGCGTCTTCAAGGTTGACCAACACGTTCCTGACGTCACGAGATGTGTCGCTTTCAAATGAGACCAATACCAACACGCTCAGTGATGGTACACCAAAGATACATGTATTTAAATCCTTAAAATGGCTCTCCTGAACAAAACCGGGTTTTACCCTTAGGTCCCTTTCTATTTTGCGCGTCACATATGTATATACATATATTGCTATGTTCTTACCCTTTACATCGATTTCCTGTGGACTCAAAGATTTGCAAATGAATAAAAGAGCCCAGTATACTAATTGGGGTTAAGAATGACACTTTATTTACTAAATAAACACTTTATTTATAAATCAAAACCTTAAATACACACACGCAACTTAAATTACTTAAATAATTCACAACTGGTTGCCACGACGTCTACTCCGCTGTTATATATGCATACATACATGTCTCACAAAATTGGCTGCAGTGGTCTTGAAGCAATACCCCTCTTTGCTGTTCTGCACTTAAGACTTACTTTGCCGACGCTCACTGTTTGTACAAGAATAGTGGCTCACTGACTTTAATTTTACACACTTTTGCACGACGATCAGCTGCTTTCAACGGAGATTTACTATTTATTCACAGTAATGAATTGAACTCTTAGTAGACAACTCTTCAAAACGAATTTCAGACTGAATTTGTGATAGACTGAACTGCCCATTAGATGCGACGCCCTTTTTATACTTCTCACAAGGCTTCCAGAATGTGACAGCAACGCCTAGACTATCTCAGCAGCATCTCCAATGCTTGCTTGCGATCGAGTCATTAGTTCATGTATTAACTATGTACGAGTATGTGTGTATGCAAGGCCTATTTATCAGGTCAACGCAACTCTACAAAAACACAGCAATAAAAAAAGAACTTTATGTTTAAGTTGTCAGAAACACACACAAACATGAACTAAAGTATATGGTGCAAATAACTTTTGACAACTTAAACACGAAAACACAGAATATCATCAGGACGATTGCGTTGACCTGATAAATAGGCCTTGTGTGTATGTCAGTCATAACCACTCCATAGCCTCGCGAGGCAGTCAATAATCGTATTTTTCACACAGACACGGTCGGCAATTCACATGTATACAACAACTTTGTTCGTTTCAAAACATCAGTCTCTGCTCAAGCTTTGTGAAAGCAACGCCACGCACGCTTGTTTGGCTTTGTTTTTGTTTCTTTTTCGTAATCAACACAAAAGCACACAGAGCAACAATGTTCAATAATTCTGCTTCTGCTTGCGACCGCACACAAGCACATAATATCTTTGTGTGCGTGCGTTCGGGGCTTGGTTATCACTGGTGTATGTACATCATTAAAGAAGAAATTTATGGTGGTTGTTAATTTTTTTCATTTTTGTCTGCACTACCATGTATGTATGTATGTGTGCATTTGTATGTGTATCTTCTTAACAAGCAGAAGCTATTTGATTATTGTTGTTGCTGTAGTTCTTATGTTTATTTATTAAATAAGCTTGTAGGTGCGTATGCATGTGCATTTAATTCGTTAGCTAAACAATTCTGGATACTTTTCTTTGTTTACCAAATATTTGCTTCTATGTTTATGTTTTGCTTAACATATATGTGTAAACATATCGGCACTTAAAATTCAAAAGGCCGTAATAACCAAAAAATTAATAAATTCAGTAAAGTGCGCCTTTGACTCGCGCACGAAGGGTTCCATACGTTGGGCTTTGAAAATTTTTTAATATGACGTTTTTTTTGCATTTTTTCAGCTAAAATGATTTATTTGTTTTTTTAACTTTCTTCTCGTTTTGGCGATTTTTTTAGTTTTTGGCTTTTTTTCCATTTTGGCGATTTTTTTCTTTATGGCAATTTTTTTCTTTATGGCAATTTTTTTAATTTTGGCGATTTTCCGGTTTTTTGCGATTTATTTTCGTTTTAGAAATTTTTTTTTTATATGGCGATTTTTTTCATTTTGGCGATTTTTGTTTTGTTTTTGACGATTTTGTTTTTGGTTTGGCGATTTTATAATTTTGGAATTTTTTTGTTTTACCGGTTTTGAAAATTTCAAGAGTTTCCAAGATACATCAAGTTGTCAAAATTGCATTAACTGCTGGAACACCCTTTAATTTAAATTTTTTGAAATTTTAGTGATAATTGTTGTAGTGTGTATAAAAATACACTAACCTTACAAATTTCAAGTGTATATACATACATACAATTGTATGCATATAACATGGGATTTTAAAATTTTTCGTTGCTCGTTTTGGAACAACCTTTAATTTTTAACTCTCATGTATTTGTTGTTGTAGCAGCCAAAGGTGTACATACTGTGTCCAAATTTCAGGTCCGTAGCTCTTGCGGCTCTCGAGAAAATAGCCTGTGACAGACGGACGGATAGATGGACAGTGTAGCGAGAACAATAGGGTTCCTTTTCAAAAATGTATTTACGGCCTTTTGCATTTTAGTTGACGATATATGTATGTATGAATAATGAAAATGCCTGCCCGACATACAATTCTTACAAATTCCCTTTAAAACAACTTTTCTACTTTTCAACTACACCGTTCGTTTGTCTAATTTTTCCCCTTTATTTGCATTTTCCATAACAAATATTTCCCTCTGCCGCTGTGTTGGAAAGGGCACATAATTGTTATTTGCCTTAAACATTGTAAATGTCTTATGGGCTCTGAAGGCAGCTTTTACCTTTGTGCTTTTGTTTTCTCTCATGCCAAGACTTAGTAGCTAATATTTTCCTAATGTGTTTTGCTCGGGGTGAATAAAGGTTGTCATCATCCTTATCATCATCTTCATCATCATCACAGTCATATTTAATTATTAAGAATGCACGGTGCACTTTCTACTTTTTAATATCCTTGTGCTTATTTTGTAACAAAATATTTGTTGCAATAATTTTGTGCACTCTTTACTAGTTTGTTGCTGCTTCTTTTTGCTGCTGCGTGTAAAGGATATTGTAAAAATAAGTATGTTTGATTAAAGCTGCACACGTATGTATATAATTTTAAACAATAGCAACTAACAAGAAGAGAAAAAAAAATCTCTGCACGTACTTAAATATATATAAATATTAATAAGAAATATGGAGAAAGAGGTCAAACATGAAGGTTATTTGAGAACTGAAATGGGAACAAAAAAAATTTATATATTCCATATTTGAATAATTTTTCGAAAAGTTTTAAGAAGCAAGGGTTTTCCACGCATATATGTATATATGTATGTATGTATATAAATAAGTAAGGAAAATACGAGTACATATTTCAAGCCAAACTTGTGTGGCAGCAATAAATTTGATTTTATTCCTTCCATGAAAGTTTATTTAAGTTTGTGTAATTCAACTACGAGTATGGTGTGAATGTACCAGCTGGGGTAGGTGTCAGCCGGTCCAGGCCCTTACCAAAAGTCTGCTTCTTTTGTGAATAATAACAGGAAAATATTGGTGTTTTAATATTCAGAGAACAGAGATACTTTATTTACAAAACTTAACTTAACTTATGCTACTTTAAATTAAATATGTTATAAAATTCTATTGCGCCGTCTGGGTGACACCTGGATAGCTTGTGCCTCTTAATTGCAAAAGTCCTCAGAAAAATATTTGATCCTGCTGTAAATAGCTAAACGAGGATAGACGAAATATTCGAAAAATACCATTTACGAATACACAAAAGTATCGGGAGTTCGTGTAATCGGCTAAAATACTAGATATGTTCACTAGCTACAAACCACTGTTGCCAATTCAGCTATTTTCTCGTCAAATCTAGCGATTTTTAAGTACATTTTGCGGGAAAAAACATGATTTAGCTATTAGCGTGAAATTTAGCGATTTTTTGTGCATCATAATTCGCTTTAAAATGTGAGCTTGTGTAGAAATAGTGAACGTATATGAAGCAAGCTATGGGAAAAAGGTGATTGATAAGCGCCACAACAATTCAAAAAAGGGCGATTGTCAGCGAAAATGTAGTACTCCAAACAGTGAACTCGTCATACAAAACTCAGCAGGCTTGTGAGTGCTACTTTCACTCTATAATAGCAGAAGCCTGCTTTATTTGAAGCAATTTTTGTACTATGGAAGTACTGAATTCAGTACTTAACAAATTAGGTAACAATTCTACCTACGAAAATATTAGGAGTAATGTTGAAGATTCGCTTAAAATTTTTAGTTAAAAATAATACCACGTATAATTTTGTATGTATCAGAGCTGGCCACCGAGAGAAATGTATTCGCGTATAAGAAGTCGATTGTTGTTCGGCACTCTGGTGCTAATTTGGGCAGGCTGAATTTATATGTTTTTAATAAAACAATCCTTTTATATTGCTCTTATTTGATATTTTATAAAATTAAATTTTTAAAATATGAAAGAACTTAACAAGTTAACATAAAATTTCTGAAACATCCCAGAAATAAATATGTTTTTTAGCTATTTATCGCTAAGTTTTCAAATATTTTTGAAGTTTAGCTATTTTCTAGCTATTTTTATGTCTACTTTAGCGATATTTGTTGGAAAAAAGTTGGCAACAGTGCTACAAACACACGAAAGATTCGGAAGTCCGTATGCTTTACTACATACAATTTAAGAATACATGAAAGATTCGAGTGTTTGTGTAGTCGACTAAAATACGAGTTATGTTAACAAGATCAAAAACACGAAAGATTCGGAATTTCGTATGCTTCACTAAATACAATGCACGAAAGATTCGGGAGTTCGTGTATTTGCTAACTACATTTATCAACTCTAAAATAAGAATCTATAGTTCAAGTGGCCTTCTCGTAACTACCGTTCGTACGGTATCGTGACATCTTATACTGTTCCACTCAACAATTGAATGAGAATTCCAACATACATTCATCAACCTCAATGTTAACAAACAATGTAAACAAACAATTATGTTGTACCTTACATTAGTTGAGGTGGTATGTACCTATCAGTTGGGCAGTATGCATTTAGATGTGTATAAATGGGTATACACTTTTTATATCCTACTTATAAGGTATGTGGATTTGGGACTAGCAGAGGGAGCTAAATACCTGGGTGTTTCCCTAGATAGCAAGCTTTCTTGGAAAAAGAACACACAGGAAAGGCTAAAGAAAGAGCTCAATGCCTACTACGCATGCAAGAACTTCATTGGAAGGAACTGGGGTCTGCAACCGAAGGTAGTAAACTGGATTTACACATCGGTTGTCAGGCCGGTTATTTGCTATGGTTGTGTAATATGGTGGGTGGCATTGAGGAAGGAAATTCACAGGATACTACTAGCTTAGGTTCAGAGATGTGCCTCGATGGGCATCACAGGTGTCCAGAGGAGCACACCTCAGGCTGCCTTGGACGTCATTCTTCATATACTTCCTATAGAGTACTTTGTGCTGGGAACGGCGACTAAAAGTCTCCTTAGACTCGTAGAAACAGGTTTGGTGAGGGCGGGAACAACAGGTCAAAGATTAATCTTAAATGAGATCGGTTTTGGTGATCAGTAATCCATAACCCCTGAGCTTACGGACTATAAGGTCGCTGAAATCGATTTTAGTAGAACATCCTTAATGGTAATTCCGGATAGGGACTATTGGGTCAAATCCGATAGGCTATATGAGGGTAGTGCAGTCTTTACAGACGGATCAAAAATGGGAGAAGGCACAGGGAGCGAACATTCGTAGTTCTTTCAGACTGCCGAATGAATGCAGTGTTATCCAGGCTGAGATCTTGGCGATCCTCAGGGCCATGGAACTGGTGGTCAGGAATGTACCTGAAGCTGACAAGGTAACCTTCTACGTCGACAGCCAGGCAGCGCTAAAAGCTTTGAAGGGACACAATGTCAAATAGAAACTTGTTAGTGATGGTAGGAATGCCCTCAACTTGCTTATGCATAAATATAGTGTCAGACTATGTTGGGTTCCTGGCCACAGCAGTGTTGAGGGAAATGAAATTGCCGAAGAGCTGGCAAAAATAGGGTCGGCATTAGATGAGCTAATGTGTGACAGATCGGTGAAATTACCGATGGGTCATTACTATAGGGAAAGAAAGCAGGACCAACAGTTCATGGCGGAGTAGGGAGGATTATAGAGTCTCGAGGCGTATGTGGCCAAAACTTGACTCAAGAAGATCCAAACTGCTACTGGACATGAAGAGAAAGGCGATGCGAATCGTGATAGGGGCGTTAAAAGGTCACAGCTCGGTCAGAGCAAGAACGAGCATTTGGGAAACTGGCACTCGAGATTTTTGTAGGATGTGCGGGGATGAAGAGGAACCAGAAACCATTGAGCATATTATCTGTCACTGCCCAAAGCTGCAACATCATAGGCTTAGATGACTTAGCAGACGTTTCCATGAAAGCATTACTGATATCGGGAAGTGTAAACTAGAGGACATCAGGGGCTTTATCATGGGGATTCGGTGGCTTAATGACGGATAATAGGGTCACTTCTGGCTATAAATGGTAGAAGTAATGGGCAATAGAAGAGAATCACAATGGACCCAATTGGGTCTCCGACCTTTCTGACCTAACCTAATCTATTAAAAAATTTCGGGATTAACTGAAGCCCGAAAATCCCGGTATTGAAAAATTTAAATCCCGGGATTCGGGATTCCATGAATCGGGATTTCGGGATTGGCATCCCTAATTGGTATGTACCTATCAGTTGTGCAGTATGTGCTTTAAAATTTGTAACGCCACGTTACAATTGAAATAATTATGTGGAAGTAGATTTAAGATGCGTTCAATATTTAAGTTGAACTGAAAGGTACTGACCAGAGAATGACACCAGTATCGTTTTAAGTACTCTCTATACTCTTTATGTTGATAAACATTTTTTAAAGTACGCAGCAACTAAAATTTATAGACTGTGTGAGCTCATGTATAAATATTCTGAGTTTTATATCGACTACACATGCGTGTATACAGGGCTAATCCATTTTATTTACACAAATGATCGTATACGGTGGCGACTGATTAATAAGTATCCCTGTATTTTTGGGTTTGACTCATTAAACGTTCACAGCCTGTGTATAAACATATTCAGACGAAAAGTATGAGATAGGGTCAATTAGTTTGATAAGCATGTTTGATAAAAATAAGACTATTTACTTATGTATATTTTTTTTAGTATTCATTGTCATTCGTCGGTATTGTGTAGCAGAATCATCGGCGAAGTAAAATAACCAATAAAATGGATATCAAACACAGGTTCGAAAATTTAATACGCCTCATTGACAGTAGAGGCGCTGCAACACTGCCTCATTAAAAAAAGAAACAAAGCAGACTTGTAAAAGAATGAATTTTTCCTCCATATCTACATTCACCACCTGTCTTCTCTAACACTATCCCTTTCCTAAAAAATGTAACACAGCGATTAAAATCGTAATCGAAATCGCGATTAATCGCACCTTTTAGTCGTAATCGTAATCGAACCCATTAATCACTCGATTACGATTCAAAATTTCGCCCTTTTTCAAACAAAGAATTTATGTATTATTATTATTTCTGCATTTCATTGAAGCTTTACCAAATCATCAGTAGACTTCTAGAATACTTTTGAAAATTTTCAAGCCTCTTATCACAATAGAATAAGCGAGTAGGCTCAGAAACTTATATGTACAAAATACAAGAAACAATTTATATTCGATTTGCATTTATTTTATTTTCCTGCATCTTTTTCCAATTAGCCACCCATTGAATAAGAATAAAAGTATTATAAAGTAAACGTAATTGATGAATTTATAACATGATGAATGAACAACTTCACATAAAAAACCTGGTACACAAAATACTGTTTTTTATGTGAAGTTGTTGTTAATTCATCATAATATATGTAAATTCATTAGGTGTTGACATCCAGTATTTTATGCGATATATATACTAAATTAAATTAAATAAAAAACTAAGAAAGTAGAAATATAGTTTGTTCTAGAAAAAATTTCATATCAAGGGATTGATTTCCAATAACTCATATTGTTTTTGATACTCATAAGTTCTGATTTACGAACTTTATTTTACATGCTTGTGTGTTTTTTTTTTCAAAATTAAAATATAATTTAATTGGAAAATTGAATTAAAACAACGAACGTATACTAGCACTTAATTGTGAATAAATTCAGAATTAATGGAAGGATTTTTAATAAATTTGACTCGTTTTATTTATAACATATGAAGGTATCACAATTAATAATAATATATAAAATTTTCTTCAGTTTAAATTTTTAATGAGTCTTTTAAGAAACAAACGATTTTCTAAATTTTTTTTGAAAAAAATTATTTTTTTTTGTATAAAACTTTCTGAATATCTCTGAAACTATAAGACTGTTAAAAGATTCATGAAGACGTAATTTAAAGGTCAACTAGTTTCCTAGCCTTCTGTGGAATTTATTTTTTATTGAATCGAAGAACTGGTTCTCGATTTAATGCAAAATATGTGATACAGCATCCTCTTTTTTTTTAACGGAAAATCTCGAGATACAGAGTTAATTAAAAAAAAAATTAATTTAAAGGGATTGATGCACAGTATTTAGTATATACAAATTTACTATGAAACCTTTGACCTTACATAATAAATTTCATTTTGTTGACCTGTGTTATTTGTTATTTTATGTATTTTTACTTTGGATTTATTCAATCCATTGCTTATAACTTTGTAATTTTTCGGTCGATTTTCTTCTGGTTGGTCTTAGTTCTTACATAAAAGTATTATCTTTATGTACATGAACAGAAACCAGTCGTTTTTTTTTAACGATTTGTACTTTTCGGTCAGCATATAATCACTGTAAAATATGATTTTTTTGAAAATGTGCCCTATTTTCATCGATATATTTTGAACCGCTATACCAATTAAAGATCCGATTATACATATTTATTTTTCATCTCAATACCAAGAACGACCCAATCGGACATCTATCAATCTAGCTCGAGATATGATGGGCCAAGTGAAAAAAGGTCGAAAAAGTGAAAAAATCACAACATCTCAAAAACTGGTCCATAAAAATAAATTTAACATTGATTTTCGAATTCAGCGGAAGAAAATACATAAGTAAAATCACCTCTCGTCAAGTGTACATTTTCAGTATAAACTAGTGTTATTAATGTTTTTCATAACAAATAGACAATTAAAATTCAAGTTTTATCATTTCACAATAATTATATTCATAATTAAAAGCTACACAAACACTTTTAAAGTTTGTTGTGTGTGCATGAAGGAGGAGTGCTTATGACAAATAATACAAATCCTTTTCACATCTATTAGATAACGTTTACATATTTGTAAAATGGTATGGGTGTGTGCGAGCGAATTTATGCAGGACACAGTTTGATTGGATGTGTGTGCATTTAGGAAAATCATGTCAAACTATCAAAAAGCTAATCTCGTAACAGCATGACATTTATTGTTTTACAAAACAATAGAACCAGAAATGTACAACAATGTACTTGAACATTGTATGTCCGTATGTATGTATATTGATGGTCTCAAGTAGAAAGGCCCTAAATCGAAATTCCAGCACTTTTCACACAAATACACCTCGTCACAAAAATTTATTGCAATAGTGTAAACAATAACGCTTTAACAAGCAGTTCTTAAAGCAGTTGCGCAGTTTCTATTATGTTTTTACTTACATTCTCGTGTAAAGTTACAATTATTTGAGTTAGGGCCTTTCTACTTGAGACTAATGATATACACATGTGTGTACATTTGAGCAGTCGGACAGACAAGCACACATGAAAATACTTGTCTTAAACTAGGGCAGTTCTGGGGATATTCATTTGGAAATTCCAAAGAATAAGCGAGAAGGCTCAGAAACTTATACAAAATACAAGCAACAATTTGCTATATTCGATATGCATCTATTTTTTTTCCTACACCTTTATACAATAAAAATATTATAAGCTTAATGATAAATAAAATCCAAATAAAGCACTTATTAAATTTATTATTTTATTATATTCTCCCAATTTTATTTCAAAAACGTCGCAATGTGTCAAAAATTTCATTACGATTGACACAAATATTTTTTATTCGGTTGGCAGATAGGTGCAGTTTGTCTTATTTTGGAACCTCGCATAGAAATATTAAACAAAGAGTATAGAACAGTATGTTTTCTGGATTAATCGCAATTAACCGATAATCGCTATTGATCGCATATTTTTTAATCGTAATCGCGATGCTGCAATGAGTTAATAGAGTTGGCTACCCTACTGTCACCAATGAGCTTCTTCGTCCTCTCCTGTACGCGGTCGAGCAACACCAAAATAGACTTTGAAGCACCGGCCCATACATGAGAATTGTATTCCATTTTCGGTCGGATATAAGTGGTATAAATAGTAACAAGATCAGATGGGGTGAAGTATTGCTTGCACCGTTTTAAAAATCCGAGGCACTTGAATGCTTCTTTTGAGACCTGAAAAATGTGTTCAGTCCAAGGAACATGACACTGAATTTTCAGTCCAAGAACATCAAAAGCTTCCGATTCCTTAATATTTATACCCCCATATTTACAGAGGCAGCATTTTCGGTCATGCGCCTATGTGTAACCATGCAACATTGGGTCTTACGGCCGTTAAAGTCGACACTGTTCGCATGACCCCATTCAGAATTTTTTTTCTAAATCATGGTTTAAAGTCTCATTCATTGTTTTTCGCATATCCCCAACCTCCGGCAGGCTAGCTCTATTGCTGAATGAGAAAGAATGGCAAATGCTGCTGTCGTCCGCGAAAGAATAGATAGGGTTGAAAGTTTTACATAGAAGGAGAAAGATAATGAATAGAGTTGAAAGAACGGAACCCTGCGGTACCCCTGAATTTACCTTGAACTCATTTGATGAGATCCCATCTATAACAACTCTTATAGTGCAATCAATGAGCAAACTCGATTAGAATCGAGAAAAGTTATCACCAACACCAATTGCAATATATTTTGACAAAAGTGCACCATGCCACACTCTACCAAAGGCTTTGGAGATATCTAGAGCCACCACCTTACTCTCGCCAAAATGATGGATTGAATTACACCATTTCTCCGAGAGGAAGGCAAGTAGGTCTCGCGTAGAGCGGCATCTACGAAATCCATACAGCCGGTCGTTGAGTAAGCTGTTGGACTCCAGGTACCTTACAAGATGGAAATTCGCCATACTTTCCATCACTTTAGAAAGTGCAGAACATATTGCGATTGGGCGATAATTTTCAAGATCAAGCATCACTGCTTTATTTGAGCACCCATTTAACAGCTGATAGTTGCTTTTTGTTTATTTTGCTTTGAAATTTCATTATGAACCGATTTACACCAGAGTAACGCGTGCAAATTGTTAAAATTTTAAATCAAAATAATTGTTCTATTCATCAAACTCATCGTTAACTTCTTCCATTTTCCGATGAAGCCCATTTCTGGTTTAATAAGTACGTTAATAAGCAGAATTGTCGCATTTGGATTGAGGAGAATCTATAATCTTTTTTTGAAACACCAGCGCTTTATGGGCTGGGCGGAGTCATTGGCCCATATGCCTTCAAAAACAATGATGTTCAGAATGTTACTGTCCATGATCAACACGATTCGAAATTTTTTCGTGCCTCAATTACGTGGAATTAATCTTGCTGATATGTGTTTCCAACAGAACGGAGCCACAGGCCACACAGCAGGCGCTACAATTGATTTATTCAAAGAAACTTTTGATGAAAAAAGAATTTCACAATGGCCCAATTAGTTGGCCCTCAAGATCGTATGATTTAACTCCATTGGATTATATTGAACACCTGAAAATCAACATTTTAAGAGTTATCGGCGAAATACGGCCGCAAATGCTGCGAAAAGTTGTTGAAAATTGGTGTTTCAGATTGCGCCCAGGCGTGGCGGCCACATGGCAGAAATCATATTTGAACATTAAATTCATAAATTTTTCTTTCCAATAAAGCCCGTTTCATTTATATTAAAAATATATTTCCTTGTTTTATTATGATTTAAACTTGTTTCACTATATAAAACACACCCCTTATAGGTATGTGCCGTTAATTATAAAAGTGGTCTAAGTCATGTGCATCTTTGCTTCGAAATATTAAATAAATCTTAAAAAAAACTGCAATAAAAATTTAATTACTATTAAATTAATTTATATGAATTGAGACTAGTACAACTCTTAATTAAAATGTTGCATAATATAAATAAGGAGCATCCTTATAAGGAACCAAAGGAACCAATATAATATAAAATTAATATTTGATTTTTGCAAACGTAATCTACTAAATAACTCGACAGAAGAAATATATGACTTAGACCACTTTCATAATTAAGGGAACATATATCGTCGGCTGGTTTTTTAATAACCACGTCTAGTTGATTAACTGACTTTGTTCCTTGTCGCCGACTAACTATTTTAACATGGGCATGTCATAGGCGGTAGTCAATTGGCCTTCTCTGCATGACTTTTAAATTGACTACTAATTGTTTATTTTTCAACCAGTTTGTAGTCAATTAATATTATAGTAAAATAAATATATGCATATTATGTATGAATGTCAGTTCTCGTGGTACCTTCATAGCGAACAGTCGAATAGCGGAATTTTACTTACTTACCAAACAAACAAAAATTACATATACAAAAAAAAAAAATATTAGTAGTACATATTATTCGTAATAGGTACATACATACTGTCTTTAATAAATAAGCTTTCTGCTTTGCTAATATTTTTTACATAGTAAAAATAACAAAAACAAAAAAACCGCAAAAAAAACTTAAACAAGTGATATTGAGGAATACCTCAAAGTCAAACAAACAATCATAAATAACAAAAACAAAAAATACCGAAAATAAAAAAAAAAAACATAAACGAATAACCCTTGAGGAATTCTTTGTATGAATTCCTCAAATACAGAAAAACTTGAAGTGAGTTCTAACGGCAGAAATGCTTATTCTACTGTGAGTTCTGAAACTCTGAATGAAAAAAATATAAAAAATAAATCTGATGAAAATCTTTTGTTAACGGCAACGCCAATTTTTCGTCAGCGATCAACTTCGCTTTGTCCAATGCCAAATAGTAATGATGCATTAACATTACAGTTGCCCAGTACTTCTTCATTTAAGTCAGTAATATCATCCCCTTCAGGCTCGTGTTTATCACTTAACAAAGTTATCACTACAGATAACAGCGGCTCGAAACTCAAGGTACAAGTTGGAATGGACAGATACATTACAATTTCAAAGCGCGGGCGAAGCCCGAATTCTTCAAAAATCTCATCTGCTCCAAAAGTGTCTAGGGATAACAGCGCAGCCTCAACTAATCGCCAAAACCGCTTTAAAATTTTTCAAGATGACAACGACAAACCCGAGGTATCCTCGAACAAAACATCCAAGCCGCCACCAATCTATTTGAGACAAAAAAATTCAAATGCCCTTATTAAAAAATTAATTTCGGTCATTGGTGAGAATAAATTTCACATTGTTCCAATAAAACGTGGCAACATCGATGAAACTAAAATCCAAATTTATGACGAAAAAGATTTCCGCAAAATGGTTGCTGAATTTGAAAAAAGTAAAACAAGCTTCTACACATACCAGCTTAAGAGCGCTAAAGGCATGCAGATCGTATTAAAGGGCATAGATTCTTATGTTGTCCCCGAAGAAATAAAAGATGCACTCGTCCTCCAGGGGTTCAAGGTAAAAAATGTGTCCAATATAATAAATAGAGAAAAGATTCCCCAACCCCTATTTCGTGTTGAACTTGAGCCTAATGATATAAAATTGAAAAAAAATTAGACGCATCCAATTTATAATTTAAAATACCTCTTGTACCGAAAAATCACAGTTGAAGAGCCCCATAAGCGTTCAGGTCCTGTACAGTGCCATAATTGCCAAGAATATGGCCATACAAAAACATACTGCAATTTACCCTCTGTTTGTGTTGTGTGCGGCGAATTACACGGCACCGCTAGCTGCAACAAACCAAAAGATCAAAGTGATAAAAAATGCAGTAATTGTGGAGTTAATCACACCGCTAACTACAGAGGTTGTCGTGTGTACTCTTTGGTAAAGAAGACTATGGTGCAAAAACCTAAATTAGCTCCAGCTCAATCAGCAAACGTTTACTCTGCCACTTTTCAGCAAATGAGCCAACCAGTTACTTCCCGTGTATCGTATGCAGATGCTGCTAAGGCTAGTTCTATTCCGACACAAAATGTTTCACCGCAAAATAATTCTACAAATACAAACTCAAACTTTAATTATAATCGCCTTGAAGCCACTATTGAAAATCTTGTGCAAACTATAAACAATTTTACAACAAATATGACTACCATGATGCAAGAAATGTTGCGAATGCAGAATACTCTGCTTCAAGCAATACTTAATAAGCCATGAACACGTTAACAATATGTTTCTGGAACGCAAACGGCATTCGCCAACATAAAAATGCACTTGAGCACTTCCTCACGGAAAAAAATATTGATATAATGTTAGTATCTGAGACTCATTTGACTTCGAGAAGTCTTTTTAAAATTTATGGCTACACTATATATGATACAAAGGACCCTAGAGGAAGGGCTTGCGGTGGATCAGCAATTCTAATAAAGTCAAGACTCAAGCACTATGTTCTTGATAACATTTGTGAAGAATACCTACAAGCAACAAATATTGGCATTGAAAGTTTTTGTTCAAATTTCGTTATATCATCAATTTACTCCCCTCCCAGATTTTCAATCACTGAGAATCAATATGAGGATTTCTACAAATCTCTTGGACCTTGTTTTGTAGCAGCTGGAGACTACAATGCGAAACATACGTTCTGGGGTTCGCGCCTTGTTACACCCAGAGGTCGAGCATTGTTCAACACTATTTCAAAAATGGGCTTGGATGTCATTTCGAGTGGGGAGCCCACTTATTGGCCTACTGACATACAAAAAATTCCGGATGTTATAGATTTTGGCGTCATAAAAAATATCTCTAGGGATTTAATTCAAGTTCAAGCTTCTCTTGATCTCTCGTCCGATCACTCCCCGACGATCATCACAATTTGTAGCCCATTAAGAAGTAACTTACCTGACCCATATGTGAAGATGATCAATCGTGTAAATTGGCTGGGGTTCAAAAAATATCTCAGCAGTCATTGTACGGAAAACATTACGCTTAGAACACCCGATGATATTGAATCGAACATTGCCAATCTCAGCGAGAATATTAAACAGGCTGCTGAACATGCCACTATCTCCCATCCGCAGATTGGGTTTAATAAAATTTATTCTACAGACATTGAACGTCTCGTACGTGAAAAAAGAAGGGCTAGAAGGGAATGGCAACAGCACAGATCACCACAAAATAAAATCAGATTTAAAGAGTGCACTAAACGACTCCAAGAGTTGCTTGCATCTGAAAAAATTGCATCTCTTAAAAATTATCTGGAGGGTCTTGATGTTACACCGGCGTCTAATTACTCCTTGTGGCGCGCTGCCAGAAAGCTTAAAACACCCGTTGAGTATAAGCCACCTCTACGCACATCTACCGGAGGTTGGGCAAGAAGCGATACTGAAAAAGGTAAAATATTTGCTGAGCACTTAAAATCCGTTTTTACGCCAAATATATGTACTGGTGTTGCTGATTTGCCGAATATAGTCGCTCTACCCCCTCAACACATAAAGTTTAAGACGCGTGATTTACAAAAATTAATTGCCGAACTCAACCCGAAGAAAGCTCCGGGTATTGATGGAATTAGTAATCAGATGCTGATGAACTTGCCTCGTATTGCAATGAGAATCCGGTTATTCATATTTAATGCTATTTTACGACTGGAGTATTATCCACACAACTGGAAACTTGCCAAGGTTAAAATGATTCCAAAGCCGGGCAAAGATATAACAAAGGCTGAGTCATATAGGCCAATAAGTCTACTATCTACAATGTCAAAGCTTTTCGAAAAACTGCTCAAAACAAAATTGTTCCCAATTCTAATTAGTAGTGGGTGCATACCAGACCATCAATTTGGTTTTAGAAGTCAGCATAGCACCATTGAACAAACTCACAGATTAGTTCAATTTATAAGAAGAACCTTTGAGGGAAAAAAGTATTGTTCTGCGCTGTTTATTGACGTTTCCCAGGCATTTGATAAAGTGTGGCATGAAGGCCTTATTTTAAAATTGAAGACTTACTTACCAATAAACATTTTAAATCTTTTGGAAAGTTACATTATTTCCCGTAAGTTCACTGTTGCGGAAGGAGACTTTACAAGTAGGCCTGAAACAATTTCATCTGGTGTGCCACAGGGGAGTATACTGGGACCAGTTTTATATTTAATTTATACTTGTGATATGCCTGTGAGCAGTAGTATCCATACTTCCACATTTGCCGACGATACAGCCTGCCTTAGTATGCATGAAAACCCTGATGAGGCATCCCGCAAACTCCAGGAACACATTAGCCAGATGGAGCTTTGGTTAAACTTATGGAGAATCAAGGTAAATGAACAAAAGTGTGTTCAAGTAACATTTACTTTACGAAGAGATACTTGTTCCCCCATTCGGATTAACAATCAAGTTGTTTCTCAACATTCACATGTGAAATATCTTGGTATACACCTTGATCGACGACTTATATGGAAACACCACATTGACTCTAAGTTAACTCAAATGAAACTTAAACTAACTCAGGTACATTGGCTGATTGGTCGAAATTCAACACTTAGCCTAGACTGTAAACTTTTAATATACAAGTCGCTTTTAAAGCCAATATGGTGCTACGGAATTCAACTATGGGGCACTGCTTCAGCTTCAAATGTAGAGAAAATTCAACGCAGGCACAATAAAATTTTACGCATGATAACATCGGCTCCATGGTACATCAAAAATTCAAATATACATCGTGATTTGAATATGCCACTAGTGACTGAAGAAATTGCAAAATACGCTGGCAAATATTTAACAAAACTCGAGTCACATCCTAATCCGCTTGCCCGTAATATTTTGAACTTTACTGGACACATCCGCCTAAAAAAGAGGGACACAATGGCTCTTATTCACAGCACTCCAGATGGGACTTCTTGAAAATACTTTTATTTTTTTTTTCCTTTTGATTATCACTACTTACATATGTATTATATATAACTACTACTAAGCTTATGTCCGACACTGGTCGGGCCTAATTATATTTTTAGATTTAAGATTTGAATACTTATTGTTAGTTCATATATGAAGATACAATAAATAAAAATTCATGCATAAAAAAAAAAAATGTATGAATGAATATATTCCTATTTATATATAAATAATTGTTGTTTTTATATTTACTTAAAATAAAATATACATTCATACATCCATGCTTACGAAAGTTTGTACCGCTCATAGAAAATGTTATACACATTAATTATTGAAATTGTTTAGTTTTTTTTTTCAATACAAACATTTAACATTTTACTTCATGGCCTGCTTTTGTTTTGTTTTTTTATTTGCTTTTCATTTACTTATTTTGATTTTATTTATTTCTTACTACGTGTGCTTCTATTCAATATGTTTGGTTGATATCTGCATGAGATTTAAACCAATTTGTAGTCACTTGTAAACTATTTAATATATAGTTAGTGTTTTTTGTCAACCGATTATTTTATTTAAGCCAGGGTATCTATTAAATTATTTCATACATCTACATATCGCACACTAAATCATAAATAGTCACAGCTCAAAAAATTTCAGATGTTGAGTAGTTGCAAACAACTGTAGATACTGTACAAATGACGCAAGTATGTGACATAAAAACAATCATAACGGTATTTTATATTCTTCAAGAAGACTGTATTGCAAAAGAAATTGTTGAGGTCGTTATAGATTTCTTCAATTAACTGGCTTATAAAAAAGCAAAAGCACTTTTATAATTTTGAGTTGTGACTCTTTATGATTTAGTGTGCGATATATCAAAAGAAAATTAAAAAAAAATTTCTTTGAATAAATAGGTTTGAGGACCAACTTTGAAGGGCGGACGCACCCCCTAAGACACATCTTATCGCTATGAAATTTTTTTGTATTTTTTTTTACATAAAACTGAACCGATTTGGGGGGAGAGAATATAAGAAATCAAACAAACTTATATCGCGTAAAAATGTAAAAATGAATTAATTTAGTATATCTCGATATGAATTTTTAGATGTTCTTTCTGTTAACTGATATCTTATAATTTTCATTTATCATTAATTTCAGCACTGTATTTGCTCATTGTCGTCAACAAAAATTTAAAAAAAGTCTAATTTGGCTAAAACTGCAACCGTACTTTTATGGAAAACATTTACATCAGGTCAGTTCACGGTATATTTATGTAACAATACGTACACTAGCGTGCGTCAAATTTTATGATTGAGAAAAAATAAACATTAAAAACAGTAATGAAATTAAGGAAAATAAAAAACAAAAATGTAAGAAGACGCATTTCTAAAATCAAATCATATTTCTCACAAATTGATACAATATCGAGCCATCACCACTAAAATAGCTTAAGCGACACATTTATCGAACTTCGTTATTTTCATGAAAATCGACTATTTACGATGACAAATAATCGATTTTGGTCAAAAAATTAAGTTCGAAAATTATGTCGTTTAAGCTTATTTGGCGGTTGTGGCACGATGTGTATTATACGTATTCTACAAGGTTTTGGACCATAGCAACTTAATATTTGTTGACGCTTGGTGTAATTAAAAAAAAAATATATTGATTTATTTTACAATTATAATAAATGGCATATGAAGCTGTTATAAATTAGATTTGGTAAATTTGAGCTTTCATTAAATCAAAAGCTTGCACTAAATTGGAGTATGATGAATCGAAACAATTTTGAGAAATATGTATAATGAGCTAAAACGTACATCAATTGCCACCACACACAGTGGAACAAACACAAAAACCCTAGCATTAGTGCAACAGCCTTCGAAAACAGCACGTTGTTCCGTTCTGCTGTATATATAATATCTATTATGTATTATTTATACTATACTAGCTGACCCCGGTCCGCGCTGCTGGCCCTAAGCAAACATTAGTTTTTAGTGTTTAGTGGTACAATATGAAAATTGGATTTTGCCCACGAATAAACTAAATATTGCGCCATCTGCCGGACGAACTTCAAACTACACAGAAACACTCCTTACACCCCATTGAGCATGTATATAAAGTTTTGTCATCATCGGTGCAGTAGTTCTTGATTTGCGGTGCAAAAACACAAAAAAACTAAATATGGCGCCATCTGCCGGACGAACTTTAAACTACACAGAAACACTACTCACGCCCCATAGAGCATGTATGTATATAAAGTTTGGTCTAAATCGGTGCAGTAGTTCTTGAGTTACGGTGCAAAAACACAAAAAACTAAATATGGCGCCATCTGTCGGAACGCGTCGTCCGATTTCGTGAAAACTTTAGATAAACCATCTACACGACCATACAAACAAACCATAAAAATTTGATCGAATTCGGTTTGACCGTTCGTGAGTTATAAAGTCACAACACACTTGCAACAATTTTTTATATATATAGATTATTTTACTTTCTCATTTAAAAGCGCTTAAAGTTATCCCAAAATACTTTCACTTATAAATGAAAAAGAAAGAAAAGTATTTTAAGCAAAAAACAAACACATCCTGTGGCCCTTAACATTTACATATAAATATACATATATTTAAAGCAAGCAACAATAACTAAGTGTTATAACGTTCAACTAGAAATAACCTTGACAAAAAAAAAAAAAAATTGGCAAAACAAAAAAAATGTTAATGGAAAATATTATACCAGGCAACATACCAGCAACAATAGAAGAGGGAAGCAAAGAAGATTAAAGGAAAATATTGCAACAAAAATGTTAAACGGATCTTGAAAACATGTTTGTAATTGCTCTTTTTCCTACATTTGTTTTTATGAATTTTAATACAAACTGGAGCCAGGAATAAAATCAAGCAGTCAACTTTACACCAGCAACCATTATCCCATATCTTGCAGGTTATATTGTATTTTTTAAGTTAAAAAAAATAAGGAATATAAAAGTACTCGTATATAACCCAAAAACAGTAAATAAAATTATGATAGAAAAAATCACAGAACATTTTTTTTAACAGATTTTGTTTTGAATTACTGCCTTTTTTTTGATAAATACAGAAAAAACTAAGAGCCTGTTCCACGATGTCGATAACGTTCGACTTGTCGCACACTTACATTTGAAACAACAACAAAATATTAAAATTTGTTTTTGTTGTTTGACACCAGAGGCGCTGCAACACTGCATTATTATAAAAGCGTGCAAAAAAAGCAGAACTGTAAAAGAATTAAGCTTTACTCTATCTCTTCCTTCACCAACTGTCTTCTCCATCACTATCCCTTCCTTATCACCCTCTCTCATTATTTTCTTCTCAACTCACAGGCAGCACAAACGGATCACTGTAATGGACCCAAGTAAGCTGGACTCTAAATTTCACCCTTCGTTACCAGCAGCCTGCTAACCTTACCTAACCTTAGTGGTTTACTGAATTCCGTTGTGTGATAAAATATTTTTAACACTATTTTCTATCGCTCATAAAAAATTAAGATAAATTAAGCTTTATTTTCCAGTTTTTATACCCGCACTTGAAAGCTTAAGTTTTTTACTTTCAATATGTTCTTTTATAAGGATGTGCTTATCGCTCATTACAACTCGAAATATTTAATTTTTAAAATAATAGTATAGAATCCATCGCTATTCATATTAAGTAAAAGTTTTATACAAATATACTATATATTCCACAACTTTAGAGAAAAAACAATATTTCTTTTCCCATTAACTGAAAACTTTAAACTCGTTGTCATGTAAAACTAGTATTTTTATATCTATGCTATTTATTTCATGACACATTAGTTAGGACGTGATTTTCGTAGCAAAAATAATCAACACTATTACAGTTGTAAATTTATTTTTGCTTTGATTTCTTTGTACTTAAAACCAGAGTACGAAAATAAACGAAACAAATTGTTTGATTTTGTTTTGTTTGGTTCTTTGAAGTGAGTGAAACAAAAACAATGAGAAGGATTGCTCAATTGGTTTTTGTATTGTTTTTGCACATGAGCACAAACCAGAGAACAAAGCCGATGGGCTGTAAGCCGTCTAAAAGCCCCCGCCAGCCACAAACAATACATTAATTTAATCTAGAAAAAGAAAATAGTAAGAAATAATATAATTTTATTGCATTGTGATTTAACACATTAAGTTTGATATATATAGCTAAGCAGCATAGCTTTAACCGGGTGTCCTAAGACACCGCTCTGCTTTTTTTATTAGTTACAACATTATTCAAGTATATGAGCGATATGTAGGCAAGCATGTGTTTGTATAAGTTCGTCCAATATGCTTACAATCCAAAGTATACAAAGAGACGAAAACGGAATGAAGGTTTTTAATGTATTTTATTTATTTTAATTGCCGCACCACACGAACTAAATGAAAGATTTTACAAAACTCATTAAATGCAGCAACTGGAGAGAGCTGCAGCATCAACGTGTTTTAGTGGTTAAGTTGGTTAAGCAAGATTTAAATTTATCTTAAGGTTTCATTTTGCTTAGTAGAAAGTAGTTGGTAGTTGGTTTATGCAACTCAAGTTATTTTTGTGTTGAACTTGTTGGAAATTACAAGGCCTTAGATGCTCTTAGTTGTCTATTCGTTTGAATAGTCTGATAGACATGATATTCATATGGATATTGACCTCTAAAGTGACGGTAAAAATAATAACACCAGTATATTGGTTTTCCCATTTTACACAGGGTTATTCATATAAAAACTTGAATTAACTAACAAAAAATATCAACATATAGGGCATTTACATCAGCACAAAATCTAGCATTTTTTTTATTAAAATTTATGAAAATCTATACCGTTTACACCAACTTTTTTTGATATATATCAAAATGTTTTTATTCAAAACAAAACCCATCAGCTGATTTGTTTCCAAACCTACAACCAAACAACTGCAATGTAGCCAATTCACACACTTTTTGTAAGCAGACCGCAGCTAATTCACTCACCTTTTGTTGTACAGGGTAGTAAAGAATAAATAAACACATTACATTTTTATTAGATTTCATACAAATCTACTGAAAAATAAGATTTCGTTTTGTATGGAAAATCTGAAAAAAAAGCAGCTTGACTCAACTCGAAATCTCGGAAGTACTAGATTTGGAGACAGTGTAAATGCACTAATACACACTTATAGCTTTTTTCTTATTCACCCTGTGTTTCACTGGACGATAAAATTTTTTCGCATGGAAAAATTCTCACATTACATTACAGAAACGAGGCATAGGGTTGTTATTTAGGGGATGAAAATAGTTGTAATTAAATACAATATTAACAGCCTATCCCACGATGTCCACAGAACAAGTTCGAGCGATTACTTACATTGAAAACAAAAACAAAAACAAATTTCTTATATGTGTTGTTGTCGAACATCAAAAGAAACAACAACAACAAAAGAACAAGTCACACAACTGAACACAATATTGCATTGTAGTTATACGAGTAGACTAAGCAAATAACCACCAACACACTTAAACAACTTGATCATTTTAATATGATTTCCGATCAACATTTTTTCATGTTGATTTTACATTGCTATTTTTTTCTGCATGCACTTATTATGCATATTGTAAATATGTTTTTAGCTTGAGTTTTTGAAAAAATAGTGAATTTTCGCAACCATAAAAGAATATATGTAAGATTGCCTTACTTGGTGGGTTTTTTGGTTTACGTGGCTGCCTTCTACATGTAGGCGTTCAAGTAGAATCTAGATGATTCCTTTTTGAAAGACCATCCACTCTTCGGTGTCAACCTATGTAAAACCATATCTAAGTATTCTTATACGGTGATAGATACTAGATCAGGCCGTCGTGTTGATATATCTGATAAGGTCACCCAATCCAATCTCAGAAAAATCTGAAAGGTTGTCTAGTACATTTCTGCCTAAAAACTTGTGTCTCGAGAGATGCAAAGCTGGACATTCGCAAAGAAAGTGGAAGATTGTTTCTTCTTTGCTTTCTTCTCGACAACTTTGGTAGAAATTATTATAGGACAGAGCTATCCTACTAGCATGTCTACCGATTGTCCAGTGCCACGTCATGACTGCAAGGAGCCTCGAGATGTCCCTAAGGTTCCTATTTGTTAATGGTACTGAGCGCCTATAATTTTAGCAAGGCCACATTTTCTTAGCAACCTTGCACGTGACTATATTGCGTCATCTGCATTCACCCTTATAGAAATAGTGCTTGAATATACCGTTTCTAATAGTACCAAACGGCATGGCTACCGATTCGGCATCGGAGGCGTTCATAGCAGAGCCAGCTCTGGCCAGCTTGTCCAACCGTTCTTTACCTAAAAAGTTGCTATGTGCTGGAACCTAGATAAGGATTAGGTCAGCCTGACCACCCAGCCTACATATCAAACTTTTACAATACCCGGCTAGAATAGACGAAGTGATATATGATCTTAGGGCTAGAAGCGCTGCTTGGCTGTCGACAAAGATACTCGTAAGATTGCCTATATCCTTGACTTTCAACTCAATTAAACTGCAATGTCATCCTTACTGAAATATAATGCTTTTGCCTCTATGAAACAAAGAAAGAGGGTCTTAAAAATAATACCAATAAAGAGAAGAAATATAATGAAAACTAAAAAAAAATATATGTAAATATTTTTCTAAATGAGATGTAAATTAAAACTGAAAATCCCAACGACTGACAAGCTGCATTAAAGGCTGATATGCAGGCAGGCAGTAACAGGACATTTCAGCAATTGGCATTAGTCTGCTGGCAGCATTATTGTCCTTTAGGAAATTCTCTATACTAGACCAGTATTAATAACCTTGATGATGTTGCATTATGCTGCTGCTTTTGTTTGATGTCAGCCATTTTTGAATTGCATTAGTTTTTTCTCATTATTATTACTATTATTATTTTTCTTTCTTCATGGCAACAAAAGGACAAAAGGCATCAATCATGTTAATTAACTTAGACACCGAAGAAACTGCAAGCAGGCCTTCTTCATGCATTTTACTCTTTTACTTAATTATTTTAATGTGGCTGGATGAGTATAAAAAACCCAAATCGCTCATTTACCTGAACAATGTGATAACTCGAAACATGTGATTGTCTAGTTAATAATGCAGAATTAAATATATAGGCATTTTCACAAAAATGTCAACTATTTGTCGCGTGCGATTCAAAGGACATAATAGCTGCTCGACTATCAGTGTAAATGTTAATTATTATATAATACATTCATTCACTTTCAACCAATCCGCTACTTCTTTTATAGCAAGGATCTCTGCCTGGAAGACACTGCAATGATCCGAGAGTCGCTTTGCAAGAAGAATACCTAAAGTCCCTGAAAAGACTCCATATCCACACCTTCTTGTGTTTTGGAGCCGTCCGTATAAAAATCAACGTTTTTCCTTCTGCCTGGACTACCATTCCACCACAGTTCTATAGATGGTATCCAAGTTTTGTAAAGACGTTCGTCGTATAGTATAGCAGTGGAGGTTTGGTCAATCCTCCACTCCTAAGCTTCTTCGTCGAGTATTATGCAGTGGACGATACCATTTCCGTTCCACAGAGAGGTAAAACCAAGACGATTTGCAGAGGTTATTGTTTTGGCCTTCCCTACTGGGTGCAAGAGCATCCTCAATGCATCCGTAGGGGTAGTGCGAAGAGCATTGGTTATATACAAGGATGCAAGTCTTTGAACCTTGTGTAACATATGTAGATACGACTTTTTCTACAGAACCGACTACACCACGATGATTCCATACCTGAGAATTGTGCGTACTATTGCAGTATATATACATATATCTAATGAACAATCTTCGGAGTAAGACTCTAGTGGATTTCTTGAGTGAATATAGTGAAACTTTTGCTTTTTTCACTCTTTTTAGAATATTAATTTTGAAACTCAGTTTGGAGTCAAGAATAACCCCGAGATATTTTTCAATGTTTGACACTTTTATCTCCGTGTTATTAAGAGTGATAGGTTGGAAAAGAGGTATCTCATACTTCCTGGAGAAGAAGAGTAGTTCCGTCTTATTAGGATTAACGGCAAGCCTTCGTTTCTCCGCCCATATTGAAATACCATCCTGTAGGATATCTTGAGATAGCAGCATGCGACTTGAGCTAGATTCCACAACAGTGGCGAAAGAACTCCTCTACCCGTATTTACATAGCGGGTTTGCCTAGAAGCTCCTAGAGCCGAAGCCCTCTACATAACAACATACACAATTTCCCGATGTCTGTGGTTTACACACAATCACTCAAATTGAATAATTATTGAAATTAAATGACTACATTCAATTAAACTCAGGTTGTTTCAACATGAAATAGCTTTGATTCAATATGGTTCATTGTGTTATTTCAGTGAATTTGATATTCATGTTGTTTTAACTAGAAATAACTTTGATTCAATGTGAATCCTCATTTCAATTTAACAGTACTGGAATGTTAAATCAATATAATATAAAGTTATTTTAAAAGGAAAAAATGTTGTTTGACTGTTACTTCAAATCACATTGAATTAAAATGAAACACATATAAAGCAAAATCATTGCGAAAAATAATGTTAAATTAACCTTGTTTTTGTTCTTACACATACAAAGCAAGGAAGTGTGAGCTGAATATGACGTGCTTGATTAACTACTTACACATGAAATGCTTTAGCTTTCTTTGAATTGTGAATATATGAGTGAATGTTCCTTTTAGTGCAGCCTAATCAGAAAATTTCTTGTGCAGATCTTTAGTAGAAAGTTCAAATGTATTTGCATAATTTTGTTATGTTTGTTTGTAACTTCCTTTTATTATTTTAATTTAACTAAAACTGAAAATATAAATAAATGCGCACATAAAAAATTGCTGGATTATTATTGCCGAGCACTTGGTGAACATTTTTTCAAGTTCAAGTTCCTTTTTAGTGCATTCTTTTATAAAATAAATAAAGACAGTACAATGCAGCCAATAGTTGAGTCTATTTGCAGACTAGCATGATTTGAATTAACGGACACACGCAAGCAGAAAAAATAAGGGTATACAAATGTTTTAAATTTCATTTGTTTAAAATTAAACATCTAGTCTGTTTTTGAAATTAAGTTTCGTTTCCCAACAAGTTCTTTGTCTTATGGTAAAATAAACAGTTGCAAAAGCACATTGCCATCTTATGTGCTTATTCTTGCATGTTTTCTTATTCTTTTTGCAAGAGGAAAGTATTAAAGATAATATCTTTAGCCATTTCCTTTAGGGTAAATTTATATGTCTTTCTTTTCTCTCTCTTTTGTAATCCTGTCTTTGCCATCATGACTAATATTAAGTTATAATAAAGAAAATATTAAACAAGAAAGTAGCAGGGAAACAATTTATAAGTTTTTCAAATGTTGCATATTTTTAGACAATAGCTAAGTAATTTAATATTGCATACCTAAAGGGGTTTAAAAAAAATATCTTTCCAAGTAAGACAAGCTCATACGTAATCATGTATAGTTTTATTGAAGCATGTAATCTAATATACCCCGGAAAATGGGGTAATAAGAAATTCATTACAAGCGGTTCTATTCGATGCAGGTGTTTTCATCTCGTTTCACCTTGTACGAGAGCGATTCGTGTTAATTTGGCGACGCCATGTGAGTGCCTTATAGATTTAATAATATTTTTAGTATCGCCGCTGGATTCACCAGTTGTTGTAGTCAGAAGACGGCAGTGGTACAAAAATGAGGGAACGGCATCAAATGAATGCTGTACTGCCTCGACAACTTGCGTTCTTTTTAACCGACTTCAAAAAAAGGAGGAGGTTAACAATTCGTGTCTATTTTTTTTTAGGTGTGCTACTTCATAACTGGGTACATTTTAGACCGACTGTAAAAATTTTTTCCCATTGGTCCCAGTGTGAAAAAATGCGGGGACACGCCCACAATTTTTTTTTTAATTTTATGATATTCTATTTATTTGATTGCTGCGAAACCTATAAAACACCTTTGATTCTTGTAATTACATAATTTGAAAGTTAAAAAAATGGGCGGAGTTACGCCCATTAAAATTTATTGTAATACTTGACGCGGTTGTACTGAAACAATTTTTACGACACTTGTATCACAAATTGAGCTCTAAAATAGACAAACTCTTTTATTTAAAAACTGGGCGGAGTCACGCCCATTAAAATGTAATATTTTATTTCACGTGGTTCTATTTTACCGATTTTTACAAAACTTAACACACACCCTAAGCCCTGAAAAACACAAAATTTTGCAATTAAAAAATGGACGGAGGCGCACCCATTAAAACTTAATTTTATATTTCACGTACTTCTTCTCATCTTCTTCTATCAGATCTTTGCATTGAAGTCGGTTTTTTTTTGGCAGAAAGAATTATTTTTATTGCTATTTTTTAAAGTTTCGTTAATTTTTGATTCAACTTAAATTCATGAAATTTAGCTCAAGTTGATCTCATTTCCTTCAGATGCATTAATCTAAATTCAAATTAAAATCATTTTAATTTGCAAAACCTTCACTTTCATTCTTCACAATGAGAGCTAAAATTATGCAGCACACAATAGTCACAATTTTAATTCCCGTAAAAGCAGCATAAAATGCTACAAAAACAAAAAAAAAAACTTATTATTTGTTATATCTAACGTTTTTTTCCACAACATAAAGAGAAGAAACTAAGGACACGATAAAAAAAAGAGCTTAAATTACATTTGTACCAGTGATTGGCAATGAATCGTTTTTTTTTTTCGCTATTCATACTGACTCATGAAATTTTAAATATAAGTGAGTAGACATCATTTAAACTCAACTACTCTGATTTACGCATGCATACTCACGATGACATTGATTTATAACCAGCCTGGCCAAAGTAGCACCAGAGTACCGAACATCAAATTAATACACATACGCTTATACATTTCTCTCGTGTTTTTTCTCGGTGGTCAGCTTTGATTTATAAGTGTAGGTTGAAAATAAATATGAATGCGACGTCAATATCATAGCCATCACACTCACAAATCACATCAGTTTGATTTCTAATTTCAAGAAAATACTTATACTACTCACATTGATTCAGCTCACTCAACTCATGCATGTATGTTTATTTAAAAGTTTAGTCGTTAAAGAGTTTGCAAGCGAGCAACAAAAAAAAAAGCAAGAGAGAAACACATAACCTCATAATGAGAACTTTAATGTTCGTATGCGAAGTTCGCATTGTGAATCATACTTATTTTGCATCGTCCATAGGCATTGAGTTAAGAAGCGTCGAAGTCAACAACGTCATAAATGTTGCTTAGTATGAGTTCGATGCGCACTTCAAACTTTCGAGTGAATATAGGATATATTTCGTTATTGATACACAAGCTTATCAATAAATCCTCAAGTATATTGGTTTGGGATTTTTAGGGATTCTAAAAGCTTTTGCTGGCTGCATTATAAAAAAAATTTCAATGTTTCTTTTTTAGAAAGATAAGTAACACTCAGGCAATGAATACTCACTACTAATACTATGTGTTATCTTCTTTAGGTGAAGGAAGAGATATACATAGGAAAGCTTCATTCTTTTACAACTCTGCTTTTGTGCACGTTTCTAATAATGCAGTGTTGCAGCGCCTCTGGTGTCAATGAGGCGTATTAAATTTTTGAAACTGTGCTGAGTAGCCAATTTATTGGTTATTTTACTACATATGACTTAAACCTTTCTTTCATAATTAAGGGCGCAATGTATTTATATTTGCAGAGAATTTAATAAAAATAAGTAAAAAAAAAATTAACGCTATTTACTTAAGAGTGTTGTAAAAAAATTCTTTTATTCACATAAAGTTTAATTTATCCATTTCCAACTGCAAAGCAAACACTGAATGAAGCCTGTTGCATGCTCAGACATGCAATAAATTTCAATGACTTATAGCTTTTCTGATCACGATAAAAATTTTGTAGTCATGCAATTTTATCATTAAATGTTTGTAATACGTTGAAGTCAAAAGTGACAATAATAAAAACGAACCAAAAGTTAAAATTACTTGGCATAGCCCTCACGGCCAGAATGGCATAATGAAAAAATATTTTTTTTAAGTTTTGAATTTGTTAAAAATTTGATAATGTACATATGTTTAGGTACTTTATTTACCTAAAAATAATATAAATGCAAAATAAAATATTTAAATAAAATTTTCCCGGAGAACATAGGGAATCAGGAAGAAGAATTTAATAATAAAGTGACATAAAATTTTCATTCATTTGGAACGGTTTTCCTCCCTCATCACCCACGATAAATATAAAATTATCCTCTGTATACTACGTAGTTTTATAAAATTTTTGTACAATAAAAATAATGATAACTATCACTTTTAATTGTGTAATTTTAAATAGAAATTAAATTTTTTGGAGTTATGATGTTCTTGCAGCAAATACTGGATATGTACTCATATTATCGCTTCATTATTAGCGAATGTTTTTTTAAATAAACACACAAAACAAATTCATATTGATATCGTGGAAATAAGAATAATTTAACATTTTTGCTTTATAAGTATTTCATGTTAATTCAACATGATTTACAATAACCTGCAAAGAAATTTTGTGCTTTTGAAATAATCTCATTTAGTGTTGATGTGATATTCCAGCACTGTTATATTAAATTGAAGGATCTTATTGAATCAAAGTCATTTTAAGTTGAAACAAAGTGAATTTTATACTGAAACTAGCTGACCCGGCAAACGTTGCTTTGCCTTCAAATTTTATTTTTATTGGAAATGTTTCATGCCAATCGGTCTATTATAATAAGAAAGGCCAGTGCCAGTGGCCATTTTTGAAAAGGGGCGTGGTATTGCCTACTTCCACCATAGATGTACAGTATGCAGCTGACACGGCAGACGTTGTCCTGCATAATATTTCAAGCGATTAGGATATTAACCAAAGTATGAAATGAAAGACATAATAAAATTATTTCATTTTCTTTATTTTGAAATAACATTAATTTTTCTAATTATATCATAATGCGATCTTATGAACAATATTTTTAGTTAACTCCTGCGGAGTATAAATGAATAAACTTGATGGTTTTCCTACGCAAGAATACGCCACATATAATTGCCCATGTGAATTGACCGGATTTTCTAGATCTAACCCACAAATCGACATAGTTTGTCCTTGTGACTTATTAATAGTCATGGCAAATGCCAAGCGAATGGGAAATTGCAGACGTCTGAATGGAATGGGTGAGTCTGAAGGGATCATTGGTATTCGTGGCAGAAGAACAACTTCACCTTCAAATTTGCCATTCAAAATTGTAGCTTTAAGAACATTGCCCATTAATTTTTTATGACCAATCTTGTACCGTTGCACAACTTAGGTGCATTTAAATTCCGAAGCAAAATGATGGGCGCGCCAATTTTTAATCGCAAGTTATGCGGTGGCATTCCTGGTAAATCCAGCGAATTCAAAAATTCAACAGGAAAGTTGGCTGCTTCATCAGGATCGGTAACAGTGTTGATCGATTTGAACAATATCTCATTGCCGGGCAATGATTGTTGTATTTTGAAGTTAATAGCGTCAACCTCGATATTTTTTGGAGCTAAAATAGCTCGTTCACGAAGCCAGGCATGATTAATGTAATCAGCTTACAAATCTGGAAATATGCTTTCAATCAATGCATCTTTCGTATTTACCATGTTGCAGAAATTTTCTGGCACCCAAATGCATAAAAAAAAAATTTATTCAGTGAGATACACACGTACAGTAGAATTATATACATAAAGAAGATTTTTATGGGAGGTAACACGCGTCTTTATCAAATCCCGCCTATATTTGCAGCAGAACTTAAAATATGTTCACTCAACCGAAATACCAAATTCTGTTTAAATACCGTTAGCAGGAGCAGAAATATTGAATTCTTAATTTGTGGTTTGTATGGGAGGTACCACGTCCCTTTGTGCAATTCCGCCCATATTTGCAGAAGCACTTAAAAAATGCACACCAAACCAACGTACCAAATTTTGTGCAAATACCGTTATCAGGAGCAGAAATAATAGATTTTTAATTTGTGGTTTGTATGGGAGGTACCAGGTCCTTTTGTCCAATTTGACCGATTTGTAAATCTAAACCACCCGGGGCGCCACCCAAATGCATACAAAAATATTTATGCAAATCGGTCGAGCCGTTTAGGAGGAGTTCAGTCACAACACTCGTACAGTAGAATTATATATATAAAGATAATACACAATTGTATCGGCTATTAGGTATCAAATCCGCTTTCAGATCAGATTAGGAAAAAGTTCTTGGATAACGACAAGCTCTCTCCACATCTGCACACACACACACACACACACACACATAAGCAAATCAACGCTTTCCGACAAACAACTTCAACGTCCTGCAATGAAAATTTTAATATACTGTGTCTTATATGTGTACATCCAAGTATACATATTTCAAAGCCTATGCCTAATCCAATCAGGACATGATAAGCCATTTGTACTTAAAAAGTGCGCTCGAATCCTCATCAATACACTACTATTACTTTTAGTTTTGGCAATCTCAAATTAATTCTTTAAGGTAATCAAACCAATAACGACAATAAATTTAAGTGTAAATTTGCAAGAAATAAAAAAAACTATAGCAGGAGTTTTTCGTAATTAAAATAAAAATTTTAGTAATTACCAGCGAATAAAAACTATGATCGAAGAAGATAAATAAAATCGTTCTTCAGCGAAAAGTCTAGTTTAACTTTCCTTGTATTGTATACTCCGTACCTCGACACTTCCGGATATGGTCTATTTTACGTACAAATTTGGATTTAAGTCATTGATTTACCAAAGTCTCAAACTGCCCTTGGACTAAGTCTAGACGCTATGGAAAAAAATTTTTAAAATTTTATATTTGGATTTATTGGAACTTTTGTAAGATTTCTGAGATACCCAGAAGGAAGTCTAAGTATTGCTTTCCTGCCTGGTATTAAGTACATACATTTCTAAATATATGTAAAATGTCATTCTAAAATATTAATAATCAAAGGTTTTATAATATGCTATGTCCATGAGAAATTTTATTTCGACTAGACATTCCATTTAGAAATGCATGATTTATTTACAAAATATTTTAATTCTGCCCCACAGTGCATTATATTATAAAAATAATTCATGCTATGGTAAGAATTGAAAACACTTTGAACTTGAGCCCCTATTAAAAAAATATTTTTGATTAATATGAACAAGTTTGTAGTGTGTGTCTGTGTGTCTGTCCGTGTCCACATACAGACCAAACGGCTGGACCGATTTTGATTTAGTGTTTTGTGTTTGAAAGGTGACTTGATCCAGAGGGTTCTTAGCTATGTTTGAAGAAAATTGGTCCAGCCGGTTAGAAGATATCACATCTTTTTTAGATATATCTTGGATTTTAAAAATTTTTAATTTTTGTTATTTTAAATTTTGACTTCAAAAGTCTAACTTGCTGAAGACTTTAAAATTAGTGCACGAATGATCTAGAATTATTTTGGGCATTAAATCAAAATTAAAATGTATTTTCCCATAACTTGCAATTTAAAAATAAAATAGAATATTTATCTATTTTTTTATGGCAGTTTTATTTAAAAGAAAATTAAATCCGCTGTTGGTTTTTTTTCTTCGTTGAAACGAATTATATTTAATTTTATTTAAATGTAATAGCTTTTCCTTAATTCCTCTCAAATCGTAACACTTGCAAATGAATTCTTCTTAAATCTTGAAATATGTTTAAGCATCCTGCTAAAAGGATACTTCAATAACAACAAGCAACAATTAGGGCAAGTGCAAAGTGAAAGCAATATAATGGAAAAACTGGAAACATTGTGACTAAAAGTTGAATAAATGAATCCAAAAAAAAAAATTTTATGGCCCCCAAACGTGTTAAAAAATGAAGCAGTGCATGGGTGTGTGTGTGCATGGATTTGTCTGTGTGTGTGTGTGTGTAATGAAACTAAAGAGTTATTGCACTGTGATTAAATTTAAAGGTATTTTCTTCTGCAAGGACTTGCTGGTGTAAAACAGTTGGCATGATAATTAAGGACATGCCTGATTAAATCTGCTATGAAAATTGCAAATGAACGCTTTTTAAAATGAAAATGGCTTTAGAAGTAAAAGGTGTTGTTATGAAATTTTTTGTGCGAAAAGTGAAAATATTTGCAGCAAGGATTAAAAGGAGTAAAGTTAATTCCTTTTTTAAAGCGATTTAAAGCAAATTATATTAAATTATTTTTTTTATTGCATATTTAGCACTCATTTCCTATTTGAATATTCAGACTGTATTAATATAAGACAAAATACTATTGACTTATTTTATAAATATATTCATGAATTCTATAGAAATACTTTTTTTTTTTTTTTTTTTTTTTTTAAAGAACAAACAAACACAAAACACAACCCGCAAAGCGATTAGCTTGTCTGCGGAAAACACCCAGGGTCTATGGTGGGAATCGAACCCACCACCTCTGGACTGAGAGGTTAGCATCGCTGCCACTCAGCCACAGGGGCACCCTAAAACTGTTAATGCGTAATTATGTCTAGGCATTAGCTGTTTAAGATTAAATTTAAATGAACATTTAAAAAAATTAGTAGTTCTACTTGTTTGATTAAACATTTCCCTAGGGAGGACATACTTCTATCTTACATCTTATATACCAGAGGTGGCCAGTTATACTGACTTAGGCAACCACTTTTATGAATTAATATTTCAAAGAGACATTTGGTTAATTTTGAAAGCAATACATATACATGTACATATGTGTAGGATTAAACTAATTTTAAAGTGAATCAGTTTAAATTTAAAAAGTGTTTTCGTAAATTATTTTCTTAAATTTATCACTTAATCTAATTTTGAATTAAGCCAGTTTAATGTACCAGGTTTCATAAAAGAGCTTTGTGCCTTCACAAAGACGAGAGCACAACAGCCAATCAGATCTCGAAGTTAACAACCCAACAAACACGAAATCAAATCTTTGAATTAAGATGAAAAATATTTCAGAATAACATTTGCATATAAGGTGAGAATAAATGTTTTTTTTTTCAATTTGAAAATAGTTTCCACTTTTTGTTGGCAATTTTTTTAAATTTTTTATTTTTTTTAACTAAAAATTTAATTAATGTTTTGTTAAAGATTCAATTAAAAATTAATTGAAATATTTTGAAATATTCAACTAAAAAATTAATTGAAATATTTTTAAAGATCCCATTAAAAAGATAATTAAATTTTTTAAAGGTTTAAGCTAAAATATTAAACAAAATCCAATAATATAAAAATACAAAAAAAGGATTATGTCATACATATAAAATATCCAAATTGGAAACATTAGCCTATTGTATCAAAAAACTAATTGAAACATCGTATTGCTTATAGAGCTGGGTCCAACTCGTTCATTCATTCATTTTTGCCACAAACCTATTATCAAACCCATGTAATTTAAATTGGTTTGATCATAGATTTGTGGCAACAATTAACGAATCAACGAGTTGGACCCAGCTCCAGTTGCTTAGAGTCCAACCTAAATTAGAGCGTCAAGCGTTGCGTTAGCAGCAGGGTACGTATTTTCAGTACATTTAAACCTGTAAAATATTGTATGAATGTGCTGGAAATACTACTTGTACAAGTTTCCTTTAATCTATTACAAAAACGTCAAGATTTCTAACTCAAACGTCTTACATAAACAGGGGGTTAGTCTTGGGTCGAACTCGTTCACTAGTTCATTTTTGACACAAACCTATGATCAAACCCATTTCAATTACATTAGTTTGAACGAGTTCGACTCAAGTCTACGAAATAGAGTTGTGTCCAACAGCTCTTTTTGAACTAGTTTTAGAGCGTTCGAATCAAAAGTTGTTTCAAACCCATTTAATTTACATTGACGTAGACTTGGGTCGAACTCGTTCAATAGGCCATTTTTGCCACAAACCAATGATCAAATCCATTTAAATTACATGGGTTTGATCATTGGTTTGTGGCAAAAATGAACTAGTGAATGAGTTCGACCCAAGTCTACATTGACGCTTTAGAACGAATTTGTGTCTTTTGTCATTTTAGTTCAAAAGAGCTGTTGGACACAACTCTACTATGAAATATAGACTTGGGTCGAACTCATACAGTCGGTCGTTTTTGACACAAACCAATGATCAAACCCATGTAATTTAAATGGGTTTGATAATTGGTTTGTGTCAAAAACGACCGACTTTACTTTTGAAGGGCAAAGTTTTTAAATGTGTAGAAAACTTAAAGACTTTCAGTTCTTAGCAGAAAAAATTTAAATATATTTCATTTAATAATTCATTTTAATTTTACTTTCTTTTGTATTACAGTAAGGATAAACACATAAGGATCTAGAAAATTATACATTCATATTGAAAAGTTTTTATATTTTGATTCAAACTACATATACATTCAATGCGGTAAAAAATATGTATTTTGTCTCCTTTATTTGTTTTTCAAAGAGATACAGAGGAAAAATTATACAAAAAATTGCATTCCACGAAACGATGAAATATATTTTCTCATGCAAATGAAACAACTGCGAATCGTAATAATTTTTATGCTATTTGCATATATCGTACTAAATATTACAACCATTTCCATAACTTCTTTTTTTCTCAATATTTTTCTGTGAACTTAAAATACTTTTTTTATCTCACTGCCTAGTTCGGCAGGTAAATTATATTGCTCAAGAATTGTTAGACCAACAGACTTTTGAAATATGTAACAATGCAAAAGAAGACAAGAAAATATTAGGTGTACGTTTAAGTTCTAAACACTTTCATAGGGATGGTGTTGGCTGAGATACAGAGCACGTTGAATAGCAAACCGAAGGTCCTGGGTTCGAGCCCAGTCTCCGACGGTCATTAAATAGCAATAGCACGCATTTTGCTGACGTGCATTAGTGTCCATTTGTATCAGTTGTTTTAGGAAAGTTCAATTGATGAAGGCGTAGACACTGGTCACTGGACTTACACCTGCTTTAGCGGATACTAACCCTAATGATGTTGTGTGTGAAGTGAAATTTTAAAATTTATAACCCTTGCCACAAACCTTGTGCTTTGACAGAGCTCTGTTAGCGTGTTAACAGAGCTCTGTTAAGCTATAAAAATTCGATTAATGCCTTTCCAAAGGACTTTTCCATTAAATGGTGCAACCGAGACGGAAAAAGATAATGCAAATTTATACACAAGGTGTTCCTTTATTATTTCGTATGAATCTATTTCTGAAAAACATGGATTTGAACCAAATATCGTCAAGTTTTCAACTTGGCAATTTCTGAGGGTTACACACTTTCTTTTTTGAGAAGGAGGCGATGCGGGCGGACAAAAGTGGTCATATATTATGGACTACATAGTACTCTAAAAACGTGCATACTCAGAATTTCTGGAAGTTCGAGTTTTTACGAGATTCTCGAAAAATTTTTAATTTGTCTAACTATATTAACATTTTCCAAGATGCGAACAAAATTTTTTTAGGAAGGTGGCAATGCGGGCGGACAAAAAGGGTGACCTATTGTGTACCACATTGTACTCTAAAAAAGTGCATACTTAGAATTTCTGGAAGTTCGAGCTTTCAGGAAAAAACCTTAAATTTGACCAACTATACTAACATTTACCAAGATTTGACCAAATTGTTTTTGGGAAAGAGTCGATGCGGGCGGACAAAAGTGGCCACTTGTTATGGACCACATAGTACTGTAAAAACGTGCATACTCAGAATTTCTGGAAGTTCGAGTTCTTACGAGATTTTCGAAAAACTTGAAATTAGTCCAACTTTATTAACATTTTCCAAGATGTGACCAAATTTTTTTAGGAAGGAGGCGATGCGGGCGGACAAAAAGGGTGACCTATTGTGGACCACATTGTACTCTAAAAACGTTCATACTCAGAATTCCTGGAAGTTCGAATTTTCAGGAGATTTTCGAAATACTTTAAATTTGCCCAACTATATTAACATTTTTCGAACAAAATTTTTTAGGAAGGTGGCGATGCGGGTGGACAAAAGTGGTGACTTATTATGGACCACATTGTACTCTAAAAAAGTGCATACTTAGAATGTCTGGAAGCTCGAGTTTTCAGGAAAAAACCTTAAATTTGACCAACTATACTAACATTTACCAAGATTTGACCAAATTGTTTTTGGGAAAGAGTCGATGCGGGCGGACAAAAGTGGCCACCGATTATGGACCACATAGTACTGTAAAAACGTGCATACTCAGAATTTCTGGAAGTGCGAGTTTTTAGGAGATTTTCGAAAAACTTGAAATTTGTCCAACTTTATTAACATTTTCCAAGATGTGACCAAATTTTTTTAGGAAGGAGGCGATGCGGGCGGACAAAAAGGGTGACCTATAGTGGACCACATTGTACTCTAAAAAAGTGCATACTTGGAATTTCTGGAAGTTCGAGCTTTCAGGAAAAAACCTTAAATTTGACCAACTATATTAACATTTTCCAAGATTTGACCAAATTGTTTTTGGGAAAGCGTCGATGCGGGCGGAGAAAAGTGGCCACCTAATATGGACCACATAGTACTGTAACAACGTGCATACTCAGTGTTAAAAATAAAACAAACTAAGTTTTATCCAGCAGTTTATCGCTTTAAAAATCTAAAACGATAATTGTTTATTAATTATTCTTTTTTTTTTTTTCTTTTTTAACAATAGTTAATGATGTTTACCTTAGTTTATGCTTTTATTATTTTAATTTTTAATTTTAATTTTTGAGCTCTTCTTAAAATTTAGCAAATGGTAAACGCCTTAAGTATGTATAATAAGAAAAAGGCTTTAAGATAACATAGAATGTAAATGGTGTTGTAAAGCGATTTAAAAAATTTAAAATGAATAATGTTGTAATAAATAGTAGTAGGGTCTAATATTGGAGGTAACACTCAGAATTTCTGGAAGTTCGAGTGTTCAGGAGATTTTCGAAAAACTTGAAATTTGTCCAACTATATTAACATTTGATGTGACCAAATTTTTTTAGGAAGGAGGCGATGCGGACGGACAAAAAGGGTGACCTATTGTGGACCACATTGTACTCTAAAAAAGTGCATACCTAGAATTTCTGGAAGTTCGAGCTTTCAGGAAAAAACCTTAAATTTGACCAACTATATTAACATTTTCCAAGATTTGACCAAATTGTTTTTGGGAAAGAGTCGATGCGGGCGGACAAAAGTGGCCACTTGTTATGGACCACATAGTACTGTAAAAACGTGCATACTCAGAATTTCTGGAAGTTCGAGTTTTTACGAGATTTTCGAAAAACTTGAAATTTGTCCAACTTTATTAACATTTTCCAAGATGTGACCAAATTTTTTTAGGAAGGAGGCGATGCGGGCGGACAAAAAGGGAGACCTATTGTGGGCCACATTGTACTCTAAAAACGTGCATACTCAGAATTCCTGGAAGTTCGAATTTTCAGGAGATTTTCGAAATACTTTAAATTTGCCCAACTATATTAACATTTTTCGAACAAAATTTTTTTAGGAAGGTGGCGATGCGGGCGGACAAAAGTGGTGACTTATTATGGAGCACATTGTACTCTCAAAAAGTGCATACTTAGAATGTCTGGAAGCTCGAGTTTTCAGGAAAAAACCTTAAATTTGACCAACTATACTAACATTTACCAAGATTTGACCAAATTGTTTTTGGGAAAGAGTCGATGCGGGCGGACAAAAGTGGCCACCTATTATGGACCACATAGTACTGTAAAAACGTGCATACTCAGAATTTCTGGAAGTTCGAGTTTTCAGGAGATTTTCAAAAAACTTGAAATTTGTCCAACTTTATTAACATTTTCCAAGATGTGACCAAATTTTTTTAGGAAGGAGGCGATGCGGGCGGACAAAAAGGGTCACCTCTTATGGACCACAGAGTACTATAAAAACGTGCATACTCAGAATTTCTGGAAGTTCGAGTTTTCAGGAAATTTTCGAAAAACTTGAAATTTGTCCAACTATATTAACATTTTCCAAGATGTGACCAAATTTTTTTAGGAAGGAGGCGATGCGGGCGGACAAAAAGGGTGACCTATAGTGGACCACATTGTACTCTAAAAAAGTGCATACTTGGAATTTCTGGAAGTTCGAGCTTTCAGGAAAAAACCTTAAATTTGACCAACTATATTAACATTTTCCAAGATTTGACCAAATTGTTTTTGGGAAAGCGTCGATGCGGGCGGAGAAAAGTGGCCACCTATTATGGACCACATAGTACTGTAACAACGTGCATACTCAGAATTTCTGGAAGTTCGAGTGTTCAGGAGATTTTCGAAAAACTTGAAATTTGTCCAACTATATTAACATTTTCCAAGATGTGACCAAATTTTTTTAGGAAGGAGGCGATGCGGGCGGACAAAAAGGGTCACCTCTTATGGACCACAGAGTACTATAAAAACGTGCATACTCAGAATTTCTGGAAGTTCGAGTTTTCAGGAGATTTTCGAAAAACTTGAAATTTGTCCAACTATATTAACATTTTCCAAGATGTGACCAAATTTTTTTAGGAAGGAGGCGATGCGGGCGGACAAAAAGGGTGACCTATTGTGGACCACATTGTGCTCTAAAAACGTGCATACTCAGAATTCCTGGAAGTTCGAATTTTCAGGAGATTTTCGAAATACTTTAAATTTGCACAACTATATTAACATTTTTCGAACAAAATTTTTTTAGGAAGGTGGCGATGCGGGCGGATAAAAGTGGTGACTTATTATGGACCACATTGTACTCTAAAAAAGTGCATACTTAGAATGTCTGGAAGCTCGAGCTTTCAGGAAAAAACCTTAAATTTGACCAACTATATTAACATTTTCCAAGATTTGACCAAATTGTTTTTGGGAAAGCGTCGATGCGGGCGGAGAAAAGTGGCCACCTATTATGGACCACATAGTACTGTAAAAACGTGCATACTCAGAATTTCTGGAAGTTCGAGTTTTTACGAGATTTTCGAAAAACTTGAAATTTGTCCAACTTTATTAACATTTTCCAAGATGTGACCAAATTTTTTTAGGAAGGAGGCGATGCGGGCGGACAAAAAGGGTCACCTCTTATGGACCACAGAGTACTATAAAAACGTGCATACTCAGAATTTCTGGAAGTTCGAGTTTTCAGGAAATTTTCGAAAAACTTGAAATTTGTCCAACTATATTAACATTTTCCAAGATGTGACCAAATTTTTTTAGGAAGGAGGCGATGCGGGCGGACAAAAAGGGTGACCTATAGTGGACCACATTGAACTCTAAAAAAGTGCATACTTAGAATGTCTGGAAGCTCGAGTTTTCAGGAAAAAACCTTAAATTTGACCAACTATATTAACATTTTCCAAGATTTGACCAAATTGTTTTTGGGAAAGCGTCGATGCGGGCGGAGAAAAGTGGCCACCTATTATGGACCACATAGTACTGTAACAACGTGCATACTCAGAATTTCTGAAAGTTCGAGTGTTCAGGAGATTTTCGAAAAACTTGAAATTTGTCCAACTATATTAACATTTTCCAAGATGTGACCAAATTTTTTTAGGAAGGAGGCGATGCGGGCGGACAAAAAGGGTGACCTATTGTGGACCACATTGTACTCTAAAAAAGTGCATACTTAGAATTTCTGGAAGTTCGAGCTTTCAGGAAAAAACCTTAAATTTGACCAACTATATTAACATTTTCCAAGATTTGACCAAATTGTTTTTGGGAAAGAGTCGATGCGGGCGGAAAAAAGTGGTCACTTGTTATGGACCACATAGTACTGTAAAAACGTGCATACTCAGAATTTCTGGAAGTTCGAGTTTTTACGAGATTTTCGAAAAACTTAAAATTTGTCCAACTTTATTAACATTTTCCAAGATGTGACCAAATTTTTTTAGGAAGGAGGCGATGCGGACGGACAAAAAGGGTGACCTATTGTGGACCACATTGTACTCTAAAAACGTGCATACTCAGAATTCCTGGAAGTTCGAATTTTCAGGAGATTTTCGAAATACTTTAAATTTGGCCAACTATATTAACATTTTTCGAACAAAATTTTTTTAGGAAGGTGGCGATGCGGGCGGATAAAAGTGGTGACTTATTATGGACCACATTGTACTCTAAAAAAGTGCATACTTAGAATGTCTGGAAGCTCGAGCTTTCAGGAAAAAACCTTAAATTTGACCAACTATATTAACATTTTCCAAGATTTGACCAAATTGTTTTTGGGAAAGCGTCGATGCGGGCGGAGAAAAGTGGCCACCTATTATGGACCACATAGTACTGTAAAAACGTGCATACTCAGAATTTCTGGAAGTTCGAGTTTTTACGAGATTTTCGAAAAACTTGAAATTTGTCCAACTTTATTAACATTTTCCAAGATGTGACCAAATTTTTTTAGGAAGGAGGCGATGCGGGCGGACAAAAAGGGTCACCTCTTATGGACCACAGAGTACTATAAAAACGTGCATACTCAGAATTTCTGGAAGTTCGAGTTTTCAGGAAATTTTCGAAAAACTTGAAATTTGTCCAACTATATTAACATTTTCCAAGATGTGACCAAATTTTTTTAGGAAGGAGGCGATGCGGGTGGACAAAAAGGGTGACCTATAGTGGACCACATTGTACTCTAAAAAAGTGCATACTTGGAATTTCTGGAAGTTCGAGCTTTCAGGAAAAAACCTTAAATTTGACCAACTATATTAACATTTTCCAAGATTTGACCAAATTGTTTTTGGGAAAGCGTCGATGCGGGCGGAGAAAAGTGGCCACCTATTATGGACCACATAGTACTGTAACAACGTGCATACTCAGAATTTCTGGAAGTTCGAGTGTTCAGGAGATTTTCGAAAAACTTGAAATTTGTCCAACTATATTAACATTTTCCAAGATGTGACCAAATTTTTTTTAGGAAGGAGGCGATGCGGTCGGACAAAAAGGGTGACCTATTGTGGACCACATTGTACTCTAAAAAAGTGCATACTTAGAATGTCTGGAAGCTCGAGCTTTCAGGAAAAAACCTTAAATTTGACCAACTATATTAACATTTTCCAAGATTTGACCAAATTGTTTTTGGGAAAGCGTCGATGCGGGCGGAGAAAAGTGGCCACCTATTATGGACCACATAGTACTGTAAAAACGTGCATACTCAGAATTTCTGGAAGTTCGAGTTTTTACGAGATTTTCGAAAAACTTGAAATTTGTCCAACTTTATTAACATTTTCCAAGATGTGACCAAATTTTTTTAGGAAGGAGGCGATGCGGGCGGACAAAAAGGGTGACCTATAGTGGACCACATTGAACTCTAAAAAAGTGCATACTTGGAATTTCTGGAAGTTCGAGCTTTCAGGAAAAAACCTTAAATTTGACCAACTATATTAACATTTTCCAAGATTTGACCAAATTGTTTTTGGGAAAGCGACGATGCGGGCGGAGAAAAGTGGCCACCTATTATGGACCACATAGTACTGTAACAACGTGCATACTCAGAATTTCTGGAAGTTCGAGTTTTCAGGAAATTTTCGAAAAACTTGAAATTTGTCCAACTATATTAACATTTTCCATGATGTGACCAAATTTTTTTAGGAAGGAGGCGATGCGGGCGGACAAAAAGGGTGACCTATAGTGGACCACATTGTACTCTAAAAACGTGCATACTCAGAATTCCTGGAAGTTCGAATTTTCAAGAGATTTTCGAAATACTTTAAATTTGCCCAACTATATTAACATTTTTCGAACAAAATTTTTTTAGGAAGGTGGCGATGCGGGCGGACAAAAGTGGTGACTTATTATGGACCACATTGTACTCTAAAAAAGTGCATACTTAGAATGTCTGGAAGCTCGAGTTTTCAGGAAAAAACCTTAAATTTGACCAACTATATTAACATTTACCAAGATTTGACCAAATTGTTTTTGGGAAAGCGTCGATGCGGGCGGAGAAAAGTGGCCACCTATTATGGACCACATAGTACTGTAAAAACGTGCATACTCAGAATTTCTGGAAGTTCGAGTTTTTACGAGATTTTCGAAAAACTTGAAATTTGTCCAACTTTATTAACATTTTCCAAGATGTGACCAAATTTTTTTAGGAAGGAGGCGATGCGGGCGGACAAAAAGGGTGACCTATAGTGGACCACATTGTACTCTAAAAAAGTGCATACTTGGAATTCCTGGAAGTTCGAGCTTTCAGGAAAAAATCTTAAATTTGACCAACTATATTAACATTTTCCAAGATTTGACCAAATTGTTTTTGGGAAAGCGTCGATGCGGGCAGAGAAAAGTGGCCACCTATTATGGACCACATAGTACTGTAACAACGTGCATACTCAGAATTTCTGGAAGCTCGAGTGTTCAGGAGATTTTCGAAAAACTTGAAATTTGTCCAACTATATTAACATTTTCCAAGATGTGACCAAATTTTTTTAGGAAGGAGGCGATGCGGGCGGACAAAAAGGGTGACCTATTGTGGACCACATTGTATTCTAAAAAAGTGCATACCTAGAATTTCTGGAAGTTCGAGCTTTCAGGAAAAAACCTTAAATTTGACCAACTATATTAACATTTTCCAAGATTTGACCAAATTGTTTTTGGGAAAGAGTCGATGCGGGCGGACAGAAGTGGCCACTTGTTATGGACCACATAGTACTGTAAAAACGTGCATACTCAGAATTTCTGGAAGTTCGAGTTTTTACGAGATTTTCGAAAAACTTGAAATTTGTCCAACTTTATTAAAATTTTCCAAGATGTGACCAAATTTTTTTAGGAAGGAGGCGATGCGGGCGGACAAAAAGGGTGACCTATTGTGGACCACATTGAACTCTAAAAAAGTGCATACTTGGAATTTCTGGAAGTTCGAGCTTTCAGGAAAAAACCTTAAATTTGACCAACTATATTAACATTTTCCAAGATTTGACCAAATTGTTTTTGGGAAAGCGTCGATGCGGGCGGAGAAAAGTGGCCACCTATTATGGACCACATAGTACTGTAACAACGTGCATACTCAGAATTTCTGGAAGTTCGAGTGTTCAGGAGATTTTCGAAAAACTTGAAATTTGTCCAACTATATTAACATTTTCCAAGATGTGACCAAATTTTTTTAGGAAGGAGGCGATGCGGGCGGACAAAAAGGGTGACCTATTGTGGACCACATTGTACTCTAAAAAAGTGCATACTTAGAATTTCTGGAAGTTCGAGCTTTCAGGAAAAAACCTTAAATTTGACCAACTATATTAACATTTTCCAAGATTTGACCAAATTGTTTTTGGGAAAGCGTCGATGCGGGCGGAGAAAAGTGGCCACCTATTATGGACCACATAGTACTGTAAAAACGTGCATACTCAGAATTTCTGGAAGTTCGAGTTTTTACGAGATTTTCGAAAAACTTGAAATTTGTCCAACTTTATTAACATTTTCCAAGATGTGACCAAATTTTTTTAGGAAGGAGGCGATGCGGGCGGACAAAAAGGGTGACCTATAGTGGACCACATTGAACTCTAAAAAAGTGCATACTTGGAATTTCTGGAAGATCGAGCTTTCAGGAAAAACCCTTAAATTTGACCAACTATATTAACATTTTCCAAGATTTGACCAAATTGTTTTTGGGAAAGCGTCGATGCGGGCGGAGAAAAGTGGCCACCTATTATGGACCACATAGTACTGTAACAACGTGCATACTCAGAATTTCTGGAAGTTCGAGTTTTCAGGAAATTTTCGAAAAACTTGAAATTTGTCCAACTATATTAACATTTTCCAAGATGTGACCAAATTTTTTTAGGAAGGAGGCGATGCGGGCGGACAAAAAGGGTGACCTATAGTGGACCACATTGTACTCTAAAAAAGTGCATACTTGGAATTTCTGGAAGTTCGAGCTTTCAGGAAAAAACCTTAAATTTGACCAACTATATTAACATTTTCCAAGATTTGACCAAATTATTTTTGGGAAAGCGTCGATGCGGGCGGAGAAAAGTGGCCACCTATTATGGACCACATAGTACTGTAACAACGTGCATACTCAGAATTTCTGGAAGTTCGAGTGTTCAGGAGATTTTCGAAAAACTTGAAATTTGTCCAACTATATTAACATTTTCCAAGATGTGACCAAATTTTTTTAGGAAGGAGGCGATGCGGGCGGACAAAAAGGGTGACCTATTGTGGACCACATTGTACTCTAAAAAAGTGCATACTTAGAATTTCTGGAAGTTCGAGCTTTCAGGAAAAAACCTTAAATTTGACCAACTATATTAACATTTTCCAAGATTTGACCAAATTGTTTTTGGGAAAGAGTCGATGCGGGCGGAAAAAAGTGGCCACTTGTTATGGACCACATAGTACTGTAAAAACGTGCATACTCAGAATTTCTGGAAGTTCGAGTTTTTACGAGATTTTCGAAAAACTTGAAATTTGTCCAACTTTATTAACATTTTCCAAGATGTGACCAAATTTTTTTAGGAAGGAGGCGATGCGGGCGGACAAAAAGGGTGACCTATTGTGGACCACATTGTACTCTAAAAACGTGCATACTCAAAATTCCTGGAAGTTCGAATTTTCAGGAGATTTTCGAAATACTTTAAATTTGCCCAACTATATTAACATTTTTCGAACAAAATTTTTTTAGGAAGGTGGCGATGCGGGCGGACAAAAGTGGTGACTTATTATGGACCACATTGTACTCTCAAAAAGTGCATACTTAGAATGTCTGGAAGCTCGAGTTTTCAGGAAAAAACCTTAAATTTGACCAACCATACTAACATTTACCAAGATTTGACCAAATTGTTTTTGGGAAAGAGTCGATGCGGGCGGACAAAAGTGGCCACCTATTATGGACCACATAGTACTGTAAAAACGTGCATACTCAGAATTTCTGGAAGTTCGAGTTTTTAGGAGATTTTCGAAAAACTTGAAATTTGTCCAACTTTATTAACATTTTCCAAGATGTGACCAAATTTTTTTAGGAAGGAGGCGATGCGGGCGGACAAAAAGGTTCACCTCTTATGGACCACAGAGTACTATAAAAACGTGCATACTCAGAATTTCTGGAAGTTCGAGTTTTCAGGAAATTTTCGAAAAACTTGAAATTTGTCCAACTATATTAACATTTTCCAAGATGTGACCAAATTTTTTTAGGAAGGAGGCGATGCGGGCGGACAAAAAGGGTGACCTATAGTGGACCACATTGTACTCTAAAAAAGTGCATACTTGGAATTTCTGGAAGTTCGAGCTTTCAGGAAAAAACCTTAAATTTGACCAACTATATTAACATTTTCCAAGATTTGACCAAATTGTTTTTGGGAAAGCGTCGATGCGGGCGGAGAAAAGTGGCCACCTATTATGGACCACATAGTACTGTAACAACGTGCATACTCAGAATTTCTGGAAGTTCGAGTGTTCAGGAGATTTTCGAAAAACTTGAAATTTGTCCAACTATATTAACATTTTCCAAGATGTGACCAAATTTTTTTAGGAAGGAGGCGATGCGGGCGGACAAAAAGGGTCACCTCTTATGGACCACAGAGTACTATAAAAACGTGCATACTCAGAATTTCTGGAAGTTCGAGTTTTCAGGAGATTTTCGAAAAACTTGAAATTTGTCCAAATATATTAACATTTTCCAAGATGTGACCAAATTTTTTTAGGAAGGAGGCGATGCGGGCGGACAAAAAGGGTGACCTATTGTGGACCACATTGTACTCTAAAAAAGTGCATACTTAGAATTTCTGGAAGTTCGAGCTTTCAGGAAAAAACCTTAAATTTGACCAACTATATTAACATTTTCCAAGATTTGACCAAATTGTTTTTGGGAAAGAGTCGATGCGGGCGGACAAAAGTGGCCACTTGTTATGGACCACATAGTACTGTAAAAACGTGCATACTCAGAATTTCTGGAAGTTCGAGTTTTTACGAGATTTTCGAAAAACTTGAAATTTGTCCAACTTTATTAACATTTTCCAAGATGTGACCAAATTTTTTTAGGAAGGAGGCGATGCGGGCGCACAATAAGGGTCACCTATTGTGGACGACATTGTACTCTAAAAACGTGCATACTCAGAATTCCTGGAAGTTCGAATTTTCAGGAGATTTTCGAAATACTTTAAATTTGCACAGCTATATTAACATTTTTCGAACAAAATTTTTTTAGGAAGGTGGCGATGCGGGCGGACAAAAGTGGTGACTTATTATGGACAACATTGTACTCTAAAAAAGTGCATACTTAGAATGTCTGGAAGCTCGAGTTTTCAGGAAAAAACCTTAAATTTGACCAACTATATTAACATTTTCCAAGATTTGACCAAATTGTTTTTGGGAAAGAGTCGATGCGGGCGGAGAAAAGTGGCCACCTATTATGGACCACATAGTACTGTAACAACGTGCATACTCAGAATTTCTGGAAGTTCGAGTGTTCAGGAGATTTTCGAAAAACTTGAAATTTGTCCAAATATATTAACATTTTCCAAGATGTGACCAAATTTTTTTAGTAAGGAGGCGATGCGGGCGGACAAAAAGGGTGACCTATTGTGGACCACATTGTACTCTAAAAAAGTGCATACTTTGAATTTCTGGAAGTTCGAGCTTTCAGGAAAAAACCTTAAATTTGACCAACTATATTAACATTTTCCAAGATTTGACCAAATTGTTTTTGGGAAAGAGTCGATGCGGGCGGACAAAAGTGGCCACTTGTTATGGACCACATAGTACTGTAAAAACGTGCATACTCAGAATTTCTGGAAGTTCGAGTTTTTACGAGATTTTCGAAAAACTTGAAATTTGTCCAACTTTATTAACATTTTCCAAGATGTGACCAAATTTTTTTAGGAAGGAGGCGATGCGGGCGGACAAAAAGGGTGACCTATTGTGGACCACATTGTACTCTAAAAACGTGCATACTCAGAATTCCTGGAAGTTCGAATTTTCAGGAGATTTTCGAAATACTTTAAATTTGCCCAACGATGTTAAAATTTTTCGAACAAAATTTTTTTAGGAAGGTGGCGATGCGGGCGGACAAAAGTGGTGACTTATTATGGACCACATTGTACTCTAAAAAAGTGCATACTTAGAATGTCTGGAAGCTCGAGTTTTCAGGAAAAAACCTTAAATTTGACCAACTATACTAACATTTATTAAGATTTGACCAAATTGTTTTTGGGAAAGAGTCGATGCGGGCGGAGAAAAATGGCCACCTATTATGGACCACATAGTACTGTAACAACGTGCATACTCAGAATTTCTGGAAGTTCGAGTGTTCAGGAGATTTTCGAAAAACTTGAAATTTGTCCAACTATATTAACATTTTCCAAGATGTGACCAAATTTTTTTAGGAAGGAGGCGATGCGGGCGGACAAAAAGGGTGACCTATAGTGGACCACATTGTACTCTAAAAAAGTGCATACTTGGAATTTCTGGAAGTTCGAGCTTTCAGGAAAAAACCTTAAATTTGACCAACTATATTAACATTTTCCAAGATTTGACCAAATTATTTTTGGGAAAGCGTCGATGCGGGCGGAGAAGAGTGGCCACCTATTATGGACCACATAGTACTGTAACAACGTGGATACTCAGAATTTCTGGAAGTTCGAGTGTTCAGGAGATTTTCGAAAAACTTGAAATTTGTCCAACTATATTAACATTTTCCAAGATGTGACCAAATTTTTTTAGGAAGGAGGCGATGCGGGCGGACAAAAAGGGTGACCTATTGTGGACCACATTGTACTCTAAAAAAGTGCATACTTAGAATTTCTGGAAGTTCGAGCTTTCAGGAAAAAACCTTAAATTTGACCAACTATATTAACATTTTCCAAGATTTGACCAAATTGTTTTTGGGAAAGAGTCGATGCGGGCGGAAAAAAGTGGCCACCTATTATGGACCACATAGTACTGTAACAACGTGCATACTCAGAATTTCTGGAAGTTCGAGTGTTCAGGAGATTTTCGAAAAACTTGAAATTTGTCCAACTTTATTAACATTTTCCAAGATGTGACCAAATTTTTTTAGGAAGGAGGCGATGCGGGCGGACAAAAAGGGTGACCTATTGTGGACCACATTGTACTCTAAAAACGTGCATACTCAGAATTCCTGGAAGTTCGAATTTTCAGGAGATTTTCGAAATACTTTAAATTTGCCCAACTATATTAACATTTTTCGAACAAAATTTTTTTAGGAAGGTGGCGATGCGGGCGGACAAAAGTGGTGACTTATTATGGACCACATTGTACTCTCAAAAAGTGCATACTTAGAATGTCTGGAAGCTCGAGTTTTCAGGAAAAAACCTTAAGTTTGACCAACTATACTAACATTTACCAAGATTTGACCAAATTGTTTTTGGGAAAGAGTCGATGCGGGCGGACAAAAGTGGCCACCTATTATGGACCACATAGTACTGTAAAAACGTGCATACTCAGAATTTCTGGAAGTTCGAGCTTTCAGGAAAAAACCTTAAATTTGACCAACTATATTAACATTTTCCAAGATTTGACCAAATTGTTTTTGGGAAAGCGTCGATGCGGGCGGAGAAAAATGGCCACCTATTATGGACCACATAGTACTGTAACAACGTGCATACTCAGAATTTCTGGAAGTTCGAGTGTTCAGGAGATTTTCGAAAAACTTGAAATTTGTCCAACTATATTAACATTTTCCAAGATGTGACCAAATTTTTTTAGGAAGGAGGCGATGCGGGCGGACAAAAAGGGTGACCTATTGTGGACCACATTGTACTCTAAAAAAGTGCATACTTAGAATTTCTGGAAGTTCGAGCTTTCAGGAAAAAACCTTAAATTTGACCAACTATATTAACATTTTCCAAGATTTGACCAAATTGTTTTTGGGAAAGAGTCGATGCGGGCGGAAAAAAGTGGCCACTTGTTATGGACCACATATTACTGTAAAAACGTGCATACTCAGAATTTCTGGAAGTTCGAGTTTTTACGAGATTTTCGAAAAACTTGAAATTTGTCCAACTTTATTAACATTTTCCAAGATGTGACCAAATTTTTTTAGGAAGGAGGCGATGCGGGCGGACAAAAAGGGTGACCTATTGTGGACCACATTGTACTCTAAAAAAGTGCATACTTAGAATTTCTGGAAGTTCGAGCTTTCAGGAAAAAACCTTAAATTTGACCAACTATATTAACATTTTCCAAGATTTGACCAAATTGTTTTTGGGAAAGAGTCGATGCGGGCGGAAAAAAGTGGCCACTTGTTATGGACCACATAGTACTGTAAAAACGTGCATACTCAGAATTTCTGGAAGTTCGAGTTTTTACGAGATTTTCGAAAAACTTGAAATTTGTCCAACTTTATTAACATTTTCCAAGATGTGACCAAATTTTTTTAGGAAGGAGGCGATGCGGGCGGACAAAAAGGGTGACCTATTGTGGACCACATTGTACTCTAAAAACGTGCATACTCAGAATTCCTGGAAGTTCGAATTTTCAGGAGATTTTCGAAATACTTTAAATTTGCCCAACTATATTAACATTTTTCGAACAAAATTTTTTTAGGAAGGTGGCGATGCGGGCGGACAAAAGTGGTGACTTATTATGGACCACATTGTACTCTCAAAAAGTGCATACTTAGAATGTCTGGAAGCTCGAGTTTTCAGGAAAAAACCTTAAGTTTGACCAACTATACTAACATTTACCAAGATTTGACCAAATTGTTTTTGGGAAAGAGTCGATGCGGGCGGACAAAAGTGGCCACCTATTATGGACCACATAGTACTGTAAAAACGTGCATACTCAGAATTTCTGGAAGTTCGAGCTTTCAGGAAAAAACCTTAAATTTGACCAACTATATTAACATTTTCCAAGATTTGACCAAATTGTTTTTGGGAAAGCGTCGATGCGGGCGGAGAAAAATGGCCACCTATTATGGACCACATAGTACTGTAACAACGTGCATACTCAGAATTTCTGGAAGTTCGAGTGTTCAGGAGATTTTCGAAAAACTTGAAATTTGTCCAACTATATTAACATTTTCCAAGATGTGACCAAATTTTTTTAGGAAGGAGGCGATGCGGGCGGACAAAAAGGGTGACCTATTGTGGACCACATTGTACTCCAAAAAAGTGCATACTTAGAATTTCTGGAAGTTCGAGCTTTCAGGAAAAAACCTTAAATTTGACCAACTATATTAACATTTTCCAAGATTTGACCAAATTGTTTTTGGGAAAGAGTCGATGCGGGCGGAAAAAAGTGGCCACTTGTTATGGACCACATATTACTGTAAAAACGTGCATACTCAGAATTTCTGGAAGTTCGAGTTTTTACGAGATTTTCGAAAAACTTGAAATTTGTCCAACTTTATTAACATTTTCCAAGATGTGACCAAATTTTTTTAGGAAGGAGGCGATGCGGGCGGACAAAAAGGGTGACCTATAGTGGACCACATTGTACTCTAAAAAAGTGCATACTTGGAATTCCTGGAAGTTCGAGCTTTCAGGAAAAAATCTTAAATTTGACTAACTATATTAACATTTTCCAAGATTTGACCAAATTGTTTTTGGGAAAGCGTCGATGCGGGCAGAGAAAAGTGGCCACCTATTATGGACCACATAGTACTGTAACAACGTGCATACTCAGAATTTCTGGAAGCTCGAGTGTTCAGGAGATTTTCGAAAAACTTGAAATTTGTCCAACTATATTAACATTTTCCAAGATGTGACCAAATTTTTTTAGGAAGGAGGCGATGCGGGCGGACAAAAAGGGTGACCTATTGTGGACCACATTGTATTCTAAAAAAGTGCATACCTAGAATTTCTGGAAGTTCGAGCTTTCAGGAAAAAACCTTAAATTTGACCAACTATATTAACATTTTCCAAGATTTGACCAAATTGTTTTTGGGAAAGAGTCGATGCGGGCGGACAGAAGTGGCCACTTGTTATGGACCACATAGTACTGTAAAAACGTGCATACTCAGAATTTCTGGAAGTTCGAGTTTTTACGAGATTTTCGAAAAACTTGAAATTTGTCCAACTTTATTAAAATTTTCCAAGATGTGACCAAATTTTTTTAGGAAGTAGGCGATGCGGGCGGACAAAAAGGGTGACCTATTGTGGACCACATTGTACTCTAAAAACGTGCATACTCAGAATTCCTGGAAGCTCGAATTTTCAGGAGATTTTCGAAATACTTTAAATTTGCCCAACTATATTAACATTTTTCGAACAAAATTTTTTTAGGAAGGTGGCGATGCGGGCGGACAAAAGTGGTGACTTATTATGGGCCACATTGTACTCTCAAAAAGTGCATACTTAGAATGTCTGGAAGCTCGAGTTTTCAGGAAAAAACCTTAAATTTGACCAACTATACTAACATTTACCAAGATTTGACCAAATTGTTTTTGGGAAAGAGTCGATGCGGGCGGACAGAAGTGGCCACTTGTTATGGACCACATAGTACTGTAAAAACGTGCATACTCAGAATTTCTGGAAGTTCGAGTTTTTACGAGATTTTCGAAAAACTTGAAATTTGTCCAACTTTATTAACATTTTCCAAGATGTGACCAAATTTTTTTAGGAAGGAGGCGATGCGGGCGGACAAAAAGGGTGACCTATTGTGGACCACATTGTACTCTAAAAACGTGCATACTCAGAATTCCTGGAAGTTCGAATTTTCAGGAGATTTTCGAAATACTTTAAATTTGCCCAACTATATTAACATTTTTCGAACAAAATTTTTTTAGGAAGGTGGCGATGCGGGCGGACAAAAGTGGTGACTTATTATGGACCACATTGTACTCTCAAAAAGTGCATACTTAGAATGTCTGGAAGCTCGAGTTTTCAGGAAAAAACCTTAAGTTTGACCAACTATACTAACATTTACCAAGATTTGACCAAATTGTTTTTGGGAAAGAGTCGATGCGGGCGGACAAAAGTGGCCACCTATTATGGACCACATAGTACTGTAAAAACGTGCATACTCAGAATTTCTGGAAGTTCGAGCTTTCAGGAAAAAACCTTAAATTTGACCAACTATATTAACATTTTCCAAGATTTGACCAAATTGTTTTTGGGAAAGCGTCGATGCGGGCGGAGAAAAATGGCCACCTATTATGGACCACATAGTACTGTAACAACGTGCATACTCAGAATTTCTGGAAGTTCGAGTGTTCAGGAGATTTTCGAAAAACTTGAAATTTGTCCAACTATATTAACATTTTCCAAGATGTGACCAAATTTTTTTAGGAAGGAGGCGATGCGGGCGGACAAAAAGGGTGACCTATTGTGGACCACATTGTACTCTAAAAAAGTGCATACTTAGAATTTCTGGAAGTTCGAGCTTTCAGGAAAAAACCTTAAATTTGACCAACTATATTAACATTTTCCAAGATTTGACCAAATTGTTTTTGGGAAAGAGTCGATGCGGGCGGAAAAAAGTGGCCACTTGTTATGGACCACATATTACTGTAAAAACGTGCATACTCAGAATTTCTGGAAGTTCGAGTTTTTACGAGATTTTCGAAAAACTTGAAATTTGTCCAACTTTATTAACATTTTCCAAGATGTGACCAAATTTTTTTAGGAAGGAGGCGATGCGGGCGGACAAAAAGGGTGACCTATTGTGGACCACATTGTACTCTAAAAAAGTGCATACTTAGAATTTCTGGAAGTTCGAGCTTTCAGGAAAAAACCTTAAATTTGACCAACTATATTAACATTTTCCAAGATTTGACCAAATTGTTTTTGGGAAAGAGTCGATGCGGGCGGAAAAAAGTGGCCACTTGTTATGGACCACATAGTACTGTAAAAACGTGCATACTCAGAATTTCTGGAAGTTCGAGTTTTTACGAGATTTTCGAAAAACTTGAAATATGTCGAACTTTATTAAAATTTTCCAAGATGTGACCAAATTTTTTTAGGAAGGAGGCGATGCGGGCGGACAAAAAGGGTGACCTATTGTGGACCACATTCTACTCTAAAAACGTGCATACTCAGAATTCCTGGAAGTTCGAATTTTCAGGAGATTTTCGAAATACTTTAAATTTGCCTAACTATATTAACATTTTTCGAACAAAATTTTTTTAGGAAGGTGGCGATGCGGGCGGACAAAAGTGGTGACTTATTATGGACCACATTGTACTCTAAAAAAGTGCATACTTAGAATGTCTGGAAGCTCGAGTTTTCAGGAAAAAACCTTAAATTTGAACAACTATACTAACATTTACCAAGATTTGACCAAATTGTTTTTGGGAAAGAGTCGATTCGGGCGGACAAAAGTGGCCACCTATTATGGACCACATAGTACTGTAAAAACGTGCATACTCAGAATTTCTGGAAGTTCGAGTTTTTAGGAGATTTTCGAAAAACTTGAAATTTGTCCAACTTTATTAACATTTTCCAAGATGTGACCAAATTTTTTTAGGAAGGAGGCGATGCGGGCGGACAAAAAGGGTCACCTCTTATGGAGCTCAGAGTACTATAAAAACGTGCATACTCAGAATTTCTGGAAGTTCGAGTTTTCAGGAAATTTTCGAAAAACTTGAAATTTGTCCAACTATATTAACATTTTCCAAGATGTGACCAAATTTTTTTAGGAAGGAGGCGATGCGGGCGGACAAAAAGGGAGACCTATAGTGGACCACATTGTACTCTAAAAAAGTGGATACTTGGAATTTCTGGAAGTTCGAGCTTTCAGGAAAAAACCTTAAATTTGACCAACTATATTAACATTTTCCAAGATTTGACCAAATTGTTTATGGGAAAGCGTCGATGCGGGCGGAGAAAAATGGCCACCTATTATGGACCACATAGTACTGTAACAACATGCATACTCAGAATTTCTGGAAGTTCGAGTGTTCAGGAGATTTTCGAAAAACTTGAAATTTGTCCAACTATATTAACATTTTCCAAGATGTGACCAAATTTTTTTAGGAAGGAGGCGATGCGGGCGGACAAAAAGGGTGACCTATTGTGGACCACATTGTACTCTAAAAAAGTGCATACTTAGAATTTCTGGAAGTTCGAGCTTTCAGGAAAAAACCTTAAATTTGACCAACTATATTAACATTTTCCAAGATTTGACCAAATTGTTTTTGGGAAAGAGTCGATGCGGGCGGAAAAAAGTGGCCACTTGTTATGGACCACATAGTACTGTAAAAACGTGCATACTCAGAATTTCTGGAAGTTCGAGTTTTTACGAGATTTTCGAAAAACTTGAAATTTGTCCAACTTTATTAAAATTTTCCAGGATGTGACCAAATTTTTTTAGGAAGGAGGCGATGCGGGCGGACAAAAAGGGTGACCTATTGTGGACCATATTGTACTCTAAAAACGTGCATACTCAGAATTTCTGGAAGTTCGAGTGTTCAGGAGATTTTCGAAAAACTTGAAATTTGTCCAACTATATTAACATTTTCCAAGATGTGACCAAATTTTTTTAGGAAGGAGGCGATGCGGGCGGACAAAAAGGGTGACCTATTGTGGACCACATTGTACTCTAAAAAAGTGCATACTTAGAATTTCTGGAAGTTCGAGCTTTCAGGAAAAAACCTTAAATTTGACCAACTATATTAACATTTTCCAAGATTTGACCAAATTGTTTTTGGGAAAGAGTCGATGCGGGCGGAAAAAAGTGGCCACTAGTTATGGACCACATAGTACTGTAAAAACGTGCATACTCAGAATTTCTGGAAGTTCGAGTTTTTACGAGATTTTCGAAAAACTTGAAATTTGTCCAACTTTATTAACATTTTCCAAGATGTGACCAAATTTTTTTAGGAAGCAGGCGATGCGGGCGGACAAAAAGGGTGACATATTGTGGACCACATTGTACTCTAAAAACGTGCATACTCAGAATTCCTGGAAGTTCGAATTTTCAGGAGATTTTCGAAATACTTTAAATTTGCCCAACTATATTAAAATTTTTCGAACAAAATTTTTTTAGGAAGGTGGCGATGCGGGCGGACAAAAGTGGTGACTTATTATGGACCACATTGTACTCTAAAAAAGTGCATACTTAGAATGTCTGGAAGCTCGAGTTTTCAGGAAAAAACCTTAAATTTGAACAACTATACTAACATTTACCAAGATTTGACCAAATTGTTTTTGGGAAAGAGTCGATTCGGGCGGACAAAAGTGGCCACCTATTATGGACCACATAGTACTGTAAAAACGTGCATACTCAGAATTTCTGGAAGTTCGAGTTTTTAGGAGATTTTCGAAAAACTTGAAATTTGTCCAACTTTATTAACATTTTCCAAGATGTGACCAAATTTTTTTAGGAAGGAGGCGATGCGGGCGGACAAAAAGGGTCACCTCTTATGGAGCACAGAGTACTATAAAAACGTGCATACTCAGAATTTCTGGAAGTTCGAGTTTTCAGGAAATTTTCGAAAAACTTAAAATTTGTCCAACTATATTAACATTTTCCAAGATGTGACCAAATTTTTTTAGGAAGGAGGCGATGCGGGCGGACAAAAAGGGAGACCTATAGTGGACCACATTGTACTCTAAAAAAGTGGATACTTGGAATTTCTGGAAGTTCGAGCTTTCAGGAAAAAACCTTAAATTTGACCAACTATATTAACATTTTCCAAGATTTGACCAAATTGTTTTTGGGAAAGCGTCGATGCGGGCGGAGAAAAATGGCCACCTATTATGGACCACATAGTACTGTAACAACATGCATACTCAGAATTTCTGGAAGTTCGAGTGTTCAGGAGATTTTCGAAAAACTTGAAATTTGTCCAACTATATTAACATTTTCCAAGATGTGACCAAATTTTTTTAGGAAGGAGGCGATGCGGGCGGACAAAAAGGGTGACCTATTGTGGACCACATTGTACTCTAAAAAAGTGCATACTTAGAATTTCTGGAAGTTCGAGCTTTCAGGAAAAAACCTTAAATTTGACCAACTATATTAACATTTTCCAAGATTTGTCCAAATTGTTTTTGGGAAAGAGTCGATGCGGGCGGAAAAAAGTGGCCACTTGTTATGGACCACATAGTACTGTAAAAACGTGCATACTCAGAATTTCTGGAAGTTCGAGTTTTTACGAGATTTTCGAAAAACTTGAAATTTGTCCAACTTTATTAAAATTTTCCAGGATGTGACCAAATTTTTTTAGGAAGGAGGCGATGCGGGCGGACAAAAAGGGTGACCTATTGTGGACCATATTGTACTCTAAAAACGTGCATACTCAGAATTTCTGGAAGTTCGAGTGTTCAGGAGATTTTCGAAAAACTTGAAATTTGTCCAACTATATTAACATTTTCCAAGATGTGACCAAATTTTTTTAGGAAGGAGGCGATGCGGGCGGACAAAAAGGGTGACCTATTGTGGACCACATTGTACTCTAAAAAAGTGCATACTTAGAATTTCTGGAAGTTCGAGCTTTCAGGAAAAAACCTTAAATTTGACCAACTATATTAACATTTTCCAAGATTTGACCAAATTGTTTTTGGGAAAGAGTCGATGCGGGCGGAAAAAAGTGGCCACTAGTTATGGACCACATAGTACTGTAAAAACGTGCATACTCAGAATTTCTGGAAGTTCGAGTTTTTACGAGATTTTCGAAAAACTTGAAATTTGTCCAACTTTATTAACATTTTCCAAGATGTGACCAAATTTTTTTAGGAAGCAGGCGATGCGGGCGGACAAAAAGGGTGACATATTGTGGACCACATTGTACTCTAAAAACGTGCATACTCAGAATTCCTGGAAGTTCGAATTTTCAGGAGATTTTCGAAATACTTTAAATTTGCCCAACTATATTAACATTTTTCGAACAAAATTTTTTTAGGAAGGTGGCGATGCGGGCGGACAAAAGTGGTGACTTATTATGGACCACATTGTACTCTAAAAAAGTGCATACTTAGAATGTCTGGAAGCTCGAGTTTTCAGGAAAAAACCTTAAATTTGACCAACTATATTAACATTTACCAAGATTTGACCAAATTGTTTTTGGGAAAGCGTCGATGCGGGCGGAGAAAAGTGGCCACCTATTATGGACCACATAGTACTGTAAAAACGTGCATACTCAGAATTTCTGGAAGTTCGAGTTTTTACGAGATTTTCGAAAAACTTGAAATTTGTCCAACTTTATTAACATTTTCCAAGATGTGACCAAATTTTTTTAGGAAGGAGGCGATGCGGGCGGACAAAAAGGGTGACCTATAGTGGACCACATTGTACTCTAAAAAAGTGCATACTTGGAATTCCTGGAAGTTCGAGCTTTCAGGAAAAAATCTTAAATTTGACTAACTATATTAACATTTTCCAAGATTTGACCAAATTGTTTTTGGGAAAGCGTCGATGCGGGCAGAGAAAAGTGGCCACCTATTATGGACCACATAGTACTGTAACAACGTGCATACTCAGAATTTCTGGAAGCTCGAGTGTTCAGGAGATTTTCGAAAAACTTGAAATTTGTCCAACTATATTAACATTTTCCAAGATGTGACCAAATTTTTTTAGGAAGGAGGCGATGCGGGCGGACAAAAAGGGTGACCTATTGTGGACCACATTGTATTCTAAAAAAGTGCATACCTAGAATTTCTGGAAGTTCGAGCTTTCAGGAAAAAACCTTAAATTTGACCAACTATATTAACATTTTCCAAGATTTGACCAAATTGTTTTTGGGAAAGAGTCGATGCGGGCGGACAGAAGTGGCCACTTGTTATGGACCACATAGTACTGTAAAAACGTGCATACTCAGAATTTCTGGAAGTTCGAGTTTTTACGAGATTTTCGAACAACTTGAAATTTGTCCAACTTTATTAAAATTTTCCAAGATGTGACCAAATTTTTTTAGGAAGTAGGCGATGCGGGCGGACAAAAAGGGTGACCTATTGTGGACCACATTGTACTCTAAAAACGTGCATACTCAGAATTCCTGGAAGCTCGAATTTTCAGGAGATTTTCGAAATACTTTAAATTTGCCCAACTATATTAACATTTTTCGAACAAAATTTTTTTAGGAAGGTGGCGATGCGGGCGGACAAAAGTGGTGACTTATTATGGGCCACATTGTACTCTCAAAAAGTGCATACTTAGAATGTCTGGAAGCTCGAGTTTTCAGGAAAAAACCTTAAATTTGACCAACTATACTAACATTTACCAAGATTTGACCAAATTGTTTTTGGGAAAGAGTCGATGCGGGCGGACAGAAGTGGCCACTTGTTATGGACCACATAGTACTGTAAAAACGTGCATACTCAGAATTTCTGGAAGTTCGAGTTTTTACGAGATTTTCGAAAAACTTGAAATTTGTCCAACTTTATTAACATTTTCCAAGCTGTGACCAAATTTTTTTAGGAAGGAGGCGATGCGGGCGGACAAAAAGGGTCACCTCTTATGGACCACAGAGTACTATAAAAACGTGCATATTCAGAATTTCTGGAAGTTCGAGTTTTCAGGAAATTTTCGAAAAACTTGAAATTTGTCCAACTATATTAACATTTTCCAAGATGTGACCAAATTTTTTTAAGAAGGAGGCGATGCGGGCGGACAAAAAGGGTGACCTATTGTGGACCACATTGTACTCTAAAAACGTGCATACTCAGAATTCCTGGAAGTTCGAATTTTCAGGAGATTTTCGAAATACTTTAAATTTGCACAACTATATTAACATTTTTCGAACAAAATTTTTTTAGGAAGGTGGCGATGCGGGCGGACAAAAGTGGTGACTTATTATGGACAACATTGTACTCTAAAAAAGTGCATACTTAGAATGTCTGGAAGCTCGAGTTTTCAGGAAAAAAAGTTAAATTTGACCAACTATATTAACATTTACCAAGATTTGACCAAATTGTTTTTGGGAAAGAGTCGATGCGGGCGGAAAAAAGTGGCCACCTATTATGGACCACATAGTACTGTAACAACGTGCATACTCAGAATTTCTGGAAGTTCGAGTGTTCAGGAGATTTTCGAAAAACTTGAAATTTGTCCAACTATATTAACATTTTCCAAGATGTGACCAAATTTTTTTAAGAAGGAGGCGATGCGGGCGGACAAAAAGGGTGACCTATTGTGGACCACATTGTACTCTAAAAACGTGCATACTCAGAATTCCTGGAAGTTCGAATTTTCAGGAGATTTTCGAAATACTTTAAATTTGCCCAACTATATTAACATTTTTCGAACAAAATTTTTTTAGGAAGGTGGCGATGCGGGCGGACAAAAGTGGTGACTTATTATGGGCCACATTGTACTCTCAAAAAGTGCATACTTAGAATGTCTGGAAGCTCGAGTTTTCAGGAAAAAACCTTAAATTTGACCAACTATATTAACATTTACCAAGATTTGACCAAATTGTTTTTGGGAAAGAGTCGATGCGGGCGGAGAAAAGTGGCCACCTATTATGGACCACATAGTACTGTAACAACGTGCATACTCAGAATTTCTGGAAGTTCGAGTGTTCAGGAGATTTTCGAAAAACTTGAAATTTGTCCAAATATATTAACATTTTCCAAGATGTGACCAAATTTTTTTAGTAAGGAGGCGATGCGGGCGGACAACAAGGGTCACCTCTTATGGACCACATAGTACTGTAAAAACGTGCATACTCAGAATTTCTGGAAGTTCGAGTTTTTACGAGATTTTCGAAAAACTTGAAATTTGACCAACTTTATTAACATTTTCCAAGATGTGACCAAATTTTTTTAGGAAGGAGGCGATGCGGGCGGACAAAAAGGGTGACCTATTGTGGACCACATTGTACTCTAAAAACGTGCATACTCAGAATTCCTGGAAGTTCGAATTTTCAGGAGATTTTCGAAATACTTTAAATTTGCCCAACTATATTAACATTTTTCGAACAAAATTTTTTTAGGAAGGTGGCGATGCGGGCGGACAAAAGTGGTGACCTATACTGGACCACATTGTACTCTAAAAAAGTGGATACTTGGAATTTCTGGAAGTTCGAGCTTTCAGGAAAAAACCTTAAATTTGACCAACTATATTAACATTTTCCAAGATTTGACCAAATTGTTTTTGGGAAAGCGTCGATGCGGGCGGAGAAAAATGGCCACCTATTATGGACCACATAGTACTGTAACAACGTGCATACTCAGAATTTCTGGAAGTTCGAGTTTTTACGAGATTTTCGAAAAACTTGAAATTTGTCCAACTTTATTAACATTTTCCAAGATGTGACCAAATTTTTTTAGTAAGGAGGCGATGCGGGCGGACAAAATGGGTGACCTATTGTGGACCACATTGTACTCTAAAAAAGTGCATACTTAGAATTTCTGGAAGTTCGAGCTTTCAGGAAAAAACCTTAAATTTGACCAACTATATTAACATTTTCCAAGATTTGACCAAATTGTTTTTGGGAAAGAGTCGATGCGGGCGGACAAAAGTGGCCACTTGTAATGGACCACATAGTACTGTAACAACGTGCATACTCAGAATTTCTGGAAGTTCGAGTGTTCAGGAGATTTTCGAAAAACTTGAAATTTGTCCAACTTTATTAACATTTTCCAAGATGTGACCAAATTTTTGTAGGAAGGAGGCGATGCGGGCGGACAAAAAGGGTGACATATTGTGGACCACATTGTACTCTAAAAACGTGCATACTCAGAATTCCTGGAAGTTCGAGTTTTCAGGAAATTTTCGAAAAACTTGAAATTTGTCCAACTATATTAACATTTTCCAAGATGTGATCAAATTTTTTTAGGAAGGAGGCGATGCGGGCGGACAAAAGTGGTGACCTATAGTGGACCACATTGTACTCTAAAAAAGTGAATACTTGGAATTTCTGGAAGTTCGAGCTTTCAGGAAAAAACCTTAAATTTGACCAACTATATTAACATTTTCCAAGATTTGACCAAATTGTTTTTGGGAAAGCGTCGATGCGGGCGGAGAAAAATGGCCACCTATTATGGACCACATAGTACTGTAACAACGTGCATACTCAGAATTTCTGGAAGTTCGAGTTTTTACGAGATTTTCGAAAAACTTGAAATTTGTCCAACTTTATTAACATTTTCCAAGATGTGACCAAATTTTTTTAGTAAGGAGGCGATGCGGGCGGACAAAATGGGTGACCTATTGTGGACCACATTGTACTCTAAAAAAGTGCATACTTAGAATTTCTGGAAGTTCGAGCTTTCAGGAAAAAACCTTAAATTTGACCAACTATATTAACATTTTCCAAGATTTGACCAAATTGTTTTTGGGAAAGAGTCGATGCGGGCGGACAAAAGTGGCCACTTGTAATGGACCACATAGTACTGTAACAACGTGCATACTCAGAATTTCTGGAAGTCCGAGTGTTCAGGAGATTTTCGAAAAACTTGAAATTTGTCCAACTTTATTAACATTTTCCAAGATGTGACCAAATTTTTGTAGGAAGGAGGCGATGCGGGCGGACAAAAAGGGTGACATATTGTGGACCACATTGTACTCTAAAAACGTGCATACTCAGAATTCCTGGAAGTTCGAGTTTTCAGGAAATTTTCGAAAAACTTGAAATTTGTCCAACTATATTAACATTTTCCAAGATGTGATCAAATTTTTTTAGGAAGGAGGCGATGCGGGCGGACAAAAAGGGTGACCTATAGTGGACCACATTGTACTCTAAAAAAGTGCATACTTGGAATTTCTGGAAGTTCGAGCTTTCAGGAAAAAACCTTTAATTTGACCAACTATATTAACATTTTCCAAGATTTGACCAAATTGTTTTTGGGAAAGAGTCGATGCGGGCGCAGAAAAGTGGCCACCTATTATGGACCACATAGTACTGTAACAACGTGCATACTCAGAATTTCTGGAAGTTCGAGTGTTCAGGAGATTTTCGAAAAACTTGAAATTTGTCCAACTATATTAACATTTTCCAAGATGTGACCAAATTTTTTTAGTAAGGAGGCGATGCGGGCGGACAAAAAGGGTGACCTATTGTGGACCACATTGTACTCTAAAAAAGTGCATACTTAGAATTTCTGCAAGTTCGAGCTTTCAGGAAAAAACCTTAAATTTGACCAACTATATTAACATTTTCCAAGATTTGACCAAATTGTTTTTGGGAAAGAGTCGATGCGGGCGGACAAAAGTGGCCACTTGTTATGGACCACATAGTACTGTAAAAACGTGCATACTCAGAATTTCTGGAAGTTCGAGTTTTTACGAGATTTTCGAAAAACTTGAAATTTGTCCAACTTTATTAACATTTTCCAAGATGTGACCAAACTTTTTTATGAAGGAGGCGATGCGGGCGGACAAAAAGGGTGACCTATTGTGGACTACATTGTACTCTAAAAACGTGCATACTCAGAATTCCTGGAAGTTCGAATTTTCAGGAGATTTTCGAAATACTTTAAATTTGCCCAACTATATTAACATTTTTCGAACAAAATTTTTTTAGGAAGGTGGCGATGCGGGCGGACAAAAGTGGTGACTTATTATGGACCACATTGTACTCTAAAAAAGTGCATACTTGGAATTTCTGGAAGTTCGAGCTTTCAGGAAAAAACCTTTAATTTGACCAACTATATTAACATTTTCCAAGATTTGACCAAATTGTTTTTGGGAAAGAGTCGATGCGGGCGCAGAAAAGTGGCCACCTATTATGGACCACATAGTACTGTAACAATGTGCATACTCAGAATTTCTGGAAGTTCGAGTGTTCAGGAGATTTTCGAAAAACTTGAAATTTGTCCAACTATATTAACATTTTCCAAGATGTGACCAAATTTTTTTAGTAAGGAGGCGATGCGGGCGGACAAAAAGGGTGACCTATTGTGGACCACATTGTACTCTAAAAAAGTGCATACTTAGAATTTCTGCAAGTTCGAGCTTTCAGGAAAAAACTTTAAATTTGACCAACTATATTAACATTTTCCAAGATTTGACCAAATTGTTTTTGGGAAAGAGTCGATGCGGGCGGACAAAAGTGGCCACTTGTTATGGACCACATAGTACTGTAAAAACGTGCATACTCAGAATTTCTGGAAGTTCGAGTTTTTACGAGATTTTCGAAAAACTTGAAATTTGTCCAACTTTATTAACATTTTCCAAGATGTGACCAAATTTTTTTAGGAAGGAGGCAATGCGGGCGGACAAAAAGGGTGACCTATTGTGGACCACATTGTACTATAAAAACGTGCATACTCAGAATTTCTGGAAGTTCGAGTTTTCAGGAAATTTTCGAAAAACTTGAAATTTGTCCAACTATATTAACATTTTCCAAGATGTGACCAAATTTTTTTAGGAAGGAGGCGATGCGGGCGGACAAAAAAGGTGACCTATAGTGGACCACATTGTACTCTAAAAAAGTGCATACTTAGAATGTCTGGAAGCTCGAGTTTTCAGGAAAAAACCTTAAATTTGACCAACTATACTAACATTTACCAAGATTTGACCAAATTGTTTTTGGGAAAGAGTCGATGCGGGCGGACAAAAGTGGCCACCTATTATGGACCACATAGTACTGTAAAAACGTGCATACTCAGAATTTCTGGAAGTTCGAGTTTTTAGGAGATTTTCGAAAAACTTGAAATTTGTCCAACTTTATTAACATTTTCCAAGATGTGACCAAATTTTTTTAGGAAGGAGGCGATGCGGGCGGACAAAAAGGGTCACCTCTTATGGACCACAGAGTACTATAAAAACGTGCATACTCAGAATTTCTGGAAGTTCGAGTTTTCAGGAAATTTTCGAAAAACTTGAAATTTGTCCAACTATATTAACATTTTCCAAGATGTGACTAAATTTTTTTAGGAAGGAGGCGATGCGGGCGGACAAAAAAGGTGACCTATAGTGACCACATTGTACTCTAAAAAAGTGCATACTTAGAATGTCTGGAAGCTCGAGTTTTCAGGAAAAAACCTTAAATTTGACCAACTATACTAACATTTACCAAGATTTGACCAAATTGTTTTTGGGAAAGAGTCGATGCGGGCGGACAAAAGTGGCCACCTATTATGGACCACATAGTACTGTAACAACGTGCATACTCAGAATTTCTGGAAGTTCGAGTGTTCAGGAGATTTTCGAAAAACTTGAAATTTGTCCAACTATATTAACATTTTCCAAGATTTGACCAAATTGTTTTTGGGAAAGAGTCGATGCGGGCGGACAAAAGTGGCCACTTGTTATGGACCACATAGTACTGTAAAAACGTGCATACTCAGAATTTCTGGAAGTTCGAGTGTTCAGGAGATTTTCGAAAAACTTGAAATTTGTCCAACTATATTAACATTTTCCAAGATGTGACCAAATTTTTTTAGGAAGGAGGCGATGCGGGCGGATAAAAAGGGTGACCTATAGTGGACCGCATTGTACTCTAAAAAAGTGCATACTTGGAATTTCTGGAAGTTCGAGCTTTCAGGAAAAAACCTTAAATTTGACCAACTATATTAACATTTTCCAAGATTTGACCAAATTGTTTTTGGGAAAGCGTCGATGCGGGCGGAGAAAAGTGGCCACCTATTATGGACCATATAGTACTGTAACAACTTGCATACTCAGAATTTCTGGAAGTTCGAGTGTTCAGGAGATTTTCGAAAAACTTGAAATTTGTCCAACTATATTAACATTTTCCAAGATGTGACCAAATTTTTTTAGGAAGGAGGCGATGCGGGCGGACAAAAAGGGTGACCTATTGTGGACCACATTGTACTCTAAAAACGTGCATACTCAGAATTCCTGGAAGTTCGAATTTTCAGGAGATTTTCGAAATACTTTAAATTTGCCCAACTATATTAACATTTTTCGAACAAAATTTTTTTAGGTTGGTGGCGATGCGGGCGGACAAAAGTGGTTACTTATTATGGACCACATTGTAGTCTAAAAAAGTGCATACTTAGAATGTCTGGAAGCTCGAGTTTTCAGGAAAAAACCTTAAATTTGACCAACTATATTAACATTTACCAAGATTTGACCAAATTGTTTTTGGGAAAGAGTCGATGCGGGCGGAGAAAAGTGGCCACCTATTATGGACCACATAGTACTGTAACAACGTGCATACTCAGAATTTCTGGAAGTTCGAGTGTTCTGGAGATTTTCGAAAAACTTGAAATTTGTCCAACTATATTAACATTTTCCAAGATGTGACCAAATTTTTTTAGTAAGGAGGCGATGCGGGCGGACAAAAAGGGTGACCTATTGTGGACCACATTGTACTCTAAAAAAGTGCATACTTAGAATTTCTGGAAATTCGAGCTTTCAGGAAAAAACCTTAAATTTGACCAACTATATTAACATTTTCCAAGATTTGACCAAATTGTTTTTAGCAAAGAGTCGATGCGGGCGGAGAAAAGTGGCCACCTATTATGGACCACATAGTACTGTAACAACGTGCATACTCAGAATTTCTGGAAGTTCGAGTGTTCAGGAGATTTTCGAAAAACTTGAAATTTGTCCAACTATATTAACATTTTCCAAGATGTGACCAAATTTTTTTAGTAAGGAGGCGATGCGGGCGGACAAAAAGGGTGACCTATTGTGGACCACATTGTACTCTAAAAAAGTGCATACTTAGAATTTCTGTTAGTTCGAGCTTTCAGGAAAAAACTTTAAATTTGACCAACTATATTAACATTTTCCAAGATTTGACCAAATTGTTTTTGGGAAAGAGTCGATGCGGGCGGACAAAAGTGGCCACTTGTTATGGACCACATATTACTGTAAAAACGTGCATACTCAGAATTTCTGGAAGTTCGAGTTTTTACGAGATTTTCGAAAAACTTGAAATTTGTCCAACTTTATTAACATTTTCCAAGATGTGACCAAATTTTTTTAGGAAGGAGGCAATGCGGGCGGACGAAAAGGGTGACCTATTGTGGACCACATTGTACTATAAAAACGTGCATACTCAGAATTTCTGGAAGTTCGAGTTTTCAGGAAATTTTCGAAAAACTTGAAATTTGTCCAACTATATTAACATTTTCCAAGATGTGACCAAATTTTTTTAGGAAGGAGGCGATGCGGGCGGACAAAAAAGGTGACCTATAGTGGACCACATTGTACTCTAAAAAAGTGCATACTTAGAATGTCTGGAAGCTCGAGTTTTCAGGAAAAAACCTTAAATTTGACCAACTATACTAACATTTACCAAGATTTGACCAAATTGTTTTTGGGAAAGAGTCGATGCGGGCGGACAAAAGTGGCCACCTATTATGGACCACATAGTACTGTAAAAACGTGCATACTCAGAATTTCTGGAAGTTCGAGTTTTTAGGAGATTTTCGAAAAACTTGAAATTTGTCCAACTTTATTAACATTTTCCAAGATGTGACCAAATTTTTTTAGGAAGGAGGCGATGCGGGCGGACAAAAAGGGTCACCTCTTATGGACCACAGAGTACCATAAAAACGTGCATACTCAGAATTTCTGGAAGTTCGAGTTTTCAGGAAATTTTCGAAAAACTTGAAATTTGTCCAACTATATTAACATTTTCCAAGATGTGACCAAATTTTTTTTAGGAAGGAGGCGATGCGGGCGGACAAAAAAGGTGACCTATAGTGGACCACATTGTACTCTAAAAAAGTGCATACTTAGAATGTCTGGAAGCTCGAGTTTTCAGGAAAAAACCTTAAATTTGACCAACTATACTAACATTTACCAAGATTTGACCAAATTGTTTTTGGGAAAGAGTCGATGCGGGCGGACAAAAGTGGCCACCTATTATGGACCACATAGTACTGTAACAACGTGCATACTCAGAATTTCTGGAAGTTCGAGTGTTCAGGAGATTTTCGAAAAACTTGAAATTTGTCCAACTATATTAACATTTTCCAAGATTTGACCAAATTGTTTTTGGGAAAGAGTCGATGCGGGCGGACAAAAGTGGCCACTTGTTATGGACCACATAGTACTGTAAAAACTTGCATACTCAGAATTTCTGGAAGTTCGAGTGTTCAGGAGATTTTCGAAAAACTTGAAATTTGTCCAACTATATTAACATTTTCCAAGATGTGACCAAATTTTTTTAGGAAGGAGGCGATGCGGGCGGACAAAAAGGGTGACCTATAGTGGACCACATTGTACTCTAAAAAAGTGCATACTTGGAATTTCTGGAAGTTCGAGCTTTCAGGAAAAAACCTTAAATTTGACCAACTATATTAACATTTTCCAAGATTTGACCAAATTGTTTTTGGGAAAGCGTCGATGCGGGCGGAGAAAAGTGGCCACCTATTATGGACCACATAGTACTGTAACAACGTGCATACTCAGAATTTCTGGAAGTTCGAGTGTTCAGGAGATTTTCGAAAAACTTGAAATTTGTCCAACTATATTAACATTTTCCAAGATGTGACCAAATTTTTTTAGTAAGGAGGCGATGCGGGCGGACAAAAAGGGTGACCTATTGTGGACAACATTGTACTCTAAAAAAGTGCATACTTAGAATTTCTGGAAATTCGAGCTTTCAGGAAAAAACCTTAAATTTGACCAACTATATTAACATTTTCCAAGATTTGACCAAATTGTTTTTAGGAAAGAGTCGATGCGGGCGGAGAAAAGTGGCCACCTATTATGGACCACATAGTACTGTAACAACGTGCATACTCAGAATTTCTGGAAGTTCGAGTGTTCAGGAGATTTTCGAAAAACTTGAAATTTGTCCAACTATATTAACATTTTCCAAGATGTGACCAAATTTTTTTAGTAAGGAGGCGATGCGGGCGGACAAAAAGGGTGACCTATTGTGGACCACATTGTACTCTAAAAAAGTGCATACTTAGAATTTCTGCAAGTTCGAGCTTTCAGGAAAAAACTTTAAATTTGACCAACTATATTAACATTTTCCAAGATTTGACCAAATTGTTTTTGGGAAAGAGTCGATGCGGGCGGACAAAAGTGGCCACTTGTTATGGACCACATAGTACTGTAAAAACGTGCATACTCAGAATTTCTAGAAGTTCGAGTTTTTACGAGATTTTCGAAAAACTTGAAATTTGTCCAACTTTATTAACATTTTCCAAGATGTGACCAAATTTTTTTAGGAAGGAGGCAATGCGGGCGGACAAAAAGGGTGACCTATTGTGGACCACATTGTACTATAAAAACGTGCATACTCAGATTTTCTGGAAGTTCGAGTTTTCAGGAAATTTTCGAAAAACTTGAAATTTGTCCAACTATATTAACATTTTCCAAGATGTGACCAAATTTTTTTAGGAAGGAGGCGATGCGGGCGGACAAAAAAGGTGACCTATAGTGGACCACATTGTACTTTAAAAAAGTGCATACTTAGAATGTCTGGAAGCTCGAGTTTTCAGGAAAAAACCTTAAATTTGACCAACTATACTAACATTTACCAAGATTTGACCAAATTGTTTTTGGGAAAGAGTCGATGCGGGCGGAGAAAAGTGGCCTTTTATTATGGACCACATAGTACTGTAACAACGTGCATACTCAGAATTTCTGGAAGTTCGAGTGTTCAGGAGATTTTCGAAAAACTTGAAATTTGTCCAACTATATTAATATTTTCCAAGATGTGACCAAATTTTTTTAGTAAGGAGGCGATGCGGGCGGACAAAAAGGGTAACCTATTGTGGACCACATTGTACTCTAAAAAAGTGCATACTTAGAATGTCTGGAAGCTCGAGTTTTCAGGAAAAAACCTTAAATTTGACCAACTATATTAACATTTACCAAGATTTGACCAAATTGTTTTTGGGAAAGAGTCGATGCGGGCGGAGAAAAGTGGCCACCTATTATGGACCACATAGTACTGTAACAACGTGCATACTCAGAATTTCTGGAAGTTCGAGTGTTCAGGAGATTTTCGAAAAACTTGAAATTTGTCCAACTATATTAACATTTTCCAAGATGTGACCAAATTTTTTTAGTAAGGAGGCGATGCGGGCGGACAAAAAGGGTGACCTATTGTGGACCACATTGTACTCTAAAAAAGTGCATACTTAGAATTTCTGGAAGTTCGAGCTTTCAGGAAAAAACTTTAAATTTGACCAACTATATTAACATTTTCCAAGATGTGACCAAATTGTTTTTGGGAAAGAGTCGATGCGGGCGGACAAAAGTGGCCACTTGTTATGGACCACATAGTACTGTAACAACTTGCATACTCAGAATTCCTGGAAGTTCGAATTTTCAGGAGATTTTCGAAATACTTTAAATTTGCCCAACTATATTAACATTTTTCGAACAAAATTTTTTTAGGAAGGTGGCGATGCGGGCGGACAAAAGTGGTTACTTATTATGGACCACATTGTAGTCTAAAAAAGTGCATACTTAGAATGTCTGGAAGCTCGAGTTTTCAGGAAAAAACCTTAAATTTGACCAACTATATTAACATTTACCAAGATTTGACCAAATTGTTTTTGGGAAAGAGTCGATGCGGGCGGAGAAAAGTGGCCACCTATTATGGACCACATAGTACTGTAACAACGTGCATACTCACAATTTCTGGAAGTTCGAGTGTTCAGGAGATTTTCGAAAAACTTGAAATTTGTCCAACTATATTAACATTTTCCAAGATGTGACCAAATTTTTTTAGGAAGGAGGCGATGCGGGCGGAAAAAAAGGGTGACATATTGTGGACCACATTGTACTCTAAAAAAGTGCATACTAAGAATGTCTGGAAGCTCGAGTTTTCAGGAAAAAACCTTAAATTTGACCAACTATACTAACATTTACCAAGATTTGACCAAATTGTTTTTGGGAAAGAGTCGATGCGGGCGGACAAAAGTGGCCACTTGTTATGGACCACATAGTACTGTAAAAACGTGCATACTCAGAATTTCTGGAAGTTCGAGTTTTTAGGAGATTTTCGAAAAACTTGAAATTTGTCCAACTTTATTAACATTTTCCAAGATGTGACCAAATTTTTTTAGGAAGGAGGCGATGCGGGCGGACAAAAAGGGTCACCTCTTATGGACCACAGAGTACTATAAAAACGTGCATACTCAGAATTTCTGGAAGTTCGAGTTTTCAGGAAATTTTCGAAAAACTTGAAATTTGTCCAACTATATTAACATTTTCCAAGATGTGACCAAATTTTTTTAGTAAGGAGGCGATGCGGGCGGACAAAAAGGGTGACCTATTGTGGACCACATTGTACTCTAAAAAAGTGCATACTTAGAATTTCTGGAAGTTCGAGCTTTCAGGAAAAAACCTTAAATTTGACCAACTATATTAACATTTTCCAAGATTTGACCAAATTGTTTTTGGGAAAGAGTCGATGCGGGCGGACAAAAGTGGCCACTTGTTATGGACCACATAGTACTGTAAAAACGTGCATACTCAGAATTTCTGGAAGTTCGAGTGTTCAGGAGATTTTCGAAAAACTTGAAATTTGTCCAACTATATTAACATTTTCCAAGATGTGACCAAATTTTTTTAGGAAGGAGGCGATGCGGGCGGACAAAAAGGGTGACCTATAGTGGACCACATTGTACTTTAAAAAAGTGCATACTTGGAATTTCTGGAAGTTCGAGCTTTCAGGAAAAAACCTTAAATTTGACCAACTATATTAACATTTTCCAAGATTTGACCAAATTGTTTTTGGGAAAGCGTCGATGCGGGCGGAGAAAAGTGGCCACCTATTATGGACCACATAGTACTGTAACAACTTGCATACTCAGAATTTCTGGAAGTTCGAGTGTTCAGGAGATTTTCGAAAAACTTGAAATTTGTCCAACTATATTAACATTTTCCAAGATGTGACCAAATTTTTTTAGGAAGGAGGCGATGCGGGCGGACAAAAAGGGTGACCTATTGTGGACCACATTGTACTCTAAAAACGTGCATACTCAGAATTCCTGGAAGTTCGAATTTTCAGGAGATTTTCGAAATACTTTAAATTTGCCCAACTATATTAACATTTTTCGAACAAAATTTTTTTAGGAAGGTGGCGATGCGGGCGGACAAAAGTGGTGACTTATTATGGACCACATTGTAGTCTAAAAAAGGGCATACTTAGAATGTCTGGAAGCTCGAGTTTTCAGGAAAAAACCTTAAATTCGACCAACTATATTAACATTTACCAAGATTTGACCAAATTGTTTTTGGGAAAGCGTCGATGCGGGCGGAGAAAAGTGGCCACCTATTATGGACCACATACTACTGTAACAACGTGCATACTCAGCATTTCTGGAAGTTCGAGTGTTCAGGAGATTTTCGAAAAACTTGAAATTTGTCCAACTATATTAATATTTTCCAAGATGTGACCAAATTTTTTTAGTAAGGAGGCGATGCGGGCGGACAAAAAGGGTGACCTATTGTGGACCACATTGTACTCTAAAAAAGTGCATACTTAGAATTTCTGGAAGTTCGAGCTTTCAGGAAAAAACCTTAAATTTGACCAACTATATTAACATTTTCCAAGATTTGACCAAATTGTTTTTGGGAAAGAGTCGATGCGGGCGGACAAAAGTGGCCACTTGTAATGGACCACATAGTACTGTAAAAACGTGCGTACTCAGAATTTCTGGAAGTTCGAGTTTTTAGGAGATTTTCGAAAAACTTGAAATTTGTCCAACTTTATTAACATTTTCCAAGATGTGACCAAATTTTTTTAGGAAGGAGGCGATGCGGGCGGACAAAAAGGGTGACCTATTGTGGACCACATTGTACTCTAAAAACGTGCATACTCAGAATTCCTGGAAGTTCGAATTTTCAGGAGATTTTCGAAATACTTTAAATTTGCCCAACTATATTAACATTTTTCGAACAAAATTTTTTTAGGAAGGTGGCGATGCGGGCGGACAAAAGTGGTGACCTATAGTGGATCACATTGTACTCTAAAAAAGTGCATACTTAGAATGTCTGGAAGCTCGAGTTTTCAGGAAAAAACCTTAAATTTGACCAACTATACTAACATTTACCAAGATTTGACCAAATTGTTTTTGGGAAAGAGTCGATGCGGGCGGACAAAAGTGGCCACCTATTATGGACCACATAGTACTGTAAAAACGTGCTTACTCAGAATTTCTGGAAGTTCGAGTTTTTACGAGATTTTTGAAAAACTTGAAATTTGTCCAACTATATTAACATTTTCCAAGATGTGACCAAATTTTTTTAGGAAGGAGGCGATGCGGGCGGACAAAAAGGGTGACCTATTGTGGACCACATTGTACTCTAAAAACGTGCATACTCAGAATTCCTGGAAGTTCGAATTTTCAGGAGATTTTCGAAATACTTTAAATTTGCCCAACTATATTAACATTTTTCGAACAAAATTTTTTTAGGAAGGAGGCGATGCGGGCGGACAAAAAGGCTCACCTCTTATGGACCACATAGTACTGTAACAACGTGCATACTCACAATTTCTGGAAGTTCGAGTGTTCAGGAGATTTTCGAAAAACTTGAAATTTGTCCAACTATATTAACATTTTCCAAGATGTGACCAAATTTTTTTAGGAAGGAGGCGATGCGGGCGGACAAAAAGGGTGACCTATAGTGGACCACATTGTACTCTAAAAAAGTGCATACTTGGAATTTCTGGAAGTTCGAGCTTTCAGGAAAAAACCTTAAATTTGACCAACTATATTAACATTTTCCAAGATTTGACCAAATTGTTTTTGGAAAGCGTCGATGCGGGCGGAGAAAAGTGGCCACCTATTATGGACCACATAGTACTGTAACAACTTGCATACTCAGAATTTCTGGAAGTTCGAGTGTTCAGGAGATTTTCGAAAAACTTGAAATTTGTCAAACTATATTAACATTTTCCAAGATGTGACCAAATTTTTTTAGGAAGGAGGCGATGCGGGCGGACAAAAAGGGTGACCTATTGTGGACCACATTGTACTCTAAAAACGTGCATACTCAGAATTCCTGGAAGTTCGAATTTTCAGGAGATTTTCGAAATACTTTAAATTTGCCCAACTATATTAACATTTTTCGAACAAAATTTTTTTAGGAAGGTGGCGATGCGGGCGGACAAAAGTGGTGACTTATTATGGACCACATTGTAGTCTAAAAAAGGGCATACTTAGAATGTCTGGAAGCTCGAGTTTTCAGGAAAAAACCTTAAATTCGACCAACTATATTAACATTTACCAAGATTTGACCAAATTGTTTTTGGGAAAGCGTCGATGCGGGCGGAGAAAAGTGGCCACATATTATGGACCACATACTACTGTAACAACGTGCATACTCAGCATTTCTGGAAGTTCGAGTGTTCAGGAGATTTTCGAAAAACTTGAAATTTGTCCAACTATATTAATATTTTCCAAGATGTGACCAAATTTTTTTAGTAAGGAGGCGATGCGGGCGGACAAAAAGGGTGACCTATTGTGGACCACATTGTACTCTAAAAAAGTGCATACTTAGAATTTCTGGAAGTTCGAGCTTTCAGGAAAAAACCTTAAATTTGACCAACTATATTAACATTTTCCAAGATTTGACCAAATTGTTTTTGGGAAAGAGTCGATGCGGGCGGACAAAAGTGGCCACTTGTAATGGACCACATAGTACTGTAAAAACGTGCATACTCAGAATTTCTGGAAGTTCGAGTTTTTAGGAGATTTTCGAAAAACTTGAAATTTGTCCAACTATATTAACATTTTCCAAGATGTGACCAAATTTTTTTAGTAAGGAGGCGATGCGGGCGGACAAAAAGGGTGACCTATTGTGGACCACATTGTACTCTAAAAAAGTGCATACTTAGAATTTCTGCAAGTTCGAGCTTTCAGGAAAAAACTTTAAATTTGTCCAACTATATTAACATTTTCCAAGATGTGACCAAATTTTTTTAGGAAGGAGGCGATGCGGGCGGACAAAAAGGGTGACCTATTGTGGACCACATTGTACTCTAAAAACGTGCATACTCAGAATTCCTGGAAGTTCGAATTTTCAGGAGATTTTCGAAATACTTTAAATTTGCCCAACTATATTAACATTTTTCGAACAAAATTTTTTTAGGCAGGAGGCGATGCGGGCGGACAAAAAGGCTCACCTCTTATGGACCACATAGTACTGTAACAACGTGCATACTCACAATTTCTGGAAGTTCGAGTGTTCAGGAGATTTTCGAAAAACTTGAAATTTGTCCAACTATATTAACATTTTCCAAGATGTGACCAAATTTTTTTAGGAAGGAGGCGATGCGGGCGGACAAAAAGGGTGACCTATAGTGGACCACATTGTACTCTAAAAAAGTGCATACTTGGAATTTCTGGAAGTTCGAGCTTTCAGGAAAAAACCTTAAATTTGACCAACTATATTAACATTTTCCAAGATTTGACCAAATTGTTTTTGGGAAAGCGTCGATGCGGGCGGAGAAAAGTGGCCACCTATTATGGACCACATAGTACTGTAACAACTTGCATACTCAGAATTTCTGGAAGTTCGAGTGTTCAGGAGATTTTCGAAAAACTTGAAATTTGTCCAACTATATTAACATTTTCCAAGATGTGACCAAATTTTTTTAGGAAGGAGGCGATGCGGGCGGACAAAAAGGGTGACCTATTGTGGACCACATTGTACTCTAAAAACGTGCATACTCAGAATTCCTGGAAGTTCGAATTTTCAGGAGATTTTCGAAATACTTTAAATTTGCCCAACTATATTAACATTTTTCGAACAAAATTTTTTTAGGAAGGTGGCGATGCGGGCGGACAAAAGTGGTGACCTATAGTGGACCACATTGTACTCTAAAAAAGTGCATACTTAGAATGTCTGGAAGCTCGAGTTTTCAGGAAAAAACCTTAAATTTGACCAACTATACTAACATTTACCAAGATTTGACCAAATTGTTTTTGGGAAAGAGTCGATGCGGGCGGACAAAAGTGGCCACCTATTATGGACCACATAGTACTGTAAAAACGTGCTTACTCAGAATTTCTGGAAGTTCGAGTTTTTACGAGATTTTTGAAAAACTTGAAATTTGTCCAACTATATTAACATTTTCCAAGATGTGACCAAATTTTTTTAGTAAGGAGGCGATGCGGGCGGACAAAAAGGTTGACCTATTGTGGACCACATTGTACTCTAAAAACGTGCATACTCAGAATTCCTGGAAGTTCGAATTTTCAGGAGATTTTCGAAATACTTTAAATTTGCCCAACTATATTAACATTTTTCGAACAAAATTTTTTTAGGAAGGAGGCGATGCGGGCGGACAAAAAGGCTCACCTCTTATGGACCACATAGTACTGTAACAACGTGCATACTCACAATTTCTGGAAGTTCGAGTGTTCAGGAGATTTTCGAAAAACTTGAAATTTGTCCAACTATATTAACATTTTCCAAGATGTGACCAAATTTTTTTAGGAAGGAGGCGATGCGGGCGGATAAAAAGGGTGACCTATTGTGGACCACATTGTACTCTAAAAAAGTGCATACTTGGAATTTCTGGAAGTTCGAGCTTTCAGGAAAAAACCTTAAATTTGACCAACTATATTAACATTTTCCAAGATTTGACCAAATTGTTTTTGGGAAAGCGTCGATGCGGGTGGAGAAAAGTGGCCACCTATTATGGACCACATAGTACTGTAACAACGTGCATACTCACAATTTCTGGAAGTTCGAGTGTTCAGGAGATTTTCGAAAAACTTGAAATTTGTCCAACTATATTAACATTTTCCAAGATGTGACCAAATTTTTTTAGGAAGGAGGCGATGCGGGCGGATAAAAAGGGTGACCTATTGTGGACCACATTGTACTCTAAAAAAGTGCATACTTAGAATTTCTGGAAGTTCGAGCTTTCAGGAAAAAACCTTAAATTTGACCAACTATATTAACATTTTCCAAGATTTGACCAAATTGTTTTTGGGAAAGAGTCGATGCGGGCGGACAAAAGTGGCCACTTGTTATGGACCACATAGTACTGTAAAAACGTGCATATTCAGAATTTCTGGAAGTTCGAGTTTTTACGAGATTTTCGAAAAACTTGAAATTTGTCCACTTTTATTAACATTTTCCAAGATGTGACCAAATTTTTTTTAGGAAGGAGGCGATGCGGGCGGACAAAAAGGGTGACCTATAGTGGACCACATTGTACTCTAAAAACGTGCATACTCAGAATTCCTGGAAGTTCGAATTTTCAGGAGATTTTCGAAATACTTTAAATTTGCCCAACTATATTAACATTTTTCGAACAAAATTTTTTTAGGAAGGTGGCGATGCGGGCGGACAAAAGTGGTGACTTATTATGGACCTTATTGTTTTCTAAAAAAGTGCATACTTAGAATGTCTGGAAGCTCGAGTTTTCAGGAAAAAACCTTAAATTTGACCAACTATACTAACATTTACCAAGATTTGACCAAATTGTTTTTGGGAAAGAGTCGATGCGGGCGGACAAAAGTGGCCACCTATTATGGACCACATAGTACTGTAACAACGTGCATACTCAGAATTTCTGGAAGTTCGAGTTTTTAGGAGATTTTCGAAAAACTTGAAATTTGTCCAACTTTATTAACATTTTCCAAGATGTGACCAAATTTTTTTAGGAAGGAGGCGATGCGGGCGGACAAAAAGGGTGACCTATTGTGGACCACATTGTACTCTAAAAAAGTGCATGCTTGGAATTTCTGGAAGTTCGAGCTTTCAGGTAAAAACCTTAAATTTGACCAACTATATTAACATTTTCCAAGATTTGACCAAATTGTTTTTGGGAAAGCGTCGATGCGGGCGGAGAAAAGTGGCCACCTATTATGGACCACATAGTACTGTAACAACGTGCATACTCAGAATTTCTGGAAGTTCGAGTGTTCAGGAGATTTTCGAAAAACTTGAAATTTGTCCAACTATATTAACATTTTCCAAGATGTGACCAAATTTTTTTAGGAAGAAGGCGATGCGGGCGGACAAAAAGGGTGACTTATTGTGGACCACATTGTAGTCTAAAAAAGTGCATACCTGGAATTTCTGGAAGTTCGAGCTTTCAGGAAAAAACCTTAAATTTGACCAACTATATTAACATTTTCCAAGATTTGACCAAATTGTTTTTGGGAAAGAGTCGATGCGGGCGGACAAAAGTGGCCACTTGTTATGGACCACATAGTACTGTAAAAACGTGCATACTCAGAATTTCTGGAAGTTCGAGTTTTTACGAGATTTTCGAAAAACTTGAAATTTGTCCAACTTTATTAACATTTTCCAAGATGTGACCAAATTTTTTTTAGGAAGGAGGCGATGCGGGCGTACAAAAAGGGTGACCTATAGTGGACCACATTGTACTCTAAAAACGTGCATACTCAGAATTCCTGGAAGTTCGAATTTTCAGGAGATTTTCGAAATACTTTAAATTTGCCCAACTATATTAACATTTTTCGAACAAAATTTTTTTAGGAAGGTGGCGATGCGGGCGGACAAAAGTGGTGACTTATTATGGACCACATTGTACTCTAACAAAGTGCATACTTAGAATGTCTGGAAGCTCGAGTTTTCAGGAAAAAACCTTAAATTTGACCAACTATATTAACATTTACCAAAATTTGACCAAATTGTTTTTGGGAAAGAGTCGATGCGGGCGGAGAAAAGTGGCCACCTATTATGGACCACATAGTACTGTAACAACGTGCATACTCAGAATTTCTGGAAGTTCGAGTGTTCAGGAGATTTTCGAAAAACTTGAAATTTGTCCAACTATATTAACATTTTCCAAGATGTGATCAAATTTTTTTAGGAAGGAGGCGATGCGGGCGGATAAAAAGGGTGACCTATTGTGGACCACATTGTACTCTAAAAAAGTGCAAACTCAGAATTCCTGGAAGTTCGAATTTTCAGGAGATTTTCGAAATACTTTAAATTTGCCCAACTATACTAACATTTTTCGAACAAAATTTTTTTAGGAAGGTGGCGATGCGGGCGGACAAAAGTGGAGACTTATTATGGACCTTATTGTTTTCTAAAAAAGTGCATACTTAGAATGTCTGGAAGCTCGAGTTTTCAGGAAAAAACCTTAAATTTGACCAACTATACTAACATTTACCAAGATTTGACCAAATTGTTTTTGGGAAAGAGTCGATGCGGGCGGAGAAAAGTGGCCACCTATTATGGACCACATAGTACTGTAAAAACGTGAATACTCAGAATTTCTGGAAGTTCGAGTTTTTAGGAGATTTTCGAAAAACTTGAAATTTGTCCAACTTTATTAACATTTTCCAAGATGTGACCAAATTTTTTTAGGAAGGAGGCGATGCGGGCGGACAAAAGTGGTGATTTATTATGGACCACATTGTACTCTAAAAAAGTGCATACTTAGAATGTCTGGAAGCTCGAGTTTTCAGGAAAAAACCTTAAATTTGACCAACTATACTAACATTTACCAAGATTTGACCAAATTGTTTTTGGGAAAGAGTCGATGCGGGCGGACAAAAGTGGCCACCTATTATGGACCACATAGTACTGTAACAACGTGCATACTCAGAATTTCTGGAAGTTCGAGTGTTCAGGAGATTTTCGAAAAACTTGAAATTTGTCCAACTATATTAACATTTTCCAAGATGTGACCAAATTTTTTTAGGAAGGAGGCGATGCGGGCGGACAAAAAGGGTGACCTATTGTGGACCACATTGTACTCTAAAAAAGTGCATACTTAGAATTTCTGGAAGTTCGAGCTTTTAGGAAAAAACCTTAAATTTGACCAACTATATTAACATTTTCCAAGATTTGACCAAATTGTTTTTGGGAAAGAGTCGATGCGGGCGGACAAAAGTGGCCACTTGTTATGGACCACATAGTACTGTAAAAACGTGCATACTCAGAATTTCTGGAAGTTCGAGTTTTTACGAGATTTTCGAAAAACTTGAAATTTGTCCAACTTTATTAACATTTTCCAAGATGTGACCAAATTTTTTTAGGAAGGAGGCGATGCGGGCGGACAAAAAGGGTGACCTATTGTGGACCACATTGTACTCTAAAAAAGTGCATACTTAGAATTTCTGGAAGTTCGAGCTTTCAGGAAAATACCTTAAATTTGACCAACTATACTAACATTTACCAAGATTTGACCAAATTGTTTTTGGGAAAGAGTCGATGCGGGCGGAGAAAAGTGGCCACCTATTATGGACCACATAGTACTGTAACAACGTGCATACTCAGAATTTCTGGAAGTTCGAGTGTTCAGAAGATTTTCGAAAAACTTGAAATTTGTCCAACTATATTAACATTTTCCAAGATATGACCAAATTTTTTTAGTAAGGAGGCGATGCGGGCGGACAAAAAGGGTGACCTATTGTGGACCACATTGTACTCTAAAAAAGTACATACTTAGAATTTCTGGAAGTTCGAGCTTTCAGGAAAAAATCTTAAATTTGACCAACTATATTAACATTTTCCAAGATTTGACCAAATTGTTTTTGGGAAAGAGTCGATGCGGGCGGACAAAAACGGTGACCTATAGTGGACCACATTGTACTGTAAAAACGTGCATACTCAGAATTTCTGGAAGTTCGGGTTTTTACGAGATTTTCGAAAAACTTGAAATTTGTTCAACTTTATTAACATTTTCCAAGATGTGACCAAATTTTTTTAGGAAGGAGGCGATGCGGGCGGACAAAAAGGGTGACCTATTGTGGACCACATTGTACTCTAAAAACGTGCATACTCAGAATTCCTGGAAGTTCGAATTTTCAGGAGATTTTCGAAATACTTTAAATTTGCCCAACTATATTAACATTTTTCGAACAAAATTTTTTTAGGAAGGTGGCGATGCGGGCGGACAAAAGTGGTGACTTATTATGGACCACATTGTACTCTAAAAAAGTGCATACTTAGAATGTCTGGAAGCTCGAGTTTTCAGGAAAAAACCTTAAATTTTACCAACTATATTAACATTTTCCAAGATGTGACCAAATTTTTTTAGGAAGGAGGCGATGCGGGCGGACAAAAAGGGTGACCTATTGTGGACCACATTGTACTCTAAAAAAGTGCATACTTAGAATTTCTGGAAGTTCGAGCTTTCAGGAAAAAACCTTAAATTTGACCAACTATATTAACATTTTCCAAGATGTGACCAAATTTTTTTAGGAAGGAGGCGATGCGGGCGGACAAAAAGGGTGACCTATTGTGGACCACATTGTACTCTAAAAAAGTGCATACTTAGAATGTCTGGAAGCTCGAGTTTTCAGGAAAAAACCTTAAATTTGACCAACTATACTAACATTTACCAAGATTTGACCAAATTGTTTTTGGGAAAGAGTCGATGCGGGCGGACAAAAGTGACCACCTATTATGGACCACAGAGTACTGTAAAAACGTGCATACTCAGAATTTCTGGAAGTTCGAGTGTTCAGGAGATTTTCGAAAAACTTGAAATTTGTCCAACTATATTAACATTTTCCAAGATGTGACCAAATTTTTTTAGTAAGGAGGCGATGCGGGCGGACAAAAAGGGTGACCTATTGTGGACCACATCGTACTCTAAAAAAGTGCATACTTAGAATTTCTGGAAGTTCGAGCTTTCAGGAAAAAACCTTAAATTTGACCAACTATATTAACATTTTCCAAGATTTGACCAAATTGTTTTTGGGAAAGAGTCGATGCGGGCGGACAAACGTGGCCACTTGTTATGGACCACATAGTACTGTAAAAACGTGCATACTCAGAATTTCTAAAAGTTCGAGTTTTTACGAGATTTTCGAAAAACTTGAAATTTGTCCAACTTTATTAACATTTTCCAAGATGTGACCAAATTTTTTTAGGAAGGAGGCAATGCGGGCGGACAAAAAGGGTGACCTATTGTGGACCACATTGTACTCTAAAAACGTGCATACTCAGAATTCCTGGAAGTTCGAGTGTTCAGGAGATTTTCGAAAAACTTGAAATTTGTCCAACTATATTAACATTTTCCAAGATATGACCAAATTTTTTTAGGAAGGAGGCGATGCGGGCGGACAAAAAGGGTGACCTATTGTGGACCACATTGTACTCTAAAAACGTGCATACTCAGAATTCCTGGAAGTTCGAATTTTCAGGAGATTTTCGAAATACTTTAAATTTGCCCAACTATATTAACATTTTTCGAACAAAATTTTTTTAGGAAGGTGGCGATGCGGGCGGACAAAAGTGGTGACTTATTATGGACCACATTGTACTCTAAAAAAGTGCATACTTAGAATGTCTGGAAGCTCGAGTTTTCAGGAAAAAACCTTAAATTTGACCAACTATACTAACATTTACCAAGATTTGACCAAATTGTTTTTGGGAAAGAGTCGATGCTTGCGGACAAAAGTGGCCACTTGTTATGGACCACATAGTACTGTAAAAACGTGCATACTCAGAATTTCTGGAAGTTCGAGTTTTCAGGAAATTTTCGAAAAACTTGAAATTTTTTCAACTATATTAACATTTTCCAAGATGTGACCAAATTTTTTAGGAAGGAGGCGATGCGGGCGGACAAAAAGGGTGACCTATAGTGGACCACATTGTACTCTAAAAAAGTGCATACTTGGAATTTCTGGAAGTTCGAGCTTTCAGGAAAAAACCTTAAATTTGACCAACTATATTAACATTTTCCAAGATTTGACCAAATTGTTTTTGGGAAAGCGTCGATGCGGGCGGAGAAAAGTGGCCACCTATTATGGACCACATAGTACTGTAACAACGTGCATACTCAGAATTTCTGGAAGTTCGAGTGTTCAGGAGATTTTCGAAAAACTTGAAATTTGTCCAACTATATTAACATTTTCCAAGATGTGACCAAATATTTTTAGGAAGGAGGCGATGCGGGCGGACAAAAAGGGTGACCTATTGTGGACCACATTGTACTCTATAAAAGTGCATACTTAGAATTTCTGGAAGTTCGAGCTTTTAGGAAAACACCTTAAAATTTGACCAACTATATTAACATTTTCCAAGATTTGACCAAATTGTTTTTGGGAAAGAGTCGATGCGGGCGGACAAAAGTGGCCACTTGTTATGGACCACATAGTACTGTAAAAACGTGCATACTCAGAATTTCTGGAAGTTCGAGTTTTTACGAGATTATCGAAAAACTTGAAATTTGTCCAACTTTATTAACATTTTCCAAGATGTGACCAAATTTTTTTAGGAAGGAGGCGATGCGGGCGGACAAAAAGGGTGACCTATTGTGGACCACATTGTACTCTAAAAACGTGCATACTCAGAATTCCTGGAAGTTCAAATTTTCAGGAGATTTTCGAAATACTTTAAATTTGCCCAACTATATTAACATTTTTCGAACAAAATTTTTTTAGGAAGGTGGCGATGCGGGCGGACAAAAGTGGTGACTTATTATGGACCACATTGTACTCTAAAAAAGTGCATACTTGGAATTTCTGGAAGTTCGAGCTTTCAGGAAAAAACCTTAAATTTGACCAACTATATTAACATTTTCCAAGATTTGACCAAATTGTTTTTGGGAAGGAGGCGATGCGGGCGGACAAAAAGGGTGACTTATTGTGGACCACATAGTACTGTAAAAACGTGCATACTCAGAATTTCTGGAAGTTCGAGTTTTTAGGAGATTTTCGAAAAACTTGAAATTTGTCCAACTTTATTAACATTTTCCAAGATGTGACCAAATTTTTTTAGGAAGGAGGCGATGCGGGCGGACAAAAAGGGTCACTTCTTATGGACCACAGAGTACTATAAAAACGTGCATACTCAGAATTTCTGGAAGTTCGAGTTTTCAGGAAATTTTCGAAAAACTTGAAATTTGTCCAACTATATTAACATTTTCCAAGATGTGACCAAATTTTTTTAGGAAGGAGGCGATGCGGGCGGACAAAAAGGGTGACCTATTGTGGACCACATTGTACTCTAAAAACGTGCATACTCAGAATTCCTGGAAGTTCGAATTTTCAGGAGATTTTCGAAATACTTTAAATTTGCCCAACTATATTAACATTTTTCGAACAAAATTTTTTTTAGGAAGGTGGCGATGCGGGCGGACAAAAGTGGTGACTTATTATGGACCACATTGTACTCTAAAAAAGTGCATACTTAGAATGTCTGGAAGCTCGAGTTTTCAGGAAAAAACCTTAAATTTTACCAACTATATTAACATTTTCCAAGATGTGACCAAATTTTTTTAGGAAGGAGGCGATGCGGGCGGACAAAAAGGGTGACCTATTGTGGACCACATTGTACTCTAAAAAAGTGCATACTTAGAATTTCTGGAAGTTCGAGCTTTCAGGAAAAAACCTTAAATTTGACCAACTATATTAACATTTTCCAAGATGTGACCAAATTTTTTTAGGAAGGAGGCGATGCGGGCGGACAAAAAGGGTGACCTATTGTGGACCACATTGTACTCTAAAAACGTGCATACTTAGAATGTCTGGAAGCTCGAGTTTTCAGGAAAAAACCTTAAATTTGACTAACTATACTAACATTTACCAAGATTTGACCAAATTGTTTTTGGGAAAGAGTCGATGCGGGCGGACAAAAGTGGCCACTTGTTATGGACCACATAGTACTGTAAAAACGTGCATACTCAGAATTTCTGGAAGTTCGAGTTTTTACGAGATTTTCGAAAAACTTGAAATTTGTCCAACTTTATTAACATATTCCAAGATGTGACCAAATTTTTTAGGAAGGAGGCGATGCGGGCGGACAAAAAGGATGACCTATTGTGGACCACATTGTACTCTAAAAAAGTGCATACTTAGAATGTCTGGAAGCTCGAGTTTTCAGGAAAAAACCTTAAATTTTACCAACTATATTAACATTTTCCAAGATGTGACCAAATTTTTTTAGGAAGGAGGCGATGCGGGCGGACAAAAAGGGTGACCTATAGTGGACCACATTATACTCTAAAAAAGTGCATACTTAGAATTTCTGGAAGTTCGAGCTTTCAGGAAAAAACCTTAAATTTGACCAACTATATTAACATTTTCCAAGATTTGACCAAATTGTTTTTGGGAAAGAGTCGATGCGGGCGGACAAAATTGGTAACTTATTATGGACCACATTGTACTCTAAAAAAGTGCATACTTAGAATGTCTGGAAGCTCGAGTTTTCAGGAAAAAACCTTAAATTTGACCAACTATACTAACATTTACTAAGATTTGACCAAATTGTTTTTGGGAAAGAGTCGATGCGGGCGGACAAAAGTGGCCACTTGTTATGGACCACATACTACTGTAAAAACGTGCATACTCAGAATTTCTGGAAGTTCGAGTTTTTACGAGATTTTCGAAAAACTTGAAATTTGTCCAACTTTATTAACATTTTCCAAGATGTGACCAAATTTTTTTAGGAAGGAGGCGATGCGGGCGGACAAAAAGGGTGACCTATTGTGGACCACATTGTACTCTAAAAACGTGCATACTCAGAATTCCTGGAAGTTCGAATTTTCAGGAGATTTTCGAAATACTTTAAATTTGCCCAACTATATTAACATTTTTCGAACAAAATTTTTTTAGGAAGGTGGCGATGCGGGCGGACAAAAGTGGTGACTTATTATGGACCACATTGTACTCTAAAAAAGTGCATACTTAGAATGTCTGGAAGCTCGAGTTTTCAGGAAAAAACCTTAAATTTGACCAACTATATTAACATTTACCAAGATTTGACCAAATTATTTTTGGGAAAGAGTCGATGCGGGCGGAGAAAAGTGGCCACCTATTATGGACCACATAGTACTGTAACAACGTGCATACTCAGAATTTTTGGAAGTTCGAGTGTGCAAGAGATTTTCGAAAAACTTGAAATTTTTCCAACTATATTAACATTTTCCAAGATGTGAACAAATTTTTTTAGTAAGGAGGCGATGCGGGCGGACAAAAAGGGTGACCTATTGTGGACCACATTGTACTCTAAAAAAGTGCATACTTAGAATTTCTGGAAGTTTGAGCTTTCAGGAAAAAACCTTAAATTTGACCAACTATATTAATATTTTCCAAGATTTGACCAAATTGTTTTTGGGAAAGAGTCGATGCGGGCGGACAAAAGTGGCCACTTGTTATGGACCACATACTACTGTAAAAACGTGCATACTCAGAATTTCTGGAAGTTCGAGTTTTTACGAGATTTTCGAAAAACTTGAAATTTGTCCAACTTTATTAACATTTTCCAAGATGTGACCAAATTTTTGTAGGGAGGAGGCGATGCGGGCGGACAAAAAGGGTGACCTATTGTGGACCACATTGTACTCCAAAAACGTGCATACTCAGAATTCCTGGAAGTTCGAATTTTCAGGAGATTTTCGAAATACTTTAAATTTGCCCAACTATATTAACATTTTTCGAACAAAATTTTTTTTAGGAAGGTGGCGATGCGGGCGGACAAAAGTGGTGACTTATTATGGACCACATTGTACTCTAAAAAAGTGCATACTTAGAATGTCTGGAAGCTTGAGTTTTCAGGAAAAAACCTTAAATTTGACCAACTATATTAACATTTACCAAGATTTGACCAAATTGTTTTTGGGAAAGAGTCGATGCGGGCGGACAAAAGTGGCCACCTATTATGGACCACATAGTACTGTAAAAACGAGCATACTCAGAATTTCTGGAAGTTCGAGTTTTTAGGAGATTTTCGAAAAACTTGAAATTTGTCCAACTTTATTAACATTTTCCAAGATGTGACCAAATTTTTTTAGGAAGGAGGCGATGCGGGCGGACAAAAAGGGTCACCTCTTATGGACCGCAGAGTACTGTAAAAACGTGCATACTCAGAATTTCTGGAAGTTCGAGTTTTCAGGAAATTTTCGAAAAACTTGAAATTTGTCCAACTATATTAACATTTTCCAAGATGTGACCAAATTTTTTTAGGAAGGAGGCGATGCGGGCGGACAAAAAGGGTGACCTATAGTGGACCACATTGTACTTTAAAAAAGTGCATACTTGAAATTTCTGGAAGTTCGAGCTTTCAGGAAAAAACCATAAATTTGACCAACTATATTAACATTTTCCAAGATTTGACCAAATTGTTTTTGGGAAAGCGTCGATGCGGGCGGAGAAAAGTGGCCACCTATTATGGACCATATAGTACTGTAACAACGTGCATACTCAGAATTTCTGGAAGTTCGAGTGTTCAGGAGATTTTCGAAAAACTTGAAATTTGTCCAACTATATTAACATTTTCCAAGATGTGACCAAATTTTTTTAGGAAGGAGGCGATGCGGGCGGACAAAAAGGGTGACCTATTGTGGACCACATTGTACTCTAAAAAAGTGCATACTTAGAATTTCTGGAAGATCGAGCTTTCAGGAAAAAACCTTAAATTTGACCAACTATATTAACATTTTCCAAGATTTGACCAAATTGTTTTTGGGAAAGAGTCGATGCGGGCGGACAAAAGTGGCCACTTGTTATGGACCACATAGTACTGTAAAAACGTGCATACTCAGAATTTCTGGAAGTTCGAGTGTTCAGGAGATTTTCGAAAAACTTGAAATTTGTCCAACTTTATTAACATTTTCCAAGATGTGACCAAATTTTTTTAGGAAGGAGACGATGCGGGCGGACAAAAAGGGTGATCTATTGTGGACCACATTGTACTCTAAAAACGTGCATACTCAGAATTCCTGGAAGTTCGAATTTTTAGGAGATTTTCGAAATACTTTAAATTTGCCCAACTATATTAACATTTTTCGAACAACATTTTTTTAGGAAGGTGGCGATGCGGGCGGACAAAAGTGGTGACTTATTATGGACCACATTGTACTCTAAAAAAGTGCATACTTAGAATGTCTGGAAGCTCGAGTTTTCAGGAAAAAACCTTAAATTTGACCAACTATATTAACATTTTCCAAGATTTGACCAAATTGTTTTTGGGAAAGCGTCGATGCGGGCGGAGAAAAGTGGCCACCTATTATGGACCACATAGTACTGTAACAACGTGCATACTCAGAATTTCTGGAAGTTCGAGTGTTCAGGAGATTTTCGAAAAACTTGAAATTTGTCCAACTATATTAAGATTTTCCAAGATGTGACCAAATTTTTTTAGGAAGGAGGCGATGCGGGCGGACAAAAAGGGTGACCTATTGTGGACCACATTGTACTCTAAAAAAGTGCATACTTAGAATTTCTGGAAGTTCGAGCTTTCAGGAAAAAACCTTAAATTTGACCAACTATATTAACATTTTCCAAGATTTGACCAAATTGTTTTTGGGAAAGAGTCGATGCGGGCGGACAAAAGTGGCCACTTGTTATGGACCACATACTACTGTAAAAACGTGCATACTCAGAATTTCTGGAAGTTCGAGTTTTTACGAGATTTTCGAAAAACTTGAAATTTGTCCAACTTTATTAACATTTTCCAAGATGTGACCAAATTTTTGTAGGGAGGAGGCGATGCGGGCGGACAAAAAGGGTGACCTATTGTGGACCACATTGTACTCTAAAAACGTGCATACTCAGAATTCCTGGAAGTTCGAATTTTCAGGAGATTTTCGAAATACTTTAAATTTGCCCAACTATATTAACATTTTTCGAACAAAATTTTTTTTAGGAAGGTGGCGATGCGGGCGGACAAAAGTGGTGACTTATTATGGACCACATTGTACTCTAAAAAAGTGCATACTTAGAATGTCTGGAAGCTTGAGTTTTCAGGAAAAAACCTTAAATTTGACCAACTATATTAACATTTACCAAGATTTGACCAAATTGTTTTTGGGAAAGAGTCGATGCGGGCGGACAAAAGTGGCCACCTATTATGGACCACATAGTACTGTAAAAACGAGCATACTCAGAATTTCTGGAAGTTCGAGTTTTTAGGAGATTTTCGAAAAACTTGAAATTTGTCCAACTTTATTAACATTTTCCAAGATGTGACCAAATTTTTTTAGGAAGGAGGCGATGCGGGCGGACAAAAAGGGTCACCTCTTATGGAACGCAGAGTACTGTAAAAACGTGCATACTCAGAATTTCTGGAAGTTCGAGTTTTCAGGAAATTTTCGAAAAACTTGAAATTTGTCCAACTATATTAACATTTTCCAAGATGTGACCAAATTTTTTTAGGAAGGAGGCGATGTGGGCGGACAAAAAGGGTGACCTATAGTGGACCACATTGTACTTTAAAAAAGTGCATACTTGGAATTTCTGGAAGTTCGAGCTTTCAGGAAAAAACCATAAATTTGACCAACTATATTAACATTTTCCAAGATTTGACCAAATTGTTTTTGGGAAAGCGTCGATGCGGGCGGAGAAAAGTGGCCACCTATTATGGACCATATAGTACTGTAACAACGTGCATACTCAGAATTTCTGGAAGTTCGAGTGTTCAGGAGATTTTCGAAAAACTTGAAATTTGTCCAACTATATTAACATTTTCCAAGATGTGACCAAATTTTTTTAGGAAGGAGGCGATGCGGGCGGACAAAAAGGGTGACCTATTGTGGACCACATTGTACTCTAAAAAAGTGCATACTTAGAATTTCTGGAAGATCGAGCTTTCAGGAAAAAACCTTAAATTTGACCAACTATATTAACATTTTCCAAGATTTGACCAAATTGTTTTTGGGAAAGAGTCGATGCGGGCGGACAAAAGTGGCCACTTGTTATGGACCACATAGTACTGTAAAAACGTGCATACTCAGAATTTCTGGAAGTTCGAGTGTTCAGGAGATTTTCGAAAAACTTGAAATTTGTCCAACTTTATTAACATTTTCCAAGATGGGACCAAATTTTTTTAGGAAGGAGACGATGCGGGCGGACAAAAAGGGTGACCTATTGTGGACCACATTGTACTCTAAAAACGTGCATACTCAGAATTCCTGGAAGTTCGAATTTTTAGGAGATTTTCGAAATACTTTAAATTTGCCCAACTATATTAACATTTTTCGAACAAAATTTTTTTAGGAAGGTGGCGATGCGGGCGGACAAAAGTGGTGACTTATTATGGACCACATTGTACTCTAAAAAAGTGCATACTTAGAATGTCTGGAAGCTCGAGTTTTCAGGAAAAAACCTTAAATTTGACCAACTATATTAACATTTTCCAAGATTTGACCAAATTGTTTTTGGGAAAGCGTCGATGCGGGCGGAGAAAAGTGGCCACCTATTATGGACCACATAGTACTGTAACAACATGCATACTCAGAATTTCTGGAAGTTCGAGTGTTCAGGAGATATTCGAAAAACTTGAAATTTGTCCAACTATATTAACATTTTCCAAGATGTGACCAAATTTTTTTAGGAAGGAGGCGATGCGGGCGGACAAAAAGGGTGACCTATTGTGGACCACATTGTACTCTAAAAAAGTGCATACTTAGAATTTCTGGAAGTTCGAGCTTTCAGGAAAAAACCTTAAATTTGACCAACTATATTAACATTTTCCAAGATTTGACCAAATTGTTTTTGGGAAAGAGTCGATGCGGGCGGACAAAAGTGGCCACTTGTTATGGACCACATACTACTGTAAAAACGAGCATACTCAGAATTTCTGGAAGTTCGAGTTTTTACGAGATTTTCGAAAAACTTGAAATTTGTCCAACTTTATTAACATTTTCCAAGATGTGACCAAATTTTTGTAGGGAGGAGGCGATGCGGGCGGACAAAAAGGGTGACCTATTGTGGACCACATTGTACTCTAAAAACGTGCATACTCAGAATTCCTGGAAGTTCGAATTTTCAGGAGATTTTCGAAATACTTTAAATTTGCCCAACTATATTAACATTTTTCGAACAAAATTTTTCTTAGGAAGGTGGCGATGCGGGCGGACAAAAGTGGTGACTTATTATGGACCACATTGTACTCTAAAAAAGTGCATACTTAGAATGTCTGGAAGCTTGAGTTTTCAGGAAAAAACCTTAAATTTGACCAACTATACTAACATTTACCAAGATTTGACCAAATTGTTTTTGGGAAAGAGTCGATGCGGGCGGACAAAAGTGGCCACCTATTATGGACCACATAGTACTGTAAAAACGAGCATACTCAGAATTTCTGAAAGTTCGAGTTTTTAGGAGATTTTCGAAAAACTTGAAATTTGTCCAACTTTATTAACATTTTCCAAGATGTGACCAAATTTTTTTAGGAAGGAGACGATGCGGGCGGACAAAAAGGGTGACCTATTGTGGACCACATTGTACTCTAAAAACGTGCATACTCAGAATTCCTGGAAGTTCGAATTTTTAGGAGATTTTCGAAATACTTTAAATTTGCCCAACTATATTAACATTTTTCGAACAAAATTTTTTTAGGAAGGTGGCGATGCGGGCGGACAAAAGTGGTGACTTATTATGGACCACACTGTACTCTAAAAAAGTGCATACTTAGAATGTCTGGAAGCTCGAGTTTTCAGGAAAAAACCTTAAATTTGACCAACTATATTAACATTTTCCAAGATTTGACCAAATTGTTTTTGGGAAAGCGTCGATGCGGGCGGAGAAAAGTGGCCACCTATTATGGACCATATAGTACTGTAACAACGTGCATACTCAGAATTTCTGGAAGTTCGAGTGTTCAGGAGATTTTCGAAAAACTTGAAATTTGTCCAACTATATTAACATTTTCCAAGATGTGACCAAATTTTTTTAGGAAGGAGGCGATGCGGGCGGACAAAAAGGGTGACCTATAGTGGACCACATTGTACTTTAAAAAAGTGCATACTTGGAATTTCTGGAAGTTCGAGCTTTCAGGAAAAAACCATAAATTTGACCAACTATATTAACATTTTCCAAGATTTGACCAAATTGTTTTTGGGAAAGCGTCGATGCGGGCGGAGAAAAGTGGCCACCTTTTATGGACCATATAGTACTGTAACAACGTGCATACTCAGAATTTCTGGAAGTTCGAGTGTTCAGGAGATTTTCGAAAAACTTGAAATTTGTCCAACTATATTAACATTTTCCAAGATGTGACCAAATTTTTTTAGGAAGGAGGCGATGCGGGCGGACAAAAAGGGTGACCTATTGTGGACCACATTGTACTCTAAAAAAGTGCATACTTAGAATTTCTGGAAGTTCGAGCTTTCAGGAAAAAACCTTAACTTTGACCAACTATATTAACATTTTCCAAGATTTGACCAAATTGTTTTTGGGAAAGAGTCGATGCGGGCGGACAAAAGTGGCCACTTGTTATGGACCACATAGTACTGTAAAAACGTGCATACTCAGAATTTCTGGAAGTTCGAGTGTTCAGGAGATTTTCGAAAAACTTGAAATTTGTCCAACTTTATTAACATTTTCCAAGATGTGACCAAATTTTTTTAGGAAGGAGACGATGCGGGCGAACAAAAAGGGTGACCTATTGTGGACCACATTGTACTCTAAAAACGTGCATACTCAGAATTCCTGGAAGTTCGAATTTTTAGGAGATTTTCGAAATACTTTAAATTTGCCCAACTATATTAACATTTTTCGAACAAAATTTTTTTAGGAAGGTGGCGATGCGGGCGGACAAAAGTGGTGACTTATTATGGACCACACTGTACTCTAAAAAAGTGCATACTTAGAATGTCTGGAAGCTCGAGTTTTCAGGAAAAAACCTTAAATTTGACCAACTATATTAACATTTTCCAAGATTTGACCAAATTGTTTTTGGGAAAGCGTCGATGCGGGCGGAGAAAAGTGGCCACCTATTATGGACCACATAGTACTGTAACAACGTGCATACTCAGAATTTCTGGAAGTTCGAGTGTTCAGGAGATTTTCGAAAAACTTGAAATTTGTCCAACTATATTAACATTTTCCAAGATGTGACCAAATTTTTTTAGGAAGGAGGCGATGCGGGCGGACAAAAAGGGTGACCTATTGTGGACCACATAGTACTGTAAAAACGTGCATACTCAGAATTTCTGGAAGTTCGAGTTTTTAGGAGATTTTCGAAAAACTTTAAATTTGTCCAACTTTATTAACATTTTCCAAGATGTGACCAAATTTTTTTAGGAAGGAGGCGATGCGGGCGGACAAAAAGGGTCACTTCTTATGGACCACAGAGTACTATAAAAACGTGCATACTCAGAATTTCTGGAAGTTCGAGTTTTCAGGAAATTTTCGAAAAACTTGAAATTTGTCCAACTATATTAACATTTTCCAAGATGTGACCAAATTTTTTTAGGAAGGAGGCGATGCGGGCGGACAAAAAGGGTGACCTATAGTGGACCACATCGTACTCTAAAAAAGTGCATACTTAGAATTTCTGGAAGTTCGAGCTTTCAGGAAAAAACCTTAAATTTGACCAACTATATTAACATTTTCCAAGATTTTACCAAATTGTTTTTGGGAAAGAGTCGATGCGGGCGGACAAAAGTGGCCACTTGTTATGGACCACATAGTACTGTAAAAACGTGCATACTCAGAATTTCTGGAAGTTCGAGTTTTTACGAGATTTTCGAAAAACTTGAAATTTGTCCAACTTTATTAACACTTTCCAAGATGTGACCAAATTTTTTTAGGAAGGAGGCGATGCGGGCGGACAAAAAGGGTGACTAATTGTGGACCACATTGTACTCTAAAAACGTGCATACTCAGAATTCCTGGAAGTTCGAATTTTCAGGAGATTTTCGAAATACTTTAAATTTACCCAACTATATTAACATTTTTCGAACAAAATTTTTTTAGGAAGGTGGCGATGCGGGCGGACAAAAGTGGCGACTTATTATGGACCACATTGTACTCTAAAAAAGTGCATACTTAGAATGTCTGGAAGCTCGAGTTTTCAGGAAAAAACCTTAAATTTGACCAACTATATTAACATTTACCAAGATTTGACCAAATTGTTTTTGGGAAAGAGTCGATGCGGGCGGAGAAAAGTGGCCACCTATTATGGACCACATAGTACTGTAACAACGTGCATACTCAGAATTTCTGTAAGTTCGAGTGTTCAGAAGATTTTCGAAAAACTTGAAATTTGTCCAACTATATTAACATTTTCCAAGATGTGACCAAATTTTTTTAGGAAGGAGGCGATGCGGGCGGACAAAAGTGGTGACCTATAGTGGACCACATTGTACTCTAAAAAAGTGCATACTTGGAATTTCTGGAAGTTCGAGCTTTCAGGAAAAAACCTTAAATTTGACCAACTATATTAACATTTTCCAAGATTTGACCAACTATATTAACATTTTCCAAGATTTGACCAAATTGTTTTTGGGAAAGCGTCGATGCGGGCGGAGAAAAGTGGCCACCTATTATGGACCACATAGTACTGTAACAACGTGCATACTCAGAATTTCTGGAAGTTCGAGTGTTCAGGAGATTTTCGAAAAACTTGAAATTTGTCCAACTATATTAACATTTTCCAAGATGTGACCAAATTTTTTTAGGAAGGAGGCGATGCGGGCGGACAAAAAGGGTGACCTATTGTGGACCACATTGTACTCTAAAAAAGTGCATACTTAGAATTTCTGGAAGTTCGAATTTTCAGGAGATTTTCGAAATACTTTAAATTTGCCCAACTATATTAACATTTTCCAAGATTTTACCAAATTGTTTTTGGGAAAGAGTCGATGCGGGCGGACAAAAGTGGCCACTTGTTATGGACCACATAGTACTGTAAAAACGTGAATACTCAGAATTTCTGGAAGTTCGAGTTTTTACGAGATTTTCGAAAAACTTGAAATTTGTCCAACTTTATTAACATTTTCCAAGATGTGACCAAATTTTTTTAGGAAGGAGGCGATGCGGGCGGACAAAAAGGGTGACTAATTGTGGACCACATTGTACTCTAAAAACGTGCATACTCAGAATTTGTGGAAGTTCGAATTTTCAGGAGATTTTCGAAATACTTTAAATTTACCCAACTATATTAACATTTTTCGAACAAAATTTTTTTAGGAAGGTGGCGATGCGGGCGGACAAAAGTGGTGACTTATTATGGACCACATTGTACTCTAAAAAAGTGCATACTTAGAATGTCTGGAAGCTCGAGTTTTCAGGAAAAAACCTTAAATTTGACCAACTATATTAACATTTACCAAGATTTGACCAAATTGTTTTTGGGAAAGAGTCGATGCGGGCGGAGAAAAGTGGCCACCTATTATGGACCACATAGTACTGTAACAACGTGCATACTCAGAATTTCTGTAAGTTCGAGAGTTCAGAAGATTTTCGAAAAACTTGAAATTTGTCCAACTATATTAACATTTTCCAAGATGTGACCAAATTTTTTTAGGAAGGAGGCGATGCGGGCGGACAAAAGTGGTGACCTATAGTGGACCACATTGTACTCTAAAAAAGTGCATACTTGGAATTTCTGGAAGTTCGAGCTTTCAGGAAAAAACCTTAAATTTGACCAACTATATTAACATTTTCCAAGATTTGACCAAATTGTTTTTGGGAAAGCGTCGATGCGGGCGGAGAAAAGTGGCCACCTATTATGGACCACATAGTACTGTAACAACGTGCATACTCAGAATTTCTGGAAGTTCGAGTGTTCAGGAGATTTTCGAAAAACTTGAAATTTGTCCAACTATATTAACATTTTCCAAGATGTGACCAAATTTTTTTAGGAAGGAGGCGATGCGGGCGGACAAAAAGGGTGACCTATTGTGGACCACATTGTACTCTAAAAAAGTGCATACTTAGAATTTCTGGAAGTTCGAGCTTTCAGGAAAAAACCTTAAATTTGACCAACTATATTAACATTTTCCAAGATTTTACCAAATTGTTTTTGGGAAAGAGTCGATGCGGGCGGACAAAAGTGGCCACTTGTTATGGACCACATAGTACTGTAAAAACGTGAATACTCAGAATTTCTGGAAGTTCGAGTTTTTACGAGATTTTCGAAAAACTTGAAATTTGTCCAACTTTATTAACATTTTCCAAGATGTGACCAAATTTTTTTAGGAAGGAGGCGATGCGGGCGGACAAAAAGGGTGACCTATTGTGGACCACATTGTACTCTAAAAACGTGCATACTCAGAATTCCTGGAAGTTCGAATTTTCAGGAGATTTTCGAAATACTTTAAATTTACCCAACTATATTAACATTTTTCGAACAAAATTTTTTTAGGAAGGTGGCGATGCGGGCGGACAAAAGTGGTGACTTATTATGGACCACATTGTACTCTAAAAAAGTGCATACTTAGAATGTCTGGAAGCTCGAGTTTTCAGGAAAAAACCTTAAATTTGACCAACTATACTAACATTTACCAAGATTTGACCAAATTGTTTTTGGGAAAGAGTCGATGCGGGCGGAGAAAAGTGGCCACCTATTATGGACCACATAGTACTGTAACAACGTGCATTCTCAGAATTTCTGGAAGTTCGAGTGTTCAGGAGATTTTCGAAAAACTTGAAATTTGTCCAACTATATTAACATTTTCCAAGATGTGACCAAATTTTTTTAGTAAGGAGGCGATGCGGGCGGACAAAAAGGGTGACCTATTGTCGACCACATTGTACTCTAAAAAAGTGCATACTTAGAATTTCTGGAAGTTCGAGCTTTCAGGAAAAAACCTTAAATTTGACCAACTATATTAACATTTTCCAAGATTTGACCAAATTGTTTTTGGGAAAGAGTCGATGCGGGCGAACAAAAGTGGCCACTTGTTATGGACCACATAGTACTGTAAAAACGTGCATACTCAGAATTTCTGGAAGTTCGAGGTTTTACGAGATTTTCGAAAAACTTGAAATTTGTCCAACTTTATTAACATTTTCCAAGATGTGACCCAATTTTTTTAGGAAGGAGGAGATGCGGGCGGACAAAAAGGGTGACCTATTGTGGACCACATTGTACTCTAAAAACGTGCATACTCAGAATCCCTGGAAGTTCGAATTTTCAGGAGATTTTCGAAATACTTTAAATTTGCCCAACTATATTAACATTTTTCGAACAAAATTTTTTTAGGAAGGTGGCGATGCGGGCGGACAAAAGTGGTGACTTATTATGGACCACATTGTATCCTAAAAAAGTGCATACTCAGAACTTCTGGAAGTTCGAGTTTTTAGGAGATTTTCGAAAAACTTGAAATTTGTCCAACTTTATTAACATTTTCCAAGATGTGACCAAATTTTTTTAGGAAGGAGGCGATGCGGGCGAACAAAAAGGGTCACCTCTTATGAACCACAGAGTACTGTAACAACGTGCATACTCAGAATTTCTGGAAGTTCGAGTTTTCAGGAAATTTTCGAAAAACTTGAAATTTGTCCAACTATATTAACATTTTCCAAGATGTGACCAAATTTTTTTAGGAAGGAGGCGATGCGGGCGGACAAAAAGGGTGACCTATTGTGGACCACATTGTACTCTAAAAAAGTGCATACTTAGAATTTCTGGAAGTTCGAGCTTTCAGGAAAAAACCTTAAATTTGACCAACTATATTAACATTTTCCAAGATTTGACCAAATTGTTTTTGGGAAAGAGTCGATGCGGGCGGACAAAAGTGGCCACTTGTTATGGACCACATAGTACTGTAAAAACGTGCATACTCAGAATTTCTGGAAGTTCGAGTTTTTACGAGATTTTCGAAAAACTTGAAATTTGTCCAACTTTATTAACATTTTCCAAGATGTGACCAAATTTCTTTAGGAAGGAGGCGATGCGGGCGGACAAAAAGGGTGACCTATTGTGGACCACATTGTACTCTAAGAACGTGCATACTCAGAATTCCTGGAAGTTCGAATTTTCAGGAGATTTTCGAAATACTTTAAATTTGCCCAACTATATTAACATTTTTCGAACAAAATTTTTTTAGGAAGGTGGCGATGCGGGCGGACAAAAGTGGTGACTTATTATGGACCACATTGTACTCTAAAAAAGTGCATACTTAGAATGTCTGGAAGCTCGAGTTTTCAGGAAAAACCTTAAATTTGACCAACTATACTAACATTTACCAAGATTTGACCAAATTGTTTTTGGGAAAGAGTCGATGCGGGCGGACAAAAGTGGCCACCTATTATGGACCACATAGTACTGTAAAAACGTGCATACTCAGAATTTCTGGAAGTTCGAGTTTTTAGATTTTCGAAAAACTTGAAATTTGTCCAACTTTATTAACATTTTCCAAGATGTGACCAAATTTTTTTAGGAAGGAGGCGATGCGGGCGGACAAAAAGGGTGACCTATTGTGGACCACAGAGTACTCTAAAAACGTGCATACTCAGAATTCCTGGAAGTTCGAATTTTCAGGAGATTTTCGAAATACTTTAAATTTGCCCAACTATATTAACATTTTTCGAAAAAAATTTTTTTAGGAAGGTGGCGATGCGGGCGGACAAAAGTGGTGACTTATTATGGACCACATTGTACTCAAAAAAAGTGCATACTCAGAATTTCTGGAAGTTCGAGTTTTCAGGAAATTTTCGAAAAACTTGAAATTTGTCCAACTATATTAACATTTTCCAAGATGTGACCAAATTTTTTTTGGGAAAGCGTCGATGCGGGCGGAGAAAAGTGGCCACCTATTATGGACCACATAGTACTGTAACAACGTGCATACTCAGAATTTCTGGAAGTTCGAGTGTTCAGGAGATTTTCGAAAAACTTGAAATTTGTCCAACTATATTAACATTTTACAAGATGTTACCAAATTTTTTTAGGAAGGAAGCGATGCGGGCGGACAAAAGTGGCCACCTATTATGGACCACATTGTACTCTAAAAAAGTGCATACTTGGAATTTCTGGAAGTTCGAGCTTTCAGGAAAAAACCTTAAATTTGACCAACTCTACTAACATTTACCAAGATTTGACCAAATTGTTTTTGGGAAAGAGTCGATGCGGGCGGACAAAAGTGGCCACCTATTATGGACCACATAGTACTGTAAAAACGTGCATACTCAGAATTTCTGGAAGTTCGAGTTTTTACGAGATTTTCGAAAAACTTGAAATTTGTCCAACTTTATTAACATTTTCCAAGATGTGACCAAATTTTTTTAGGAAGGAAGCGATGCGGGCGGACAAAAAGGGTCACCTCTTATGGACCACATTGTACTATAAAAACGTGCATACTCAGAATTTCTGGAAGTTCGAGTTTTCAGGAAATTTTCGAAAAACTTGAAATTTGTCCAACTTTATTAACATTTTCCAAGATGTGACCAAATTTTTTTTAGGAAGGAGGCGATGCGGGCGGACAAAAAGGGTGACCTATTGTGGACCACATTGTACTCTAAAAACGTGCATACTCAGAATTCCTGGAAGTTCGAATTTTCAGGAGATTTTCGAAATACTTTAAATTTGCCCAACTATATTAACATTTTTCGAAAAAAATTTTTTTAGGAAGGTGGCGATGCGGGCGGACAAAAGTGGTGACTTATTATGGACCACATTGTACTCTAAAAAAGTGCATACTTGGAATTTCTGGAAGTTCGAGCTTTCAGGAAAAAACCTTAAATTTGACCAACTCTACTAACATTTACCAAGATTTGACCAAATTGTTTTTGGGAAAGAGTCGATGCGGGCGGACAAAAGTGGCCACTTGTTATGGACCACATAGTACTGTAAAAACGTGCATACTCAGAATTTCTGGAAGTTCGAGTTTTTACGAGATTTTCGAAAAACTTGAAATTTGTCCAACTTTATTAACATTTTCCAAGATGTGACCAAATTTTTTTAGGAAGGAGGCGATGCGGGCGGAAAAAAAGGGTGACCTATTGTGGACCACATTGTACTCTAAAAAAGTGCATACTAAGAATGTCTGGAAGCTCGAGTTTTCAGGAAAAAACCTTAAATTTGACCAACTATACTAACATTTGCCAAGATTTGACCAAATTGTTTTTGGGAAAGAGTCGATGCGGGCGGACAAAAGTGGCCACTTGTTATGGACCACATAGTACTGTAAAAACGTGCATACTCAGAATTTCTGGAAGTTCGAGTTTTTAGGAGATTTTCGAAAAACTTGAAATTTGTCCAACTTTATTAACATTTTCCAAGATGTGACCAAATTTTTTTAGGGAGGAGGCGATGCGGGCGGACAAAAAGGGTCACCTCTTATGGACCACAGAGTACTATAAAAACGTGCATACTCAGAATTTCTGGAAGTTCGAGTTTTCAGGAAATTTTCGAAAAACTTGAAATTTGTCCAACTATATTAACATTTTCCAAGATGTGACCAAATTTTTTTAGGAAGGAGGCGATGCGGGCGGACAAAAAGGGTGACCTATAGTGGACCACATTGTACTCTAAAAAAGTGCATACTTGGAATTTCTCGAAGTTCGAGCTTTCAGGAAAAAACCTTAAATTTGACCAACTATATTAACATTTTCCAAGATTTGACCAAATTGTTTTTGGGAAAGCGTCGATGCGGGCGGAGAAAAGTGGCCACCTATTATGGACCAGATAGTACTGTAACAACGTGCATACTCAGAATTTCTGGAAGTTCGAGTGTTCAGGAGATTTTCGAAAAACTTGAAATTTGTCCAACTATATTAACATTTTCCAAGATGTGACCAAATTTTTTTAGGAAGGAGGCGATGCGGGCGGACAAAGAGGGTGACCTATTGTGGACCACATTGTACTCTAAAAAAGTGCATACTTAGAATTTCTGGAAGTTCGAGCTTTCAGGAAAAAACCTTAAATTTGACCAACTATATTAACATTTTCCAAGATTTGACCAAATTGTTTTTGGGAAAGAGTCGATGCGGGTGGAAAAAAGTGGCCACTTGTTATGGACCACATAGTACTGTAAAAACGTGCATACTCAGAATTTCTGGAAGTTCGAGTTTTTAGGAGATTTTCGAAAAACTTGAAATTTGTCCAACTTTATTAACATTTTCCAAGATGTGACCAAATTTTTTTTGGGAAAGCGTCGATGCGGGCGGAGAAAAGTGGCCACCTATTATGGACCACATAGTACTGTAACAACGTGCATACTCAGAATTTCTTGAAGTTCGAGTGTTCAGGAGATTTTCGAAAAACTTGAAATTTGTCCAACTATATTAACATTTTCCAAGATGTGACCAAATTTTTTTAGTAAGGAGGCGATGCGGGCGGACAAAAAGGGTGACCTATTGTGGACCACATTGTACTCTAAAAAAGTGCATACTTGGAATTTCTGGAAGTTCGAGCTTTCAGGAAAAAACCTTAAATTTGACCAACTATATTAACATTTTCCAAGATTTGACCAAATTGTTTTTGGGAAAGCGTCGATGCGGGCGGAGAAAAGTGGCCACCTATTATGGACCACATAGTACTATAACAACGTGCATACTCAGAATTTCTGGAAGTTCGAGTGTTCAGGAGATTTTCGAAAAACTTGAAATTTGTCCAACTATATTAACATTTTCCAAGATGTGACCACATTGTACTCTAAAAAAGTGCATACTTAGAATTTCTGGAAGTCCGAGCTTTCAGGAAAAAACCTTAAATTTGACCAACTATATTAACATTTTCCAAGATTTGACCAAATTGTTTTTGGGAAAGAGTCGATGCGGGCGGACAAAAGTGGCCACTTGTTATGGACCACATAGTACTGTAAAAACGTGCATACTCAGAATTTCTGGAAGTTCGAGTTTTTACGAGATTTGCGAAAAACTTGAAATTTGTCCAACTTTATTAACATTTTCCAAGATGTGACCAAATTTTTTTACGAAGGAGGCGATGCGGGCGGACAAAAAGGGTGACCTATAGTGGACCACATTGTACTCTAAAAAAGTGCATACTTGGAATTTCTGGAAGTTCGAGCTTTCAGGAAAAAACCTTAAATTTGACCAACTTTATTAACATTTTCCAAGATTTGACCAAATTGTTTTTGGGAAAGCGTCGATGCGGGCGGAGAAAAGTGGCCACCTATTATGGACCACATAGTACTGTAACAACGTGCATACTCAGAATTTCTGGAAGTTCGAGTGTTCAGGAGATTTTCGAAAAACTTGAAATTTTTCCAACTATATTAACATTTTCCAAGATGTGACCAAATTTTTTTAGGAAGGAGGCGATGCGGGCGGACAAAAAGGGTGACCTATTGTGGACCACATTGTACTCTAAAAACGTGCATACTCAGAATTCCTGGAAGTTCGAATTTTCAGGAGATTTTCGAAATACTTTAAATTTGCCCAACTATATTAACATTTTTCGAAAAAATTTTTTTTAGGAAGGTGGCGATGCGGGCGGACAAAAGTGGTGACTTATTATGGACCACATTGTACTCTAAAAAAGTGCATACTCAGAATTTCTGGAAGTTCGAGTTTTCAGGAAATTTTCGAAAAACTTGAAATTTGTTTAACTATATTAACATTTTCCAAGATGTGACCAAATTTTTTTTGGGAAAGCGTCGATGCGGGCGGACAAAAGTGGCCACCTATTATGGACCACACAGTACTGTAAAAACGTGCATACTCAGAATTTCTGGAAGTTCGAGTTTTTACGAGATTTTCGAAAAACTTGAAATTTGTCCAACTTTATTAACATTTTCCAAGATGTGAGCAAATTTTTTTAGGAAGGAGGCGATGCGGGCGGACAAAAAGGGTGACCTATTGTGGACCACATAGTACTCTAAAAACGTGCATACTCAGAATTTCTGGAAGTTCGAGTTTTTAGGAGATTTTCGAAAAACTTGAAATTTGTCCAACTTTATTAACATTTTCCAAGATGTGACCAAATTTTTTTTGGGAAAGCGTCGATGCGGGCGGAGAAAAGTGGCCACTTGTTATGGACCACATAGTACTGTAAAAACGTGCATACTCAGAATTTCTGGAAGTTCGAGTTTTCAGGAAATTTTCGAAAAACTTGAAATTTGTCCAACTTTATTAACATTTTCCAAGATGTGACCAAATTTTTTTAGTAAGGAGGCGATGCGGGCGGACAAAAAGGGTGACCTATAGTGGACCACATTGTACTCTAAAAAAGTGCATACTTGGAATTTCTGGAAGTTCGAGCTTTCAGGAAAAAACCATAAATTTGACCAACTATATTAACATTTTCCAAGATTTGACCAAATTGTTTTTGGGAAAGCGTCGATGCGGGCGGAGAAAAGTGGCCACCTATTATGGACCACATAGTACTGTAACAACGTGCATACTCAGAATTTCTGGAAGTTCGAGTGTTCAGGAGATTTTCGAAAAACTTGAAATTTGTCCAACTATATTAACATTTTCCAAGATGTGACCACATTGTACTCTAAAAAAGTGCATACTTAGAATTTCTGGAAGTCCGAGCTTTCAGGAAAAAACCTTAAATTTGACCAACTATATTAACATTTTCCAAGATTTGACCAAATTGTTTTTGGGAAAGAGTCGATGCGGGCGGACAAAAGTGGCCACTTGTTATGGACCACATAGTACTGTAAAAACGTGCATACTCAGAATTTCTGGAAGTTCGAGTTTTTACGAGATTTGCGAAAAACTTGAAATTTGTCCAACTTTATTAACATTTTCCAAGATGTGACCAAATTTTTTTACGAAGGAGGCGATGCGGGCGGACAAAAAGGGTGACCTATAGTGGACCACATTGTACTCTAAAAAAGTGCATACTTGGAATTTCTGGAAGTTCGAGCTTTCAGGAAAAAACCTTAAATTTGACCAACTTTATTAACATTTTCCAAGATTTGACCAAATTGTTTTTGGGAAAGCGTCGATGCGGGCGGAGAAAAGTGGCCACCTATTATGGACCACATAGTACTGTAACAACGTGCATACTCAGAATTTCTGGAAGTTCGAGTGTTCAGGAGATTTTCGAAAAACTTGAAATTTTTCCAACTATATTAACATTTTCCAAGATGTGACCAAATTTTTTTAGGAAGGAGGCGATGCGGGCGGACAAAAAGGGTGACCTATTGTGGACCACATTGTACTCTAAAAACGTGCATACTCAGAATTCCTGGAAGTTCGAATTTTCAGGAGATTTTCGAAATACTTTAAATTTGCCCAACTATATTAACATTTTTCGAAAAAATTTTTTTTAGGAAGGTGGCGATGCGGGCGGACAAAAGTGGTGACTTATTATGGACCACATTGTACTCTAAAAAAGTGCATACTCAGAATTTCTGGAAGTTCGAGTTTTCAGGAAATTTTCGAAAAACTTGAAATTTGTTTAACTATATTAACATTTTCCAAGATGTGACCAAATTTTTTTTGGGAAAGCGTCGATGCGGGCGGACAAAAGTGGCCACCTATTATGGACCACACAGTACTGTAAAAACGTGCATACTCAGAATTTCTGGAAGTTCGAGTTTTTACGAGATTTTCGAAAAACTTGAAATTTGTCCAACTTTATTAACATTTTCCAAGATGTGAGCAAATTTTTTTAGGAAGGAGGCGATGCGGGCGGACAAAAAGGGTGACCTATTGTGGACCACATAGTACTCTAAAAACGTGCATACTCAGAATTTCTGGAAGTTCGAGTTTTTAGGAGATTTTCGAAAAACTTGAAATTTGTCCAACTTTATTAACATTTTCCAAGATGTGACCAAATTTTTTTTGGGAAAGCGTCGATGCGGGCGGAGAAAAGTGGCCACTTGTTATGGACCACATAGTACTGTAAAAACGTGCATACTCAGAATTTCTGGAAGTTCGAGTTTTCAGGAAATTTTCGAAAAACTTGAAATTTGTCCAACTTTATTAACATTTTCCAAGATGTGACCAAATTTTTTTAGTAAGGAGGCGATGCGGGCGGACAAAAAGGGTGACCTATAGTGGACCACATTGTACTCTAAAAAAGTGCATACTTGGAATTTCTGGAAGTTCGAGCTTTCAGGAAAAAACCATAAATTTGACCAACTATATTAACATTTTCCAAGATTTGACCAAATTGTTTTTGGGAAAGCGTCGATGCGGGCGGAGAAAAGTGGCCACCTATTATGGACCACATAGTACTGTAACAACGTGCATACTCAGAATTTCTGGAAGTTCGAGTGTTCAGGAGATTTTCGAAAAACTTGAAATTTGTCCAACTATATTAACATTTTCCAAGATGTGACCAAATTTTTTTAGTAAGGAGTCGATGCGGGCGGACAAAAAGGGTGACCTATTGTGGACCACATTGTACTCTAAAAAAGTGCATACTTAGAATTTCTGGAAGTTCGAGCTTTCAGGAAAAAACCATAAATTTGACCAACTATATTAACATTTTCCAAGATTTGACCAAATTGTTTTTGGGAAAGAGTCGATGCGGGCGGACAAAAGTGGCCACTTGTTATGGACCACATAGTACTGTAAAAACGTGCATACTCAGAATTTCTGGAAGTTCGAGTTTTTACGAGATTTTCGAAAAACTTGAAATTTGTCCAACTTTATTAACATTTTCCAAGATGTGACCAAATTTTTTTAGGAAGGAGGCGATGCGGGCGGACAAAAAGGGTGACCTATTGTGGACCACATTGTACTCTAAAAACGTGCATACTCAGAATTCCTGGAAGTTCGAATTTTCAGGAGATTTTCGAAATACTTTAAATTTGCCCAACTATATTAACATTTTTCGAAAAAATTTTTTTTAGGAAGGTGGCGATGCGGGCGGACAAAAGTGGTGACTTATTATGGACCACATTGTACTCTAAAAAAGTGCATACTTAGAATGTCTGGAAGCTCGAGTTTTCAGGAAAAAACCTTAAATTTGACCAACTATACTAACATTTACCAAGATTTGACCAAATTGTTTTTGGGAAAGAGTCGATGCGGGCGGACAAAAGTGGCCACCTATTATGGACCACATAGTACTGTAAAAACGTGCATACTCAGAATTTCTGGAAGTTCGAGTTTTTAGGAGATTTTCGAAAAACTTGAAATTTGTCCAACTTTATTAACATTTTCCAAGATGTGACCGAATTGTTTTAGGAAGGAGGCGATGCGGGCGGACAAAAAGGGTCACCTCTTATGGACCACAGAATACTATAAAAACGTGCATACTCAGAATTTCTGGAAGTTCGAGTTTTCAGGAAATTTTCGAAAAACTTGAAATTTGTCCAACTATATTAACATTTTCCAAGATGTGACCAAATTTTTTTAGGAAGGAGGCGATGCGGGCGGACAAAAAGGGTGACCTATAGTGGACCACATTGTACTCTAAAAAAGTGCATACTTGGAATTTCTGGAAGTTCGAGCTTTCAGGAAAAAACCTTAAATTTGACCAACTATATTAACATTTTCCAAGATTTGACCAAATTGTTTTTGGGAAAGCGTCGATGCGGGCGGAGAAAAGTGGCCACCTATTATGGACCACATAGTACTGTAACAACGTGCATACTCAGAATTTCTGGAAGTTCGAGTGTTCAGGAGATTTTCGAAAAACTTGAAATTTGTCCAACTATATTAACATTTTCCAAGAGGTGACCAAATTTTTTTAGTAAGGAGGCGATGCGGGCGGACAAAAAGGGTGACCTATTGTGGACCACATTGTACTCTAAAAAAGTGCATACTTAGAATTTCTGGAAGTTCGAGCTTTCAGGAAAAAACCTTAAATTTGACCAACTATATTAACATTTTCCAAGATTTGACCAAATTGTTTTTGGGAAAGAGTCGATGCGGGCGGACAAAAGTGGCCACTTGTTATGGACCACATAGTACTGTAAAAACGTGCATACTCAGAATTTCTGGAAGTTCGAGTTTTTACGAGATTTTCGAAAAACTTGAAATTTGTCAAACTTTATTAACATTTTCCAAGATGTGACCAAATTTTTTTAGGGAGGAGGCGATGCGGGCGGACAAAAAGGGTCACCTCTTATGGACCACAGAGTACTATAAAAACGTGCATACTCAGAATTTCTGGAAGTTCGAGTTTTCAAGAAATTTTCGAAAAACTTGAAATTTGTCCAACTATATTAACATTTTCCAAGATGTGACCAAATTTTTTTAGGAAGGAGGCGATGCGGGCGGACAAAAAGGGTCACCTCTTATGGACCACAGAATACTATAAAAACGTGCATACTCAGAATTTCTGGAAGTTCGAGTTTTCAGGAAATTTTCGAAAAACTTGAAATTTGTCCAACTATATTAACATTTTCCAAGATGTGACCAAATTTTTTTAGGAAGGAGGCGATGCGGGCGGACAAAAAGGGTGACGTATAGTGGACCACATTGTACTCTAAAAAAGTGCATACTTGGAATTTCTGGAAGTTCGAGCTTTCAGGAAAAAACCTTAAATTTGACCAACTATATTAACATTTTCCAAGATTTGACCAAATTGTTTTTGGGAAAGCGTCGATGCGGGCGGACAAAAGTGGCCACCTAATATGGACCACACAGTACTGTAAAAACGTGCATACTCAGAATTTCTGGAAGTTCGAGTTTTTACGAGATTTTCGAAAAACTTGAAATTTGTCCAACTTTATTAACATTTTCCAAGATGTGACCAAATTTTTTTAGGAAGGAGGCGATGCGGGCGGACAAAAAGGGTGACCTATTGTGGACCACATTGTACTCTAAAAAAGTGCATACTCAGAATTCCTGGAAGTTCGAATTTTCAGGAGATTTTCGAAATACTTTAAATTTGCCCAACTATATTAACATTTTTCGAACAAAATTTTTTTAGGAAGGTGGCGATGCGGGCGGACAAAAGTGGTGACTTATTATGGACCACATTGTACTCTAAAAAAGTGCATACTTAGAATGTCTGGAAGCTCGAGTTTTCAGGAAAAAACCTTAAATTTGACCAACTATACTAACATTTACCAAGATTTTACCAAATTGTTTTTGGGAAAGAGTCGATGCGGGCGGACAAAAGTGGCCACCTATTATGGACCACATAGTACTGTAAAAACGTGCATACTCAGAATTTCTGGAAGTTCGAGTTTTTACGAGATTTTCGAAAAACTTGAAATTTGTCCAACTTTATTAACATTTTCCAAGATGTGACCAAATTTTTTTAGGAAGGAGGCGATGCGGGCGGACAAAAAGGGTGACCTATTGTGGACCACATTGTACTCTAAAAAAGTGCATACTCAGAATTCCTGGAAGTTCGAATTTTCAGGAGATTTTCGAAATACTTTAAATTTGCCCAACTATATTAACATTTTTCGAACAAAATTTTTTTAGGAAGGTGGCGATGCGGGCGGACAAAAGTGGTGACTTATTATGGACCACATTGTACTCTAAAAAAGTGCATACTTAGAATGTCTGGAAGCTCGAGTTTTCAGGAAAAAACCTTAAATTTGACCAACTATACTAACATTTACCAAGATTTGACCAAATTGTTTTTGGGAAAGAGTCGATGCGGGCGGAGAAAAGTGGCCACCTATTATGGACCACATAGTACTGTAACAACGTGCATACTCAGAATTTTTGGAAGTTCGAGTGTCAAAGATTTTCGAAAAACTTGAAATTTTTCCAACTATATTAACATTTTCCAAGATGTGAACAAATTTTTTTAGTAAGGAGGCGATGCGGGCGGACAAAAAGGGTGACCTATTGTGGACCACATTGTACTCTAAAAAAGTGCATACTTAGAATTTCTGAAAGTTTGAGCTTTCAGGAAAAAACCTTAAATTTGACCAACTATATTAATATTTTCCAAGATTTGACCAAATTGTTTTTGGGAAAGAGTCGATGCGGGCGGACAAAAGTGGCCACTTGTTATGGACCACATACTACTGTAAAAACGTGCATACTCAGAATTTCTGGAAGTTCGAGTTTTTACGAGATTTTCGAAAAACTTGAAATTTGTCCAACTTTATTAACATTTTCCAAGATGTGACCAAATTTTTGTAGGGAGGAGGCGATGCGGGCGGACAAAAAGGGTGACCTATTGTGGACCACATTGTACTCCAAAAACGTGCATACTCAGAATTCCTGGAAGTTCGAATTTTCAGGAGATTTTCGAAATACTTTAAATTTGCCCAACTATATTAACATTTTTCGAACAAAATTTTTTTTAGGAAGGTGGCGATGCGGGCGGACAAAAGTGGTGACTTATTATGGACCACATTGTACTCTAAAAAAGTGCATACTTAGAATGTCTGGAAGCTTGAGTTTTCAGGAAAAAACCTTAAATTTGACCAACTATATTAACATTTACCAAGATTTGACCAAATTGTTTTTGGGAAAGAGTCGATGCGGGCGGACAAAAGTGGCCACCTATTATGGACCACATAGTACTGTAAAAACGAGCATACTCAGAATTTCTGGAAGTTCGAGTTTTTAGGAGATTTTCGAAAAACTTGAAATTTGTCCAACTTTATTAACATTTTCCAAGATGTGACCAAATTTTTTTAGGAAGGAGGCGATGCGGGCGGACAAAAAGGGTCACCTCTTATGGACCGCAGAGTACTGTAAAAACGTGCATACTCAGAATTTCTGGAAGTTCGAGTTTTCAGGAAATTTTCGAAAAACTTGAAATTTGTCCAACTATATTAACATTTTCCAAGATGTGACCAAATTTTTTTAGGAAGGAGGCGATGCGGGCGGACAAAAAGGGTGACCTATAGTGGACCACATTGTACTCTAAAAAAGTGCATACTTGGAATTTCTGGAAGTTCGAGCTTTCAGGAAAAAACCATAAATTTGACCAACTATATTAACATTTTCCAAGATTTGACCAAATTGTTTTTGGGAAAGCGTCGATGCGGGCGGAGAAAAGTGGCCACCTATTATGGACCACATAGTACTGTAACAATGTGCATACTCAGAATTTCTGGAAGTTCGAGTGTTCAGGAGATTTTCGAAAAACTTGAAATTTTTCCAACTATATTAACATATTCCAAGATGTGACCAAATTTTTTTAGGAAGGAGGCGATGCGGGCGGACAAAAAGGGTGACCTATTGTGGACCACATTGTACTCTAAAAACGTGCATACTCAGAATTCCTAGAAGTTCCAATTTTCAGGAGATTTTCGAAATACTTTAAATTTGCCCAACTATATTAACATTTTTCGAACAAAATTTTTTTGGGAAGGTGGGATGCGGGCGGACAAAAGTGGTGACTTATTATGGACCACATTGTATTCAAAAAAAGTGCATACTTAGAATGTCTGGAAGCTCGAGTTTTCAGGAAAAAACCTTAAATTTGACCAACTATACTAACATTTACCAAGATTTGACCAAATTGTTTTTGGGAAAGAGTCGATGCGGGCGGACAAAAGTGGCCACCTATTATGGACCACATAGTACTGTAAAAACGTGCATACTCAGAATTTCTGGAAGTTCGAGTTTTTACGAGATTTTCGAAAAACTTGAAATTTGTCAAACTTTATTAACATTTTCCAAGATGTGACCAAATTTTTTTAGGGAGGGGGCGATGCGGGCGGACAAAAAGGGTCACCTCTTATGGACCACAGAGTACTATAAAAACGTGCATACTCAGAATTTCTGGAAGTTCGAGTTTTCAAGAAATTTTCGAAAAACTTGAAATTTGTCCAACTATATTAACATTTTCCAAGATGTGACCAAATTTTTTTAGGAAGGAGGCGATGCGGCAGGACAAAAAGGGTCACCTCTTATAGACCACAGAATACTATAAAAACGTGCATACTCAGAATTTCTGGAAGTTCGAGTTTTCAGGAAATTTTCGAAAAACTTGAAATTTGTCCAACTATATTAACATTTTCCAAGATGTGACCAAATTTTTTTAGGAAGGAGGCGATGCGGGCGGACAAAAAGGGTGACCTATAGTGGACCACATTGTACTCTAAAAAAGTGCATACTTGGAATTTCTGGAAGTTCGAGCTTTCAGGAAAAAACCTTAAATTTGACCAACTATATTAACATTTTCCAAGATTTGACCAAATTGTTTTTGGGAAAGCGTCGATGCGGGCGGAGAAAAGTGGCCACCTATTATGGACTACATAGTACTGTAACAACGTGCATACTCAGAATTTCTGGAAGTTCGAGTGTTCAGGAGATTTTCGAAAAACTGGAAATTTGTCCAACTATATTAACATTTTCCAAGATGTGACCACATTGTACTCTAAAAAAGTGCATACTTAGAATTTCTGGAAGTTCGAGCTTTCAGGAAAAAACCTTAAATTTGACCAACTATATTAACATTTTCCAAGATTTGACCAAATTGTTTTTGGGAAAGAGTCGATGCGGGCGGACAAAAGTGGCCACCTATTATGGACCACATAGTACTGTAAAAACGTGCATACTCAGAATTTCTGGGTCACCCTTTTTGTACGCCCGCATCGCCTCCTTCCTAAAAAAAATTTGGTCACATCTTGGAAAATGTTAATAAAGTTGGACAAATTTCAAGTTTTTCGAAAATCTCGTAAAAACTCGAACTTCCAGAAATTCTGAGTATGCACGTTTTTACAGTACTATGTGGTCCATAATAGGTGGCCACTTTTGTCCGCCCGCATCGACTCTTTCCCAAAAACAATTTGGTCAAATCTTGGTAAATGTTAATATAGTTGGTCAAATTTAAGGTTTTTTCCTGAAAACTCGAGCTTCCAGACATTCTAAGTATGCACTTTTTTAGAGTACAATGTGGTCCATAATAAGTCACCACTTTTGTCCGCCCGCATCCCCACCTTCCTAAAAAAATTTTGTTCGAAAAATGTTAATATAGTTGGGCAAATTTAAAGTATTTCGAAAATCTCCTGAAAATTCAAACTTCCAGGAATTCTGAGTATGCACGTTTTTAGAGTACAATGTGGTCCACAATAGGTCACCCTTTTTGTCCGCCCGCATCGCCTCCTTCCTAAAGAAATTTGGTCACATCTTGGAAAATGTTAATAAAGTTGGACAAATTTCAAGTTTTTCGAAAATCTCGTAAAAACTCGAACTTCCAGAAATTCTGAGTATGCACGTTTTTACAGTACTATGTGGTCCATAACAAGTGGCCACTTTTGTCCGCCCGCATCGACTCTTTCCCAAAAACAATTTGGTCAAATCTTGGTAAATGTTAGTATGGTTGGTCAAATTTAAGGTTTTTTCCTGAAAACTCGAGCTTCCAGACATTCTAAGTATGCACTTTTTTAGAGTACAATGTGGTCCATAATAAGTCACCAGTTTTGTCCGCCCGCATCGCCACCTTCCTAAAAAAATTTTGTTCGCATCTTGGAAAATGTTAATATAGTTGGGCAAATTTAAAATTTTTCGAAAATCTGCTGAAAACTCGAACTTCCAGAAATTCTGACTATGCACGTTTTTAGAGTACTATGTGGTCCACAATAGGTCACCCTTTTTGTCCGCCCGCATCGCCTCCTTCCTAAAAAAATTTGGTCACATCTTGGAAAATGTTAATATAGTTGGACAAATTTCAAGTTTTTCGAAAATTTCCTGAAAACTCGAACTTCCAGAAATTCTGAGTATGCACGTTTTTTTAGTACTCTGTGGTCCATAAGAGGTGACCCTTTTTGTCCGCCCGCATTGCCTCCTTCCTAAAAAAATTTGGTCACATCTTGGAAAATGTTAATATAGTTGGACAAATTTTAAATTTTTCGAAAATCTCCTGAAAACTCGAACTTCCAGAAATTCTGACTATGCACGTTTTTAGAGTACTATGTGGTCCATAACAAGTGGCCACTTTTGTCCGTCCGCATCGACCCTTTCCCAAAAACAATTTGGTCAAATCTTGGAAAATGTTAATATAGTTGGTAAAATTTCAGGTTTTTTCCTGAAAACTCGAACTTCCAGACATTCTAAGTATGCACTTTTTTAGAGTACAATGTGGTCCATAATAAGTCACCAGTTTTGTCCGCCCGCATCGCCACCTTCCTAAAAAAATTTTGTTCCCATCTTGGAAAATGTTAATATAGTTGGGCAAATTTAAAATTTTTCGAAAATCTCCTGAAAACTCGAACTTCCAGAAATTCTGACTATGCACGTTTTTAGAGTACTATGTGGTCCATAAGAGGTGACCCTTTTTGTCCGCCCGCATCGACGCTTTCCTAAAAACAATTTGGTCAAATCTTGGAAAATGTTATAATAGTTGGTCAAATTTAAGGTTTTTTCCTGAAAACTCGAACTTCCAGACATTCTAAGTATGCACTTTTTTAGAGTACAATGTGGTCCATAATAAGTCACCACTTTTGTCCGCCAGCATCACCACCTTCCTAAAAAAATTTTGTTCCAAAAATGTTAATATAGTTGAAAACTCGAACTTCCAGGAATTCTGAGTATGCACGTTTTTAGAGTACAATGTGGTCCACAATAGGTCACCCTTTTTGTCCGACCGGATCTCCTCCTTCCTAAAAAAATTTGGTCACATCTTGCAAAATGTTAATATAGCTGGGCAAATTAAAAATTTTTCGAAAATCTCGTAAAAACTCGAACTTCCAGAAATTCTGAGTATGCACGTTTTTACAGTACTATGTGGTCCATAACAAGTGGCCACTTTTGTCCGCCCGCATCGACTCTTTCCCAAAAACAATTTGGTCAAATCTTGGAAAATGTTAATATAGTTGGTCAAATTTAAGGTTTTTTCCTGAAAGCTCGAACTTCCAGAAATTCTAAGTATGCACTTTTTTTAGAGTACAATGTGGTCCACTATAGGTCACCCTTTTTGTCCGCCCGCATTGCCACCTTCCTAAAAAAATTTTGTTCGCATCTTGGAAAATGTTAATATAGTTGGGCAAATTTAAAATTTTTCGAAAATCTCCTGAAAACTCGAACTTCCAGAAATTCTGAGAATGTACGTTTTTAGAGTACTATGTAGTCCATAATATGTGACCACTTTTGTCCGCCCGCATCGCCTCCTTCTCAAAAAAAGTGTGTAACCCTCAGGAATTGCCAAGTTGAAAACTTGCCGATATTTGGTTCAAATCCATGTTTTCAGAAATAGATTCATACGAAATAATAAAGGAACATCTTGTGTATAAATTTGCATTATCTTTTTCCGTCTCGGTTGCACCATTTAATGGAAAAGTCCTTTGGAAAGGCATTAATCGAATTTTTATTGCACAAGGTTTGTGTCAAGGGTTATAAATTTTAAAATTTAACTTCACACGCATACCCTAATCAGCGATGCTAACTATTTATAACACAAACGCGCTTTACACCTTCTCAAAACGCGCTAGTACGCGCTAAGTTACAGCATTATCAACAATTTATAGTCAAAAAACGTTATTTTCCTACGCGCTAAATTAAATTTTAATAAAGGTCGATGTATGTATTAGTAAATACAATTAATTTTTTTAGTAACTCTCTTTCAGATTTTGCAATATTGCTTCTTCGAAATTATATCCTAAATAACTAAAATCATTTAATTCAGAATCAGACTCGTCTTCCAAATATTAGAAATTCATCGTTTTTATTTTTATTTTATTTGTCAAACTTTGTAACAACTTAAATAATTTGTCGAATAGTGTTGCGATTCAAATGCTTTTTGAAGTACAAAAAGACTAGATGCTTAATAATTTACATAAATTTTTTGGGTCACGAGTAACGAGTACTTATTTTCAGCTGTGAAAATATTTGCCATTTACAATATTAAAATGTGTTTTTAATTCTAACCACAGTCAAGGGAATTTTATTTGGAACATCTGAATCATTAACGAATTTAAAGAAAAAATTAAATTTTGGATATTAAAAAATTGTTAAATTTATACAAAAAAAGTAAAAAGATATTAAACTGAAATATTTTTGACTTTAAGCAAAACGCGCTAATTTAGCGCTTTTTTTATTTAACGCGCTAAGACGAAAAAAAGCGCGTTTGGCATAGTTAAAACGTGCTAATAGTGTTTTCACACTGCAAGTTAAAACCTGATTTTAACGTTAAAACCATAAACAGCTGATTTTGCATTCACACTGCAAGTTTTTTTAAATTCAGGTTTTAACTCACAGACTGTCTAATAACTTTTCCTCAAAATAAAATAGATCTCCTGCAGAAACGCGTGTGTTTGTTGTTGTATTTTTTTCTGCTTGTTATAACACTTATTTGACAAACTGTACAACTGTTTTTGTTTGTATGAAAAACTAAGAAACTTTACAATGCGCTATAAAATGGAAATTATTGTATATTTTGTAAGTTCATATTTTAAAATTATGGCACTAGTAATACAAAGTAAAGAAGTGCTTGGAAATCAAGTTATTGTATATAAAAAATTCACAAATAAATCACAAAATAAAACATTTTTATCGGTGGATCGACGTCAGTCATATCGTTTATTTTCACTTACCAGAGGTCAATGAAAATATTTTTGTTGTTATCCTTCCAAAAAACTCTTATTTTTCCTTAATTGTTTACTTGTTGCTGCTGCTTCATCCATTTTTAAGTTGAAAATCTTGCAAGCGACATCTCTTGTTATTCACTGGCATAAACATTATCAGCTGCTTCCGGTCATTTTAACTTGGCAGCACTGAATTTACCACAGCGAAAACAGGGTTGCATTTCATAAAATCAAAATAAAACCAATTCAGAAATGGTTTTAAGTTGGATTAAACAAAAACAATTTGTATGGTAAAACCAGGTTTTAACAGTTGGTTTTACCATTAAAACCAACTTTTATTAAAACCAATTCAGTGTGAGAACACTATAAAACTAGCGCGAAAGGCTTTAAATTGGCATCGCTGACCCTAATGTAACATCAGAGCGCCCTCATTGGCCGGTAATGTATAGAATCAGAATCATAAGCGCAGTACAATAACCAATAAAATTGCAAGCACAGCCTTGAACATTCAATACTCCTCATTGACACCAGAGGCGCTGGCAGTACTCCATTATTAAAAACGTTGAAAAGAAGGAAGCTTTCCTCCCTCTCTCTTCTTACACAAACTGCCTTTCCTATCACTTTCTCTTTACCAAAGAAGGTGATACACGAAAAAAGCGTCAAAACTCATCTAAACCCCCAATAGAATATCAACCATTTATAAATAAAGAAAGAGATAAAAAAAATATTACTTTGGAAAAAAGAAACTTTATTTCTAAAAATAAATTAAATTATGTTGATTTTTTAAATGAAAATAGTTGAATAAGAATGTTTTTGCAAAGGGAAAGCAATTTATGTAAATTTGGCTTCAATTCATTTGTATTTTTTATTTTTGAGTCGTCACAAACTCACGAAAGATAAAATGATTCCTAATGAACTTGCAGCATTCCCTCGTCCTCGATATAACTCCCTCTTTTTTATATCTTTAATTATATTTATATATATATATGTATATACGTATGTATATGGAAAAAGAAGTTTCAAAAAAATATTTTCTTCTATTGAAGGTGGCAAATAAACTATTTCTAGTAAAACACGTGCTCGCCACAGGCTTTTCTGTTAAGAAAGATTATAACCAATTAAATTAAAAGGAAGCAACATGCATTGAATTAATAAGGCATTTACACCTGCACAAAATCTAGCAGAATTTAATTAAAATCTATACCGTTTATACCAACTTTTTTTTTTAATTTATCAAGACTTTTTTATCCAAAACAAAACCCATTAACTAAAAATTTCCAAAGCTACAACCGAACAGCTGCAATGTAGCCAATTCACACATCTTTTTAAGCAGACCGTAGCTAATTCATTCATCTTTTTTTATAAACATGTTTTACAGGATAGTAGACAATAAAAAAAACATTCGATTTTGATTAGATTTCCTAAAAATATACTGACAAAATAGATTTAATTTTGTATGGGAAATCTAGTAAAAAGCAGCAAGATTTAGCTCGAAATCTCTTAAGTACTAGATTTCGGCACAATGTAAATGCCCTATAAGACATATTTTTTAAAGAGCCATTGAAATACAAATTACGGAGAGAAGCAAATAATAATATGTTAAAATGTTTCAGTTTAGTTAGTACACAGCAAAAAAAAAAATACTGTAATAAACAACTTTAATTGAAACTAAAACCAAAAATCAATTGAAAATGTAGTTGAGTCAATTAAACATTGTAATTTTTTTTAAATCTTAAACAAAAGCTTAAAAGACTTAACTATATTTTTAATTGAGTGTTGGTTTTATATTCAATTGAAGTAATATTTTTTTTCAGTGTAGGTGCTATTTCAGACTTACTTGCTTTATATCACCTCTTCTACATATCAATTTTCTTGAAATCTCAAGCATTAGATTTCCATCCTGGGGCTTAATTTATATAGTCTATCTCTCAGTTACATTGCATTTAGCTGGAGGCAGACTAGAATAGTTTTTATGTCGCAAACCGGTTGAAGGACGCGCAGAATATGCGTCCACTTAGCGTATCCTACTTTTCTTATTAAAACACTAGAAATAATGAAATTTTTTTTTCCAAAATCCCCACTGTGTGTTGTAGGACGTTTGGTAGATTCACCAAAAAAATGTGGCCATGATTCCACGATAAACACTCCGAATAACTATTAAGCAAATATAAGACAGCTTTTGATGACGCTGTGAAGAACAGGACAAAGAAAAGATAATTTCTCACTTATTCTGCGAGTTCACAGCATTGCACAGTGGGGACTTTTGCAAAATAAATGGTAATAAATGTGGAATTTCTGAACTACTGATTGGATTTATATGAAACTTCGAGAGGAGGACCTAGGCTTTATAAAACATGTCATGACATTCTTCTGGCTTGAGCTGGAAAGGAGTTACAGTGGGTCAAAGTTGACTACCAGGGACTCAAAAAAAAATTCTGAGGCCTGAAACTTTTTTTAAAAATTATCCGATTTGTATCGGAATTAAAATGGTTAACTCTTAATTCTTCTTGCGTGTCCACAAATATTTTAGTAAAAATATTCTGATAAATAAAGTACTCGTATTAAAAAAAAAGATATACTTCACTTAATAAATATGAAAATTTTGCTGGATTTTATGGTTAAGCATTTTCAATATGCATTTGGTTCCCGCTTATGGAGCTCATCGGCAGACTTCAACCCAAACAAATTTTAAATTTAGCTAACAAACCTCGTATGTTTATAGTATAACTCTTAATACGTTATTGAGAATTACAATATACAAACATAATAAGTTTAAAAGCCTCAAACAAAAATCTTTTTAAAACAAGCATCTTAATTCGATTTTTCATCTTTTTTATTTTCCATCACCTTTTTACAATAAAATTAAAAAATAGAGTATAAAATAAAAGTATAAAATATTTATTTTCATATATTAAATACCGCAGTATATTTATATACTGAGGACATTCATAAGCGGGAACGAAATGCATATATTGGGTGTTTTTTATTGAGGTATAGAACTTTAAGTTGGCATCACTTTTTTAACTGGCGGCCATTTTGTCAGCTGTCAAGTGATTAATATTTAGTTTGGTTTGCCATTTCATCATGAACAGGTTGACAAAAGAACAACGCTTGCAAATCGTGCAAATTTATTTCGAAAATAATGGTTCAGTTCGCGAAGTTTACCGCAAGCTCCGTCCATTTTATGGTCGACATAATCGTCCATCAGAGCAATTAATTCGGTTAACCATGGATCGTTTTCGCACTACGTTTACTCTATGTGATAATACGCATCCGCAGAGACGTCGAACAGTGCGCACCGAAGAAACAATTGCCGCTGTAGAGCAAAGTGTTGAAGAGGACCCGAATGAATCGATTCGCCACCGTGCACAGCAATTGGAGCTTTGTCCATCAACTTTATAGAAGATTTTGAAGATTTTGAATGTGGATGAGTTGTGGTTCCAACAAGACGGCGCTACATGCCACACAGCGCACGTCACAATCGATTTATTGAAGGAAACATTCGATGAGCGCATAATTTCGCGGAATGGACCTGTCAATTGGCCACCAAGATCGTGTGATTTGACACCATTGAATTATTTTCTTTGGGGATATGTGAAGTCGCTCGTCTACGCCAACAAACCAGAAACGTTAGGGGACTTGGAAGCCAACATTCGTGGCGTTATTGCCAACATACGGCCCCATATGCTCGAAAAAGTGGTTGAAAATTGGACCTGTAGAATTGGCTTTATTCGAGCCAGCCGCGGCGGCCACATGCCCGAAATCATATTTAAACATTAATGGCATAAAATTATCCTTCCAATAAAGCCAAATTGATGGACATTAAAACGATTTTCTTGTGTTTTATTTCAATTCGAAGTTCTATACCTCTAAAAAAACGCCCGTTAGACAGTGCTTAACATATAAAAACAAGCAAAATTTTCAAATTAAATAAAGACTATGTCAAATAAATATACTTTGGCATTTCATATATTAATTTAACAAAACTATGAATAAGAAACAAAAGCATCCTTGCAACGCATACTTACATACATACATACTCGTACATACATATGTATGTATGTTTGTATGTATGTATAAGAATAAAAGTTTATAGAAAATACATATGCACAAAATTCAAAGTGTCATTTGCACATACGACAATCTAATTGTCTTTAAATAATGCATATACTCGTATCTATTTCCTACATCTAAACATATTTCCACATGAAGTGATATCCTCCTCACAGGATAATACCATAAATTGTTTATGAATTTTATGAAATGCACATATTCGAACTTTTGGAAGAATTCTTATTGCATTCTCTATTTTACAAGAGAATTAATTATACATAGAGATAAAGGAACATATGAATACAGTTGACACTTGAAATTGATGTCGGTTTTTTGGGTCCCTATACATATCAGAGAGCTGTATGAGTTGATTCACTTTCGCTCTTCACTCAATATTACAATGCTTTTGTTTTGTTTTTTAACATCAGTATGTACTAATGCTATTGCTTGTAGTGTTGCCTCTCTAACAACTGACTGTCATTAACTCACTCTCTTTTTTTAAGTGTTGTTAGTAAAAATCAATAAAAATTCTTACTGTTGTTTGATTGTTTTGTATAGCAATCAAATGACTCACAACAGCATGTTGACTAGATGAAGTCTTAAGTTAATAAAACATGGCGTATTAATTAATAGTTTTTCTCGTATTAAAACAATTTATAAAATAAAATGGGGCTAGCTATTTTCTTTTATAATATTACATTAAACTATTTGTCAGAAGGGGTTTTAAAAAGTATTCAAAACCATCATACTGATTCATTGCTTTAGTGAATCATATGAATGGAGATTGCAAGCAGTGGCATGCATTTCTTAACAACAGTCTCATTGATATGAATCATGCGATAGAATCATTCATTCATTATTTTAATATTAAGTGCTAGCTCAATATTCATTTTAGAAAATGGAAAATTATGCCGTTTGATTCGTAATCTTGCAGATCACTGATACATATATGTGACCCGTTCTATGAAAAGGTGGCTTATGACTCAAAAAACAACAACTACCGAGAAAGTGACGAAACGCATTGTTTATCTTTAACAGCTGATTTATCTTTTAACCGATTATTTCATAGCATGAATCCACACGCAAAAAAAATATATGGTTGTAAAATGGTTGAGAAAACAATATTATGTTCTGTGAAACAAATGTGTGGTCGTTGAAAACTAGTTATTGTTATTTTAAACAATAATTTCGTTACGATAAACAGAGTAATGTTTGAATTTAATAATTACATTATTATATTCATAGAAAGTGCGATATGGTTAGAGTTTAAGAATATTATTTTGACAAACACATAGTTGAACGGAACAACTAGCTGTTTTCGAAGGCCACTAAACCTTCGTCATCAGCGTTCTTTTGTGTTTAGTCCACTGTGTGTGGTGTCAGTTGATGTAGATTTCTGCTTCTATCATTGCAAATGGAATATGTGAATTGTTTTGATTTATCTTATTTTAATTTGCTGAAAGCTTTTTTGTAATAAAAGCACAATTTACAAATTTACAACAGTCTTGCCATTTTTTAATTTATTTTGTAACAAACACATTTAAATTACATGGGTTTGATCATTGGTTTGTGGCAAAAATGAACTAGTGAACGAGTTCGACCCAAGTCTACGACCGAGTGAAGGAGTTTGGTCCAACTCTCAGTTGTTTAGACTTTGATCGAACTTATTCTGTCGGTCGTTTTTGGCACAATCCTGTGGTCAAACATACGTGTTTTAAATGGGTTTGATCATGGGTTTATGTCAAAAATAGAGCTGGGTCCAAATCGTTCGTTGGTTAATTTTTGCCACAAATCTATGATCAAACCCATGTAATTTAAATGGGTTTGATCATAGGTTTGTGGGGAAAAATGAACGAATGAACGAGTTGGACCCAGTCAAAAATAAACTAGTGAACGAGATCGACCCAAGTTTCATTTATTCAAGTAATTTAAATGGATTTGACCAAAGACTAACTAGTATGCGAATTCGACCCAAGTCCAGTTAAACACCTTCACTGGGAATAAAACAAAATAGGACACGAAATTTATAATTCTCTCTAGTTATTTTTATTCTGTAAAAACATAACATTACCAATAAATCTTATTAAGGTTGTCGAATCGACTTCGGTTGTTGTATTAGCTTAAAAAATACGAAATTTTTCTTGTTATCTAATACAACAAAAGATATAGTCGATGCAACAACCGTTGTAGATATCGAATTCAGTAAATCGTCCACTCGATACATGACGAAATTTTATTCGATACGTTAACCTATTCGTCCACGGATGTGGTAATTCGGCTCATGAATTTGTTGGCTTTTCTACGGTGAAGAATTTTTATGATTTATGAATTATAACTAAGATTTAGAAAAAAAAGTTAAATTTTATTTTCATTTAAATGTCACTCTGGTGCCGTGATTTAAACAAATTGTTAGTAAATTGAAAAATTAAACCCGTTTTCTATAAAAATTACACTTTCTCGCGTTACGACTCTCTGGCAGTAAAGGCTCGATATGCATATATTTTAAATACCGGGTATGACTACTACACCACAAAATTAAAAAGAACAATAATACAAAACATTTTTCCTGAGGGTGGCAAAGAAAAATATTGTCTTTGCGATTTAGGGCCAATTTCACCAACTTATTTAAATATCAATTGATATTTAAAAGTCATTTTTCCATACAAAAGTTTAATGAAAAGCGACATTTAAATATAAATTGATATTTAAATAGAGTTTGTGAAATTGGCCCTTAAACTCGAGTTTATCTAAACACGTACAAATACATATTTTTATTTTCTTTTTTGTACTGAATTAAATCCTCAAAAGTGCATAAATATGTGACAGTAGAGCAAAATTTCAATTTTATTAATATTTATTTAAGGAGATTTTTTTTCTAACAAAAAATTTAACTAGCTGCTTAAATCTTTTAATCAGGTTTAACCAAAATATTAAAAGGAGTCGAAAGCTTTATTATAATTTAAACATTTAGAACAAAATTCTTTAACTTATTTAAATATCAATTCATATTTAAAAGAAATTTTTCCATACCAAAATTAATCAAAATCGACATTTAAATATGAATTGATATTTAAATAGAGTTGGTGAATTTTGGCCCTTACAGCTTATTTATAAAAATTGTTAGGGCGTCATAAAATGTTTATAAAACAGTTTTTCATAAAAAAAATTCTTACTAAGCCCTTATAAAGCTTTAATAATTTTTATAAATAAGGCTGTATATTTTTTTGTTTTATTTATTAACATTTATCCTTTGAATTTTATTTATTTATATATTTTCTTTTGTTTCTTTTGTATCCAAATAGCGTTTATTTAAATTTTGATATCATTTTCAGTCTACACAACCAAAACCTAGTGAAATTTGCAAGCATGAAATGAAGACTTTTCTTAAATCTTTTCTTCATTTTGTTCTACTGTGTTGGATCAAAATTGTTCTATCCACAGAAATTTAAAAGATAGTCCTTATTAGTGCATACTTTAATTGCTAAGATTTTAAAAACAATTTTTTATGTGGCATGAGTCACATAAATGCCACAGGAATGTTTTTGATTTATAACAAAGATAACGACTGTAATAAATTTTAAGCAAATAATGCGAAGAGCACAAAAACTTTTCAATGGGCTGCATAAACGAGTATTGCTGCAATTAAATTATTTAAATTACCTGCATGGGTGTGCAAAATTTAAAAATATTTTAGTGCCAAATTTCAGCAAATAAATGACATTGACATAGTAATGATACTTATGGTATTTGCCGGTTAATTATGTCATTAGGATTTTTGGTAGTTATGCTTGGAAATAATTTAAGTTAATAACTCCTCATTCCGTAAATTAGGCAAATTTCACACAATTATTTTTATAAATTGTTTGAAGCGTTAATTTTTATTTTCTATTTTTCACCGATTATCAAAATGTATCAAATCATATCATCAGCCCGCGTATTCCGTAAGTCGCTAAAGCTAAAATGCTGAACAAATAGAAAATTAAAATTTTTTTCCTATGACATAAAACACTAAAATTTCGGCGAATTACATTTTTAAGCCATTGCCTGATTTATCAATACACGTTTGCAAATTGTATTCGGAGCCGAAAATCGATAAATCGACTTTATATATTTTTAGCGATAGAGATTTGGCTTTAGCGACTTACAGAATACGGGGGCAGAATTGCAAAATTTTTGGCGAAATAACAGCCAAACTAAATTTTGTTTTACGTATGAGTGATATTTCAATATAAATTAATTCGATATTAATCATACGCCATTGTTGAGTTATAGATGAAGGGTGAAATACACTGAATCTTTTTTTATATACAGTGTATACTAGTGTTGTTAATTATACGTCTTTTATATTTGTTCGATTGAAATTTCATGATTTATTTTGTTCGAACAGACGAATAATTTTCAACTTTTGTTCGAATATTCGAACGAACAAAGAATAAAAAAATGTATTCGAATAATTTGAAAAAAACTTTACAAAAAACGACACGCATATATATTAGTTTAATTTTTGTGTATTAACAAACGAAAAATAATTCAATATACAAGGAAAACTAATAATTTTAATAATACGCAATGTACATTAAGCATTTTTTCAGAAAATTTCATGAATTTTGTTGCACAAAACTTTTTTATTTGCTAATTGCAGAGCTATGGAAGATAATTTTATATAAATTCAGTAAAGTGCGACTTTGACTCGCGCACGAAGGGTTCCGTACGTTGGCTTTGAGCATTTTTTTAATAGTGTTGTTTTCACGTTTTTTTTTATTTTGGCGATTTTTTTCATTTTGGTTATTTTTTTTTGCGATTTTTTTCATTTTGGCGATTTTTTTTTCATTTTGGCAATTTTTTTAATTTTGGCGATTTTTTTAATTTTGGCGATTTTTTCATTTTGGCGATTTTTTTTCATTTTGACGATTTTTTCATTTTGGCGATTTTTCCGGTTTTCCGCGATTTATTTTCGATTTAGAAATTTTTTTTTAATGTGGTGCTTTTTTTTCCTTTTTGGCGATTTTTTTATTTTGGCGATTTTTTTTCGGTTTGGCGATTTTATAATTTTGAGATTTTTTTGTTTTACCGTTTTTGAAAATTTCAAGAAGTTTGCTCTTACGGTTTCCAAGATACAGCAAGTTATCAAAATTACATAGTCAAAATTACATTAACTGATGGTACACCCTCTAATTAAATTTTTTTAAATTTTAGTGTTAATTGTTGTAGTCTGTATAAAAATACACTAACTTTACAAATTTCAAGTGCATATACATACAATTGTATGTATATTACATGGGATTTTAACATTTTTCGTTGCTCGTTTTGGCACACCCTTTAATTTCCAACTCTCATGTATTTGTTATTGTAGCGGCCAAGCGTCTACACACTCTGTCCAAATTTCAGGTCCGTAGCTCTTACGGTTCTCGAGAAAATACCCTGTGACGGACAGACGGACAGACGGACAGCGTTGCGAAAACAATAGGGTTCCTTTTTCACCTTTGGTGTACGGAACCCTAATAAAAAGGACGGAGTATGAATCTCTGATTAATTTTAGGCCTCCCATTGACAAATGGAAAATTTTCATGCAACTAATTTCATGGAAAAAATGCTTGATGTAAATTATGTATAACAAGCTTAGAAATATTAATAAATAAAAATATTAATAACACAAATTAAAAATTGGACACAGTTGAACTCTATGTTCCACTAATATTATTATTGTAACAGAATCGCAAAAAAGAAAAAGAGTAAATTAATATATAGAGAATGTATGATAACTTCCAATCGACTAGAACGACTTTCTTCAAGTATGGATTAGAAGATACATCTACGATCAAGTCACCTTTCAAAAACAAATTATAATCGGTCAAACCGTTTGAGACTACGGCATCCAAGACACACAGATTCAACAGAATATATCTAAAAAAATGTATTATCTTCTAAACGGCTAGACCAATTTTCTTCAAACATAGCTAAGAACACTCTCGTCAAATCAGCTTTCAAACAGAAAAACTAAATCAAAATCGGTCCAGCCGGTTGGTCTGTACGTGAGTGAGCTCATATATACAAACATATACACAGACACACACTACAATACACATATAACACCCATAAGAACTCCAGATAATCCCACTTTTTATTCGTAATTTGGAATAATTTCATTACTTAACATCCTATTGTTAAGAAATTTAAAAGGATTGAAATGTAAAATACTTTCTATACGAAGTAGTTAAGGAAATTGTTCGAATATTTGACAAAAATGATTCGAATAATTTTTTATTCTAAATTGAAAATTTGTGTTCGTTCGAACAAAAATGATAAAAAGTTGTTCGAATATTCGAACAAATTTTGTTCGAATGACAACACTAGTGTATACCATACGTTCCTAAGAAAACCGCCTAAAATTAAAATCGACATATGGAAAAGTTTGTGATACGATCCAGTCTTTAAAAAATTGCTTAAGTTGATAACAAAAATCTAAATATTTACTGAGTAAAACGTGAAAAAAAGTGAACATCAAATACTCGTAGACATAAAAATACACTCCTAAACAACGAAATGTTTTCTTTTCAAATGCAGAGTGAGTTTTGTTAAAAAAAAATATCTTAAAATTCGTTTTAAACAGCAATTTCTTGTGAAGAAATCTTTATTTTAATAATGAGAACAAAATTGTAACTTAGTAAATGCTTAAGAGTATCCAATAACAATTTTGTGTTCTTTATTTTTACTAAAAAGAAAGTATAGGTTGCAATATTATTTGTGATTGGGGTTGTTAGAAAAAAATAAAATAGACGTTACAATTAATGATCCTGCGCCACCGAAAGATACGAATGTCTGTACACAATAGAGCGAGTTATAATATTTTACGAAAAAAAAATACACCTTGCATTTGATTAATAAGTTCCGGGAATTCAATTGAATGTGCCAATGCCTAGCCTTATTTATCTGCCTGTCATTTTATATATGTATATCAAATTAATCTCATATTGTTTTAACTTGAAATAGCTCAGATTCAACATTGTTATTCGTGTAATTTTAGTATAAAACTCACGTTGGCATTGGCTGAAGTAGTTAGCACATTGACTACAAAACCAAAGGTCCTGGGTTCGATCCCGATCTCCGACAGTCCTTAAATAACAACACCACGCATTTTTCTGATGTGTTTTAGTGTTCATTTGTATCAGTTGTTGCAGGAAAAATTCTAGTGATGAAAGCAATTGACACTGGTCTCTGAACTACACCGGTTTCAACGGATACTAATCCTAAATTAACATTAGAGCGTCCTCCTTCGGCGGTATTGTGTAGCAGAATCATCGGTGAAGTAAAATAACCACTAAAATGGCTGCTAAAATCAGCTTCAACAATTTAAAAGGCCTCATTTAAAATCAGAGCTGCTACAACTTTGCATTATTAAAACGTGCAAAAAGCAGAGTTGTAAAAGAATGAAGTTTTCCTTTATCTCTTCCTTCACAACTATCTTCTCCTTCACTAAAGACGGCAACACATAGTAATAGTAGTAGGATTTTGCTTTGGAAGGTTACTGTAAATCATGTTGAATTAACATGCAAATCATGTGAAGCAAAATAGTTGACGAAATATCTTTAATTAAATTTTTTTGTTAGAAAAACGTTATCTGGGTTATGGGTGCCACGAATGCTCATCAGATACTGGCAATGAATCATGTTTTCGCTATTCATTCTGACTCATAAAATTTTAAATATAAGTGAGTAGACATCATTTAAAATCAACTACTCTGATTTACGCATACTCACCATGACATTGATTTATAAGTATAGGTTGAAATAAATATGAATGCGACGTCGACATCAAAGACGTCCACACTCACACTCACAAATCAACTCAGTTTGATTTATAATTTCAGGAAAATACTTATACTACTCACATTGATTTAGCTCACTCAACTCATCCATGTATATTTATTTAAAAGTTCAGTCGTTAAACACTTTGCAATTACTCGTAGTATACAGTGTTCAATCTCTGCAAAAATACAAAAAAAGGCAACAGAGAAATACATAACCTGATAATAAGAACATTATTGATCGCATGCGAAGTTGGCATTGTGAATCATACTTATTTTGCATTGCCCATAAGTAGAGTCAAAATCAACAACATCATAAATGTTGCTAAGTATGAGTTCGTTGCGCATTTCAAACTTTCGAGTCAATATGATTCATAGACAACATTGCAATAACTATTAGTACGTACAAGAAATTATATGTCATGATTCAACGCTACTCACTTTTTCACTACTCATTGCGCTTCTCTGATGCTCATATTGCACCATAGATAACAGCAATCGTATAAATACTTCAAAGGAGTGTTTTGTAGTGATCACGAGCATTCCAAAAGAATTTTAGCGTTGTTTTATAACTGAGGACGCAAGATGTATCCATCATAATATACCAAAGAACAAAGAGCAATGGACAGAGTGGATTTTTTCGGGAGAACGTGGATCAAAGAAAGTCAAGGAACTGCTACCGCCAGATTTAGACCCTTTCAGATATTTTCTGTTTTCAAATTTTAAAAATTTCATTATTTCAAGGGGAAAAAACTATAAAGATGGTGGACTAAATACATCGTGCTCTCAGGAGACTATGTTAAGAAATATAACAACTTTTTCGCGGAAAAGTTTAATTTCTTGCCTAAAGTCTCGGAAATTATCAAACTGCCTTAATAAGAATAATTAAAAGGTATTAAAAATTTACACAAATAGTTATTTTATACAAAAAGTGTTCTATATTTGCTAAACACATAAAAAATAATATATCCTGTATAATATCTTTCAGTTTGTTACAGTTACACTAATCCCTCCCAAGTTTCATTAAATTTTTATCTTCGTTTTTGTTTGTTTTTTTAATCAACTCAACAAAACTCTGCATTCTAAAGAGAAATGAAATAAAGGAAGGATTTATTTCATTTCCTTGCACCCGTAATTAAATGAGAAAAAAAATGTTCACAGTAAATAAAATTTTTTTTTTAATTTTTATATAAACAGATAGACTCCAGTAAAACGCCTGTATAACAAGTTTACACAGTTTCCTTTTTTTTCCTAAATAAGACAAAAGACTTGAATAGAATGAAGAAAATACTCGTACATAAAAAAGAAACTCCTTTTATACTGTGTTGGAGTAAACTTTTTTATTTGTATTATCCGCTTTTACTGGTGAGTGAATTACATACACAAAGACGACAATGAAATGAAAGAGAAAAAAAACTGTTAGAATGAAAAATTTAATAGTGAAAAACATTGCAAATAAAAACAAACACCTTTTTAACTTTTTAACAACATGTGTGAGAGAAAATATGCAAACAGCTGTCAATTGAAGTGCTTTAAAAAGAAGAACTTGAACAGAATTTTTATTAAAAGTTAAGCATGTCATCATACATTTTTAAAGTGCACAATTTATAAGGAGTTCTTTTTAGTTATTTACAAAGCAATTTTACATGTGTATGGGCTTACAGAGAAGTACAGTGTGCTTACACAGAGAGAAAACAGTGGTTCTTAATAGAAACTTTGTTTTAAAATATTAAGCAGATATAAAACAGTTTTGCAGCTAAATCGGCTTTGAAATAATGACTGCAAGGCTTGTAACATATAAAAAATTATTCCCAAAAAATTGTCTAACAAACGTTTCTTTGAAATAAAACTTATTTTCAGTAAATATTTTGTACTGTTCGAGAAAATTGTTTGATGCAAAAAAAAAATGTTTAGAGAAGAAACCAGCCAGGACGTTTGTTGGCTACTTTTCGGCATTTACATGTATACAACACGATCAATCAAAATAAACAACAACAAGAGCACAACAACACGTTGTACCTGTCGACAAGCAATATACTCGTAGATACCAACACACTTAAATAACAAATGCTGTCAGACGAACTCTGCGAAATTTATAACATAGAATTGTCATTCAGTTGTTGAGTGTAACAGTATGAGGCTTAATTTTTTGAAAGTCACGATCCTACGATGAATGGCAGTTGAATGCTCTTTGCTAATCTCAGGTAATACAAAGGGATATGTGGCTGAGACCAAAGTGAGCTGAAATCGTATTTTCTCTTCATACCAACCTGCCAAACCTAACCTAACCCAATAAAGAAGGTTAGGGTACTGTGAATAAAAAATATTGCTGTAAAACAAACTATGGCTGTTGCGGAACTCGGAATTGAAATGTTGTCAGACTCCTGGACGAATGTAGCATACTACAGACAGAGATATCTGCCGCTAAAATTGCAACATACTGGCTAAGGTTTCCATTCATCGTATATGAAATAGAGTTATCCATGTCATAACTGACAGTCAGTTTACTCAACACTGACGTATGCCTCTCTCATAAATTTGAAGACACTTCGACGTTGCCTTTCCTAAATCTAAATCAGCTCAAGACAGGTGGCGCAATGAATTCACCTGCGAAATGGCATGAACCCTCCGGTCTCAGCCAAGTGCTCACGAAAATAAAAACCTGAACTTTACTAAGAAGAAGAAGGAGCAGAGGGTGACGTTGGCTGAAGTAGTTATCAGTTTGACTACAAAACCGAAGGTCCTGGGTTCAAACCCTGTCTCAGACAGTCATTAAAATAACAACACCACGCATTTTTCTGATCCACATTAGTGTCCTTTATATTCGTTGTTGAGGGAAAAGTTCCACTGATGCAGGCATAAGGCACTGGTGACTAAAAACTACACCGGCTTCAGCGGATGCTAATCCTAATGTAACATCAGAGCGCCCTCCTTTGTCGGTATTGTGTACCAGAATCATTGGCGAAGTAAAATAACAATAAAATGGCTACTAAACACAGCTTTAAAAATTTAATATGGCTCATTCACCACCAGAGGCGCCTCATCACTGCAAAGAAGCTTGCAAAAAAAGCAGAGTTGTAAAATAATGGAGCTTTCTTCTATCTCTTCCTTCAACACCTGTCGTCTATATCACTAGCTCTTCTTCCCTATCACTCTCTCTCACTATCTTCTCTTCACCACACAGGTACCACAAAGGGATCATTGTATTGGACCCAAGTGAGCTGGACTCTCAATTTCACCCTTCCTTACCACACAGAGAAAACAGTGCCTACTAAATACCTCATAAAATAGAACAAAAATTAATAAGAAATCTCTATGTTTTTTTTTCAATAAGGAAATCTTATTAATTTCATAGAGAAAAAATCATGAAGAAATTTTGTAGTTTTTATGAGGTTATCTTATTGATGTTTGCAATAATAAAAAAAATGCGTCTTTATTCTCTGTACTTATGTATTTTCATTTAAATTCTATACCATATACATATGTATGTATGCATGTAGTATATTGTAGATGTTATTTATTTATACATACATACATACATACATACACATTAGGTTATATTCTTAACTAACTTACTCACCAAGTATTGAACCAGCAAACTTCTACCTGATAGACAAGCACTCTAACCAATATGCTAACAAGCAGCCTGAATAACCATTCAAATTATTGTGCAAACATTCTTTTACAAAAATGAAAAGATCATGAAAAAAATTGTCTCTATGTCTATTTATAGATATGAAATAACAAGACACCTCATAAAATCAAGAAGAGTTCCTTATTAAAAAAATCAATAAGATGCTTTACACATAACTATATAGGAACCTACTAAAATCAAATAAATAAGGCAACTACCATTGTCATATTTGTCTATGGGCATTTCCACACAAAGTTCCACCTTTTGTTAAGTTACGTTGCTTGCTGACCTAGTTTGGTTTTCAAAGAAAAACTTTTGTTTCATATACTTTTTAGAGCCATGCTCTTTATGCCACGATACAGCAGCTAGAACGTGAGTGTTGTAACAAAAATAATCCACAGTATTACAATTATAAATTTATTTTTGTGTTGATTTCTTAGTTTATATTTTTTGGTTTTGATTTTCTTTCTCTTTATCAGATGGCAGATGTCTTACTAATAACAACTTAAAAAAAAAAAAAAACAGGGGTGCAAAGTCTATGTTCACATAAGCAGATGTGAACACATGCAAATTTTTGCGGCAAATTTATTTTGTTTCACATTTTATGAATATTAAATAAACAGTTATAACAATACAAATAGTTTTAGTGCATTGCTATTTAACACATGAAATTTGTTTCATATAGCTAAGCAGCATAGCTCTAACATTACATTTTGTAAAAGAGAGGGCAAAAATCAAACAGCATGGCTACAAAATAGAATCTCAATTGATTGGTGACGTAACGTGATAACCTGTGGAATTTTCTGTGAAAATGCCCATATATGTATCTCGGGGCATTTCCAACGAAAGGACTAGCGACGCTAAAAAATTAAAAGTTCTTGAAAACATTTTGTTTTATCCTATTTTTAAAGATAAACAATCGAATTTAGCTAATGAAAAAAAAACGTTTACATTTATAGATAATCCATTTTCGAATGCGAATTTAAAATTTTTATCATCGTATTTAGCCGTATTTACCCTTTTTGATACCTTTTTGATACCTTTTTGGGCCCTTCGAAAAAACATACGTTTTATTATCCCAGATTCTACTGAAGGGTAGGAATTAATAGTGAATTATTTTTACATGTCGTCGGTTGGTTTCTGGTTTGCGGCAGAGTATATTCAAAATACATTATGTCTGGAGCAAACCAGAAACCAACCGACGATGTATGTTGTACATAAGGTCATTAACAAAAAAGTACGGAAAACGGGTAGGATCTTACCCCACTTAAATGGGAATTTACAGAAATTATCAAAGCTCATTCGAGATTCTAAAGAAAAAAACGCCCTTTCTGCTTTGTTAAAATACTTTAAAGACATGTCGAGTGCAAAAAAGGTACCAAGATTCATTTTTTTACCCCTTTTAATCCCTAAAAGTACACATATCGAAAAAGTACCAAATACGTGTCGGCTTATTTTTTTTAGCAACATTCGTATGCTTTTGAAATTTTTAGTCTATCTAATGTGGCTTCCGAGATATAAAGATATAGATTATACCATTTTTTTACCCATTTTAACCCCTTAACATTTGAGTGTCCAAAAATTCCTTCTTAGTGGATCTATTAATTGGAAGGGGATCCTAGGCACCAAAATTCAGCTTTCTAATTTATTTACATGTACCTTATCATTATTAACAAAAAAGTACCCAAAACGGGTACGATTTTAACCCTTATAAAGGCGAATTTTTAAAAGGTACCAAAATGCATTTGAGATTCTGTCTAGAAGAAAAGAATGCGCCAAAAAGCTTTTTGGTACGTTGAATAATTTAAAAGATATGTCGAGTGCAAAAAAGGTACCAAAATTCAGTTTTTACTCCCTTTTAATCCCTAAAAGTACACTTGCAAAAAAAGTACCAAATGCGTCTCGGCTTATTTTTTTTAGCAACATTCGTATGCTATCTAATGTGGTTTCCGAGATATAAAGATACCGATTTGACCGTTTTTTTACCCTCTTTTACCCCCTTAGCATTCGAGTTTCCAAAAATTCCTTTTTAGTGGATCTATAAATTGGAAGGGGAGCCTATACACCAAATTTCTGCTCTCTAGCTTACTTTTACATGTATATCATATGTAGCTTATCATTATTGACAAAAAAGTACCCAAAACGTGTACGATTTTAATTAACCCTTATAAAGGCGAATTTTCAAAAAGTTCTAAAATTTATTCGAGATTCTGTCTAGAAGAAAGAAATGCGCCAAAAATCCTTTTTTTTTACGTTCAATAATTTAGAAGATAGGTGGAGTGCAAAAAAGTTACCAAAATTCAGTTTTTACCCCCTTTAAATCCCTAAAAGTACACACAACAAAAAAGTACCAAACACAAGTATTCAAATCTAAAATCTAAATACAATAATTATTAGGCCCGACCAGTATCGGACATAAACTTAGTGATAGTAATTAATACATAAATACATAAATGTCGTATTAAACCGAAGATTATATTTGAACCCTATTTATGTGAGTTTAATATCAAAGAGCTCTTGGTTAGTACATTTAAAATAACCGGTAACAAAGTAGCGGGCAATATCCAATGAAATAAGGACTTCCAATGAAGTCCAAAAGATACCGAATTTATGATCCGGAAAAAGTGCAAATCTGGAGCAATTCTAATGATTTTTACATATGTAGGTTTGTCATGGCAAGAAGTTTTCATTTTTGATACCTATTCAATGAATCCGAAATCATTACCATGATGTTACGTAAATCTGATTTTTGCAGTTTTCTATTTATGCATACAACGTTGAACTACAATGTGCGGAAAAAGAGCCTGAGGACTCGATTGACCGAATGAAAAAATAATAGCGATTTATTTTTGTGTCCTTGCTGTAAAAGTTTAAAATTAAAGTACAAAGCGACCTTCAGGCATATTAATTTTCACCAGGAAAACAAATGCTCTGCTTTTGGCTAATCTTGTAGAGAAAACTTGCCTTCCCATAGCAATTATCTGCTAACTTTTTCAAAGTATTTGTACATTTACCAAGGACATTAAACACAAGTTTTAAATGCTTATCTGAGTTTTTATTTCATTATTATGTTCTATGTAAATATTTATTCATGTATGTATGCAGTATGTGTTGAATTTATTGATCTTTTCATTGTTGTCACCGGAAAGTCCTTAAAACAATAGCTTTTGTTATTTCTGCACAATAAGCTTTTAACTTGTAATCAATACAAGAACCCTTAACATCACCGGCCATTCATTGTTTTGTGTGTGTGTGTGTGTGCGTGTGTTATTGATCTCCTGCTGTTTGCAGCCATTTAAAATGGAAAAAATTAAAGAAATGAAATGAAAATTAAATGCCTGAATATTTCAGTTGTGTTGAACACAAAATATATTGTTACATTATTATTTTTTCTCTCTCTGATACTTGTTTCTGCAGACCCATAACAGTTGGAAATGTTGCATGAATAGTCGTATATAATGTGTAGAAAATTGCATGTAAATTATGTTTAAGCATATTTGATAATGTTAATTGCTTTCTTTTATATCGTCATATGTTCTTGTTTTTTTTAGTATTAAAACAAATTTAAAGGCTGGACATTAAATTAAAAAAAAAAATAGTTATTATAAAAATCAATTAAAATGCAGGTTTTGCCATTTTATAGTTACTTATTTCTTTATTTGTCATAAAATGCCAAGCGAATCGTCCATCTGTCGTAAATGAATTTATATAAAACCAATGAAGAATTACCGTAGAAAAATTCTCCATTCAATAAAATAGTTTAAAATTGTATGTGTAGTTACATCAAATAAAAATGCCGGCAATAAAGTTAAAAAAAAAATCTGGTAACTAAATTGGGATAGAGATAAAGCTAGGAAGTGTAATATGCCATCAATACAAATGCTACTATATTCAATGTAAATTGTGTTTTCCGTTGCGAAAAATTATTAAGGCAACATCGTGCGAGAAGTATTTGTAAACGTTATTTTTTTTCATAAAATCCCAGCCGTTTACATAAGCTGTTTGTTAGACGATTGTGTTTAATATAAATTTCCTAAGAGAATCTACCGACGATGATCTGACGAGTAACAACAAAACAAAAACTTTCTAATTTGATGCCCTTGTCTTTTAATCTTGGACTGTTTAACAGGCAGTTCCTAAAACATCTAATAATTATTTGAAAATTACAAAAACCTTAATGTTACACTTTGGTTATCTTTTTTAGAGCTTTTTCGGCAACACTCGCCCTTTAATCTTCAGCTGTTTAATAGACGATGATGACAAAAAGTTACATATAATATTAGAATTACAAAGCTGAGTATTTCGGAAAAAATATAAAATAATTCCTACATGAGTTCTCACACGATTCTTGACATGCTTAATGAAAGACTCGTTTGATAAGCCTTATAAACTATAAAACATGCGGTCAACGGCCATCTTCATGTTTGGGTGGGCTTTTTTTTAAATTAAATACCCAATAAAAACCAGTGGGTAGCCAACCAACCCTGTAGATCCAATAAAATAAATGTTTCCAGGTTATATTTTTATACCCTTTACCAAAAATGGAAAAGGGTATATATAGGTTTGTCATTCCGTGTATAATTTCCATAATATTAATTTGCGACCAAAAAAATATATATATTCTGGGTCCTTATGAATAGCGAAGACGAATAAGCGATGTCCGTCTGTCCGTCCGTCCGTCCGGTGTACGTGAAATCGGTTTTCCGAAGCTCCCAGAAAAGCTAGAGACTTCGTTCTTGGACTGGTGCATCAGAAATGGTCCAACTTCAATTGGTATTGAAATTCAGCAAAATCGAGCAGACGATTGCAGAGCTGGAAAACGTAAACTATATTTTGCCATATAAAAGTAACTACCGAAAACAAATTTTTATTTTTTTTAATAAATAAATTTATTTTACACTTCAGTACGACTAAAATTGGAATTTTAAATTAAAAAAATATAAAAAAAAATAAAAAGACGTTTCCAGGGTTGGAAAACTTTAACTTTTTGTGTTATGGAAAATTAACTGTCTAAAATTATGCAGGGTATTTTCTCGAGAACCGTAAGAGTTAAAGACCTGAAATTTGGACACAGTGTGTAGACCTTTGGCCGCTACAAAAATAATACATAAGAATTGGAAATTAAAGGGTGTTCCAAAAAGAGCATCGAAAAATGTTAAAATCCCATGTGATATACATACAATTGTATGTACGAGTAGTAGGGAAATGCCGCTCCGGGGACAATTAAAATTTTGAAATTTTAAAATTTTAATTACCCAAATTTTAAAATTCTTGGAAATTTGTGAAATTTGATACCCTACGAGGGTGGGTCAATAAGTCCGTCCAACTTTTTGTTTACATAAGGAATTTTTTGTTTACATAAGGAGTTTTTTTTTGTTTACATTAACTTTGTGTGAACGGGTGATTTTTTTTGAGGTTACCTTAATATAGAAAGGGCCTAACTCATTTTTTTTTTTTTTGTGGGGTGGATTAAGGGGTTTCATAAGATTAATATTTCATAAGTATATATGCCGACGGGAAAATCATGAGATGATTTTTCCTAGTACCAACGGAAAAATCATGAATATGATTTTTCTTAATACCAATGGGGAAATTGTGAAAATTAATTTTTCCTAATGCCTACGGCAATATATGTTTATTTTTCCTAATGCCTACGGCAATACATGATTTTCCTAATGCCTACGGCAATATATGAATATTTTTCCTAATGCCTACGGCAATACATGATTATTATTTTTTTCAAATGCCGACGGCAATACATGATTATTATTTTTTTTTCAAATGCCGACGGCAAAACATGATTCTTTTTTTCTAACACCAAAGGGAAAATTGCCAGTGTTGCCAGACTGTAGAAATTTGTTATCGTAATACTATATCAGTAATATCAGAGAAAATAGATTTGATGACTACTAGACGATTTTCATATAAATCGTGTGTGTGTGTGTGTGTGTGATTTCCTCATGCTAATAAATTGTTTATAAATAAAATAATTAAATAAATTAAATTAATTTATTTAAATATTTTATTTATGTGTTCACATGTATGTGAACACCCATACTTGTGTTCACATGTATGTGAGCACCCATACTTGTGTGTGGGGGGTCCAGCTTGATAGTCGCGGGTAATTTAATATTTTGTGTATGTATGTATGTATGTGTATGTATGTATGTGTATGTGTATGTATGTATGTATGTATGTGTATGTATGTGTGCATGTATGAATGTGCGATCGTGGGTACTTGTGTGTGGAATATTTTGTAGAATACATATATATTTTGCAAGGTAATCATTTTCTTTGTCTACGACTATTTTAAAGCAGAAAACTAAGTACAGTCAGCAGCAGAGAAACAAAAACCAAGCATTTGCAAGTAAGCAAAAAAGTTAATTTCTCCTTCTCCCCACTTCCTTCTCTTTCCTTTATGTAGTTTGTATTTGAAATAAGAAAACACTTGTATATTATTTTATTTTTTTTTTTTTTTTATACATTTATTGTTTAAAATTTTTTTTAAAATTTTATAATGATACATACATTCATATTTTAAAAAGTGAAAAAGTTTAATTAAAGCAAGACATTTCTTTTGTTAGTAAAATAGCATTTTTTAGTGCGCAAGCACCAAATTTATGATAATTACAATAAAAATATTCGGGATACTTGATTTCCATTTGTTTAAAGTTGATGCAGCCTATATCCTCAACGTTAAAAATTTTTCGACATAAAATTTTTTCCAACCAGCATCTTTTTTCTTCACCTTTTACATAAATTTTAGAACATCTTGCGTTGGCTTTTATAAAATTGCAAACGCTTTGAAATGAAACTGATCCAGCAGTCCAGCTTAGGTGATGATAGTTTTTTGTTAGCCACTTTGCTTCTCTTTGCTTTTCTATTGATAAGCATTTGATATCAAATGGGGGTTTTATAATGAAATTGTTATATTCATAATTGTTGAAAACAATTGCTACTTCTTTTGCGATGAAATCATTTGAATTACTTTTGAAACCTTGTACGTCTATGAAAATTATATTGTTTTCCATATTAGTCAATTCATAAGACTTTTCGCACTTGTCCTTTGATGGGTACATATTCTATTATACGATCATGAATAAGAATGCAGTAAGCTGATGTTTTTGCTCCAATATTAGTTGCTGTTTCAAATTCTATTTTTATATCAATCGGTCCATTATTGAGTGATTCATTCTGATGACTGACATCTACTACAATAATAGGAGCTTTTGTCTTAAACTCTGGTGCAGTTAGAAGTGGTTGAGATTCTTTCATATAGTAGCTTTGTTGAAATCTTACGTACATATCATATAGAATTGCATATCGTTCATTTTTGAACTTTATGTTAAGGTCATCATATGGATATGAGACTGAATTTAAATGTACTTTTAAATTAGTCAAATCACAATGAACAAACTTATTTTCTTGTTGAAAAGCAATCAATACAAAACGAGGGCGTTCTCTATTTGCAGCCAGTTTAACATTCCAAATATGGCTAGTTCCTATGTTTAATTGTGGATTGACATGACAATCCCAACTGCGAAATGCCATAGGTATAGAAGCACCATTGTTAATAATTTTAATCATATTCAATTTGCTAAAGTCGGATAATTGTACATGTGGGATTCTCCATGAGATTAGTGAAATTGTAAGTTTAGCTTTTTTAGTAGAAACACTCGAGCGTACAAGATCTTCATCGTTCTTATTGCGCAAGAGTATCAATTCATGTTTTCCATTTAGTATAACTTTGTTGTAGTCTTCAGCGAATCCTAGAAGCATTTTTAGAGGTACATAGAAATTGAAAAATCTATTTACAAGAGTGACATCGTCAATTTTGTTCCATCCAGCATTTTGCATCACATTGCTTTCTGTTGGTGACATAGAAACCAAATTTTTTATGGTGCTTGTGGCTCCTAAATATCTTGTATGATCAATTTCAATTCCATTGAGCTCATAGCGAATTTCATCAAATAGATATGCCACAAAGTTGTTTTTTAATATAAAGTTGTCCGATGATGTAGAAGACTTAGAGTTATTATCATCTGCAACAAAACCTTCTACATAAATGTAGCTTTCACAGGGTAGCACGTACAAATCTTGATTTTGTATTGAAATTCTAATTTCATCATTATTGTTGTAAGATTGTAAGTATGGTACATATGTATGATAGTCCTTTTTGATTATATTCTCATCAGACAAGGGCTTATCTAAGACATCTATTATTGAACTCATTTTGTCTTCAATTTAAAATTCAAGGACTTTAGAAAATTTTTATTTGATGTTGTTAATGCTTTTTGTTGTACTGGTCGCTTTAATGTTGATGTTGGTCTTGCTGCTATATTTTTCAATGTATTTGTGTTGTATATTAGCATTATTTAGTTGGCCTTAAATGTATACGTATTGTAATTTCCTCTCCTCGGAAATTAATTAAATCACCGTGTTGATCAACTACGCACAGCGCTAGTGAACTTATCTCTCTGGTGTTCACAGGTAAATAGATGAGATTTCTTGGAACTTCATCTATTTTATAGCCTGGAGGGACATTAATCGGAAATTCATGAAGTGTATGCGATTTGGAGTTATTCATATATGTGTTAATAGCGATGCTACTTTCTACTCGCAAGAGATTTACTTTAAAAATATTAACTGGAAGATCTGAATAATAATATTGGTTTGGTGTTAGGATTTTGCTATTGAATCCTAAAAGTTTTCCAATTGTATTGTCTTTATTAAAATATACAGTATCCTTGGAACTATTAACTTTAACTTGCATTGTATTGTTATTGGCTTCAATAAAAATCTTATTTGCTGGACAGAGTATATTGTATTGCTCTTCTATAAAATCAACTATATCATTTAGTTCGTAAGATCCAATTGGTATTTCTATTGTATGTTCTCCTATATGAAACATATTGTTGTAGGTGTCTACATTTGGAATACTGTTGTATGAATGAAAATCAGTTAGAGCACACTCATATGCACCATGTAATTCAATAGGAGGAAAGTAACTAGCAGATAATTCTGATGAGTTAGAGCTCAGAGTAAGTGTTATTGACATTATAACAGACTGATTACAATTAAATAAAGTTTAGTAGACAGTATGGTTTATAAGCATAATTTACATATTTATTTCATTTTCTTATTTTAAAATTAACATTAGTTTCTTAATATTAATGCTATTATTTGTTGATTTAGTTTTTCTTCCATCTATAATATTTCATCTTTACTTATCCAAGAATTGTGTTGATTAGAAAATCCCAGCCATTTAACATATACCACCTTCCCTTTAATTTTAAGCACCTTTTCAACTAGATATGTATTTGGAAATCTGGTTTTTGAAAGTTCGTCAGTATAGAATCCACCTTTAATAGGATTACCAAGATAGTCTTCTAATATGTATGTTGCAGGATTTGTATTTTGAACTCTTGTAATTGTAAAAATTTCTGTAGTCCAATTTGGAGTATAACCTTTTTCAAATGTATGCTTATATTTGCTTATGCGTACATGATCTCATACATTAAATTTTGACATTTTATACATTTTCATATGACTGTATACTGTATTTAGCAGCTTTTCCTCATTTGTTGAGTTGACTTTAATTGGAGGCATTTTAATGGTACGATGAACTTTTCTATTGTAGGTATTAAGTAAATCTTTGTATATATCAATCCACTTATAAGAACCATTATAGCTAAATTCTTTCCACATCATTCCTTTCAGTGTTCTATTAAATCGTTCTACTATTGATGCTTTCATAATGCTATATGTTGAGTAGTGATTAATGTTGTATTTATGCATTAATTTTTCAAAGTGTTTGTTGAAAAATTCTTTACCAATATTTTCCATTGCGTTAGTTGTTTCAAGTGCAGTTTTTGTTTTTAGTGGTACTGCCCATGCAAATTTTGAGAATGTGTCAATTACAGTCAGCAAAAATCGATAATTTCTATTTTCTTTAGAATAGTTCCCCATTTCAACTAAATCAGCTTGCCAAAGGTCATCTATTCCTTTCATTATAACTCTGCGACGCACAAAATGTTTTCGTGCTTGCTTATGGAGTTCGTTTACTAAATTTCTTTTTGAAGACATTAAGTTGTTTTTAGAGATTTTTTGAAGAGTGTTGTGATCTAGTTGAAGCACTTTCAGCTATTGATACAAACATGTAATTTTCTAATCTATAAATTTTCTCATTAAGCTGTTCAATTTGTTCTTCAAAGGATGTTTTAATTTTTAGAATATCTTTTTCAATTTTATAATTTTCTTCTATATCTAATTTTGTTTCGCGATGTAGATCCTCAATTTGCATTTGAATATTTTCTTGAATTATAGTACTGTCTCTCTTAAAGTATGCTAATAATTTCTCTTCTAGTTTTTCGATTTGAGTTTGCAGAAACAATTTATTGATAACATCGTTTTCCTCCACAGCTTTTGCAACATTTTTGATCCTTTTGTTTTGGACATCAATGTTGTTGTTCGTATCCACAAAGAACCCCAGCAGTTTAGGTGCATTTTTCAAAGAAACTATGTTGCTAGTATCGTTTAAATAATGTCCAAATTTATCAACAGACATGCTTTATATACTTTATTAAAGTTAATGTATTATATTAGCTTCACGTAGTTCTTCAATAATTGATATAATCTCGTTATTGTGATTATTATGACCTGCAGCTTGTGATGCGAGCAGTAGTCGAAGTCGATCTACTAGCTCATTTGGATCATCCCAGTATATATAGTTGGGCTTATGAATGTTAAATTCCATCATTCCATCACCTAAGTAGCTACCTTTTGGCTTAGATCCTGTTGATTCACTTAAATTCTTTTGGTTTTTCTCGTCAATAAATTTCTTAATAATATGTTTATATTTATATCCTCTAGTACCCTTAATTTGACCATCAGGTTTATAGTCTCTTCTATATGCATTAGTAGTAATTAAAATCTTTTTATAGATTTCGAGTTCAAATTTATCATAATTTTTTGGTATTTTATAAAACATTAGAGAAAATAGTCCAGGTGTTAGAGCCCATATTTGGCCACCAACTTGTATTTTATGTTCACTAAGTGTAAGTTTACTATCACCAAATTTCCATTCATTATTGAAATCTTTATGTGGACCATAGTTTGTATCTAATTCATTTCTTTCTTCCAAGACTGATAAATCAGTATAAGTATCTTCTGTATTGGAAGTTTGTGAGTAAAAATCATCTTCATCATCTTCATCATCATTTTTAGAATTAGTATCATTAAATAAGGTGGTATTATCAAATATTGTTCCTTCTGCTAGTTTCTTTGGTGTACTTGTCTCTATCTTGAGTGATGGTTTTTCAGACTTTAAACTTGTATTATTTTCAAATTCTGTCTTCATTTTATTTTCTTCTTTAATGGGAATTCTTTTAATTTTTTTAGAACTATTTATGAATTCTTTCAGTGGTTCTGTTATAGGTTTAAATGTATCTCTTAGTTGTTCACGTGTATCTATTTCACCAGTTTTTATACTACGAAGCTTTTTCTTCAAGACATTTCTTGTCAACACCAACTGTTTTAAAATTTTCTCATCCATGTTTAATAAATAAAAGGTATCAGCTATTAGATGAGGTATCAGCTATTAGATCAGCTTATTAGCACCTGGTCTGGTTTTCAGATCAGCTTTTTAGGACCTGGTCTGGTTTTCAGATCAGCTTTTCAGGACCTGGTCTGGTTTTCAGATCAGCTTTTCAGGACCTGGTCTGGTTTTCAGATCAGCTTTTCAGGACCTGGTCTGGTTTTCAGATCAGCTTTTTAGGACCTGGTCTGGTTTTCAGATCAGCTTTTCAGGACCTGGTCTGGTTTTCAGATCAGCTTTTCAGGACCTGGTCTGGTTTTCAGATCAGCTTTTCAGGACCTGGTCTGGTTTTCAGATCAGCTTTTTAGGACCTGGTCTGGTTTTCAGATCAGCTTTTCAGGACCTGGTCTGGTTTTCAGATCAGCTTTTCAGGACCTGGTCTGGTTTTCAGATCAGCTTTTCAGGACCTGGTCTGGTTTTCAGATCAGCTTTTTAGGACCTGGTCTGGTTTTCAGATCAGCTTTTCAGGACCTGGTCTGGTTTTCAGATCAGCTTTTCAGGACCTGGTCTGGTTTTCAGATCAGCTTTTCAGGACCTGGTCTGGTTTTCAGATCAGGTTATCAGGTATCAAATCAGGTTATTAGGTAGCTGGTCTGGTTTTCAGATCAGCTTATCAGGTATCAGATGAGGTTATAGCAAATAGATGTATCAAGCTTAAAGTTAGATTAATAACTAAAGTAAATGTTTATGAAGAGTAGTTTATATAGTTATGAAATAGTCAAATTGCTTTCTGTAGCGTCCATCATTTAATTCATTATCTTTGCTAATCACCAAAAATCCATATTTATCCTTCCAACACTCTCGACAAATTTCATGAAACTTATCATAACTCATATCGCCACCAACATGATCTCTATAAACATGCTTCATATTTGTCTCATCTTGTTTAAACATTATAATAACATTGGCATTGTCTCTTATTAAATGCTTGGGAATTCTAGTATAAGTTTGACACAAGTAGAATGAATCGACATCCCTATGTCGCCCCATACAAAAATATGTACGTATATTATTCTGCTTTTCACATGCAACATCATCAAATATCATAATTGAATTAGTTTTAGCTTCGTCAGGTGGAATAACTGATTCATTATCTGTAAATGTATAATATCCCATTCCTTTAATTGGTGAAATTAGTTTCTTCAGGTATTCATATTTGGGTTGATATAGAGATTTTGAGTATAAATAGATGTTTTCAAACTTGAGTCCATTAGGACTTTCTAGTAAGCCAATCATAACATTAGTCTTTCCACAATTGGATGGTCCAACTATTAGAGCACGAATAGAATTTGGTAAGAGGGGGCTATGCTTTATTTTTGAAGTGATGTTGACTGAATCGTCAATATTACGAACTAAAATATTTTTATGTTGTTTCACTAACTGCATTTTTGTAACTAAATACATTTTATAAATGTTACCTCTTATTATAGAAAAAATTAGATAATATGGTTATACGATATCAGAAAACGTTTAGTCATAAAAACACCTTCGTTGGAGGAGGTATAGTAGATAAAATAATAAACTCTCTACCTGTTGAGCTTCATCTTCCGGGGTATCAGTACTGTGGACCTGGAACAAAACTACAAAAACGTTTAAATCGAGGTGACAAAGGTATTAACTTATTGGACTCTGCTTGTAAAAATCACGATATTGCGTATTCAAAAAATAAGGATTTAAGTACTAGACATAAAGCTGATAAAATACTTGAAAATTCAGCTTGGAATCGAGTTTTAGCAAAAGACAGTAGTCTTGCAGAAAAATCATTTGCATATATGGTTACTAACGCAATGAAAACCAAAACTAAATTTGGTATGGGTGTGGAGAAAAAGAAAAATGTTAAAAAGAACAAGCCAAATGATAAAAAACTGTTTAGAACATCAATTAGAGCTGCAACAAAAATACTAAAGAAGGAAAAACCATTAGATATTAACTCAGCTATTAAAATTGCACGAAAAACTATTAACAAATCATTAAAAGGAAGAAAGTCTCAAATTGTAGTTCCACGTGTAATACGTGTTCCAAAAATCGGTGGTTTTTTACCTCTAATACCGATTTTAACTGCTCTGGGTGCAATTGGTAGTCTAACAACTGGAGGTGCTGCCATAGCTAAAGCTGTAAATGCAACAAAGAATGCAAAAAATCAACTTGATGAAGCAACTAGACATAATAAAGCGATGGAATCTATAGCAGTGGGAAAAGGACTTTACTTAAAACCATATAAAAAAGGTTATGGTTTAGTTCACAAAGAGGAATCAAAAAACTCTTAAAGATGCTGCCCAACAGACCACTATCTGATGTGGACCTAAACCGTTTCTCTATAAAAATTCCATATTTTAGAGGAGTTTTCATGTTGAATACTCTACCAAAACGAACACAGAAAATTGAATGTGGAATAATCAACTTAGATGTATCAACAGGACCTGGTACACATTGGGTAGCATACTATAAAAACAACAATGAAAAAGAATATTTCGACAGCTTTGGAAACTTACAACCTCCTTGGGAAGTAGTCAAATATCTTGGTGCAAATATAAAATACAACTATATTCAGCATCAGAATTTCAATACATTTACCTGTGGACATTTATGTCTTAAATTTCTTTATGAAATAACTGAAAATATTAAATAAAACACAAAAATTTATATTTTACAAAACTCTTTAATGTCTTTTTATTCATAATTTAAAATACATAATTAATATATTATTGCCAAACAGGAAATTGGGAATTTTGAATTAGAAATTCACTCAGCTCACTCTCGACAATTAGGTTTTCTTCACCTTCTCTACTTAGGCAATATGATCCGCTTGAGAGATCTTTGATATCGTCATCAGTTAAAATATTATATCGTTTGGGCAGGAACATTATGTGTTTATTCATTTCAACTTTTAGGGTTGGTCCATATTTAGTTGTTACACGTAACACATTTCTAATAGTATATTTCGTTGAAGAATCAAGCTCCTTTACGTGTATTAAAGTTTTGTTATTTAGAGCATTAAATTTTGCAATTAGATTTGTTGTGGAGTCCATTTTTTTATTTTTTATTTAGATACTTCTTGTCACTCTGAATGTTTAACTGGAAATCATCTTAAAAGTAGCGATGATGACTTCAAAAAGGCTAATCGAAAATAATTGTGGTGAAATAGTGAATAAGTGGGGGATAGTGATAGACAGAAAGAGATAGTTATAGAGAGAAAAGGGTTAGAGGGAGATAGAGTGCTAAAAAGAAATATGGAATAGAGAGAAAAGGGTTAGAGAGAGATAGACTGCTAAAAAGAAATATGACATAGAGATGATAGTATAGATATTTTAAAGACCATATAGATATTTTAAAAATTTACAGAACAAATTAGTCTTAAAGGAACCTTCCAACATTCATCATCATTCATTCATCAGCAAATAAAATGAGTCAAATTAGACGTACTCTTAATCAATTTATAAGAGATTTTGAAAGCTTCAGGCTTTTTGATCATTGGGAGATGATAAAATGTTTCCAAAATATGCTGGATGAGAACGAAGAATATGGTGTCATGGAAGATGAAGACAACACTGAAGGACACTTCCCCAGCTGTCCTTGGTATCATCCTGAGTGTGAGGAGGGACCTGATACTTGCAGATGTACCATATATTTTTTAAGAAAAAATATACTAGAACATCTAATAATTGGCTATTACGAAATGTTTCCATCATTATAAATAAATTAAATAAAAATGAAATAAAATTGTATAAATAATAAAATAAAATTGAATTATAAAAATATTCCTTGATTTGTATTATTTTTTTCTAAAGGAAAACTAGGAATCATCTGTTCGAATATAAAATAACAGAAACTTGTATGTAGTAAAAAAATATGAGGATTTTATCCGATTATCTAAATTATTTCTCTTTATGAAAATATCTAATTGAATTTCATAATATTGTGAAATTCAATTTCTCTTGTGCAGAACCTCTCAAAGAAAACAAGACTGTGCATGTTTAAGTAACCTGAAAACAAGACTGTGCATGTTTAAGCGACATGAAAACAAGAATTTGCAAATAAGCAAAAACAAAATTTTTTTTTGATCCAACGAAGTAAAGCCAATAAAGAAATAAAAAAACCATTCACATTTTCCATTCTTTTTTCAATAGTTTATTTACAATAACTTTTCTTAATAAATAGGATTTAAATACAATAATATTTCTTAGACTTTTTTACATTCATTTTAACAACAATAAAATAATTTTTCTTATTAAATAAGATTTTATATACATCAATTTTTCTGATTAAATAGGATATAAATACAATATTTTTTCTTAATAAATAGGATTTTATATACAACAATTTTTCTTAATAAATAGGATACAAATACAATATTTTTTCTTAATAAATAGGATTTTATATACAATTTAAAAATTAACTAATTAACTAAGATTTTCTTGCATTTTAGCAATCTCATCTAGCAACATGTCAAGTTCGTATTCAGGGTTAGTTTCCTTAATACGAAAATGATACCATGCATAAGTGTTTATATTATTTGATCTAATTTTTCTCTTATCATCTCCATAGCTTAATACTACCTTATTTAATTCGCTAGTATATAATTGATGTAGCTTAGATTTAAATGTTAACATACTATCATATACATTAATCTTATTAAATAGGCAATTCTTATATGTAGCTAAACTATATTTATCTAATATGGCTCTCTTTACCCCCTTCGATTTTTTAATATCATCTTGGTTTTCTACGCTAAATGAATACATTTTTGAGCGCAGCCCAACAAACTCTGTCATTATCTTACCGCAATTTTCATCCTTCATCATACCAATTACTTTTTTATTTACTATTGGGAAATTATAAATATTGTCTGTAGGATAGTCCGATGTGTCAAATTGTTCATGTATGTCATTTTTTATGTCAGCGTAAAAGTCGTCAGTCTTTATTGAATATATAAAAGAGTCAGTATCCATATAGTTTAATGAGAGGTTTGTCTTAAACTTAGGTTGCATGTACCCGTAATGGAAATTATACATTTTCCATTTGGACAGCTCGAGTACACAAAATCCTAAGTAAATTGGTTTATTGTAGCAGGTTTTGACTCTAGTCATTTCGATTGCTACAAGATCTTCGGAAAATATAGATAAACTATGAAAATTTGGTTTTGATATCCAATCTTGGGCACCCAAATGATTCCGATTCGTTTTCTCCCAATTATTAACAATTTTAACATCTCTCCTCTTGTCCACATTTTCCATGGTTTTACCATACACTGCATTATTAAGTAGTTTGAAAAAATTTTTTTCAAAAGCATTTTTAGCAGTGGCTCTATGTCTGGTATTTAGGTCAATATAGCCTTTTAACCATGGAGATTGTTTAAATGCTAGAATACGATGAGTTTTCTTTAAAACTAAGCCATATTCTAAGCACTGTTTGAGAACTCTAAAGTGTATCACATATGATTGCTTTGTAGAGAAATCGGTTATCAACTTGCTATACTTCGCTTGCATAGGTTTCTTATTTTCAGCGCAAAAAGGAAGATCATTATGCAAGTCGTGTAAATGAGAGGGATAATCCAACGTAACCTCATAAATATAACCGTCTGTTCCATTATCAGCTATGCTGTTTGGATCCAGATTCAACTCGTCTTGTGATAACCATCTGAACCCACCATGAGGAAGATATTCCGACATCGCCCATCCATACAAATTGTTAGCGTCTAAATAGACGAGAAATTCTGAGGGCTTTTCTTTGTCGAAATCTTGCAAATATTTATTATTTGCTTTCGAATATCTTTGACTACACTGTACTATCCCCCCACGTATACCTTTTTTCATAAAATTGTACATGTCTATGTCTGTCAATAATTCTAACTCAATTTTTGTATATTTGAGCATTGCATCCCAGGAAAGGCCAGGTGCTGTATAATACTGGCAAGGATCGAGCTCATAAATACCCTTACAAACTTTTCTAAAGTTCTCGAAAATATCTGTCAGTAAGAGGACGTCTGTTTTTAAGTAAAGTTCCATGTAATCTTTCATTGTTTCACAACCAAAAGTATTCCATACCTCTACAGCATGTGAGTATTCCTCTAAAGAACACTCTTTATTATTCAACTTATTAAAAAAATCACTGCGTGAAGGCAGCTGGCATTCATCTAATTTTTCGAATGAATTTAGGTACTCATATGGGAAAATACCTTTTTTCTTAATAAGCTGAAATTCTTTTTCTGATTGAAATAAGGACCTTATAGTGCTGAAGTCATTATCCGACAAATTGCAGGCTAATGATTCCAAACTCTCAGCCATAAAGCGTATAGTATCAAGAAATCTTATTTCAAGCTTATGGCCATCACTCATTTCTGTGAATTGGGAGAGGGATATATAAAGTTCCTTATTGAGAGGGAGTACTTTCAGTTGCAATGAAATTTCACCTAATTCTTTAATGAAAAGATGTGAGTCATAATTTGAATAATTGTGGAAGTAAACTGGTATAAATTTGGGAATTTGGTAATTTAAATTACATTTATTGTGGGCTGCGCCTCTAAATTTGCCACTAATGTGGCAGTGATCTCTAACACGATCTTTGCCTAAAAATTTTTGGCAAATATGGCAATTCACCGCACTATAAAAATTATAAGTATCTGAAGGGGATAAAGTATCCATTTGTCTATTGTTAACTAAATAGTTATTATATATATCTTCACAATCCTTAATTAAATATTCTACAAATTTTTTGGAGGCATCTTCCCCCGTATATATTCTAAGCTTATCTAAATTATTACTATGGAGACACTTAATAAAATAACTAAAGGCACAAGGTGTGTGCCTTTTTATTAAATTTGTTTTCCTACTTACACTATTACTTATATCCTCTAATACGCATTCGAAGTCCGCGTAAACAACAAACGGGACATCCATTTTTCGTTGATGTCCTTTAAAACTAAGAATGGCATCCTCACCTGATGGCATAGTTGTGACTATCTTCCCACATTCCTCCTTATGTGTACTCATCACGTTCTCCCTATGGGTATATTGGAGACAGCTATTGCAGAAGTGTAGTTTGTGTTTATGTGTGGTAGTCTGATTCGTCAAAAGTCTGTGAATGATAAAAAAATAAAATAAAAGTTTATGAGTAAAACGTATATATTATAAAATATATAAAACAAGTATATGTATCATTAAATTAAAGTGTAGTATAATTTTTTAACTTACTTTGATATGTTCTTTATCAAAATGTAGTGATGAACTTCACCATTTTCCAAAAGCAACAAGTTTACATGACTAATTTTCTCGTCTTTGGTGACATAGTAGGGACCAATAATCTGATTGGCCCCCTCATCATAGCCAAATACGTTAATACTTATTGCTGGATTGTTCACCTCAAACTCTTTTATTTTGTTTAATCCTAATGGGAAGCGTAAATTTTTGAAATTTAACGCTACACCATTTCGCGTAACAATCGTCTCTGCAGCAATGTCTTGTATATTATAAGAACTGCAACGTTTTGGCCGATCGTATGTCGTGGTATGAACGGCAGCAATTAGGCACCACTTGAAACAGTAGTCATCATTATTTTCAATGTTGATGCAAGCAAATTTTCTTGCTAATTTTTGAGGTGTGGATATCCAGTTCGATCCTTTGACGAGCGAAGATTTGTTGATGTTAATTTCTGCTCGGACTATGCGTGACAAAGTCCAGCCAGAATCTCGCTCTTCAAATTCGGACATTTTGGTTGAAATCTCCGCAACCTGCTTACGGAATAACTCTTCAATGCTATCTGCCTTCGTCAGCAAACTCATTTTGGCTACATGTGATATTATGCACAACTCCAATTCTTCTCCAACAATTTTAATATACTCCGCCACAATACTCACATGAAATTTAATTATTGAATGCTTACTTAAATTCACTTGAAGTCTCTCCATAAAAACATTTTTATTTTCTTCAACAAATTCTTCCAAGAGAAGTTGATCTTTTTTATTTAAAATTGCATAAGTGGAAATATGGTTTTTGAATGCTTTCGATATTTTATAATATCGCACATTCGATTCTACTTCATCTGTTCTAGCATGCGAAGTATTCATTGGAGTTGGCAGAGTTTTCTCTCTTCTTTCTTCTACTTCTCCATCACTTTCCGGTAAGCTTATGTCCATAGCATTGTCGAATAAATTACCTCCAAGGATACCCACACCCTGTTGTTGAGATTGTTGTTGTTGTTGAGCTTGTTGTTGTTGTTGTTGTTGAGCTTGATGTTGATGATCTTGTTGTTGATGCTGGTACTCTTGTTGATGATAATTAAGAGGTTGCCATTGCATCACATTGGGATTATAATTGTATCCCAAAAACTGATTATTCCATGGCATACCGTATTGTTGAAAATTTAATGGTAACTGATATTGAGGATACTGAAGAGAAGGATATTGTTGATGAATGAATGATGATGATGAATTTTGATGATTTTGAAAAGATGTCTGCGGTAGCTCTTGATTTATGCCCCGGCTTACGACCACTTGATTCTGTACACTATGGTTTTTAACATGCTCCAAAAAGGACTTTTGGTATTTGTATACCTTATTACATGTATTACACTGATAACCTGATGAACTCATTTTTAATTATTTTATTATTATTTCACTTTAACACAATTGCTGATGATACTTCTTGTAAATACAATAACGTACTGATGTGTTGGTTAGAAATGTTGGCGTATTTATACTAAAATTAGAAGCAGTATCCTTGCAGCATCCAAAAATTTTACTTTTTGTTTCTCTGCTGCTGACTGTACTTAGTTTGCTGCTTTAAAATAATCGTAGACAAAGAAAATGATTACCTTGCAAAATATATATGTATTCTACAAAATATTCCACACACAAGTACCCACGATCGCACATTCATACATGCACACATACATACACATACATACATACATACATACACATACACATACATACATACACATACATACATACATACACAAAATATTAAATTACCCGCGACTATCAAGCTGGACCCCCCACACACAAGTATGGGTGCTCACATACATGTGAACACAAGTATGGGTGTTCACATACATGTGAACACATAAATAAAATATTTAAATAAATTAATTTAATTTATTTAATTATTTTATTTATAAACAATTTATTAGCATGAGGAAATCACACACACACACACACACACGATTTATATGAAAATCGTCTAGTAGTCATCAAATCTATTTTCTCTGATATTACTGATATAGTATTACGATAACAAATTTCTACAGTCTGGCAACACTGGCAATTTTCCCTTTGGTGTTAGAAAAAAAGAATCATGTTTTGCCGTCGGCATTTGAAAAAAAATAATAATCATGTATTGCCGTCGGCATTTGAAAAAAATAATAATCATGTATTGCCGTAGGCATTAGGAAAAATATTCATATATTGCCGTAGGCATTAGGAAAATCATGTATTGCCGTAGGCATTAGGAAAAATAAACATATATTGCCGTAGGCATTAGGAAAAATTAATTTTCACAATTTCCCCATTGGTATTAAGAAAAATCATATTCATGATTTTTCCGTTGGTACTAGGAAAAATCATCTCATGATTTTCCCGTCGGCATATATACTTATGAAATATTAATCTTATGAAACCCCTTAATCCACCCCACAAAAAAAAAAAAAAAATGAGTTAGGCCCTTTCTATATTAAGGTAACCTCAAAAAAAATCACCCGTTCACACAAAGTTAATGTAAACAAAAAAAAACTCCTTATGTAAACAAAAAATTCCTTATGTAAACAAAAAGTTGGACGGACTTATTGACCCACCCTCGTAGGGTATCAAATTTCACAAATTTCCAAGAATTTTAAAATTTGGGTAATTAAAATTTTAAAATTTCAAAATTTTAATTGTCCCCGGAGCGGCATTTCCCTACTACTTGTACGTATGTATATACACTTGAAATTTGTAAGGTTAGTGTATATTTATACAGACTACAAAAATTAACACTAAAATTTCAAAAAATTTAAATTAAAGAGTGTTCCATCAGTAAATGCAATTTTGATAATTTGCTGTATCTTGGAAACCGTAAAAGCAAAACTCTTGAAATTTTCAAAAACGGTAAAACTAAAAAATCAAAAAATTATAAAATCGCCAAATCGAAAAAAATCGCCAAAAACAAAAAAAAATCGCTAAAATGAAAAAAGCACCAAGTTACAAAAATAATGTCTAAGACTAAAATAAATCGCGAATAACCCGAAAAATTGCTAAAATGAAAAAAAAATCGCCAAAATGAAAAAAAGTCCCCAAAATGAAAAAAAAAACCAAAATGAAAAAAAAATCGCCAAAACGAAAAAAACCCCAAAAAAGAAAAAAAATTGCAAATTTCCGAAAAAATCGCCAAAATGAAAAAAATCTCCAAAATGAAATAAAACCCCCAAAAACGGAAAAAATCTCCAAAATGAAAAAAAAGCCCCAAAACCAGAAAAAAATCGCCAAAATAAAAAAAATCGCCAAAATGAAAAAAGAATCGCCAAAATGAAAAAAATCTTCAAAATGAAAATAAACCCCAAAAAAAAAACAGAAAAAATCGCCAAAATGAGAAAAAAGCGACAAAACTGAAAAAATCTTTTAAACTGAAAAAAAACTTCAAAAAAGCAAAAAAGCCACATTAAAAATGCTCAGAACCGAATGTGCAGAACCCTTCGTGTGCGAGTCAAAGTCTCACTTTATTGAATTTTTTAATATTAAAGGAATTAACTGAAACTAAGTTTTTTCTTATTTCGTTTTTGCTTTGTTCACTTAACATTTTATGTATTTTTTAAAAAACTAGATTGGTATCAATAATTATATAAAATTAAATACGTCTAAATAATTAATTTTTCCTTTATAAATTAAATATATTTATGCTTCTGGAAGAAAAGTTTGGCGCATCAAATTTAAAAAATTAAAATTACAGCTCCAAAGATGGAAACTTTGATTTTTTTTATTTATTAAAGTATAAAATTAATTTTTTTTTATTTCTTTGTTCACTTAACACACTTTATTAATTTTTTAGAAAAATCTAAAAGGTTGATTCCAGGGTTGGTAAATTTATTGTTTTTTCTACAAAAGTAACTAGGACAAGTTAGTTTTTTCTTTTTGTTTACAAGTTGTATATACCTTATGACTTAGAATGAAATAGTTTGGCATACAAATTAAAAAAATAAGAGACATAGCTCCAGAGCTGGAAAACTTAAATTTTTTCTGGTACATAAAACTAATTATTTCCTTGGTAATTCTATATTTTATAAAGAAATAAATTAGTATTAAGAAACTCAGAAATATGGTTACAGAGTTGGAGCTTAAAAAAGTTTCGTTAAGAAAAATAACCAAAAATATTTTTTTCAGTTAAACAGATTTCATGTTTTAGGAAAATCATTACTCAAGATTTTTTATACATGGTTAATTTTTTTATGGATATCTAAACTAATTGTAGTATAAACAAAGGTTTGTGCTTATTGTGCTATTAATTTTTAGTAAATGGAGATAAAACTAAGACTTATCGCTAAAGATAAATTAAAGGACATGTTCCGTTTAATTTTCCTGATACATTTCCTTTCTGCTGAACAAATTTAAAAAAAATCCTGTAGGAATAAAACGTTAACATAATACCACGATGTATACCATTTGCAATGAGAACTTTAAATCAAGACACTAAGCAGTTTTGCAACATCAATGATTATTAAATACGGGAAAATATAAAACAAGTTAGTTTACTTGGTATGGAGGTGCAATACTAAGAATATTTTATAGTTATTAAATAGCAGCACGGTTTTTGAACATCTCGAGAGCGAGTAAATAAGCTCCATTTTTTGGTATTGTATTGACGTGAAATCGATGTTGACAGAAATAAGAATGAATGTAAAATATATCTTAACCCCAGAGTGTAGAGTAAAATATTTAACTATTGCTAATATCGAAAATAAAATCATTTAATAAAATTTTTTAATCGAAAAATACTGAAAGGTCACTAACTATTAATTGCTTTAGCGAAAAAAAAGATAAATTTTATCACAAAACAAATATGTATGTATGTGTCTGTATACTATATATATGTACGTACGTTGGTAAAGGGTATATAAGATTCGGCACAGCCGAATATAGCACTCTTACTTGTTTTAAATTAAAATAATTGAAATTTTAAAAGGTTTTCGTAGGGAAAAAGTTTTTAACATGAAAAAAACGGATTTTTGAAGCTATGCTCTTTATGGCGCGATGCAGCAGCTAGAATGTGATTTTCGTAGCAAAACTAATCGACACTATTACAGTTATGAATTTATTTTTGTTTTGATTTCTTTGTACGGCGGATCTCCGTAAGCAGCTCCTTGGCAGAATATCCTTCGGCAGCTTATTCGAGTTATCGGAAATCTAACTCAAAAACTGGAGCCTTTATGTTAGGAACAATGGCCGATCCCCTAGCCAATTTTGGACCACTCTCACCTCCCTAAATAGCTATTATCTCCTTATACTTCTACCCTTCTCACCCTCCTCCCTCTCACTCTCACTCTCTCTCTCTCTCTCTCTATCTTAACTTACAGTTAGCACAAAGGGATCATTGTAATTTACCCAAGTGAGCTGGACTCTAATTTTCGACTTTTCCTTGCCAGCGGCCTGCTAACCTAACCTAACCTAACCTTTGTACTTAAAAGCAGAGTACGAAAATAAACGAAACAAAATGTTGGTTATCGGTTTGTTTCGTTCTTTGAAGTGAGTGAAACACATGAGCGCAAACCAGAGAACTAAGCCGATAGACTGTAAAACGGCTAACAGCCGCCGCCGGCCACAAACATCACATTAATCGTTTGCAGTTCGAAAAGAAAATAATGCGAAATAAGTAGAAATCTTTTGAAATGTTTGCGGCGAATTTGACACTTCATATAATATAATTTCACTGCATTGTTATTTCACATCTGTAATTTGTTTTATATAGCTAAGCAGCATAGCTCTAACCGGGTGTTCTAAGACACCTCACTTAATTTTTTTATCTACTGGCAGCAGTGATACGTTTCTTGAAGGAAAAAAAATCAAACTCAGAACCTAAGGTGAATTCATATCAGGTGATCTGAATTCAGCAGCTGACGATCAGTTTTTAATTTCTCTTGTGTCTAAGCAAAGCAAAACGTTAGGAATTTTTCTGACAGCAGGAAATTTTACACTAACAAATAAACAAGGCGAGTGTCAAAGGTTTTTGGAAGAAACTTTTAAAGAGAATTGGAAATAAAACAAGGTTTTTAATTGCTCGTTTCAATTTTGTCTTATATAAAATAAAATCTTTATAAAATATAATTTTTTTCTTATGAAACATGCACTTAGAAAAAGCCTAAAAGTTAGTTAAAAGTAGGATTTTATCGGACGTACAAAAAGTTTATCATCAGTATAATTTTAGCTTAACCTAAAGTAAGCGCTAAGGTAAAGGCAAATGTATCCTTCCTGGTAAGTTAAATTAAATTTAAAATAATGAACAGCGTTTTATACGTCCGACAAAATCTTACTTTTAACCTGTTTTTTTTTTAACTTTAAGTTGTAATAATGGCTTTAAAGAATATTTATTACTATTATTCTTATAATTTTGTCGCAGCTTTTTTTTTAATTTATGTTTGTTCTGAATCTTTTAATATATGTACATAGAAATATTATTTCATAGTCATACTAATGACAAACATTTCTGTCTCTCACAAATCTTTTTTAATATATTTATGTTTATTTCTTAACGTCTTAAATGTATAACTTCAATTGCCCACATTATTACTGCTATAGAAGCAAAGCAATAAAAATGCTAATTTCTTGTGATACAAATCATCATCAATTTATTATAAAGTTATCTCGTTCAATTAATATTTCAACATAAATCTCTTATGAAAGCCAAGTAAATCATTTCATCAATTTTAATGTAGTGTTCTGTGAACAAACTTTATTTGCCACAAAGAGAGATCATCACAACAGTGATGGCAAAAAATAAACATACATACACGAGTATTTACTGAAGCATTCATAAACTGCAGACTGTGTAACACCGTCAAACAGACACAATTTAATTTAAGATACATAAGAAAGACTGTGTAGTCAATTTGAAATTCATACATATGTGGCAATAAGCCAAGATGTTATTAAAATATTTCCCATATGTTTTTTATTGCAGCCAAAGTTTGTTGTTTAACTATAGTTCATGTCTAATGCACCACCTGGTTGTTATTCGTTTGGGGAGAGATGAGTTAAAATGAAGTTAACAGGAAAATAATTTTTATAGGAAAGAAGCTTTAGAAATTGATTGCATTTCTATCTTTTAAACTAAAAAAACATCTTGCAGAAAATAATTTTTTTCAAAGAGATGTGTTTTCAAATTATGGGGAAATATAATGAATTTTAACTTGCTATTTGAATATACTTGCTGTATATGTAACAGGGAAAGTTAAAAGGCACCTATGGTAAAAAAAAACTAAATTTATACTTCGCTAGTACATAAAATGCTCTTTACAATGCAGCACACTGCAGCTCTCTGACTACATTAGCTTTGTTATAAATTAGCTTTAAAATACACTTTTGATAAAAAAAAATTAAACAAGTAAGAGTACTATATTCGGCTATGCCGAATCTTATATACCCTTTACCAACGTATGTATATATAGTATACAGATACGTACATAAGTACATACATACATACATATTTGTTTTGTGTTAAAATTTATAATTTTTTGTTATAGTGCAATTTTTAGTAAGTGACCTCATGGTTTTTTTTGACTAAAGAATTTGCTTGAGTAAATATCTTGCTAAAACATGCAATATGTTTAGCTGAAAAAAAAAAATATTTTTGGTTATATTTTACCCAAATTTTTTTTTTCAATTTCCAACCCTGGCCCAATTATTTAAATTTTTCTGGTTTTAATACGAGTACTAATTTATTTCTTTCTAAAATATAGAATATATTTAATTACCAAAGAAATAACTAGCTTTATTTAACTAGTTTTATATATACAAAAATTTGTACTTTTCCCAACCCTGAAATCATACTTTTAGATTTTTTGGTTCCTTATAGCAATCCTGTTCTTTAAAAAAATATATAAAATATGTTAAGTGAACAAAGAAAAAAAAAAGAAAAAAGGAAAATACTACTTTTATTTAGTTACTTTAATATCACAAAAAGTTTAACTTCTCCAGCTGTGGAGCTGTGATTTTAAGTTTTCTTTGCAAAACATAAAATATATATATATACAAATTAAAATATAAAAAAAATTATTAGACCTAGTTAATTTTATATATCACAAAAATTATAAGTTTTCCAACCCTGGAATTATAATTTAAAATTTTTCTGATTTATTACACCAATATTTTGCTTTTAAGAATCTAAGATATTTTAAATTTACAGATAAAAAGGAAAAATTAGTTTTAGTAGGTTATTGTTATATAACAAAAAAGTTAAAGCTCCCAACCCTGGACACATTTATTTTTTTTTTATTTTTAATACAAATTTTATTCGTTCGTAAATCAAAAAATTTGTGCTATCTAGTTACTTTTATATGGCAAAATCAAGTTTAAGCTTTCCAGCTCTGAAACTGTCAGCTAGATTTCGCTGATTTTCAATCTCAATCTATTTTGGACCATCGCTGATACACCAGTTCAAGACCAAAGTCTCTAGCTTCTCGAAGAGCTTCGGAAAACCCATTTCACGTACACCAGACGGACGGACATACAGATGGACATCGCTTATTCGTCTTCCCTATTCATAAGGACCCAGAATATATATGTATATTTTATGGTTCGCATATGAATATTATAGAAATTACATACGGAATGGTAAACCTATATATAGGCTTTTCCATTTTTTGGTTAAGGATATAAAAACAAGAGTGTGGCTAATCCATTATTTCTGTCCATATTGGGAAGCATGTTTTTCAAGATACACACTTGCGTCAAATCTTCTGTTTTCTAATATAATTGCGTTGGAATTAATGTGGCTCGCCTATATAAATGGTAGAGTATGGGACAACCTAAGTGATTTTGCATAACTCCTTGGCTATCCAAGTATAAGAAGGCCTCAGGCGATACATAAGCATTTTGAAAGGCTTTCTGTATAAAACCACCATTTATATGGTAGGGTGCCATAAGCGACTTCTCATATGCAAACAAAAAGCTGTTTCTTATTGGAAAGTGTTGATTTATTTAAATTTGATCCTAAATTATATTTAATGCATAAATATGTATATACGTATATTACTAACTCTCCTACAATACAAAATAATAATTAAACATCAAATACAATTTAAGACAATAAAACTTGGCAGCAACAGCAATTTTCTTTGCAACGTTCTTTCAGTCAGTCATACTCGTATAAGAAGTGATACCAGAAGATGAAAGAAAAGAAGCAAATATTGCACAATGAAACACAATTTTACTGGGTAAAATTTCCTTCCTCCCTAAACTCTTTCCGAAGAAATTGTGTAAGCACTTAAACCGTAGCATTAGTAAATAAAAAATGATATTGTACTTTACAGGCTGGCTGCCGTTGTGGCAAGCCAATATAAGATATTAAAAGCCAAAGGCGAAAAAGCACTTCATTACAAAGTCTTAGCAGCAGCTGACAGCAGTGTATATATTTTAGCCATGTTTGTATTGTCTCTTATGCATATGCTTGAGTTTTCCAAAGGCAAAAATAAGGAAATGAAAAGCATTCTTAAAGGGTATTACTTTAGTACTATAAATTATTTTGGAATAGGTATATGTTTCTTTGTTTTTTTTTTTTTTTTAAGTATTCATAATAATTAAGCAGTATTTTTGTTTTCAAAATAATGACTGTTAATGCTACAAATAATTTCTCTTTTTAGGAATTATTTATGTTTGCTTTTCTTTAAGCTTTTTTATTTAGATTTTTTCGTTGCAGCTGACGATACTTGCAAAAATATGCCAAAAAAAATGCATGAGAAATATATTGGGATAACTTAAAAGTTGGAAAGTAAGAGAAAAATTCATCATTCATTTCCAATTTGTACCAGTCCAAACACACTTTGTGCGTTACAAGCAATATATCTGTGGCTATAAGGAAGAATTGCTTAAGTTATATTTTGCTGTTTTTCAGGAAAGCACTTTTAACTTTCAAAACGATTTTCAGAAATTAATTTCTTTTGAATTTAAATTGGAAAATTCGTTGTTGACTTTTATTTTATTTAGGAAAACATCCTTCTACACACCATAAATCAGAGCTGTTAAATTTCGATTACGATTAGTAATCAATTAGATTACATTTTAAAAAGAATTGTAATGATTACATAATTGTCTTCAAAAGAATTTCTGATAAACACTTGGTTACGATTACTAATAATCGAAAAGTAATCTAAATTATTTGAAATTACTACCAAATAATCAAAAAGAATCAAAAGTAATCAAAAAGTAATCCGACTACTTTCAAAGATTACTTTTGATTCTTTTTGATTATTTTCAAAAATTTTGAAAGACATTTATAAAATTAGATGTTTTTTGTTTAAAAAATTCTTAACATATTCGGTTATATAAATAACAACACTAATAATATCAATCTAAGAAAAAAATAAAAATAAAAGAAAAACATACAGTGAAATTTTTTGCTGGTGGTTAAGCATTGTCAATATGCATGTCATTGTCGCCTTGACAAAACGTGAGTAGACTTCAACCACACATTTTGAACAGCCACAAACTTCTTATCTTATGCACAGACTTTCAAAAAATAACTTGAGAATTCACAAAAAATACTTTTGAAAATCACAAATTTTTTTTTTTTTTTAAAATTAAAGATTCATTAGCTCAATACTAGCTTATCTTGACTTAAGCACTATTTTCTTTTTGCCACAAATGTAATAAGCACCCCTCAAAAATTAAAGATTCATTTTCAAGATTATGCTTCTTCTGTTCAATGGTACAGATGATTTTCCTCTGGCAAAATTCCTTAAGTTTTTCTTTTTATATTGGCCACATCTCAATATGAAAACTTATCATTTGCATATTCGTTGCAGTGAATTTTATGTTAGTATATGTGGCTGCAGGAAGCATGTTGGAAAATTGCTTTGGTTTTATAGTTTCCCTTTTTACTATTTAACCCTTTTGTTACCAAAAAAGTGTAAATAAGATACTTATGTCTATAAAGAAGCTAAAATTTTCTGAAAAGTTACACAAGTTTTAAGATATTTAAATACCTATAATAACTATTTCCAAGTTTGCCAAAAACTTTTTTAAGAATTCAATAAAACATGTGATTAATTTTACGGAAATGTTTTCTTAGGGCTACGTTACTGCATTTTTCACTTCATCTGATATTTAATTTAAAGATTATAAAAAAAAATAATAAAGAATAGTTGAAAATACTTACCCGCTGTTTCCACAACGCGGATGTTCGTCTTGAGTAGAAAATTTCTATGAAAAGCACTTTTGAGTGATTTTCATAAAAATTTTCTAGACGAGTCGGCTGTCTGGCTTTTAGAAACTGGATGTTAACCGCGATCAAGTTCAATATTTCCAATTCTTATTGTAGAATGAAATATTTTTGTTAATTAATGTGAGTTTTTAAAGAGGACAAGGAAAGTTAAACGAGACTTTAGATGGGGGGAAATTTTAGATTTCTCTATGCCACCGCGCACTTAATGAAATGTAATTTCGTTTTCTGCTTTCAGTTTTTTTCTTTTTATTTTCCTTTTAGCACGAATTTATTTCACTCTACATAACATCCTGTTTCTATAACCCAGACTCCTCTAGAAAATTGGTATGAAAATCACTCAAAATAATGAGTGTTAATATAAATATACTACTCAAGACGACCATGCGCGTTGTGGAAACAGGCCGTAAGAAAATATGATACTTTAATAATTTAGTTAAAATTTAAAGGGATTTTTTTAGTGGTCGCGATTTTTCTTTTCTATGTATCTTTGAGAGGCTGCATTGAAGAATTGCCAACATTATTGAGTGAAAGTATTAATGATTTTATTATCAGGGTTAAACTATTTATTTTGATTTTTTTTTTTAGTTGCAAAGGGCATCCTCTAACTTTCTCACACGTTATATGCGTATTCACCAGCTGTCAACTACTAAAATAAAGTGAAAACTTTTAAGAAAAAACAATGAAAAACCAAAAAGCCAAAGGATTCAGCATAACGTAGACAAAACCAGCAGCCTGTAAGATTGCACCATCTTATTTAAATCAAGACGTACAACAAAGAAAGAACACAAAGTAAAACGGAAACAAAAGCAAGTTTTGGCAACGGTTTCAAGCATTTGGTTTTCAGGGTTCCAGCACACCAAAGGCGAAAAGGAACCCTATAGTTTTCGCTACGATGTCCGTCTGTCCATCTGTCTGTCCGACACAAATTGTTTTCTCAAGAACCGTAAGAGCTACTAACTTGAAATTTTCAGAGAATCTGTACAACTTTGGCCGCTATAGCATATGCCAGTTAAATATTAAAGGGTGTTCTAAGGCGAGCAACGAAAAATGTTGAAATCCTAATATATAGACACTTGAAATTTACAAACTTAGTGTAATTTTATGCAGACCACAAAAATTAGCACTAAAATTTAAATATTCAAAATTAAAGGGTATTCTATCAGTTAATGTAATTTTGATTATGCAATTTTGACAACTTGCTGTATCTTGGAAACTGTAAGGGTCAAACTTTTGAAATTTTCAAAAACGCCAAAATTAAAAACACCCAAAAATAAAAAAATGCCGAAACGAATAATGGAAAAAAAGAAAAAATCGCTCATGTAAAAAATATGACCAATAACGAAATAAATCGCTAAAGTGGAAAAAAAATCATCAAAAGTAAAAAGTTCGTCAAAAAACTAAAAAAAAATTGCCAAAACCCGAAAAGAATCGCCAAAAAATAAAAAAATCGCTTAAGCTAAAAATATGTATTCAAACAAAAACAAATTCGAGGAAAGTAAAAATCGCCAAAACCAAAAAATGGCAATACTAAAATAATCGCCAAAAATTGTCAAAAAGAAACAATCGCCAAAGCTAGAAATCAATCGCTTTAACTAAAATCGTCTATAAATTAAAAAAATCGTCCATACGCAAAAAAAAACTGCCGAAACTAAAAAACAACCGAAAAAATCGCCAAAATCGCTAAAACTAAAATAAATCGCCTAAAAACCAAAGAAGTCGCCAAAACTTAAAAAAAAAAACGCCAAAAAGCGGAAAAAAGCACAAAAACAGAATAAAAGCGCCAAAACTAAAAAATGCTCCATAAATAAAATATTTGCCAAAAACAAAAAAAAAAATATTTTGACTGATTGTTTTTAAACCTGATCTATTCCTACTGGGGGTGGAAACCTATCGATGGCGCTAACGATTGTTAATTTTTTTTTTTTGACTATCGATTTTTTAATTCTGCCATCGATTAATATGTACTTGAAAACAATTAATATTTTTTTAGACACTATCGATAGTAAGTAAATGATACACTACTAAAAACAAAAAATGTAAATATATTGATTTGAAGGGAAAATTTCTTCCGCTGATCTCACTTATTTGTTATACAATTATTTTAGTTTTGTTATTTATTGAACTGACAAATAAAATTCTATTTTATTTTGTTTAAAAATATTTTGTTTTGCATTGTTAGTGTAAATAAATGTGTACATTGTGCGTTATATGAGAACCATACAACTTCGATACTATCACGATAGTATCGTCGATATACGAGTATCGATAGTTTTTCTAACTTTGGATAGTCTTGAATCGATATATCGAGAAGGTTAGGAAGGGTGGTGCTTTCGATAGTGCCACTATCGATAGTTTTGCACCTCAAATTCCTGCGTCTACACGCAATGAAAAAATATGGTTGAGGTAACCATAATCAAACAGCAACATACTATGATTGTATTAGCAGCATATTTGTTGATATTGTATAAGCCTCTGAAGCTTAAAGTTCTGTGCGTAAACCGATCTGCTGGTCGTGCCAACTTAGTGCCATATTTTAAACTGCGACCGTTGAAAAAAAATCAATTAAATTTTCTGATTTTAAAATAACATACCAAAAATTTTTCGTGCGTGTTGGGCAGTATCGTGTTGACAAAAATTTTCGACACGCGCCCATCTCCAATGTGAACCCGGTCCCAATCTCTGATAATAAACTTTCACTTCCTAATGCATATGAAGCTTATATCCTTTTCCTCTTAAATTTTAATTAAACTGAAACTCCCCAAGTTCATAAATTCATATGCTTTAAATAATTTCTACTTACTTTTTCTGGATGTATACTTTTTTATTATTAACTATTTGAAAATTAACAAGAAAAAATGTGCCTGCCAAAAATATTGCTAAACATTTTGTCGTTCAAAGCATTTTTTTGTTGCCCTTCGAAACTGTAAATAAAATCTTTCTCTTTCAAATAAAGTGAATCCTTTTGATTTCTATCGCATGTACTAAAAAAAACGTAATGAGCCGTAACTGAAACATGCAAACTATAAATTCTACATCAGCAAACAAAAATTCAATTGAAAAAAATTGCTTGCGAAATGCGTTTATGAAAATATACAACAAATTGAAAAAAATAAGAAGACTCGCAATATAAATTCCCTGACAGCAAAATATGAAAAAAAAAATTTTGTTTAAGGAAATAAACGGTTTAAGTAAAAGGAGCAGCATCAAAGTATACAAAATTGTCATATAATAACCCAGTAAAAAAAGACACTCCAAAAAAGTCATGAAAATGTAGAGTTTACGATCTGGAAGTAGTGCAAATTTCGATCCGATCTAATGATTTTTACATAGGGTTGTCATTGCAAGAAGTTCTCTTTTTCGATGATTGGTCACCGAATTGGAAGCGATTTTAACAAAAATGTCCTTTTTTGTGTTCTATGATAATATTTTCATCTAAGAAAAATGGTTAGTAATTACCTATTGTAATAATTAGTTTCTTTTTATAGGAGTTTAAACGCGAAACAGTATTTTCATGTAAATTTAAGCAAATAACTTAAAAATTTTAGACCAAAATTAGTTCATAAGTTTCTTCAAAAACACTGATTTTTTAAAAATTCTGGGTAGTAATTTCTAAAACTATAGAGGAATTACAAGGTTTTGTATGACTAAAATAAACTTCTACTTGGTTTTCTGCTAACTATCGGCAAGTTAAAAATATCGATTTTTTGGAAGCAATGAAAATGTACTTCCTTTAGAATGACTTCCAATTTTTTTTACTGGGAATAAAAAATGAGCAAAGTAAAAAAGGGACTCTTGGACCATTTAGCAAGTATGAAGAATATTTAAAAAATAAAAAGGGTCATTGGCCAAGCAACGAACTAAAGTTAAAGATATTCAAATGTGGTGCTTGTGTGTAAGATAATGTTATCTCGGCGTGGACTAATGTTGCAAAAATTGTTAAAAGGTTGATTGATAGACTTACCAATACCCCTTTTAGATACGGGAAGTTTACTTTGCAAAATTTTCATTCAGCTGGGAGGAAGACAGAGAGACAGAAAGAGATAGTATTCCTCCCTCTGTCTTTTACACAATTCAATTAAGACTTTGCAAAGTAAACTTTGCGTGTCTAAAAGGGGTACAAATGTAGATAATAATGCAAGAAAATTTAAAAAGTTCAAGCTCTGGAGAACCGAAAAAACAAACCTTTTTGTTTAAATTATATTTAAAGCATTTAAATTTCTTTAAAGCAATGAAAAATATAACATTCATATTATTTCCTGTTCACTTCGCTTTACCAAGCCTCTAGCAACAAAGATTCAAATGTGTACAGACATTGAAATTATGTTAAGTGCTTCAAGGATGTGTGTTAGTTGTAAGACCACAAGTGAGTGTCCCAGCAAATAAATGCAGTTAATATGAAATTATTATATACTAATTAATATTAAACGTTTCCAAAGTCTTGCGTCACATACTTATGCTTGCTAGGTTACTGCTCTCCCATTAATTTGTCCAAGTTATGTGGATGCAATGAGTGCACCCAAGAGATGCCATTATGGCAGCTTAAACATTACCTGTACAAATTTATGGCATATTTTCAGAAATACTTAATAGTTGTGTATAGTACAATTGGAATCATTTTAATGCAACGTTTGAACAAGACACAATAAGTTCGATTACACAGAAAAAAATAGTCCTACAATAAGCAACTTGAATTGAAAATAAAACCCAAAATCCATTAAAAATTTATTTAAGTCAATTAAACTTTGTCATTGATTAAATTTTGAAATAAAAACATTTTTAATTGATTTTTGGTCTTACTTTCAATTAAAGTTGTTTATTGCAGGAATGTTTTTTTCTGTGTAGATACAGAGGGATGTACACAGAGAAAAAACTGCCTCATAGAATCAATAAGATTTTCTCTATGAACCGTTTTTAGGCTAAGGGGTATCCCAGCAGAAAGAAGCGAAGATTTTTTCATAGAGATTCCTTATTGTTTTTATGTGGTAAATCTTATTAATTTTATCAAGAAGAAAACCACATAAAATCAAGAAGAAATCTTATTATTCACAACTTTTTTTACTCAATTTACGTTATTTTTGGCGCAAAAAAAAAACAATCCACAGAGAAAAACTTCTTGATTCTATTAGGTTTTCTTATAAATTGTAAACTATAGGGATTTCTTATTGATTTTATTAGGTTACCTTAATGATTTTTTTAAAAAGGTTTTCTTCTTGATTTTATTAGACTATCTTATTGATTTTTTCAATAAGGTTTTCTTCTTGATTTTAGTAGGTTCCTATATAAGCATCGTACTGATTTTTTTAATAAGGAAATCTTCTTGATTTTATGAGGTGTCTTGTTATTTCATATCTATAAATAGACATAGAGACAATTTTTTTCATGATCTTTTTAATTTTTGTATAAGAATGTTTGCACAATAATTTTAATGGTTATTCAGGCTGCTTGTTAGCATATTAGGTAGAGTGCTTGTCTATCAGGTAGAAGTTTGCTAATTCAATACTTGGTGACTAAGTTAGTTAAGAATATAACATAATGTGTATGTATGTATATGACATCTACAACATACTACATACATACTTACATATCTATATGGTATAGAATTTAAATGAAAATACATAAGTACAGAGAACAAAGACGCAATTTATTTTATTTTTTTTATTGAAAAAATCAATAAGTTAATCTCATAAAAACTACAAGATTTCTTCTTGATTTTTTCAAAAAAGTTTTCTCTATGAAATTAATAAGATTTCCTTATTGAAAAAAAAACCATAGAGATTTCTTATTGATTTTGTTCTATTTTATGAGGTATTTAGTAGGCACTGTTTTCTCTGTGTATGTATGTATGCATGTGTGAGTACAGCAAAACCATAAAAGTTTTGTAAACTTTTCGTTTAAAACGTTAAATGACCATTATACCTGGTCGAAAATAACATTAAAGTTTTCCCAACAATAACACATACACACATACATACATACATACATAAATGTGTATTTCGGAGGCAGTTAAGCAGAATGAATCATATTTAATATTCTATTCACACTTAGGAAACACTAAATACAATTTCCTGTAAAATGGGAGCACATTTATGTGAAAATATAATTTAAATGAGAAAATTCAAATTAAATCAGTTCTACATTATTGTTTTAAGAAAAAATATACTTAAAAATAAATCAAGGAGCTTTTTATCTTATTTAAAAATATTTATGTAGGATATAGAAAATTTTATAAAAGTGCATCTCAAGTGCATCTTGTGTATCTACCTATACGTATGTATGTATATGTATTTTTCTGATTTTTAAAAATTATTTTTAGGCATGTGCGCATCGGGGGTACTAATGGTGTAGTGATGCGTCCCCACATCCTCTCCTGTACGACTGTCAACCGCCCCTATACGTGGCGTTCCCTATTATTAGCTGATGAGGCTTTGCCGGCCGACCATGAGCGTTATAAACCTCACAAACGGTAGCGGATAAACCTCTACTCTCAACTCTCTTTATGAATAACCTAAAGAACACCCATTGCAAATATGTAAAAAATTTATTTCATCATCGGCAATGCCCAACCGCAATATTCTGTCCAATAATAGGCCTCATTTTTGCCTCAGTTGAAATGTCATTAAGCAACATTATCGTACTTGGATAAATGAAAGTTTTCACGAGATATTCCAGACAGCTTCACATTCACAACGGATCAAAACAAAAGTATTGTATATGTAACGCAAACATAATCATCAAGTGTAAAGTGAGTAGGTATAACTATATACAACCAACGACTATATTCATACACATTATTTAAATAACGCATAAAAAACAACTATAAGTAAAGTTTTTACGTTGTCTTAGCTAATATCATACACATAAGTATACAAATACTCTGAGTATTTATTCGGCTACACATGAGTATATACACTAGCATTTTCAAGCATCAGAACTGCCAGAAAAGTGAATTGATAAAACGCTTATATGGCAACGGTGTTCAACAGATTGAAGGACAAGTATGAAAAGTACGATTTTATAATTCTCGACTGTGCTAAAAAGTTTTTTAACTTAATATGTACTAGAAATAAATATTTTACTTTGCAAATTACAAAATATTAGTTTATTAGAGATTTTTGTCGGAAATTTAACAAAAAAGTTTCAGGAATAACATCAAATATTTAAATTGGCTTGTGGCAAAAAATTAAAAATAAAAATATACTTAATAGTAACAAACCAAAAAAGTTTGGCTTAAGTAGAACAAAAATAAGCAAATTAACAAACATGTGAATAGTTAGTAAGGAACAAAACGACAATGGTAAGACTGTTGTAATATATATAGAAGATGGTAATATATATAGAAGATGGTATATATATATAGATGGTAACTTGCGTATACATTACGAAACACATTAGCAAATTGAAATGCAATGAATCAAACCAATTCACATATTCCATTTGCAATAAAGTTACGTATATAAGGCAGACATCTACATCAACTGACACCACACACAGTGGACCAAAACACAGAAGAACGCTGATGAGGAAGGTTTAGTGGCCTTCGAAAACGGCTAGCTGTTCCGTTCAACTATGTGTTGTTGTCAGAATATTTACAACTAACTTTAATGTTATTTGTTCATTAATAATTATCACATGTAATTTGGCTTAAAAAAGCGTTACGAACTTTAGCCTATTCAATTCATAAGAATATAGAAACAAATACAGTTCGAAAAATAATAATTAAATTAACTATTTAAAAGTTATATTTACTTTAATTGTCTATCCCACGATGTCGACGTTTTAGTTAGAAATAGTTTTTTTTTGAGAGAGGCCCTAATTTGAGTGTTGAAATAGTCAAAGCACAATTTCCATTCCATTTCATACACCCAAATGCTCCCCCGAGGTGGATCTAAGTTTGATTACGGGTGTGACAATCCGGGGGCTCCAGCTGGAGTGATGGGGCTTTTTCCGCTGACGTACCTTTGGTACATTACCCATAGAACTTATGTGTTGCTACCCGATCTCTGGCAACAGAACAAAGAGGATGTGCACATATTTATAAAAGGAAGACAGGTCCTGTTGATGTCAATCAGGTGCAGCGTCACCTGGAACTGAGTTCAAAAGACGATAGAGGTGAAGCCTTTATAGCGGAGCTTCGAGTTATCACCAGATGCTTGTCTCTGGTACCACGGGTGCCGGTTGCCCGACATTCGAGCTGCTCTAGGTTTTTGGGTGTATGTAGCGGTCGTCAGGATCATTTGCTAAAAGGTCGAGTTCGTCCTACCCCACGGGGTTAAAGATATGATATTGATCAGTGTGGAGTAGGCACTGGATTTTTGGTAACACAGGCATGCGTCCAGCTTGGATGAGTGGGTGAGCTGTGCCGGCAATGGTTGAGGAATTCTCTTGGTGACCTCGCTGTGGGTGTATACACAACACCTGTGGCGTGAGAACCGGGAGAATAAACGTGGTGGCTGTTGGTTGCCACCAAACTCAGAATAGTCTTGGCTTCCCAGTGTTAAATCAATGCTAGTTGTTGATGTGACGCGGTCAGCCGGACACTATTCTAGGTGCTGTTTTGACAAAGCCATTACGCCATAAAGAGTTTAGCTCTGAGTACCTCAGCAAGGTGCTCGACGTAGTACAGGGATAACAACTATGGTCGAAGATTGCAACCTACGTGCTTTGAGGAATGGGCACTAGGTTCATTTAAGGCCAATTATGACATTTCAATTCTTCACTTTCCATTAACTGAAAAGTCTTCACCATATGCCTAAATAGTTATTACCATTGTTATTGTCATCATTGCCCCATAGTGCAACAACGTTAATGAACATCCATACAGGGTACCGAATATTGTTGTTACAAATCTTTTGTTTTGCAACGGCAGTCAATAAAAGTACTCGTACCATTTTTTATTGTCAATATTTTTCCCCCCTACGAAATCAATTCACATTTCATTAAACACTCAATATTCATGAACAAGAAATAAATACAGAAACTTGTGTGAACAAAGTTTCTAGAAAATAGAAAAGAAAATTATTTAAAAAAAAAAGTTACGAGATGAAAATCATTAGCAACTTTGACGTTGTTTATTGCAACACAATACAAGTAGAGAAAAATATTGAAAAACTGGAAAGAGTTTTACTTTTTGCCACTTTGCAGGATGTTCTTTTCAAGAACATTATTGAAATTGTAAAACCTAAAGCAGGCGAAGAACAAAAAATTCCTCTTGAGTTTTTATTTTGCATAAAAAACTTTTAGAAAATTTGCAATAAATGGAAAAACGCTTGATAGAAGAGGGTTAAGTAGAACTTGTTACTTTGTTGCATGCAACATAGAAAATAATAAAAGAAATACTATTAAGAAAAAACAATATCTGCGAGTTATAATGAAAAAGGATGTTTAATATTGAGTCAAAGATAAAGTTCAATGAAAAATTATTAGAATTTTTTTGTCAGCTTTTTTGTTTGTTTGCTAATTTTTTACCTTATGTTGCAAGTTGTGGGGCCTTTACAGCTAAAAATTGAGAAACACAGATATATTTATTATTTAGAACAGATGACATTTTAATAAAAGAAATTAAACAATCAACACTTGTTTGCTTTATTTCGAAAAGCACAATATTTAGGTAACTCATATAAAAATGTTTTATTTAAGTGAAACTAAATTATTTTTGAAATATAAAAAAATTATTAAAGCTTTAATTTTAACTTTTAAGTGCAAATTTTAAATATACAGGGGCGTGGTCAAGCCCTTTTTTTTTTTTGCAAATATTGGTGATCTGAACCTTCCCTGCCCACTTTTTGAAGCACAAGATTATGCCATTTTATGCCGCCAAACTTTTGGGTCAGTTTCGTGGGCATCGAATAAGTAGAAGTAAAAATAGTTTAAAACTAAACTTTAAAGGACGTGATACCGCCCATTTTTTAAAATTAAAAATCGTGTCATTTTCAGGGATTAGGGTGTGTGCCAAGTTTCTGAAGAATCGTTTAAGTAGAAGCGCATAACACATAATATTTAATTAAAATGGGCGTGTTTCCGCCCATTTTTTCTAAATATAACATTGTGTAAAATTTATTAGCCCAAGGTGTGTGCTAATTTTCGCAGCGATTCGATCAGTAAAAGTGCATAAAATCAAACAAAACAATTTTACGGGCATGTTCCCGCCCAATTTTTTTTTTGCAATGGGACCATATGGAAGCTACACTTGCCGAGACAAAAAAAAATTTCTTAAATTTTCAAAAACTAAGGGAGCTATGAAGTAACACCCATAAAAAACTAAAAATACGGACGATTTCATATTTCGATTTTTTTAAGTCGGTTAAAACAACGTAGACTGCTGCAAATTTGATTAAGGTAGGCTATTTTGTTCAAGAGAAATCGTTGAGGAAATATTGCGAAAAGAGTCTTTACGGCCTGTCCCACGATGTCACCAGAAATCGTTCGATCGACAACCTGTATTGCAAACAACAACAAATTTTCTAATGTTATTGTTGTTTGCAATACAAGTTGTCGATCGAACGATTTCTGGTGACATCGTGGAACAGGTCCTTAATTTCTTGGCGATTCGATTTTAAAGATTATTTTACTGTTTTAAATAGTTAAATGACTCAAAAGATATCGTTTTCAAAAATTTAGATTATATTTATAACTCCAAAAATGTATGGATTTTTCAGCGTCTTGAACCTTAAATGAGCGAAAAGTTCCAGGCATGGCAATATCAACTGTATCCCATTATTTTTTATTTATTTATTTTTTTTTAATATTTTGATTCAATTTTTATATCAATAAAAAGTGAATCCAAATAACTATTGAAACGATAATAAACTTAGTTTTTATAGCCTTCACCAAAAATTTTTTGTTTGTCATTCTGTGTGTAATTTCCTCAATAATAATATTGGTCGTTATAAATAGGGAAGTGCGTGAAATCGGTTTTCCGGAGCTCCTAGAAAAGCAAGCGACCTCGGTTTTGAACTAAAGTGTCAGAAATTATCCGAAATAGATTGGTATCGATAAGCAGCAAAATCGCAAATACAGACGGTTTCAGAGCTGGAAAATTTAAACTTTTTTTTGCCATATAAAAGTAAATAGCTAAAACTAATCTTTGTTTTTTCTTTTGTATTTCAATCAGTATTAAATTGGTATTATTTGTATAAAAAAATCAAAAAGACGACTCCAGGGTTGGAAAACTGGAACTTTTTGTTGGTATACAAAAGTAGCATACTACAACTATTTTTTTCTTTTTCCCTTTAAATTAAACATATTTTGTATTTAAGAGAGAAAAAGATTGATATAAGAAATCAGAAAAATATAAAAGAATGTTTCCAGGGTTGGAAAATCTAATGTTTTTGTATATAAAAGAAAGCACGTCAAATTATTTTTTTTCGTTATTTTAGAAATTAAATATAGTTGATGTTTTAGAAATAAAATTTCGGCATAAAAAATTTATAATATAAAAAACACGGCTCCAGAGCTGGAAAACTTAAATATTTTATGGTATATATAGAGGTAAGTGAATAAAACTAATTATTTTTTTTTAGAAAGGAATAACTTAGTATTAAAAATCAGAAGGATTACATGTATGGTTCCAGGGTTGGAAAAGTTATTTTATTTTTGTAAAAAAAGTATCCACATAAAAATAATTAGTTTTTTCTGTTTAATTGATTTTCTGTTTAGTTATTGTTAAATATTGCAACACGGTTCGATGAATAAAATCTAAAAAAAACAATAAAAAAATAATAATAATAATAAGTTATTAAATTTTTACACGCAGGAGTGACTTTTACGCGCAAGCGTGACCTTTTGCCCACCATGTAGTTCATACGTGCTTCGGTGAAGGGTATACAAGATTCGATACAGCCGTATATAGCATTCTTGCTTGTTTTTGACTGGAGTTATATATTCTATAAATTCATCATTATAAATTCATCAACAAAAAAATATTATTACTATTTAATTTAATAATAATATTTAACCATAATTTCTTTCTTCTTTCAGGAATATTATCTTCGTTATATGGCTACGTTAACTATCTCGTGGGACGTTTAATCGGTAAGTCCAATTTTTAATAAATTTTTGCAACAATAAAGAAAGTATGTCAGTGCTGAAGTATCTTATATTGTCTTCCAAAGCATCAAAGGTATAAACCAGAAACTCTAAATAAACCTATAATTACGCGACACAATTCCCCAAACTTTTTGTTTTGAAACTCTAAAACAAAAACGTGCCATACATGCCAAGTTTTTATTAAATCAATTACGAGTATCATGTAGACAATATTAAGATTAATTCAGAAAATTAAATTTAAGTTTCCCTAATGTGTATCAGAAAAAGACAAAATGTCACATTTTTAATATCCATTACTTATCGATATTCAAACGAGTATGAGTATTAAAGCATATATGCACCAATAAGGATGATTAGATAAAGGACTGCATACCTATGAGTATGAAAACAAATAAGTGCACATATCGATAAGTGCTAGTTCCTTCAAACAAATATGCTATGAGTATTTGTATGAATACGCATATGCGTAAGTATATATTCACGAGTATGAGCACAATGTTACCAAATATGTCCGGATATACAATAAAGAAATATTGTGTATAAAATAATATGATTATCATCTAATATAAGACATATGTACATATTTATATAACTGAGAAAAATTTAGATTTTTAGGTGCTTATTTTTTAAACAAGAGCTAACTTAAAAATATGGATAGCACCATTGGATTCAGCGTACTCGAATCAGGTTTACCTGCAAGGTCCCCGGCTTGTTAAAAAAAAATGTCGAATTCGAGCACAGTGTATTTATTTAGCAAACCGTTTTCTTTAATAACTGCCTTAAGTTATATGTTGTCCGATATTAAGCCATTCTTATCACAACGGACCCAACTGGGTCTCCAAGTGGAGTTGTGTTTTTGAGCACCTCCCTTTCTAACCTAAGCCATTCTTGCATTAAAGCTTACTTTAGCTCAGATTTATTTGAAATGTATCGTTTTTGCACTTTTTCTTCAGTTTGGGACAAGATCTGTCAGTTGGGTTTTATTTCACTTATGGATAAAATAGCTTTATTGAATTTTGTTTAAAAATAGAAAAACAATGTTAGACTCCAACAGCTACAAAAAAATTTCTCTGGCAACACTTATAAAAAAAAAATAAAAATTTTACAGAATGTGTTGCAACTTGCAAGCTATTGGTACAACGTTAGATATGCGTAGGTATGCCAGGGTATAGAAAAGAACGAGTATCAATACATACAGGTATAAAATAACGTAAGCAGGAATATACGCGAGTATGAGAAAGTATGGGTATGAGTATGTACAAGTATAAAAAATTTTCGATATATTTCAAAGTATCCAAATTTATTTTTATTCATTTTCTTTTTCTAATGTTCAGAAAACCTTGAAAATAAATTGGCAAAAGATAGTTAGTAAAACTTCTTAGTCCCAGTTCACACAACTCAAGTCTTATTGCTAAGCTTATCACTTTTACATCTTTGAACTTTCTTTGGCGTTCAGACAAGGCAAGTCTTATATTTGAGCTCATATTTTTTATACATAATTTTGTGTATGCTTTTTTTAACATTACGAATGAGAAAGCAAAAGCATAGTGTGAACTGTGACTTGATGTCCACCTTCTGCATTAAGTTTTAAGTTTAACGGTAGCAAAAATATTTATTGTCATTATATTCATTTACTCTAAAATAAAAAGCTTAACAGTACAATTTTAGAAAAAAAAATGTTAATTTAATGTCCATTTTCTAAATAACATTAAAATCATTATACACACAAACACTTCAAGGCATGACAGGAAGCGGAAATCGATGTGTCATTCAATATTCCCAAATGTGTAAATTAAATCTGTTGTATATAAATTGATGTGTTTTTGTGTGGAAATAGATTTTACTACAACGTAAATAAATTTCAAATACACATATATATATATTTATTATTTGCTACACATTTTGCCGGTCATTTAATAAAGATGGCTTTTCGCAAAATTACATTAAAAGTTTTGACAGTTTTCCATTAATTTTAAAAGCCTGTCGGTAGCTGCTGCCATTGCCAATTGATTTTAGCAGGTGTTGTCTTTTCGAAGCGTTACTCTGATTTTACTTCAGAAAGCATTTATAAAACAAAATTTATAAAAAAGGAAAATATTAATATCTGCTTAATAGTTTTTATTCAAATTGATGTTTTGTTTGTTAAATTATTCAAATTGTTCAACTTAACTTTTGAGACCATGAAAAATTATGTATAAAAATTATTTTAAGCATTTTCTTCAACAATAACTTTAACTTAATATATTTTGATTGTTGCAATATTTGAAAATTTTGATCTGTTTGGGCGTAGCCTGAAGAACATATCGTTGAAAAAATATTTGATTATCAGAGAAAAATTACCATAACGGTATGATATGATCCTTTTTTAACTTTGGTGTAGAACTCTACCTACGTCTAGGGATACTTATGTACATACACATAAATACCTCATAAAATAGAACAAAATTAATAAGAAATCTCTATGGTTTTTTTTTTAATAAGGAAATCTTATTAATTTCATAGAGAAAACCTTTTTGAAAAAATCAAGAAGAAATCTTGTAGTTTTTATGATGTTATCTTATTGATTTTTTTTAATAAAAATAAAAAAAATTGCGTCTTTATTCTCTGTACTTATGTATTTTCATTTAAATTCTATAACATATACATATGTATGTCTGTATGTCTGTATGTAGTATGTTGTAGATGTCATATACATACATACACATTATTTTATATTCCTAACTAACTTACTCACCAAGTATTGATCTAGCAAACTTCTACCTGATAGACAAGCACTCTAACCCATATGCTAACAAGCAGCCTGAACAACCATTGAAATAATTGTACAAACATGCTTACACAAAAATGAAAAAGATCATGAAAAAAATGGTCTCTGTATCTATTTATAGATATGAAATAACAAGACACCTCATAAAATCAAGAAGATTTCCTCATTAAAAAAATCAATAAGATGCTTTACACATACTCATATAGGAACCTACTAAAATCAAAAAGAAACCCTTATTGAAAAAATCAATAAGGTAACTTAATAAAATCAAGAAGAAGACCTTTTTAAAAAAATCAAGAAGGCAACCTAATAAAATCAATAAGATATCCCTATAGTTTACAATTTATAAGAAAACCTAATAGAATCAAGAAGTTTTTCTCTATGGATTGTTTTTTTGGTGCCAAGAATAATGGAAATTGAGTAAAAAAAGTTGTGAATAATAAGATTTCTTCTTGATGTTATGTGGTTTTCTTCTTGATAAAATGAATAAGATTTACCGCACAAAAACAATAAGGAATCTCTATGAAAAAATCTTCGCTTCTTTCTGCTGGGATACCCCTTAGCCTAAAAACGGTTCATAGAGAAAATCTTATTGATTCTATGAGGCAGTTTTTTCTCTGTGTACTTCAAAGAAAGGAAAAGGTTCTCAATTTGGTGTTGTTTTTATGTTTTTTCTGTGGTGGGAATCGAACTCACGACATCTGGACTGAGAGGCTAGCATCGCTAGCACTCAGCCACAGGGGCACCCGTTACGTCACAGCTACGTCAGTTGAAGACCGGTTTTAAAAACCGGAAGGTAAAGCTTTTGTTTGCTATCATTACCAAAAACAAATTGGGCAGGACCACACCCACAATATTTTTTTTTTTGGATTTTATGCACTTTTACTCATCCGATTGCTACAAAATTCGACAAATAACTTAAGCTATTGTAATGATACAATCTCTGCCACAAAAATGAGGGCGGCCACGCCCTTTATAATAAAATATTATACTTTACGTTCGTCTGCTTAATCGTTTCTTACGAAATTTGTTACATATTCTTATCTCTAAAATTTATCTTGCATTTATAAAATGGGCGAAGCCACGCCCATCTAAATTTACTATTATATTGTATGTTCTCTATAGTGCACTTCTATAGAAGGAAGGTCTCACCATTATGAATTGATTTCAGATTTTTCCTTTCAGAATGAATGAGTTTCCAATGAATTATTTTTGCAAAAATTTAATTTTAACTCACATGCATTATTGTCTCCATGTAATTAATTATTTTAATAAAAAAAAATGTATCGAGAGGAAGTGAAATATAATCAGAGGTTTTCCAAAAAATGCAAATAAAATTCAGCAAAGTGCGACTTTGACTCGCACACGAAGTGTTCCGTACGGATGCTTCATATGTAATACTGCGAGGGAGGATCAATAAGTCCGTAACTTTTTGAATGAAACACAGTTTTTTTTTTTGCAAAACAAAAAATTAATTTTTCAACATAATCTCCTTTTAACTCAATACACTTAGTCCAACGTTTCTGCAGTTTTTATATCCCTTCCAAAAAATAGGATTTTTCGAGGTCTTAAAATAGGCATTTGTTTGGTCAATAATTTCATAATTTGAGCTAAATTTCTTTCCACCAAGCCATTTCTGTACGTTTGGAAATATGAAGTAGTCACTAGGGGCTAAATCCGGAGTATATGGCCAATTCGTAGCCCAATACCCAGAGTTTTGCCATTGAGACTGCACACGTGTGCACTCGTGCATTATCTTGATGGAAAAGAACTTTTTTCTTGGCCATATGGTATCCTCATTAAGTCGGTATAATAAGCTGGCATAATATTCGCCGTTTATTGTTTTCCCCTTTTGAAGGTAATCGATGTGGATTATCCCGCGTGCATCCCAAAAAACTCTTGCCATCACCTTATTGGCCGACAAACTCACCTTGGCCTTCTTTGGAGCAGATTCACCCGGAGAAACCCATTGTTTAGACTGCTGCTCGGTCTCCGGAGTACAGTAATGGATCCATTTTCTATTCACAGTTACAAAACGCCGCAAAAACTCGTTCGGATTGCGGTTAAACAACTCCAAACAATCTTTTAAAGTTGTCACTCGTAATTCACTTTTTTCCATTATTAGAAAAATACAAGAGGTTGTATGTTTTGAACAGCTGTTAAACGCAAAGTAAATGACGACACTTGCTCAAGATTTGACAGCAGTCTATTAACAGGTGTGTTACTTGATGAGAACACGGACTTATTTATCCGCCCTCGTATACGGACTTTAGCATAAAACGAATATATTTCCCCATGTAGACTTTTTTTTAATTTTTGTTTTGGAGTTTTTTTTGTTTTAGCGCTTTTTTTCATTTTGCCGATTTTTTGTTTGTTTTTACTCTTAGCGATTTTTTTAGTCTAAGCATTTTTCTTCGTTTGGCGATTTTTATACATTTGGCGTTTTTTAGTTTTGGCGCTTTTTTTAGTTTTAGCAACTTTTTAGTTTGCCGCTTTTTCTGTTTTCTTTTTGGCAGTTTTTATAGTTTTGCCGCTTTTTTCTTTTTGGTGATTTTTTTCAGTTTTTTGGCGAACTTTTTGCTTTTGGTGGTTTTTTGTATTTTAGCGATTTATTTTACTGTTGGTGATATTTTACATTTAAGCGTTTTTTTCATAGGCGATTTTATATTTTAGCAATTTTTTAATTTTGGAATCTCTTAGTTTTAGCGTTTTTGAAAATTTCAAGAGTTTGACTTTAAAGGTTAACATCGTGGTATTCCAGGTGGGCATAATTTAACTTTGTGTGCTTAAAAGCTCTTAATATATTATGATATATGTATATCAGTGTTGAGTAGTAAAATGTTATGATTTGATAACAATTGTACACTTGCAAAAAAAAATTTAAGAACGTAACAATAAGTGTGTTGGTTATTTATTAATATTTCCGGCAAAATTTGAGAAATTCAAAGTACATGTTATTGCATAAATATGTAGACTTTTGTTCCTTATAGCACATCTCTAGTTAAAACAAATACAGTGAACAAATGAAAATACACGAACAACTTCTTAATGCTAGGAACAGAACTGGGACGAACGACGAAATTTTCGGTGCGAACTTTCGTCATAAAAAATAAAATACATTTGGGTATATGAAAATGAACACAACACCGCCCTACAACGAAATTCGTCGTGCGTGACGAATTCTGAGATAGATTTATTTCTAATTTGTACGCCGACGAACGACGAGAAAACAATTTTTGTCTTCGTACACACAACAACCAACTTCATCAAATATAAGAGAGAAGTTCGAGGAGTAAATTCGTCGTTGTTGTGCTTCACACGACGAATTTACGCAGCGAACTCTTATCGATGAATTCGTCGACGTGGACGAAATTCGTCGTTCGTCCCAGTTGTGTTTCCTAGCATAACCCTGGCAAACCGGCGCTCATGGCTGGTTTTAAGACTGATACACTCTTTATCGATGTGGAGGGTAATTTTTTTATTGTAATAATTTTATTTAAAATAAAAACAAAATTTTAGAATTTGTTTGCATATAGTTTTCAAATCAAGCAATAATTTTTTTTTTAAGCAGCGTCTATATGCATTTATTTTCTGCCTAAGAAATTCGTTAGTAGACTTCAAGCAAAGAATTCTTGAGAAAAGCTAAAAACAAAAACAGATGTTTATAGAAAAATTCTCAAAATGTTATTGAGAATTACGTGCACAAACACAATAAGTTAAAGGGCCCCTCAAACAAACTAAAAATACAACAAACAACTTCCCAATAAGTTTCTTCCGCTATTGCAACGGCTTTCTTTAAATTTAAGTTTATTAAATAGTTGTCAATATTTTTCTAACAAAAACGTAGAAATATAATTGCGAAAATATTTTATTATAATTTTTTTTTCATTTAAACTGCAAGTGATGCAGATGGTTTTAAAGCAAAGAAATAAATTCAAATACAAGCAAATATAGTCAAAGTTTTATGAGTTTCCTTAGTGAATTATGTTTGTCTTTTCAAAAATGTTCACGTTTTTTATTATACCTTTTTTATTTCTGAAAATATAAATGAAGTTTTTTACACGCCAAAAATTCTGAAGGGAAATTTATTACCCAGCGAAATATTCAATAATAAAAGAAAGATTGCTGAAAAAAACTATTCATCAAGCTCATAATAAATTAAAAATAATCAAGAAATATATGCATATCGCAAGACAATACATCAATCCAGCAAAAAAAAAAAAAAGAATAATGTTGGCTAAAATTCTTTTGTAACTGAGTGGTAGCGATGCTAAACTGTCAGTCCAGAGGTTGTGGGTTCGATTCCTGCCATAGACCCTGGGTGTTTTCCACAGACAAACTAATCGCTTTTTATATAATGCCCAGTCTTAATTACTTACAATTTCACTGAATAACCCATTATTTGGTTTTTGTCATTATCAGGGTTGAGGGATACTTATATTTCCTAGAAATCGGTCTGCCTGCTAATGACAAATATCGAGACATAACTGCCAAAAGAAATCTTAAGCTTTATATATATTTCTTGAACATCGTTTTTTGACGAAAATCGATTATCTATTAACGTACATAATCAATTTCAGTAAAATAAAATTTATCTCGAAAATTATGTCGCTTAAGCTTTTTTTTGGTTTTCACAAAATGGCGTCTCTTGGCAGACATATTGAATTTTGACTACTGACCCTTGAATCATAGAAAACGTCTTACAAAACCATAATATGAAGCAAGGGTTCTATTAGTGAATTTCATTTATTAAAATAGAGAGTTAACAGTCCTTTCAAATTATCTTAGCAACTTCTTGCTGGGTTAGTGACACAGCAGGGATTGACGTAAGAATCCTTGAAATCTTCTTACAAAAGCATAATATGAAGCAATTGTTCTATTAGTGCATTTTATTTATTAAAATAAATACTAAAACACTTCCTCTAAATTTTATTATCAACTTTGCTGGGTTAGTGGTACAAAGAGAGTTTACCCTTAATGGATTTTATGACTCTAACAACTGCGAAAATACATAAAATTCAGAAAAGAACTTGATTGCATATAAAAGCTGAGGGCTTAAACACCTAAAATAGTTAAACATTTGTCAATAAAAAAATAAAGTTTACACGAGCTCTGATAATTGCAATCAAAAGTTTTCATTTCCTTTAAAACTTACTGTAATAAACATTAAAGGAGGCATAGTCAGTGGTCACTGAACTATGCCGACTTCAGCAGATGCTAATCCTAATGACATTAGAGCGCCCTCCTTCTTCGGCATTGTGTAGCAGAATCATCGGCGAAGTAAAATAACCAATAAAGTGGCTGCTAAGCACAACTTTGAAAATTTAATACGCCTCATTGACACCAGAGGCGCTGCAACTCGGCATTATTTAAAAAAAAGCTCAAAAGGCAGAGTTGTAAAAGAATGAAACTTTCCTCTATCTCTTCCTTAACCACCTGTCATAAAAGAAGGTAACACCCATAATAGTAGTAGGCATTCATTGCCTGAGTGTTATTTCTCTTAAAAAAAGTTATTGAAAAGTTAACTAAAAATTTTACAAAACAAGCAAAAAATCAACGATAGTATTTTGCAGGTTTTAGAACAACTATACATTGCATTTACTATATACACTTAGATCGCTGATAGCCAGTATGGCATAGCCTGCATCTGTCTTTTGCCCCCCCATTCTATCCAATGGTTAATATATCCTATCAAAAAGTTTACGACACAAGACCATGTTCCATTCCAGTAAACATGAAGTAGAGTAAACTTCCCACACCTGGAAAATTTTTCGAGTACACCGGGTTGCTCGGTTATCAATAATTTTCAATAAACATCCCGATCTACATGTGGAAAGAGTTATAATCAGAAATATAATCTAAAATAAAGCATTTTTCGCGCATTCAATATGCATTAAAAACTTTAAAAAATATGCTCATAAAAATAATATAAATTGATTTATTGGGAAATAAAAATCTATTTTTAAATTTAAATTGAGTATCAAAATATGACCTAAAATCGTCAAATATGCTCGAAAAATTCTAAAAATATGCGTGAAAGTTTGAAATATGCAAAAACATGCTTTAAATGGTAAAATATGCAAAAATATGCACTAACAAGTCGATGCCAAAATTCATAAAAAGTTCTGAAACGGTTAAATATCTTATTTCCGCATTAAAAAACCACGCAAGAAAAACCATGCAATTGCATGTTTGCTCCTTCCCTGCTTATAATGCTTCGGCAGTGTCACCAAAGTCTTGGGAGACGATATCCCCTTCCAAAGCTTACGGCTGGTGTACGGCAGATGTTCAAGATACTATGTGCCATAATATATGTGGACATATGGCTTAGGGACGAACAACCACATATCGATTCTGGATGAATAGGTGTGATACTTGGACAGCAATTGAGAGTACGGAGTTGCCTCTCTCGCTCACTCATCAACAATATGCCACCTCACCGAGTGCCGCTCCAGTGAAAGTAAGTGAGAATTTACCAGAACACGTTTGGGACCAGCACTCCCTGCGAAACAACTCCTAACCTTTTCCACTAGTAAATCAATATGTAAATCAATTTTGTCCATAACCTACTGTACATCTCCTAAATTTTCGTTTTCCTATCCGCAATTATCTTTGCTAATTACATACGTCTTTAACCAAACCAGCTTCAATAATTTAAAATTTTTCCTGCTCCTCAAAATAATCCCTGATGAAATCAAATTTATTTTAAAATTTCTGCCTGTTTTATTCTTCTTGGACTGATCGATATAAGAATATTCATGGGGAGGCTAGGTTAGGTTAGGTTAGTCTGGGTGGTCAAGAACCTCGCAGATGACAAGCCTAGTTCGTGGTGCCTGTATCGAAAGACTCTCACACAGATTTAACAAACCTTAGTAGTGTACACATTTCCATTCCCGATACAAGTTCAAGACTCCGAAAAGTGTGATCACCAAGACAGTCAAATCTAGTGCGGCTTAGAGCCGAACAGTGGCACAGTAGATGTTCTACTGTCTCAATTACCTCGGGTTCCTTATATTTCCTGCAGGTACCATCAAGTATTTGTCTTAATTGGACGGCATACGAAACCGTCCAGCAGTGTCCATTTAATACCCCCACTAGAAGTCTACAGTGGCTTCTCTGGTTAGTGATAAAAGGAATTTATTCGATTTAGGGTCATATGTGCTCCACATGATTTTAGAAGTTTTGCAAGTTTTCGTCGCACGCCAACTTTTCTCCGATATTCACGGGGAAATATACACCGTTTGTAAATTACCATAATTGACCAGTGTTGCAATTTTTTTAAATAACTCTCTAAGTGTTATTAAAACATATTTTTCACTTAAATTTGCCAAAAAAAAAACCACTTTATTATAGCTATGCTATTTATTGCGCGATACAGGATCTAGGACGTGATTTTCGCAACAAAAATAGTTCACACTATTACAGTTATAAATTTATTTTTGTTTTGATTTCTTTGTACTTAAAACCAGACTGAAAGGTAAAGAAAGAAAGAAAGGGTACGAAAATAAACGAAACAAATTGTTTGATAGTGTTTTGTTTCCTTCCTTGAAGTGAGTGAAACAAAAACTAAACAAAAACAATGAGAACGATTGCTCAATTTGTTTTTGTTTTTGTTTTTGCATATGAGCACAAACCAGAGAATACAGCCGATCGGTTGTAAGCCGCCTAACAGCCGCCGTCGGGCACAAATAATACATTAATTTAAACGTACGCCTATGTGGCCAAAACTTGACTCAAGAAGATCCAAACTGCTACTGCATATGAATACCAGCACGATGCGAATCATGATAGGCGCGTTGACAGGTCACTGCTAGGTCAGAGAAAGAACCAGCATTTGGGAAACTGGCACTCCAGATTTTTGTAGGATGTGCGGGGATGAAGAGGAACCAGAAATCATTGAACATACTATCTGTCACTGCCCGAAGCTGCAACGTCATAGGCTTAGACGGCTGAGCAGACGTTTCCATGAGAGCATTACTGATATCGGGAAGTGTAAAATAGAGGACATCAGGGGCTTCATCATGGGAGTTCAATGTCTTAATAATAGATAATAGGGTAACTTCTGGCTATAAATGGGAGGGTGAATATTACTTTTATTGGGCAATAGAAGGGAATCACAATGGACCCAATTGGGTCTCCGAGTGGAGGTGCTTAAAATGTCCAATGGTTATTGGTTTAAATGAGATATGGATATGCTATTAATATGTTGTTAAGTAAAAATTAATTGAAACTTGCGTCTGAGCAGAATAAATTCTAAAAATTTAAGTGAGGAGTGGACATCCTTTATGCTCCTTTTTTTTAATTTCTATTGTTTCGAAAACGAGCGGGAAAACGGTGTGCAAATTTTCTTTTTTTCTATACCAGTTCTGGTGGTTTACTGCTTTAAAGTGTAGAGTTTAATGAACTTGTGCTCAAGTAGAAGATTTTCCTCAGCTACGTGCCGGATGTAGAATTTTTTTCTAATTGCCGCAACAACAAAAACAACAGAAACGCATCTAAAATCATATGTTACACAAAGCCAAAAGAAGTCATACAACATAAAAGCAAATGCAAGGGAATATAAGAAATTCTTAGAATAAGATATTTTAGAAATTACTTAAATATTCCAAATGAAAGAACAAAAAAAAAAGCGGAAATTAAGGCAAGGACATATTGCCTTTAGAGACGCACACACACACACACACACACACACACACAGTGGCACTCATATGTATATATTTATAAAAACCCTTTTACTAGCAAGCAATTCACTTTTTAGAAAAGGAATATAGAAAAACAAAAAACTTAATGTTGAAACTAGCACAACGTCGTCGTCGTCATATTGAGCCCAGAACAATAACCCGGTATAACTACACAAACAGTCACAAGTGGAGGAAAATAATTTATTATTCTTCCTTCAAAAAGTTCAGTTTTATACGTGCGCACTAAATGTGCAAAATAATTTAAACTTTCTTCCAAGAAATTTAGATTTTAGGGGCAACTTGTAAAAAAGGAAAACAAGACTTGTGTGATAATCTTGAAAAAGCTAGAATAGAACTTTAAGAAGACGGAAATTCTGACAATAAAACCGCTTCTTATTATTTCATTTATACCTAATTTACATTAAGAAGTTTTTTAATGAAATTTTAGATGCATGAAAATTTGTTCATTTTCCAATAGGAGACCTAGAGAAGCGAATCAGTTTAACAAAGTTTGCTAAAACGCTATTTATTTATTTAGATATTCTTCTATAGCGCTGCAATTAGCAAAGATGTGCGAGATATTATCGACATACATATCTTATTCCTTTCAAGGCAATATAACATTCTGTGGGTGCGCTGGGTGGCGTGCATCCCTAGAGTAAAGTTCTGCATGACTTTGGAGCCTAAATTAGACTGAATATAACCGATGGCATGCGTTGGTCGGCTGTGGTTTGTGGCTTATTTTCGTGCGACTTAAGAAAACCCAAAGAAGAAAAATTATAACTAGGTTAAAGCGCACGATTTGCGATGACCAAGCACTCAAATCAGGGTAGGGAAAAATTCGGCTCGCGAGCACAATTTTTATTAACTCGCTCGTTTTAAAATTTTAAAAGACTCGTCCTCTATTTGTGCTCGACTCGTAAGCATTAAATGACTCGCCTTGAAATTTGTACTCGCGAGTTTTATTTTAAAACTCGTAAGCACAAATTTTAAAAGAGTGCAAAACGAGCATAAACGATTTCAAAACGAGTAGTTATTACAAAAATTTGTTTTTGTTTATTCGAAAAAGTATATGTATTTATATGCGAATTTGAAAACTATAGTACTTCCAAGTGTATATACATATATAAAAATATATGTTCTTACTTTCATGTCATGAGGTATTTTTCCAATGTTTTAAGGCTTCTGTGCCTCGTTTCTGTAAGGAATGTGATAACTTTTCGAGTCGAAAAAATTGTTATCATTCTGTGAAACACAGGGTGAGTAAGAAAAAAACGGTATTTGTTGATATGTTTTGTAAGTTTATATAAGTTTTTATGTGAGTAACCCTGTGTAAAATAGGACAACCAATATAATTATTTAATTTTTCTCGATGCGAGAACTTCTCACAAGTTACAGAAATGGGGTACTGGTTCATGAAAAGTTATGCAAATGCTTACCTGTCAGTAATAAAATATAATTTCAACATTTCGACCTATAGCGAACAGAATTTGAGCAAACAAAATTTATAAAACTCGCGAATAATTCTTTTTAACTCGACTCGCGAGTCGAGTTTTATTTTTGACTCTTAAAACTTGAATTCTTCTCGCGAGTCCTATTTTCGATTCTCAAAAATTAAATGCGCTCGCGAGTTTTATTTTTTTAACTCGCGAGCAGACAAGAGTAGCTCGTTTCAATACAAAAAATAAAACTCGCTCGAATTGAATTCGTTTGCGAGCGAGTTTAATTAGAGCACTCTGCGCACCCTGACTCAAATCACTGTTACTAAGTTTTTATTGAAACCGCATGTCTTTGGGGTTCATATCATCCCACTCTTGGCAAAAGTTTTTTATAATCATCGATATATAGCGCTCGTCGTTGACGGTGACGTCTGTCTGCTGTTGTTTTATGTGTTTTCATCACAAATGTACAAATGTCATGATTTACTGCGCGTGAGTCGCGCATTAGTCACGTGCGAGTCACGCAGGATCATGGTTGCATTTATATATAATAATGATTAAAAATGAAGACTTATTACGCGTGAGTCACGCATGAGTCACGCGTGATTGTGATTACATTTATATATAATTATATATTACATATATATAACGTGTGTGAGACTATATCTGAATTTCTCGGGTTTGTTAAAAATCTATTTCTGAATAATTCGTATCTGAAGTCATCAATGGCTGCTGGCAGTTCACCGGGTGCGTGTGTGAATAAAAGAAATAATGAATTTTTGCTTCTTTCGTTATTTAAGCTTCGTTTCCTCCGCCCCCACCCTCCTATACACCCAAATATGGTGGGTAGAATATGCATCTTCTTTTAAGAGTTAACCGCATCAAATTTAGTGTGCCTCACTCATGTAGTTCTGAAAATATAAGAAAAATTATAAATACTTTGTATGAATGGTAACCGTCTCCCTCCTCCTGTAGCGCAAAGATTTCGGTGGATCATGCAGTTTGTTCTAAGAGCTAAGAGCATATAAAGTTTAGTGACTCTCACTATAGTAGTTGTGGAGATATGAATTGATCTGCGAAAAAAGGGGTATTTGGCCCCACTGTACGATGACGCCGTCAGCTCAAAGATGCCGTCAGCTCAAAGATGCATTGAATGCTCATGCAAATTCTTATCGTCCCAAATTCGATAACTTTAGATGGATAATGGCTTCATCACCAAAGAGGATTTTTCGATGAAAACTAAGTTTCCAACTGCTCCAAGGCCCATTTAGCTGATACAAATCATTGTGTGCCAAGTCACGACTGTAAATTCTCCAAATCGATCCGCGAAATGCAAAGTTCTTGATAGCGACGCGAAAGTGACTGTATCGGATTCTCCATCACACTCTCGCGAATAGTGGCGAGTGGCATATCTTCGCTGTACGGGTGTTAGTTGATTTTTTTACTGAACCTGTGGACTCAAATTGATCTATCACATAAATAGTCCTCTCGGTAGGACAATTACTCATTACACGGTAGCATAATGAGCGAAGCTCCCGGAAAGTTAATCGAACAGAACATCCAGTTTGATAAAATAACTTTATCATTGGCACGATTTTGTCGATATCAAATAAAAATATCAGTCTACCTAGAAGTAAGTTGGTAACTGAGAGACTGAGGGTGACCGACTTGGTAGGTACCCAGCAAAAATTACTGCTCCCCAGAAGCGTTTTTGTAAGAGAGACAATGTTAGAGAATCGCTTCACAGAAGTACTCAGATAGATACAAAAGTTAGTGGCTTCCAAAAAAAATTTGTTTTCGTAGTGTTTGTGTTAAATTTGACACAAGAGTCTCAATAAACGATAGCTAATTCGACAGATCAAGCCTCAACAAGACCTCTATTATTGGTTAAAGTTCAGAAGTCCCTATTTTAAAAGCCTTTACATATGGGCATTTCTCCGATAAATTCCGCTTTTTTGTCGCGTGCGACAGCAAGCAATTAACCTAGTATTTCTGAACAACGTGACTCGAACTTTCTTAAAATTTTGCCTAACGTAGAGCTGCTGACGGCCTACACAAATACATATATAAAGAAGTAAAAAAAAGTTTAGCTTTCTTTGAAAATAAAAACAATCATATTTCCTTGGTGTCGCACGCTACAAAAAGTTGACATTTCTGTGGAAATGTCCATATACATTTTTACCATAAAATTTATTATAAACCTTATATGTATTTAGGGAGTTGTGTTCAGAGCATTGACATAATAAAATGGATTATAACTGAAGAAACAAATTACTTACATCCAAAAACAGCAAAGTTTTTAATTTGAATTCTTTAATTTAAATCTGCACTTTATTTCCCTTTTTAGTTATTATTTTTTGTATTAAGTGGGATTTTTCTATTTTTCTTCCCACCTTTTTATTTGTTGCTCTTTGTCGGCGAATGTTTAAGTTGAGTTGATGACAAAAATGTGGATCAATTCCAGAAACTATGCACAATGTGCATTGCACTTAAATTGGTATATATTTTTTCCCTTAATGAATGTTAAAAGGGAAGAAATTGTTTGAAAGTGAAAAAATTAAACAAAAAGGAATCAAACAATCTTACCACATTGTACGATAGCGAGTGCCATTATCTCAAATTGAAAAACGTGATCGAATCAGCTCGTTATAGTAAGCGACGATTAGACCCCTAATGACTGGCATATCGATTGGTCTTATCACCTCGTTGGCATAGACTTTATGCATAATTAATTTTGCATCCATCTGTTACCTTGTTATATATCAACTTTGAAACTTTTAGATACTACAAGTGATTGGTTCTTATTTTTTTGAAGGCGCCGCACTATGGGAAATTTTCTCCTTTTTTTGGCCAAAACTAAAAAACTAAATATTGAAAATTCGCAATTATTTTTGCTGTAATATATCCAAAACATTAAAAAATTAAACGTCTCTGTCTCTTACACTCTTAAGGCTCAGTTACCCGACTGCAATGCAAAGTAACTGCAACAGTAGGAAACAGCTGATCGATATTGCGATGTGAAAAGTAATGCAAATGGTTATAGAGATGTAATGTAACGTAACCTACTTTCCATATAAAACTATCATCGATCAGCTGTTTCCCACGTTGCAGTTACTTTACATTACAGTCGTGTAACTGAGCCTTTAGGCTACGTTGCTTTACCATTACTTTATAATGTGTTTTTCATGCGGCTTGTAAATGAGTTAACAACTGCAAATTTTAAATAAAGGTTTCAGTAATAAAAATTTTTAAGTTCTTAAATTTAATAAAGGGAAAACAATGTCGAACGTGACTAGTTTTTAACAAAATGTGTGTATAACAAAATTTTTGTTAAGTCGTGTATTAAGTCGATTTAATCGAAATTATTAAAGTGACCTTAAGGTTAACTAATAGAAATATAAAGTCTGTTTTTATTTGAACTTTTAAAAAATTATAGCAAATAATAGCAATAATATCATCACAGAATTCTCTAGGACAATCGATTATCTTCGAAATCGAAAATCAATTTTTTCAAGTTTTTTAATGCATGCTTAAATCAAATTAAAAGGCCTAAAAAGGCGTGATTAAAAAAACTAAAATTGTAACGGGTGAGAAGGCGTGAGCGTGAGTGAAATAAAATTTTTTGCTTTAATAAAAAAAGAATAACAAAAGTAACAATTATTTTTAAACATTTCACTGTGAAGTCTGATTTTTGATTTTCGGTCTGCGGGCGGAGGGGTGTGACAAAATCCAATTTTCATATTGCACCACCAATGCCGTATATATATCTATATATAAATTTTTTTGCTTTTTTGATTTTATTTTATTTTTATTTTAGAATTTTATTCTTTTTGATAGGGGTTGGGGAAGGGTAGTGAAACACACCGGGTTAAGCTAATAAAGAATAAAAATTAACGCCCTTATGTATACGAGTAATCAGCAATTGGCATGAAGTTAGCATAACTGACACAATTGAACTACATGTTGACGAGCTCTTCAATACAATTGGACATTAAAAATCACCGCATAATTTAGTTTTAACACATGATTACATCCTTGCATGATATATAATCTAAGATTATATGGCAAAACACATTAAGGCCATTTTCAATTTTGTCACTTATACTAACTTCATGCCAATTTTTGATTACACATAAGGGCGTAAGTGTAGTAAAGGTTGTCATAATACAAATTTTAGAGTTTTTAAAAATTAATCAAGTTAAAAATAATATCGAAGGTGAGTGTATTATTAAAATTAGCCAAAAGCTGTCACGCGTGAGAAGACGTGAGAGTGAGTGATAAAAATTTTTTTCTTCGTGAGATTAAGTGAGAAAAACTTTAATGACGTTAAGAGTGAGGCTTCCGAATTTTGACTCCAAAAATCATCTAATTGCGTCCGCCGTTTTGGCCACAAAATGGGTAAAATTTCCTTATAGTGCGCTGATAACATAAATATAACCGTAAGTTGTTAGCGTTACGGGCATATGCTGAACGAATTTATTGCTGGTTGCAACAGGACGGAACAACCGTTCACACAGCTCGGGCAACGATGGAGATTTAGAGAAATCAATTTCGAGGTCAAGTGATCTCCCGTTTTAGTCATCCATATCTCCAGATCCAGCACCACTAAACTTCTTCCTTTAAGACTTTTTAAAAGCTCATACTTACCACCACAAACCACGAGTCTTTGAAACTCAAATGGAAGAAGAAGTCGCCAATTTGGAGCCACATGTTTTGCGAGCAACAATTTAAAATGCCGTCAAATGAGCACAATTATGCTTAAACTCGGCTGGTGGAGACTTGAGCGATATATTGTTTTCCAGTTAATGTCATTAATTTTAAACTTTCAAGTAAACTTTTTATAAAAAACAGGTCTCTCTATTTTCATTTATAACCAAAAAAAAAAAAACACCGACTTCAATGCAAGGATCTGATAGAAGAAGATAAGAAGAAGTACGTGAAATATAAAATTTATTTTTAATGGGCGTAGCTCCGCCCATTGCATTTTTTTGAATGCAAGAGTGTGTGTTAAGTTTTGTAAAAATCGGTAGAGTAGAACCACGTAAAATAAAATATAAAATTTTAATGGGCGTGACTCCGCCCATTTTTTTAATAAAAGATTTTGTCCATTTTAGAGCTCAATTTGTGTGGTAAGTTTCGTAAAAATCGGTTTAATAGAACCACGTGAAAAATTATAATATTTTTAATGGGCGTAACTCCGCCCATTTTTTTAACTTTCAAATTGTGTAATTACAAGAAGCAAACGTGTTTTATAGGTTTCGCAGCAATCAAATAAGCAGAATATAATAAAATTATATTTAAAAAAATTGTGGGCGTGTCCCCGCCGACTTTTTAACAATGGGAAGCTATACCCTCTCAGACAGCAAAACAATTTTTACAATCGGTCTAAAATGTACCGAGTTATGAAGTAACACACCTAAAAAAATAAAAGAGACGAAATGTTAACCTCCTTCTTTTTTTGAAGTCGGTTAAAAATGGCAGCCCTCGTATTTCATTTAAAAAAAAACTTTAGAAACATTTTCTTAAAATAAACAGACGCATACAACCCAGGAGACTCCTCTAGATAACTTTTGTGCAAATCACTCAAAAAATTAATGCATTTCATATAAATTTTCTACTCAAGTCGATCGTTCGCATTGTGGAAACAGGGTGTTAACGAACGTATTAAAAACACTTTAAGCGTCAACTTTATATTTTTTGTAAAAAAAGCCCTGATGAAATTTGCAAATATAAACAAATAGAGACGAAAATTAAAGAAACCATTACGTCAATTAAAACAAACTACTTGAGAGTCAACAATTGCTAAGAATCTCCTCTAAATGCGCTTGAAACGCTCTTCTTAAATACTTTAACTAATGGTAATTAACCTAATAACCAAAAAACACTCAAGAAAACAAGAAAGGAAAAGAATAAAAACCATAAAAAAATGAAATGACAACAAGCAAATACTCGCTAATTATAAGTCAAGAGGTCAATAGCTTTTTAAATAAATAAATAAGGTATAAAAGGAAAATATAAACAGAACCGCAGAAAGGCTCCATACAAAAAAAAAATTATAAAAAAATACATTATAACAAATTCCATCAGTTTAAATTTTTAATAAAAATTGTGTGAGAAGGAAAAAAAGTGCTCAAGTCTGAGTTTAAAATATCAATGAAAAGAAGAAAGCAATTCAAGTTAAGCTGTTTATTATTTCAAATGATTTAAAAAAGCTTTTGAAATAAAATGAGCCAAAAATATTCTGGTTATAAATTTAAGAAAAATAACTCAAACATATTCCCCCTTATTGTGAATGGCGCCGTCGACTTCATATCAAGACGACAGTAAATATTGTCACTTGCATACTGTTTATAGGCAATAATTGTCTCTTATTGACAATCTCTTACTAATCTCTAAGGCTTTGTAAATTAATGAAGCATGTTAATAGTAGTAAATTTTTGTTGACAAATAGTAGACAAGTGACAATTTTAACTATCGTCTTGATGTGACGTCGACGACGCCATTCACAATTAGGGGGATTGAAACTTCATTATCTCAATTGAAGCACTTTTATATATTTTCCAGAATTGGGAAACTCAATTGGTTACCTGTAATTAATAAAAAAATTATAAATATTTATTATTATTAACGATTAAATTGATTAATCGTATTCGATTAATCGATTAAAAAAAATTTATATTATAATATTCGAACACTTAACATATGAACATTAGCGCCACTCAAAATTTAAACTTACAGCCAGTTTTATAAGTTAATGACGATGGAAATCCTGTCGTTTCTGTGATAGATTAAAAGAAACCTGTAGAAGTTTAGCGATTCGGTAGCAATTTTATTTCAGGTAACCTTCATTCCCAAGTTTGGTGATAGAGCTTCCAAACGTGTTGTAATTTTGGAGCCAGAGTTTCAGAGAATTCAGTGTTTGCATTCCTCCCAAGTTCCTGAGACGCTCTTAGGCCATTCAGTGTTCACCGACACTCCATCCCTCCTCCTTTGCGGACTCAGAGTTTTCGACAGAATTTCCTCTGTGCAGTTCTAAAGGTTATTCTGCCTAAGATAGGTCACCAGAGCCACGTTTGTGATAACAGGAGACACCAAGTACTTTACGGACAGTGGGTGAGGTTAACAATTGAAAAGCATAGGCTTTGTACACAAATTGACAAGTAAAATTTTGTATTCGCATCATTTTTCCATTGGTCTCCCTATGCTGCAGTGGGAGTGAAAGGAACATATATGTATATATATATATATATATGTTTTCTTTAATATGTTACGAAAAAATGAAAGACTTCTAATATCAACTCTTATACAAACAGGCTGTAAGTTTATATTTGAAATTTTTGAGTGACTCTAATGTTCGTAGCTGGAGGAAGTCGATTAAAAAATTCTTACTTACTTATTAGACAAACACTAGCACAACGGAACAACATGCTGTTTGCTGCATGTGATTGGTCCACCGTGTGTGGTGTTATCAATAGACACCATACACGGTGGACCAATAAAACAAATTAATTTTTGTCTTATATACCGATGCAAGTGGAATGCGACACTACAAATCTACTTGCAGTATTTTCTGTAACAATCCAAACAGGCCTTTAGTTTCATAATGGATTATTTTATATGCTTGGAGAAAAGCAGAAAGAAGATTGGGAATTTTTTATTGCACCCACAATACGTGGAACAAAATTTTAAGTCATGTCAATAAGTTAGGTTAGATTAGCTGGCTGCTGGTAAGGAAGGGTGAAATTTTAGATTCCCGCTCACTTGGGTCCAATACAATGATCGCTTTGTGCTACCTGTGAGTTGAAGAGAAGATATTGAGAGAGGGTAATAGAAAAAGGATAGTGATAGAGAAGACTGTTGGTGGTGAAGGAAGAGATAGAGGAAAGCTTTACTCTTTTACAACTCTGCTTTTTGCACTTTTTTTAATAATGCAGTGTTGCAGCGCCTCTGGTGTCAATGAGGCGTATTAAATGTTCAAAGCTTTGCTTTTACTTCGCCGATGATTCTGCTACACAATACCTGATGATATATCAGGATTAGTATCCGCTGAAGCAGAAGTAGTTCAGTGACTATGACTTCATCTCTCGAACTTTTCTACAAAAACTGATACAAAGGGACACTAATGTACATCAGCAAAATGCGTGGTGTTGTTATTTTTTAAAGGCTGTCGGAAACCGGGCTCGAACCCAGGACTTTCGGATTTGTAGTCAACGTGCTAACTACTTCAGCCACCGCCACTCGCATGTCAATAAGTCTGTGACTTTTTGAATATTCCGCCACTTAACTGAAAAAACAGAGCTGCTTCTATCAACAGGCAGCTGTCAGTTAACTCCTGCTTAAATTTTAACAAGCTGCGTCATTTAGTTTGTGCTCGGCAGCCATTCACAGCGTGATATGAGAAGGAACTGGAAAAAGTGATTTTCGCGTAATTTTTACGTAAAAAACAATCACTCAAAACAGAAATAATGATGATAAATACTACAGAGACTCTTAAGCCATCAATTTCACTGGTAAAAAGATGGTTTACTGAGTTTCGTTGTGACCGTACCAGCACGGAATATGTCGAACATATTGGGTTCCCAGTGTAGGTCTCTACTCTCGAAACAATTAAAAAAAACTCATGAGATGATGTTGAGGTGAGAGAGATTGCGCAACCCATAGGCATCTCATATTGAATAATCACTTGAGTATGTGAAAGCTTTCCGCAAGATGGGTGCCGTGTTTGCTCACAATCGACCACAAACGCAATCTTGTGACATCGTCCCTACCATGTCAAACTATCCAATATGCAAATTTCTACTTTTCAGAAGAGCGCAAACATCCGTCAATTGGGAATTTAAGGTCGGCATATTCCTAAAAGTGCCAGGCTTAAAATGTTTCCTATTGAGTTATCTATCGTCTATGAGAATTTCAGCATTTTGAAACGAGGGATATCGTATAAATTAGGGCGGGCACCAAGATAACAAATCTAAAAAACGAATTTTGCATATTGGATAGTTTGACGTGGTAGGGACGACATCTTCGCAGGAGTATTTGACGTTTTTCAATCGCAATATGGACGAGATTTGCGCCGTTTCAAAACCGTGGACGAAATATGGATCCAACGCAACACTACATAAACCAAACGGCAGTAAAAACTGAGGATTTCTCGGGGTGAATTGGCCCCAAAGAGGGCCGATTTTTGGGATGATCACAGCATAATCCACATTAACTACCTTAAAAAAATTTGAAACGTCTATGGCGAATATTATACCAACTTATTGGGCCTTATTACGAGTGTCGTAATTCGACTACGAGTGCGACGATTTTGTATTAGATTAAACAAAAATGCTGCAATGTTATTTAGTCTAGTACAAAACTGTCATAGTCGAAGTCGTAATAGGACACTCGTAATAAGGCCCCTTGTGTCTATTTAATGAGGTTTTAAAAAAACCTGACGACATTTGTTCAAGTTGTTTCCCACAAGAACAATACATATGAATTATGCTACGAATTCCTCCCTAATCATCCCTTTTCTCCGGATTTAGCCATGACTGACTTTTTATTGTTCCCAAAATTAAAAAAAAAATTACTCGGAGGAAAGAAATTTGAGTACGACCATGAAATCATCTCACAATCGAAGAACTATTTTGCAAAAATCGACAAATTTTATTTATTGGACGGCATAAAAAAAAAATTTAGAAACCTTGGACAAAAAAAAAATGATTTTTTAACCACAAAACTGTGTTTCATTGACTTGACTTATTGATCCGCCTCGTACCACCCAGTTTACACTGTTTAGCTACCTATTTTCCGTCAGTGCCAATCTTAGCCACCGGTACTTATCACTGACTTGGCAACCAATGACTTTTTTATGGCCCCTTCCTATAAAAAATAAGTTGCCTGGTCAATATTTTTCGAGTTGAATAAAAATATTTGTTTTATATATATTTTTTTATGTTTCTTGGCCCGCCCTCGTATTAATACAAATAAACTAAAGCTTCAATACTAAAGATTTTCACCGAATTATAAAGATGTGTGTGAAGTTAGCTCCGTCAGTTAGCTTCGTTTTTAGCATTCCTATGTTACTTTACATACCTTTCGCTCAAACACTGTGAGGTAAGAAAAAATATCTCACTTGTACACTGTTAACTTAACAGAGTAGATATTTTATAACATTTTCAAGTAAAATTATTAATGTACATATTGAAACTTTTTTTATTGGTCCAAATTTCGGCCAAAATCGAAATGGTGGGGTTATACGGCCAATTGAGGTCGAAAGCCAAGGCTTCAAATATTTCAGAACCGTATAGACTATATTCAGAAACAATACAGTTTTTGAGATATATGACTTTCAAAAATGTGAAATAAAGCATTTTCATATGTATATGGAAGCCTTTTTTGGTGGTCAAAATTTCAGCCAAAATCGAAATGGTGGGGTTATACGGCCAAATTGGGGTCGAAAGCCAAGGCTTCAAATATTTCAGAACCGTATAGACTATATTCAGAAACAATACAGTTTTTGAGATATATGACTTTCAAAAATGTGAAATAAAGCATTTTCATATGTATATGGAAGCCTTTTTTGGTGGTCAAAATTTCGGCCAAAATCGAAACGGTGGGGTTATACGGCCAAATTGGGGTCGAAAGCCAAGGCTTCTGCGGAGTGGTTTTCGCTTAATACTGAAACTTCGGTTAGGATGATGCGAAAAAGTGGAAACTTGCTGGTTTAGGATTACCTGAAATGAGACAATGTATTGTATCAGACAAGAGCTTAGTCCAAAATTTTTTTGTAAAGGAACTTTGCCTTTGTCACATATACATACACACATAGGTAGGTGCTCCTAAGAATACATTATGAATATAACTGAATAACAAATTGAATCTGATTATCTACGCAAATGAGATTTAAAAGAATACCTAAATAATATCCGTGGGCATTTCCATACTCAGTCACAAATGGCTTTAAATTCTATACAACAACTATAGTCAAGTACATGAAACACTTCCTTCATTCAATTGAAAAATAGTTAAAACGAAAATGTTGGCTAGAGAGGAAAAATTTTTTTAACTTGCTTTTCCAACTTAATAATAAACTTCATGTGAGCTGTGACACATATTCAACACACAGAAGTTAAATTTTAAACAAAATCCTGAACAAAAAAACAAGTCCACTAAGATGAATAAAACGAATAGAATTCATGTATAGAATATTCCAGCCTTAAAATAATTCTAAAGTTCTTGTTGTTGTCCCACTCATTTCAATAGAATTTATAAAAGTTTTCTTTTCAATAGAAATAGCTTTAGTAGAAAAAACATTTAAAAGGTGAGGACAGTGTGATAAATTGAGTAAAAAAAGTGAACAACTTTTTTGTGGAATTGTAAAGAGTTTGAGCTTAACTCTTCATCCATTTGTTTGAGGAAAAAATTTTTATTTGCAAACGAATGTGTGAATTCAGATTAAAAGGAAGTAAAATAAATAAATGAATACCTTACACAAGGTTGATTCAAAACTACTAAGTGCTAACAGGAGTGACGAAAGGCTGGATAATTGGCAGTACTGCAGTCCACTGTAAAGCGCGGACTATGGCAGAGGTATCGTGATGAGAGGAGAGAGGGGAAACGCCTATTATCTACTATAAGAATCAGCAAAACATAAAACTCTATTTGTTGTACCCATAGGTCTCTTTTAACTTTCCCTGTCACATATTCTACTCGCTTATGCCGATGATATCGACATCATGGGGGAGATGGTGCGAGTGGCAACTGCACCATCTGGTATAGTAGTAAATGAAGACAAAATAAAGTGAATGGTATCAACGAACAAAGAAGCAACAAGACTGGGTCAATATGTGAACATTTGTGACTATAACTTCGAGTTAGTGAAGAACTTTATCGGTCTCGGTACCACCAAAAACCAAACAATTAACATCTGTTTAGAACAGTGTGGGGCAGACACAATACACTTTCATATGTCGCATATGTGCTTCCTATACACGCGTGCATAGGATTTCAAAAATCTGCTCGACACTGGTTTAGAAATAAAACGAATAACTATTTTTGCTAGTAGATGCTACTCGTACGGGCTAACCAAGCAGTTTAGAAACAAAGCCCTCTCTCCGGGAACAGGAATAAGTTTTACAAAGATATCAACATAGTTAAGCGCATGAAAGTACAACGTCAGCGGTGACTAGAGCATGTCATACGTATTGGATGAATGATAATGCTTCGGCGAGAAAAATCATTCCAATTCGATCCCGAAGAAAGACGTAGTATAGGAAGACCAAAACTCCGGTGGAATGGTCAAGCAGTGAAAGATCTCGCAAAACTTGGTGCCAGAAACCGAAGGCAAAGTGCATTAGATCGACGCGCATGGAAAACTATAATTTTTTGCTTTTTTGACCAGGAAATTGCGAAATTAAGCACGAAAAATTCGCTTCATCCAAAATTATGAGACAAAATTTTTTTATAAAAATTGATCTGCAGGAAAAAGTACTTTTTTGAGAGGTGCCAATTTAAAATAGTATACTTTTTGGAAAAATCTTTTTTTAATAATACGTTTTTGATTGTAAAGAGTGTTTTTTATTGAGGTATAGAACTTTAAGTTGGCATCTCTTTTTTAACTGGCGGCCATTTTGTCAGCTGTCAAGTGATTAATATTTAGTTTTGTTTGCCATTTCATCATGAACAGGTTGACAAAAGAACAACGCTTGCAAATCGTGCAAATTTATTTCGAAAATAATGGTTTAGTTCGCGAAGTTTACCGCAAGCTCCGTCCATTTTATGGTCGACATTATCGTCCATCAGAGCAATTAATTCTGTTAACCATGGATCGTTTTCGCACTACGTTTACTCTATGTGATAATACGCATCCGCAGAGACGTCGAACAGTGCGCACCGAAGAAACAATTGCCGCTGTAGAGCAAAGTGTTGAAGAGGACCCGAATTAATCGATTCGCCACCGTGCACAGCAATTGGAACTTTGTCCATCAACTTTATGGAAGATTTTGAATGTGGATGAGTTGTGGTTCCAACAAGACGGCGCTACATGCCACACAGCGCACGTCACAATTGATTTATTGAAGGAAACATTCGATGAGCGCATAATTTCGCGGAATGGACCTGTCAATTGGCCACCAAGATCGTGTGATTTGACACCATTGGATTATTTTCTTTGGGGATATGTGAAGTCGCTCGTCTACGCCAACAAACCAGAAACGTTAGGGGACTTGGAAGCCAACATTCGTGGCGTTATTGCCAACATACGGCCCCATATGTTCGAAAAAGTGGTTGAAAATTGGACCTGTAGAATTGGCTTTATTCGAGCCAGCCGCGGCGGCCACATGCCCGAAATCATATTTAAACATTAATGGCATAAAATTATCCTTCCAATAAAGCCAAATTGATGGACATTAAAACGATTTTCTTGTGTTTTATTTCAATTCGAAGTTCTATACCTCTAAAAAAAAACACCCTTTACTTAGGTTAGCAGGCTGCTGGTAAGGAAGGGTGAAATTTTAGAGTCCAGCTCACTTGGGTCCAATACAATGATCCCTTTGTGTTACCTGTTAATTGAAGAGAAGATAGTGAGAGAGGGTGATAGGGAAATGAAACGCCACCCTCTTGATTGTACTTAATATAGGGTCTGTTCGTAAATGCATCACTGCGCTGCAAATGGAAATTTGAATGATCTGAACTGGTTCACTGAAGTAGATAAAGCACAAATATATGGTCAAATATAGTGTACAAACATGATTACTACTAAAACAGATTATCAGCGAACATGTATTGCATTTTGAATAAAAGTTTGCACATATGATGCAGAGCAGTGATGCATTTACGAACACACCCATAGTTTTGAACTAAGTGAATATTTCCATACATTTTTTAGGCCTTAATTTTCTAAATTATTCTTCTTTTAATTGTAGAGAGCTCATAAGAAAAAAAAAACAATATTCATCTTATACAAATATACAGGTAACTCTCCTATAACGAGCTTTACGAAACAAAAAGATATATAAAAAATTAAATAGCTTTTATTAAGTAAAACATTTTGATTCTGTTAGGCCTAAACTCGTAACTTTATACTCAGATATCAATATTGCAAGAAACCATTTCAGATTCGTCATAAGGAAACTTAAGATATTTTACACCACACTCTACGTCTACACCTGATATATTTTTATCATAACAAAACTCAAACTTTATATTGAAAAAACTTTTTTTTATGTTAGCTCTTTTTTTCTATATAGAATTTGACATTTCTCATGATAAAAGTGTATCAGGTGTAGACGTAGGGACATATAGCCATGCCATTTTTATTAGCGTTTCCTACACCAAAGGTGAAAAGAAATTCTATTGTTTTCGCTACGCTGTCCGTCTGTCCGTCACAGGGTATTTTCTCGAGAACCGTAAGAGCTACGGACCTGAAATTTGGACAGAGTGTGTAGACCCTTAGGCGCTACAACAACAAATACATGAGAGTTGGAAATTAAAGGGTGTGCCAAAACGAGCAACTAAAAGTTTTAAAATCCCATGTAATATACATACAATTTGTAAAGTTAGTGTATTCTTATACAGACTACAACAATTAACACTAAAATTTAAAAAATTTTAATTAAAGGGTGTACCATCAGTTAATGTAATTTCGACTATGTAATTTTGATAACTTGTTGTATCTTGGAAACCGTAAGAGCAAACTTCTTGAAATTTTCAAAACCGGTAAAACAAAAAAATCTCAAAATTATAAAATCGCCAAAATCCAAAAAAAAAAGCACCAAATTAAAAAAAATTTCTAAATCGAAAATAAATCGCGAAAAACCGAAAAAACGCCAAAATGAAAAAAATCGCCAAAATGAAAAAAATCTCCAAAATGAAAAAATCGCCAAAATGAAAAAAATCGCCAAAATGAAAAAAATCGCCAAAATGAAAAAAAAATCGCCAAAATAAAAAAAATCACCAAGATGAAAAAAATCGCTAAAATTAAAAAAAAAATCACCAAAATTAAAAAAATCGCCAAAAATTAAAAAAAATCGCCAAAATGAAAAAAACTCTAAAACGAAAATAAAACGCGAAAAACCGGAAAAATCGCCAAAATGAAAAGATCGCCAAAATAAAAAAAAGCGCCAAAATGAAAAAAAAATCGCCAAAATAAAAAAAATCGCAAAAATTAAAAAAATCGCTAAAATTAAAAAAAAATCGTCAAAATTAAAAAAATCGCCAAAACGAGAAAAAAGCTAAAAATAATCAAAAAAAAAATTATTTCAGCTGAAAAAACGTAAAAAAACAATGTATTAAAAAAAATGCTCAAAGCCCAACGTACGGAACCCTTCGTGCGCGAGTCAAAGTCGCACTTTACTGAATTTATTGTAATGTATTTCAGTTTATTCTTTTAAAGCTTTCAGTTTTTAAATACATTTTATATGAAAAAACAAAGTGGTCTGCCACAGACAGAATTGTTAAGAAATTGAAAACAAAATATACATAATCGTACAATCGGATTTGTTAAGTTTTGTTTTGTTTTTTCAAGTTTTCATATACAATTTTATATTTTTTATAGATACTCGTACATAAACTTCAGTTATCCCAAATGGTCACTTTAATTTCTTTATATCTCACAAATTAGAGAAGCAAATATAATTTTTTTTTCAAATTTGTATGTCAAACGCATTATTTTTGAGTTTTTCGTTTTTTAGGGACACGAAATGTGTTGTTGTTTTCATTTTCATACAAGTTTCAAATGACTGTGACATGCCTTATTATTTAAGTACACAATTATTAAGTAAGTATTTTTTTTTTATATAAAATGCTAATATTCAACAAACATTTAAATCAAAAATATACATCTCTTATGACTTATGACTAGTTTTATTATACTATAATTAATAGTTTCTAAAAATAAATTGCTCTATTTTTTAATACTTTTTTAATTTGTAAGATAAAGGCTTTTAGCAAAATTTCAAACATCCCTTGAGGAAATCTTCTTAGTATTTTTGTGGCATTTGCTGGAATTTTTGCTGCTGCTTCCACAGAGCATTAACATTAGCATCAGCTGTTGTCATTGGCATTCATACAATTTAAGTCTGGCAAGCAACTGCAGCATTTAGAAGTTCTAGAAGGAATTAAAATTTTTATAAATTATTGTAAAATGATTTAGTTAATTGTACAAACAAAAAGCCATCAGATTCTAAATACCAAATTATGTAAAGCAGGATGGATCCAAAACATATTTTTGTTATGCATGCATAGGTTACATAAAATATTATTTTGCCATTCATAGGAAATGTCTTTACTATACGAGTACTTACATAAACTGTCACTTACAAACAAATTTATTGTCACGATAAAAGCATATACTTTTTTTTTTAAAGAAACAATAGCTCTCGACAGGTTCAGAATAATTTTGGCTGTATGAATTAACTCAAAAAAGAAAAATGTCTGCTTAAGCTTTAACTACGGAGATGAAGAAGTTAAAATTTAGAATACAAAAATAACCTTTAAATAAGTGATATTATTCCTTAAATTTGTTTCGTAAAATTTTGCAAACCAAAATTATTAATGAACTGATATTTTGTAATTTGTAAAGTGATAAATATATTTCTAGTAAATATTTAGTTATAAACGTTTTTTAGCACAGTCGAGAATTATTAAGTCGCACTTTCCATCCCTGTTATAACATCTGTTGAGCCAATTGACTTTTCTTATGGCAATGATGCTTGAAGTATGTGCAAATAAAATTCTCCTGTATATACTCACGTATAGCCGAATAAATACTCGTGGGTATTTTTATGCTTATATATCGGGACTTATTTTCGATTTTATCGTATCAGCACGAATTGTAGTTCTAATGCCGAGTACACGCTTTGGCATTTTGTGACATCTACTAGTGTGTACAACGTGGCAACGTTTGTCATTTCCATTATTTTAAGTTGTGTGGCATTGCTTTCCATATAAAAAAAAAACATAATGTGAATGGCGTTGCTCACATTTTGAAAATGACACCACAAAACAGAGTTGTATCCAACAGCTCTTCTTGAACTAGTTTGAGAGCGTTCGAATCAACAGTTGTTTCAAACCCATTTAATTTACATTGACGTTTTTGACCGAACTTGTGTCCAACAGAAGAAACTAGTTCAAAAAGAGCTGTTGGACGCAAGTCTAACACAAAATGACAACACAAGAAATGCCAGATATGAACTCATCATAAGAAATATGTACATGTATACTTGACAATAAATGTAAAAAACAACAACAGCTATACATTGCTTTCGCAATAAATAGAGTGTTGCTAAGCAAGTGTGTTTAAACGAATTAAACAATATAACTTTTATTTTTGAATTAGTCTATTTTTATGTATTTTCAACTCTCTTTTTTTACAAATATATTTTTGAACTGCTCGATCCATGTGAATTCAATTGTTTATTTTAGGCAGTCCCATCTCAAATATTATTGTGAATTATTCGAATTTACATTAACAAATGACCGAAAATGTCTTCATAAGTTTTAAGTCATTCTCTCAATCACTCTCGAAGGAGAAAGACGTGCAAAGATATTATTTTTTTTTTGCAATAAATTACATCGTAATGTAAGTTACCTCATTGATTAAAACTAGTGGCCTTTCATTTCCTCAAAAAAAAGCCACCATCTTCCCATTCAATTCTCCCATTGGACTTTGTATATATCAGGCTAAGTAAATTTTCTTTTTTCTTAATTTTGTTAAAGCTTGAGGCAAAATTAAACAAGTGTTTTTGAGCGGTTCCTGTCAAGTGAATAATTTTTGCCACAGATGTGTTCCCACATATCGAGCCGTAACCGCCAAAAAAAAAAAAGCTTAGGTTAGCTTAGGTTAGCTTAGGTTAGGTTGGAAAGAGGAACCATTACGCTCATGTCAGGGGACATACACATAGGCCAGTATAGGCCTGTTGTGAGCTCTCATATAAACCAACAAACGAACCCCACCTTTATAGGAACTCAGTATTGTTCACGTAGTCCCTCAAGCTTTTCCAGTCAATACCTCTAAGGTGTTTAGTGCACGGTAAGGTGCCATCCTCAAAATAACGGGATCTCTGGACAATGAAAAAGGAAGTGCTCCACTGTCTCCATGTCCTCCATGCATGCCCTGCATTCATTATCATTCGTGGCTCCAATCCGCTACAAATACCCTCGTATATTAGAGTGCCCCGTTAAGATGCCGGTCAACTTTCCTAGCTTGGGCTTGTTTAGTTTCAACAGTTCCCTTGTTTTGTCTTCGTTCAGGTCGCCCATAGAGCCTTGGTTAGATTACCCACCGTATCACAATTTCATCGTGTCCTGTGGACCATCTTCGCCCAATTTTGTAATTCAATCTTCATTGCCTTGAAAGGCTTCTTCGCATTAGCAAAAAAAAGCTTAACCGACACATTTGCTTGGGCATAAGCTTTTTTGGCGGTTATGGCACGATATGTAGCATACATACGATAATCTGGTAGAATGGATCGGAGCGATTTATTTTTTTTTACCGTTATTAATTTTTTGTTTGAGTTAAAATGTATTTTAAAATTAAAAATAAAGGTTCTGAAAGCATGCAATGTATGTATCAATTGTGGTCAGGAGCGATAACTGCTTAAGTCGAAAAACATAGTTTCAAGAAAAAGAACGCATGAAAATGTTTATTTTCGAAAAAAAAAATATTCAAAATGGGCAAATAAAAAAGCAATGCGAGTCCGATCACAGGGGCTTATGGTAACTAAAATAAGATATGTATATAAATTTTTTACTCTACTGTATTTAAAAATCTATGGAAAATTGCATCTATAGTTAGTGGAATTATTAGTTGTGGGGGTTTGTGGAAAATTGCTCATATGCAAGTTTAAAACGTCAAATAAAAATTTTGATAAAGCTTGCGACTGTGGGTTTGCAAAATTTGTATTAAAATCTCCACCTATAATAATTATAATTGGCATGAGATGGAGATTGTTACCCAATTGTCGTGCACCAGCTTCAATGTAAGGTAACAACAGTACGCAATGAAGATATGTTATAATATAATATTATAATATCTTTATTAAGACTGCTATATATCTTTTAAACAAATATTTGAGATTTAAAACGCTCTTTTATTTAAAAGTTTATATTTGTTTTATATTTTTCAACTTTTTTACCAAATTATTCCCACTGGCAACACTATTACGCTTTACAAGAAATGTCTATTAAAATTAACATTGCTCCTGAAGGTATGCTTTAAAATTCGGTTGAGTGTAGTTCTATGCAGCTGTTAAGTTTCTCTGTTGTCCGTATGATTACACTAATCCACTCATACATATGTAGCTCACACCGATTTGATAACGCATCGCACATCTTACTCAAAATTTGTGATTGTATTGATTTTTATCCCCTAGCGTTTAGATGTTTACACATCAAAAATAATTGTGTCGTGTAAAGTAAAGATTACTCATTGAGGAATGCACCCAAGATTTTTTGGTAATTTGCTTTTTAGTATAATTTAGCTTTTATTATACATTTTATTGGACTTTTTTTTAAGACTAAGCTCAATATTGTTTATCATATATCTTTGTAATAAACTTTGTTAAAGAGAAGGGGATTTCACGCCTTAAACGTAAAACTACATTTGTAGAATTTTCCAGCATTATAATTCGCTTTTGTCTTAAGTCGACTTATGGCTGTTATCGCTTTTAAGCACAGATATAATGTAAGATGAACTTTTTCCCTATCAGGGTGTTATCACTTTATTTAATAAGCTCACCACTCGATTGTTATGGCTGGTTATTTTAGCGCTGTAAACTCCATTATTTGTTATGCACACATTAAATAAATATATTGTTATAAATTCCCAATAGTCAGCTAATAAAATATGTATGCCAATGTTAGTTATATCGTTTATAGCAAAATACATTTATTAAACTCTTTATATAAGAAAAATTATATTTATTATTTTGTATATGATTTATTTGCCCAATCATTTTTTATTGTGATTGATGCTATCACCATGTGATTTGATCTTAATTAAAATTTTTTTTCGAAATTTATTTTATAAGTTAACTTAGTTAGTTTTAATACTTTGCCGCAGAAGTAAATTTTTTTTTTCAATTAAATCTTATTTTTAATTAATATTTTAAAGTCGAATTGACATGCAGAAATGATTATAATTAATTATGCAAGCATGTTCGAAATTTCGAACTTAACTAAAAATTTCAAATACAAATTGATTTCTAAAACAAAATGAAATAATGAAAGTTTTACTGATCACCGATGTGCGCTATAGTCCCTAGAAAATTCTTTTCAGATGGGAATTAATTAATGAAAGTGAAATTTTTAAAAATTCGTTAGTTCTTGTGATATTAATAATATCTGTGACAATCTGCCTTATTGTGAATGGCGTCGACGACGTCACATCAAGACGACAGTAAAAATCGTCTATAACAATTGACTACTTACTATTTACATGATCCATTAATTTTCAAAAAGATTGTCAATAACAGCCAATGGTTGACGATAAAGAGTAGACAAGTGACAATATTTACTGTCGCCTTGATGTGACGCCGACGACGCCATTCACAATAAGGGGAAATATGTAGTAATAGCTTAGGTCGACTTAAGAAAATTAAACTTTATTATGCTATTTTATGACATATGCAGTGATTGCAATGCTACATATCGTTACCTTAATATAGAAAGGCCCTAACTAATTTTTTTTAAATCGAATTTTTTGTTTATTTCGATAAAAGAACATCTAAAGTATCGAAAAATTTAAAAATCTCGATTTCAAAATAGTAAGATAAGATATGCAAATATATTATTATCAGAAAATAGAACCATGCATTAGAATGGTTCAATATCTCAGCGGTGGAGTGAAAACTTCTAAAAATTACCAATTTGCTTAAGTCGACTTAAGCGATTATTACCTAATGCCACAGGTATAATTGTGCATTTAGTTATCGTTAAAATTTTTATGATTGTAAACTATTACATATTTATCAAATGTTAATAATAAATTAGTTTTATTAAAATTTAAGCTAGAAAAAGCATATTTACATTATATAAATATTTTAAATTCGCCAAAAACTATTAACAAGCAAATTTAGCCAAGACCTTAAAACTAATTAAGCTCATATTTAAATCTAATAACTAAAATGTTTTAAATGTGTTTAAGGTAAATTAATTTTTTTTAACATACTTATGTATATGAGGAATGTGTTAACAAATCAAATTCTAGTGCTGTGATGATGCTTTTAGCTAAAATAATTCTAAGTTATAAAAAAAATCTATTCTCAAGCTCACTTGACTTGGCGCGGATCTTCTCTTTGGTATTTAGCAAAATCTAAGAAAATTTCCTCTAGAGTTGTTTGTGATATTGAATAATCCTCTATCTTCAATTCATCGCGATTACGTTCTATGAGACCAAATATCTTGGACCATTTAATACTAGATAAGGGAATGTAGAAGGTGAGAATGCCTTGGTATTCCTCCCTGCAAAACAAAATAATATGAATAGATATTGTTTTAGGGAAAGCTGCATAGATACTTACTGCAAAATAGCTTGAGGGAATTCCCTTCCTACAAATGCCTTAACACTTTCTATGTCCTGTTCCATAACTTGAGTAGGATTTGAATTTTCAGCAGCATCCAGTATAAAGGAGCTAGAATTATAGATAATAATCAAATAAATACAAATACTTATCAATATTTCAAAATTAATGCCCTAGAAGGTTCGTGTATTTGTTTTTCTTCCAAACATTTTATTCAACACATAATTTTCCATGTATTCTTCAAACTATTCTATAATACTTTAATTGAATTTTTATGTTTTAAGAACATGGCAATAATATTTATATTTTTCATTATCAAAGACAACAACCATTTTTTAAAAAAATAATTTAGAGAATTCAAGGACAAGAACTCAGAAGTATTTTCAAACAAAAACGTCCTAAATCTTCTTTTGCCCTAATTCAGCATAAGTAAATAATTTTTTTTCGAAATATAAATCAGTATTAATTAATTAAATTAATTTCAGCAGTAAGAAAAATTAGTTTACTTACTATTTATGTTATATTAGTAACTACATTATTTTCGAAAATTCGAATGTAGTTTCGAATTAAAAAAAATCAAAACTATCACCTGAAACCTTGACTTAGTAAATAATTTTTTTTTTTCAGAAATCAGCATTCCAAAATAGTTCAAACTTCGCAAATTTCAGTAAACTAAATAAAATTTAATTTTATTAAAAAAAATTTTTAACCAAAACTCGCATAAAATTTGAGTGTCATTATGATAAAAACTTCGAACTTTATTGAGAAATTTGATTAAAATAGATTTTTATAGCAGAACCGATAATTTAAAATAATTTTTAGACATGTTCGAAAATTCGAATTTAATTTCGAAATTAAAAAAAAATGCTGAAAGTAATTACTTTTCAATTTTAATTTAATTAAAATCTTGATTTTACATATTACTTCATTTGTATAAGAGATACATATATGGTTTGGCAAACAGTTCAAACTACTCAAATTTTAAGTTTAATTATGACTAAAACTTCGAACTTGGTTTTGAAATTTTATTAAAATAGATTTTTATAGCAGAATTGGAAATTTATAATAATTTTTAGACATGTTCGAAAATTCGAATTTAATTTCGAATCTTTAAAAAAATGCTAAAAGTAGTACTTTCAACTAAAATCTTTATTTCACATACATATGTACATATTACTGCACATATTCTCAAATTTAAGTTTCATTATGACGAATACTTCGAACTAGGTTTTGGAATATCATTAAAATTTATTTTTAAAGCAGAGCAGATCACTTAAAATAATTTTTAGGCATGTTCGAAAATTCGAATTTAATTTCGAAATTTAAAAAAAAATTAAGTATTGTTTTCAACTAAAATCACTAAAATCATTTTTGAAATTTTATTAAAATAGATTTTTATAGCAGAATTGGAAATTTATAATAATCTTTAGACATGTTAGAAAATTCGAATTTAATTTCGAATTTTAAAAAAATTCGTAAAAGTATTGTTTTCCACTAAAATTACATATTTCACATATTATTTCATTTTTATAAGAGAAATATAATTTGGCAAGCAGTTCACACTTCTCGAATTCCAGTTAAGTAAAATTCTTAAGATCTTTACTTAAGTATTTATACAAGGTAAGAAATTTACAGTACTTTCGAAAATTTGAATTGAATTTCGTATTTCCAAACAAAATTTAAAACATGCCAGAGGTCGCTGTATTGTCCTCTTTAATCATGGTTATATCACCAATTATTCTCTGTTTTAGACAACACATGCTTTCGAAAATATTTCAAAATTCTTGACTCCCCTAAGTAAGTTAGATATGTATGTTTATCAAGATCCCAACTGAAATATTAATACGTATTTAAAAAATCATAATATTTTAAACATGATCGAAAATTCGAAATTTTCAAGGGCTAAATGCTTAAATATCTTTTTTCGTTACAAATTTTAATAAAAATTTTGTACAAATAAAAACATATGTATATGTACATAATTTATAGTTTCACTTACTTCCTTATCTTTGTTAATTCACTACTACGTTTCACTTTAATCTTCAATATGAGACCTTTGGAGAATTTATTTTTCAAATGTTGCGTTGAGCCAATACACTTAAATTCGCCATTCACCATGATGGCCAAACGAGTGCACAATGCCTCACACTCTTCCATGCTGTGTGAGGTTAAGACAATTGATTTTCCCGAGTCACGTATACGACAAATCATGTTCCATAGTTGACGCCGGGCAGCTGGATCCATACCTGTGGTAGGTTCATCCAAGTAAATAACGGAAGGACTGCCGATAACTGCAATGGCGGTGCTTAGTTTTCGCTTATTGCCACCACTGTATGCTTTGGTTTCTTTGTCCAAGTGTTTCATGAAGCCAAACGATTTGGCTAATTCTTCGCTTATATGATTAACGCGTTCCTTGCGGATTCCCCTGAGCAAGCAAAAAACTTTCAAAGTCTCGCGACCTGTCAAATCTTCTAAGAGTGCATCAAACTGAGGACAATAGCCGATTTCTTTATAGACCTTATTCATATCGGAGGCCAGACTGAGGCCTTTGACGTATGCCCTGCCAAATGTGATGCGTTCATCTCCAGTCATCATTTTAAAAGTGGACGTTTTGCCGGCACCATTAACACCCAATAGACCAAAACATTCAACACTGAAAAATAAAATTAATGCATGAAAATATAAAACAGTTTCCCTATAAAGTGAAACCTCTCATAACGGACACCTCCCACAACCGGAAAAGTTTTGTATAACCAAAATTAAAATAAAAGAATGTGTACCACTCTCATAACCAGGACACATCTATTAAGCAGGGGGTCTACTCTGTAATTCAAAACGAAAGCAAATGCTTCCGAATTGTAATGTTAATAAGATACAAATTCGGAAGCATTTTCTTTCATTTCGAAATGCAGAGTAGACCCCCAGACAAAAATACCACGACGATGAGTGTCCGGTTATGAGAGTTTTTACTGTATGTACATATTTCGATAACTTACGGTTTCACACATAATGACACCTGGTTCACAGCCAAAAATTTCTGATAGTATTTGGTAACACGATCCAATACTAAATTCGTATTTGATATCTCTGTTTGTGACATATTTAAAATGCGTTGTTTTTCATCATTCACATCTTCGTCGAAATATCCATTCTCTGGTGGTGGCGGAGGTTTGCTGAATTTATATTTACAATTATAATTTATAAGTTCGTTATTAAATTTTTTTCTTAATATCTTTTTAACTTACAAAAATAATTGATTAATTTTATACAACAATTCACCAATGAGACTGTATTCACGTACTATAAGGATTAAAAAGAATACAACAGCCGTAATGACCAGGTAAACGGTTTCGGGTAGAATGCCGGGTTCCTCCCATGCGAAATAAGGCACGGTATCTGAAAAATTCAATACAATTTATTTTAATAAAGAAGGGAGTCGCCTACTCGAAAATTCGAAACTAGTTTCGATAATCCCCTAACGTTAGAGCATTTGAATCGTCAAGTTATCGGCGAGATATCGCCCGAAATGTGCGAAAAAGTGTTCGAAAAGTACCTCAAAAGGATCGACTGCTGCAAGCAATCTAGAACTTGGTCTAAATTTTTGATAGGAAATTGAATTTTGATGATGAGTGTGTCAGTTGGAAAGAGCAGAAGTATGTAACATAATGGACTAGATAGAGCTGGACTGCTGTAGCCTAGCCGACCCTGAAAAATGCTCTACTATATCATTATAGTAGCTCGAGGTATATATGTATATATGTCCGAAGTTTAAGTATATCGTAAAATTATAGTGGGTGCGACACCACCAAAATTTTTAAAATATATTAATAGCGTAAAGTCTATTAAACAGAAGTACAAAACATATAAGGTTAAAATTGCATAGCTTAGACACGCCCACTTTAGAAAACTGCTTTTCAAAGCACCCCTATTTTAAATTTTGAGTATTTAGAATTTTTTTCAAGAATTCGTGTTTTCGGATTTTTGTAAATCGCGACCTGTGTAGAAAACTTCAGCTCTCGGGCACAAAATATAATTAAAAATTTTTTTGGGCGTGATTCCCTCCACCTTTTTTCAAATTAATATTTTTCTTTTTGCACTATATGTTAAGCCGAAGAACGTTTTCACGCCCACTTTTAAAAACGCAAAGTTATACTTTTACATAATTGCAATAAGTAAGCAAAATTTCAATAGAATATCTTGTACTTAAGCCCTTCAATTTAAATTCTAATAAATAAAGGCGTGGTCTTGGGTGTAAAGAGTCCGAGTTTTCAGAATTTTTAGTTAGTTAAGCACTTAGACATACCTATGTTATAAATTTCAGCTTTCTAGCGCAAAATATAGCTTAAAACGTTTATGGGCGTAACCCCGCCTATTATTGCCAATGAGCTGGCAAGAATAGGATCAGCTTTAGATGAGGGAATGTGTTACAGATCGGTGAAACTACCGATAAGTCATTACTATACAGGTAACTCAGTCATTGGGTAGAGAGCAGCACCAACAGTTCATGGCGAAGTAGGGAGGATTGTAGAGTCTCGAGAGCTGTGTGGGCAAAACTTGACTCAGGAAAATCCAAACTGCTACTGTATATGAATAGCAGGGTGATGTGAATCGTGATAGGCGCATTAACTAGTCACTGCTCGGTCAGGGCAAGAACTAGCATTTGGGAAACTGGCACACCGGATTTCTGTAGGATGTGCGGAGATGAAGAGGAACCAGAAAACATTGAACATATTAGCTGTCACTGCCCGAAGCTGCAATATCACAAACTTAGATGGCTGAGAGCATTACTGATATCGGGAAGTGTAAACTAGAGGACATCAGGGGCTTCATCATGGGAATTCAGTGGCTTAATGTAGGGCCACTTCTGGTTACAAGGGGTAAACGTTACTTTTAATGGACAATAGAAGGGAATCACAATGGACCCAACCGGGTATACGAGTCACAAAAACATTTTTAAAGGATACTGTTAATAACATCATGGACATATGGTCTTAGTCACCCCGTCCATTTTTGTGCAACCATTTGGGCGGATCAATAAGTCCGTGACTTATCGAACTTGCCTCGTAGTTATATGAAATGCAACACTGTTCCCATCAAGTAACACCTGTTAATAGATCACTGTCACATTTTGAGCAAGTGTCGTCATTTACTTTGCGTTTAACAGCTGTTCAAAACATTAAACACTATTTTTTGCGAAAAAAAACCGTCAATCAAACCGAGGAAAAGCTCGATAAATGCTATGCGGACTCTGCACCGTCGATTTCAATGGTAAAAAAGATGTTTACTGACTTTCGTTGTGGTCGCACAAGTACAAATGGCTCTGAACGTTCTGGACGGCCAATTGAGGTCAGTACACCCGAAAAAGTCGAAAAAAAAATCCACGATATGGTATTGGCCGATCGAAGAGCAAAAGTGCATGAGATTATTGATGCTATAGGCATTTCATATGGCAGTCTGGTCTCGATTTTAAATGATCAGCTTTGTTTAAGAAAGTTGTCTGCAAGATGAGTACCGCGTTTGCTCACAATCGACCATAAACGCATGTGCAGTTTCCATGTCAAAAATCCATGAATTGGGCTACGAATTGCTCTACTCCTTCATCCGCTCTATTCTTCAGATTTAGCTCCTAGTTACTATTTCTTATTCCCAAACTTGAAGAAATTACTCGTCTGAAAGAGATTTGACTCAGACAACGAATCATTCCACAAACAAAGGCCTATTTTAAGGATCTCGAAAAATCCTATTTTTTTGGAAGGGATACAAAAAGTGGAGAAACGTTGCACTAAGTGTATTGAGTTAAAAGAAGATTATGTTGAAAAATAAATTTTTGTTTTGCAAAAAAAAACTGTGTTTCATTCATAAAGTCACAGACTTATTGATCCACCCTCGTACCAATAAATAAGTAAAGAAATAAATATAAATAAAAAAAAAATATTTTAAGCCGAATTGACAGAAACAGAAGGTTAAAATGTTGTGGGACTAATAACGCCTACTTTTAAGAACTAATATATATGGGCTGAAGTAAATACTCGCATCGTTGTAAATCACACTTTTTTTTAACACAGCCCAACCCGCGAAGCGATTAGCTTGTCTGCGGAAAACACCCTCTGGACTGAGAGGCTAGCATCGCTACCACTCAGCCACCGGGGGAATGACTATGCAAACTTTCAATAAAGCCGCTTGAGTTAAACGTTTTAATTTCAGTTTTAAACTCTGAGCTGTAAGGGCGTGGCTGGCACCGTCCTGGTTAAATTTTTTAACTTTTAAGATTTTTCTATAAGGTTTTTCGCCTAGGCCAACTTCTGTACCGAATTTCAGGTCTCAAACGTAAAATATAACGGGAAAATTGTATGGGCGTGTCCCCGCCCCCGGAATAAACGAACTGTTTTTTTTTAGAATTTTATGGTCGGTTACTCATCTAGAACTACTTGTAAATCAAAATTTAGCTCTGTAGGGCAAAAAATAAGGGAGTGTACGTAAATGCATCACTGCTCTGCATCATACGTGCAAACTTTTATTCAAAATGCAATACAAGTTCGCTGATCAACTGTTTTAGTAGTTTAGTCATGTTTTTACACCATATTTGATATTTATTTGTGCGTTATATACTTCAGTGAACGATTTTAGAACATTTAAATTTCCGTTTGCAGCGCAGTGATGCATTTACGAACAGACCCTAACTTTTTTTAATGTTTATGGGCGTAATCGCGCTCACTTTTCCAACTTAAAATTTTGATGTAGCCAGTGCTAATGATTTAGGTATGTAAAGTTGCGGAGTAAATTTTATGGGTGTGGTAACAACCATTTTTTTAAATAAATATTTATATCATGCAAAGTTGCAATAATATATCTTGAGTTAAACGCTTTAATTTAAGTTTTTAATTCTGAGCTTTAAGGTCGTGGCCCTGGCACCCTAGTTAAATTTCTTTTCAAAGGTTACCTCGATGAGTTCTCCTTATGTTTTCTGTCATCATCTTACGATTGAAGGCAACAACGCTATGAGCGGGGTAAAATCAAGACAAATGGCTTCTTGTGCATGGGCCGGAACTTGGCCTGGTGCACTACCGTAAAAAAATTAAATAAAATTTTGATTGCGTTTGCAAATGCAATAATCTTATATTTGCGACTGGATTATTTTCTCATATATTTTTAATCATATATTATTATTGCTTAAGAACACAAATGTTTTTACTTACTACAACATTTCGGTATCAATTGACATCTTAAAGCATCTGGTAGTGTTACAATTAAATTGGAACTGCAAGCATCCCGGGTAGCCACATTAACGTAAAGTTTATTAAGGCTCATCGCCAAAGAGAAATGTGGAAATACTCTAAAGAGGCTGCTTAAAAAGTCAGCCGTATCCTTGGTATCTAAGAAGTCAATTGACATAACCACCACAACAATAAACAGTGCCAAACCTAAGAAAAACGAAAAAGAAATATGTAAAATAGACTTCCGAACCCATGCAATTTAAACGCATGAAAGAAAGTACTTACCGCCAAATATATTGATGATCGAAATGCGTGCAAAGCCAGTGGCGGGTTCAGTAAAATAAAATGAAATGATATAAGTTAATGGAAGAACCGATAAGCCGAATAGTATGATCACCAAGAAATAGCGAGCTAAAAGTTTGATTTTATATTAATAATTTTGAAGTTTTCCTTCCCATATTTACAACTTAACTACTTACCTAGATCATCAAATGATGAAAAGCCTCTTTCCTGCCAACATGCCACTGTGGCAATTACAACAACAGAAGTAAAACTAAATGTCATTATGTCCCACAGTAGTTGGGAAAACCAAAAAGTCCACACTTTGACGCCGCCCACAAACTGCAAAAGCTTGGAACGCGTTTCACGTTCTTTAATCAAAAACAATATATAAAAGGCGCTAACAAAACAAAAGCAGAAACATAAGTTAGTCGCAAGTTGTGTTCCCAAATTGTTGCCAGTGTTCAGTTGATAAAGTTTGGTTTGTGTGGTGTAGGGCAGCGGAGCATTCGTTACAGTTATTTGGTAGGAGTCATCTTTAAGGGCTCTGTAGTGATTTAGAAACAAAATATTTATTATTTCCTATCTTTCTTTAAGATTTTTAATTAACTTGGGGTGTTGTGTGTTAATTTCAAAAATATATTTTATTGCAAATTTTATAAATTTTTGTTAATCATCTCACGATCTTAAGAATAACAGCTGATCCTGATATCCAATACTCTACAAACAAAATTTTTGTAGTTGTTAATTACGCCCGGTACGCACACCTCAACTTTTGTTGATCTACTCTTAATTAAGCTGGTAGAAAAAAAAAGAAGAAAGATGTCTTAGAACACCCGGTTATAGCTATGCTCCTTAGCTATATAAAACAAACTTAATGTGTTAAATAACAATGCAGTAAAATTATATTATAATGTATATATATATGTATGTGACCCGGTCTATGAAGGTGGCTTATGACTCAAAAAACGAACGAAGGAGAACAACTACCGAGAAACTGACGAAATGCATTTAACAGCTGATTTCTCGAAATTTTGTTTTTATTCATAAGCCATCTTTTCATAGATCGGGTCACATATAATGATGTCAAATTCGCCGCAAGTATTTCAAAACATTTATATTTAATTCGCATTATTTTCTTTTCTAGCTGCGTACGATTAAATTAATGTATTGTTTGTGGCCGGTGGCGGCTGTTAACCGGCTTACAGCCGATCGGCTGTGTTCTCTGTTTTGTGCTCATTTGCAAAAACAATACAAAAACAAATTGAGCAATCGTTCTCATTGTTTTTGTTTTGTTTTTGTTTCACTCACTTCAAAGAACAAAACATAACAAAATTAAACAATTTGCTTCCTTTATTTTCATACTCTGTTTTTAAGTACAAAGAAATCAAAACAAAAATAAATGTATAACTGTAATAGTGTCGTTTATTTTTGTTGCGAAAATCACGTTCTAACTCCTGTATCGCGCAATAAATAGCATAGCTATAAAAAATATATTTGTATTTCCTTCTCCATCTTTCTTACGGCTGAATTACGAGTTGATGAACAAAAATTTACGTGTGTTAACCGGGACTTAGTTGCGTTTTTGGCAGGATTGCGTTAAAATGTATGCATATTGTTTGAGGACAATATAAATCGATACTTAAGCAGATGAAGATAATTTTTTAAGTTTTTGAATGAGCTTTTTGGGTTCCGTACACCAAAGGGGAAAAGGAGCCTGATTGTTTTCGTTACGATGTCCGTTTTCTCGAGAACCATAGATAAGATTAGAAAAGGGGGAAGATCTGGTCCAAGGACCGGCACTGCGATACCTGATGGATCTTTTGTACCATAGATCTATGAATTAGATTAATTCAATATCTGTATGACGCTCCTTATGAAAGTCAGTACAGATATTGGAGAAGCCCGCCTAGTATCATCTGAACATAGAAACTCAGAATGAAAAACACGCCTTCTACTGTTACACAATACGATACACTCACAAAGACACATTCTTCGTGAGTGTATCATCGTCTCGTCATCTTCCAAGCACAAGCGACACAAAGGTGAACGAACTTGGTTACTTTTCCACAGAGGATAGTTCAGTCCAAAGTGACCAGACAGAAAACTAGTAACAAGCCGTATATTATTCCTGTTGAAGTTCAGGATGGCCTTATATACAAATGGCTGCATCAAAGCTTTGGCCTATCTTAAACCAGAAGAAGACAGCCACATCTCCTTAGCGCTCGAAGTGACATCTTCTTTGATCACATACATTATAGTCGACCGACTTACGCCACAAAATGTTTCTGGGCCCATAAAAGTAGCAGAAGAGGCCCTCTTGGCCAGTTCGTCCGCTTCCTCACTCGCTGGATGACCGCTGTGGCCAGGTATCCAATGCATGTAAGCCTTGTTCCGTATGGATAGCTTTTGTAATGAGTCAAAGCACTCTAAAATTAACCTGGAACGGAATTCCCATGAAAGGATAGACTTAAGAGCTGCTTGACTATCGAAAAAGATAGCAATATGCGCACCTCTAATGCCCATATTTAAATTAATGTCAACATATTTGGTGATTGCCTGTATTTCTGCCTGAAATACTGTAGGCCATTTGCCCATGGGCAAAGAGGTTTTTACGTTGGGCCCAAAAACTCCAGGGGGTCTACTCTGTATTTCGAAACGAAAGCAAATGCTTTCGAAATGCAATGTTAATAGCATACAAATTCGAAAGCATTTTCTTTCGTTTCGAAATACAGAGTAGACCCCCAGCACCAACTCCACCCTCCATTTTGGATCCATCCGTATACCAACATAAACTTCTGGAATTCACAACCGAGAACCGTATGAGCTAAGGATCTGAAATTCACAGATTCAAATAACAATATCGATCAGATGTTTCCTACTGTTCCAGTTACATTCCATTGCAGTCGGCTAACTGAGCCTATAAGATTTTTGGTAGAAAAAGACGTTACGGAACCTAATTTTCATAATAAAACTATTGATCAGCTGTTTCCTACGTTGCAATTACTTTACATTGCCAATGAATATGTCAGCTGTTATTCTATCAGGATGATTTTTATTTATTTTTTCTTATGGTTCTCAAATTTTTTTCTCTAATTCCCATTCTCAGACTTGATGTGTGTAAGCCAGTTCTTAAAGAAAATCCGGCTAAAAAGTCATCATACACCATATTATTCCATTGTGTTCGAATCAGCTCGTTATCGAAAGCGACGATTAGACCCCTGATATGCTGATAAAAAAATTTTTTACTTACTTGATCATGGCATTATGTACCAAATTCACGGTCAATGGAGCCGTATGTAAAGGTTGATTATTTAACCATGCTGTTATATTTTTAGCTCTTATTGAAGCTGCTGCCAAATATCTTGAATTAATACGAACTTGCATGTCTTGACCCAAGCCCAGAATATAATTTGTGAAATCTTTTTCACCCGTATCCCTAAACTCATAAGCATTGCCAAACGAATTTGCTACGCTTTTATATCGATCAGCAATTTTATATTGCAATGAGTCCTGGGTCACATTAGCATCTGTATCTAAAATCGTTACCGCCATTGGGTATTGTGTTAACTTTATGGTCATGGGTTGTAGATCTCTAAAGCTGCCGCGAGTTCGAGACGTTAGCACGGTAATAACAACAAACAGTATGGCCATTATATTTTGTATAAAAAAGAGCAATTTATTGCGATAAGTATAGAGCAGCTTTTTTAAGATCATGGCATGCCATTGATTGGAAAATAGTTTCACACCCTTAAGCAGATGAGTATTTTCGGAGAACAAACGTTCAGCTGTAAAAATAATTAATTAGTACATTAATACAAGGATTTCTTTGCAACAACAATAACAACAACAACAACTCACATGTTATAGATTCGAGATCGTCATCTGTATAACCAGAAGTACCATTCATTATGGCACTGGCTTGTTTACGACTGCCATCATTAGAGTTTTCGGCTCCGACTTTCATAAAAACCTCTTCCAACGACGTTACTCCTATACCATAACCATTCAGTTTCAAATCATGCGACTGTTCCTCCAAGGAGCTAAACATCGTTTCAAATTTACTGGAGTAGTTGTCGGGTAATTGATAAGACAGCTCTGCTCCAATATCAGACTCCGGCTGCAAGCCGGGTATATAATTTTGTAGTAAAGCAGTTACCTCATTGGCATTGCAACCATCACGTTTAACACAAATCTTAAATAAAATTTTAAATATTTTATATAGTAGTCGAAACGCTTCAGAAAACTCTTACCAATCTATAACCGGAACCGTATTTCTTTTTCAAAAAGAACGAAGTGCCATGACACTTCAATTCGCCATCGCACATAATGGCAATGCGATCGCCTAAAACGTCAGCCTCATCCATAAAGTGCGTGGTCAGCAAAACAGTACGACCAGACTTTTCCTTTTGCAACAAATCCCACAATTGACGGCGGGCCGATGGATCCATACCCGAGCTGGGCTCATCGCACAAAACAACTTTTGTATTTCCAGTCAAAGCACAGCAAACCGACAACTTACGTTTCATGCCGCCAGATAATTTTTTCGAGGCCACATTGACCTTGTCTTCCAGTTCTATCATTTTCACATATTTATCAACTTCACGTTTAATATCATCACCTTTAAGACCCTTCAGCCGGCTAAAGAAGATCAAGTGCTCCGATACCGTTAAATCGTCGAAAAGCACATTGTGTTGCGGGCAAATTCCCAAAGACATTCTGGCACCCTCGATATTGCTACGAATATCACTGCCATTAATAATAGCCGTACCCGCGGTGGGAGGGAACATGCCAGTTAGCATGGATATAGTGGTGGTTTTACCCGCCCCATTATGGCCCAATAAAACTGTAATTTCATCTTCATACATATTAACCGATAAACCTTTTACAGCCATTTTATCACCAAACTTCTTTTTTAAATTCTTAACTTGTAGGCCAATATGTTTATCCAATGGTTCGGGCTCAAAAGCATCTTGACTTTGACGTTCTATATGACCATTTGGTATATCTTCTACGCCAATATATTCCCTTTCACCACACCAAAACTTTGCTGTAAATATAAAATTCCATTTCCTGGGAACTCCAAACTCTCCGGGAAGTATTTGCTCCACATACAAACATATGCACATATAAAGGACACAAGAAGCCAACATAGTAATCATAACATAGCCCAGAGTGAGATTGTCATCAACATTGACCGGCGCAAAGATGTTCCTCCATTGGAAACCCTCGCCGGTACCCTCGAATTCCAGTATCAATTTAAATGCAAACCCCATGGCAGTATTAGGGATAAGACACCAGCATAGTTTTGTTCCCAAACTCAGCTCATCATATGTCCGTATGGTAAATTGGAATGGCATGTAGGCAATGAACCACACTAAACCGGTGACGGCAGCAGCGGTGCTTGCTTTGGAGAAGAAAGTGGCCAACATAAAGCAGAAGCAAATGCTAGTGATGATGTAGATCAAAAAATAGAAAAGCAAAACTGACCAATGGGTTTTAGTTAAAACGGCCACATCATGCGACCAGCGAATCTGAAATTAGGGAAGCAAAAATAAAATTCGGATGTCATTAAAAACTGCTAGCTTTGAGCAAAAATTGTGGTTAATGATGAGCAATTGAAAGTTTTGACCCAAAAGCATGATGCATATATAAGTGCTCGAAAATATACAAATTGTGCAATAAATTTAAAACTAAGATTAAACATTGTTATCAGCCCACTCATAAACAAAAATTCTGTGCGAGTTTTTTCATTTTTCTCTTTTCTCCTATTATGAATTTATTTTTTCCCTTTTTTCCAAATGCGGCAATAAATAAAAAACTTCCCGGGAAAAAAGTACACAGAGTAAAAACTGTCTCATAGAATCAATAAGATTTTCTCTATGAAACGTTTTTAGGCTGAGGGGTATCCCAGCAGAAAGAAGCGAAGATTTTTTCATAGAGATTCCTTATTGTTTTTATGTGGTAAATCTTATTAATTTTATCAACAAGAAAACCACATAAAATCAAGAAGAAATCTTATTGTTCACAACTTTTTTTACTGTATTTCCGGCACCAAAAAAACAATCCATAGAGAAAATCTTTTTGTTTCTATTAGGTTTTCTTATAAATTGTAAACTATAGGGATTTCTTATTGATTTTATTAGGTTGCCTTACTAATTTTTTTAAAAAGGTTTTCTTCTTGATTTTATTAGGCCATCTTGTTGATTTTTTTCAATAAGGTTTTCTTCTTGATTTTAGTAGGTTCTTATATGATTATGTGTAAAGCATCTTATTGATTTTTTTAATAAGGAAATCTTCTTGATTTTATGAGGTGTCTTGTTATTTTGTTTCTATAAATAGACATACCGACAATTTTTTTCATGATCTTTTTCATTTTTGTATAAGAATGTTTGCAAAACAATTTCAATGGTTATTCAGGCTGCTGTTATCATATTGTGTAGAGTGCTTGTCTATCAGGTAGAAGTTTGCTGGCTCAATACTTGGTTAGTAAGTTAGTTAAGAATATAACATAATGTGTATGTATGTATAAATAAATAACATCTACAATATACTACATAAATACATACATACATTTATATGGTATAGAATTTAAATGAAAATACATAAGTACAGAGAATAAAGACGCAATTTTTTTTATTTTTATTAAAAAAATCAATAAGATAACCTCATAAAAACTACAAGATTTCTTCTTGATTTTTTCAAAAGGTTTTCTCTATGAATTTAATAAGATTTCCTTATTGAAAAAAAAACCATAAATATTTCTTATTAATTTTGTTCTATTTTATGAGGTATTTAGTAGGCACTGTTTTCTCTGTGTAGGCAAAAGAACAAAATCGCCAAAAAAAAGAGAAGCCAAAACCCTAAAAAAATCTTCAAAACGAAAAGACGACAAAACTAAAAAAGCGCCAATACTAAAAAAATCGCCTAAAGCCGAAAAAAATCACCAACAAAAAAAACAAAGAAACAAGTGCCATTCGAAACCCTTCGTGTGCACTTTACTGAATTTATTTTAATTTTTAGTCTTAAAATTTCACGAGTCTACTACTCCACTTACCTTCATTAAAATTGTTATTAAAATGGCTGAAATTCCCAAGATTATAAACGATTTAACAAACCAGGCTGTCCAATGGATCCAATTGTTTAAGCCCATTATTTTCATAACTTCTTTCAACTGCTTCTCTTTTTCAGCCGTTATATGCTGCAACAAATTAATTTGAAAAAAAAAATAAATAAATAAAAATACTTACACACATATTATAGAAAGGCACTAAATCATAATTTTTTTTTTGAAATCGTTTCGTTAGATTTTTTACCATCGAAATATACAAAAAACTCGTTTTCGAAAAGAAATGTGTTAGAGAGCCTTTCCTTATTATGGTAACGATATTTAGATATACATACATATACAGCATAAAATCTCCTAACTTACCTTAACAATATAAGTACAAGGATATATAAAACTTAACAATATAATTAGCGACATTATAGACGATAGGCCTTGTAATAGTGGATCAAATATAAAAGCGGGATACGGATAACGTTGCATATAAACGTACGGCAATTCATTCGTATTGTTCGTTACCAATTTCATGTAAGCCATAGAAATGGCATTTTGTATGGGTAGAAAACCTTCACGCAAATAACCCACCGGCAAACCGCCATCTTGTGCACCTTGTTTTCTCGGGCCTGATAAATCAATTGGCATAAAGAGCTTCGTTGTCATCCAATTTAAAATTAGATTTGATGACGATGTTCTCAATTCACCAGGGAAACGTAAAGCATATGCAAAATCTTTAGGATAGTCGGTAATATCGCTCCAGGCATCATTAAATTGTACACCGGTTATATGGGCACCACCCTCCAGCTCATGTTGCATTGCCTTTGCATCGCTATAGCCCTGAATGCTTCTTAATTTCAATGAATTTGCTGCTTCTTGAACAATTTTTTCTAAAATAGGATTTTCAGGTGAGTAACCCAGGGTAAAGGAGACTGTTTCATCTTTGGGCAGAGTAGACATAATGTCCCTAAAAAGGAAAAGCAATCGTCAATATTACATTTTTTTTATTTCAATTGGAAGCAAAAATTTTTTAAGGTTAATTTTCTTTGTTGGCAAGAAGTCAGAGAACAGCAATGAGTAGTGAAAAAGTGAGTAGAGTTGAATCATGACTTATGAAATCTTGTACTTATGCGCTCTCATACTTATTGCAATGTTGTCTATGAATCATATTCACTCGAAAGTTTGAAGTGCGCATCGAACTCATACTTAGCAATATTTATGACGTTGTTAGACTTGTGTCCAACAGTTCTTTTTGAACTAGTTTGAGAGCGTTTGAATCAAAAGTTGTTTCAAACCCATTTAATTTACATTGATGTTTTTGACCGAACTTGTGTCCAACTGAACGAACTAGTTCAAAACGAACTGTCCAGCAGTTCTAGACGTTGTTGATTTTGACTCTCCTTAACTCAATGCCTATGGGCGATGCAAAATAAGTATGATTCACAATGCGAACTTCGCATACGAATATTAAAGTTCTCATTATGAGGTTATGTGTTTCTCTGTTGCCTTTTTTTTTTTGTTTTTTTTTTGCAGAGATTGAAAACAACCCATTTTACTACTATTGTATACTACGATTAGTTGCAAACTGTTTGACGACTAAACATTTAAATAAACATACATGCATGAGTTGAGTGAGCTGAATCAATGTGAGTAGTATAAGTATTTTCTTGAAATTGGAAATCAAACTGAAGTAATTTATGAGTGTGAGTCGCATTCATATTTATTTCAACAAAAGCTGACCATCGAGAGAAACACGAGAGAAATGTATAAGCGTATGCGTATTCATTTGATGTTCGGTACTCTGGTGCTACTTTGGCCAGGCTGGTTATAAATCAATGTCATCGTGAGTGTGCATGCGTAACTCAGAGTAGTTGAGTTTAAATGATGTTTACTCACTTATATTTAAAATTTCATGAGTCAGTATGAATAGCGAAAAAACGATTCATTGCCGATATATAAATTGCAATATATAATATTGAAACCAAAATAAATAAATGAATGTAGGTATGTAATGTTTTAGCGTGTTTATTGGGTCCGATATTAAAATTCTACATCTAACATCGATATAAAATGCTGTTTTAGATTTAAATGGCTTAATGCCTCTGGATTTAGCTTCCTTCTCATTTAGGTACTTGTTTTTAAGTGTATTTCAGTTGGTCTTGCTCTTTGTTTGGTAGCATGGCTATTGCGACTTCTTTATCCATAATTGATTTTTCATTCAGAAAAAACTATTAACGTAAAATCATCACGCAAAAATTTTGATTTGAAATCATATTAAATCATGTTGAATTAAAGTTTAAATCACGATAGTATATATTAAGTGTGTATTTAAAGAATATTTAAGGTGGCTGTGGCTGCAGCGGTAAGAGCGTTGGCTACCATGCGATAAGTTCCGAGTTCAAATCTTGGCCGGGGAAACCAATTATATAAATACAAAAATTTTTCTGTTCCAATATACACACATAAGTTAAATAATTAACAAAATAAAATGACTAAATGTAATTCATATTGTTTGAACGTGAAACAACTTTGATTCAAAATGATTCATCGTTTTATTTCAGCATCAAATTCACGTTGTATCAACTTTGAAATAACTTCCATTCGTCATGGTTCTTCATTTTAATTTAACATTATTGGAATATTAATTCAACATGAAATTACTGCAAATCATGTTGAATTAACTTGAAACACATATGAAGCAAAATCAGTGCGAAAAATATTAAATTAACCTTGTGTACGTAGATTTTATGATAATATGAAATTTTGCTATGTGTATATGTACGAGTATCTACCAACATCATGCAATTTGACGCCTTTATACTTGTCTTTGTGGGTCACAAAGACCGTGTCTACGCGGAGCATTTGAAAACAAACATCAATCAAGTTATCGCCCATATACCTTCCGAAATGTGCGAAAATGTGCTTGAAAACTACCTCAAAAGGATCGAAAGCTTCAACCAATCTAGAGAGGGGTCATTTGAATGACATAGTATTTCATACGTAATGGCAAGGTGAAAGCAAGCATAAAAATGAAATAAAAGTTTCATCGAAAGCATAACCTTGTGTGATATCCTTCATGACAGATTATCAGCCTCACTCCAACTTCGTGCTGAACAGGCTGTTTTTAGGGCACATCACTCATGCACCGACCACGTGAATACCCTTCGTATTATTGTCGAATAATCGGTGGAATGGCGAACCCTTTATATTGCATTTTTATATACTTTGCTAAAGCCTTCGATACCCTCCACCAATAGGCTATTTGGCAAGACACATGATCTAATCCGTGCCTTATACCGGGATTCGACATGCATGGTGCTACATGAAGGCAATCTGGGAAGACGCAGGCTTACGGCAAGGTTGTGTGTTATCTCCATTGCTGTTCAATATAGTACTTGAAGTTATAATGCTTAATGTAACAACCAATAGAAGAGGCATTACTTGGTGCTTAACCAGACGCCTCGATGATCTCGATTATGCCGACGACATTTGTCTGCTAGCCCATACAATCAATGATATGGCAGCCAAACTAGGGGAAATACAATCCACGGCAAGTGATGTAGGTTTACATATTAACATCGAAAAGAACAAGGTTCTGCGTTTAAACACCACCAACTCCCAAAAGTTCCAAATAGGAAACGTAGATCTTGAAGATGTGGACTCGTTATAAATCTGGATAGTGTCATAACATCATTAGGGGGCTCGAGAAAGGATATCACAAATCGCATTAAAGAGGCAAATCAATCATTTGGGACAATGCAAAAAGTATGGAAATCACCCCAAATTCAGCTGAGGACCAAACTCCACCTATTTTCTTTCATCTATCGTGCGTTCCGTTCTGTTGTATGGCTGTGAATCCTGGAATACCACAGCTAGCGACTTGCAGTCCTTGCAGGTATTCATTAATCGCTCGCTACGACAAATACTTAAGTTATTTTGGCCAAATGTTATTTTAAACAGAGATCTGTGGGAAAGAGCAAATGAAACACCAATACGTATGCAGATCATCAAGAGTACATGAAATTGGATTGGCCATCTTTTAAGACGCACCATCGATAATGTAGCCAAAATGGATATTGAATGGAACCCCCTAGGAAGTAGAAGAAGAGGCAGGACCGCTAACACCTGGAGGAGACAAATCGAAAATGGTATAAACTCGATTGGGAAGTCCTGGGCTGAAGTGAAGCAGATAGCACAGGATAGATCGCAATGGAAGGACTTTGTTGTGGCCCTTTGTTCCACCTTGGAACCATAGGAATCAATATCTATATATATATCATGTGTGTGTTTTATTGAACTTTACTTTTGAAACCGAAAAATGGTTAACGATTCATCACTATGCCTGTTGGTATTCCTTCTCCCAACTGAAAGTGAATGTCTAGTATTTCCGAGTTCGTCTATTTCTTTTTGACATACAATCATTGGATTTCGAATTGTATGAATAGAATAGAATAGAATAGAATAGGGGGAGATCTGGCCCGAAGACCGGCACTGCGATACCTAAAGAATCTTTTATGCCATAGATCTGTAAATTAAATCAAATCAAGCTGTGTATGAAAGATATTGGAGAAGCCCGCTTAATATCATCTGAAGACAAAAACTCAGAATGAAAAACAAGCCTTCTACTGTTACATAAAACTGTATACTCTCAAAGAATGTGTGCCGTTGTTTCGTCATCTTGTAAGCATAAATGACACAAGGCTGAACGAACTTTGTTATTTTTCCACAGAGTATAGTTCAATCCAAAGTGATCAGCAAGAAAACCAGTAACAAGCCGTAAATTATTCCTGTTGAGTTTCAGGATGCCACTATATGAAAAATCAATGTTTTTGACCGTCCTTAAACCAGAAGAAGTCAGCCATATTTTTTTAGCGGTGGAAGTATCATCTCCTTTGATCAGAGATGTTCGAGTTATGCCACAAAACGATTCTGGGCTTATAAACGGAGCAGCAGAGGCCATCCTGACCAGTTCATTCGCTTCCCCAATTCCCTCGATGACCGCTGTCGCAATTGTATGAAATTCATTTTCACTTCTTTCGCCGTCTTCATGCTTGCTTATGTTGGTATTCGGTTTTAGTCGGGAGTATTTAGGGGAGACATCCAATTCGAGACTTCTTCAGTTGTGTCTTCAGTTTACGTATTTCGCAAATTCTTATGAGTCCAATTGTGTCTAAATAATGCATATGAGATTGTAGTGACAGGTATTTGTAGCCAAAAAGAACTTGGTCGAAAGTTTGATACCAGAACTTTTGATGATCGAAATTTTTTAATCGGAACCTTGACCTCCCTTTCATTTTTCTGTTTTTGTGAGAATAATTTTTGGTACCAAGAAGGGAATTCTTGATACCAAAAAGGATTTTTATACCAATGTTGAATCTTATTTTAATCAAATTCAATTGACATGTGTGATACTCCTATTAAAGCTCAAGATATTTGCCACTTGCTACAACCAATAATATGAACGAAAACAAAACAAGTCATGCAATTGATTGTAATTTTGGTTAGACTATGATCCTTATAGGATCATCTAAAGGAAATAAAAATACATACATAATACAGGAGGAAAGCGAATTTAATTTACCCCGATTTTTAGTATTATTAAAAACAAAACCAAGAAGCAAGCTTTATTAATGATTTAGTTTAGTGTTAGATTTAAAAAAAAATTAATAATAGAAGTGGTTATTGTAATATAAAACTTTCAATCTTTACCTGTCTTTCGATAGAGCAATTGATAAAATTTTGCGTATTGCGCTGGCCTTAATTACAGAATTTCTATAGATTTTCCAATGTAATTTAAAAAAAATATGCATGTAAATATGAAAAGTACTAAATGTGTTTCAAGTTTGAATGAAATTTTAGACATTTCACAAATGCTTTCAAGTATTTTTTTTTAATTATTTGCATATAAAAAACTTTCATCACAATCTCATAAAAGGTTTATTTAAAATGCACCTTAAAACATACAAAACAAATTCGGATAATTTTCAATAATAATCAGCCATGTCACAGAGTTCAATTCCGTTCGGAAACGGAAGTCAATCCACTCCATTTTTGTAGCAGATGGTGTCTAAAAAAGAAAACTTAAATTCGGAAATTTGTCACGTGTGCCCAGACTGTTGGGGGCTGTTGGTATTCTGGAGTATGCTCCGACTAGGGCTGCTTGAAATCTTGAGTTGGATTGAATTCCGATGCGGAACGGAATTGAACTCTGTGACATGGCCGTTTAATATAGACTGCTTTTGCAGTATGCAAACTTTTTGTATGCCTTCTTATTTTGGAATGACTAAAAAATTAGGTATTTGATTTCTTTAATATTTCCTCTAATCATTACAAAGAAATTAATGTTTTATTGCTTCAATAAAGCTGACCGCATAATATTCCAAAGTTGTATACATACATACATATCAATTGCCTGAGCTGGATTCACACACGCTGGTTTTAGTTGAGAAACTTTTTAGTTCTTGCTGCCGTAAACTCAAAAGTTACTCAATTAAAATTTTTATGTATAAACCCAGTTTTACAACAAGAAAAACAACAATAACTCTTGACCAGTGCTTAAAAAAACTGAAATGATTTCCATTTCATTTAATTTTCCTTCTGCTTTCGCTCAACGGATAATCCCTACTCATGCAATGCACTGTGCTAGAACTAGGAAAATAGGTTTTGGAGAGGAGGATAGAGGGAGTAGTGTCTGTGGACATTCGATTTAAACTTTCCCACGTTGAAAGTGACAGGAAACACTTCCGCAGGTAGATTATTCCACATACGAATAGTACGGCTAAAAAAGGAATTTTCTCTGTAATGCGTAGTGCGATTTATTGGCCAATCGACCACAAAAGGATGTGCCCTGAATGAAGCTCGTGTTGTGCGTAAAAATGTACGGGTTTCAGGAACAAGTTCCCTAATTTCATTAGAACACATTCCATTGTAGTAGCGATAGAACAAGGAAATGCACCCCACATTGCGTCGATGCTGCAATGAGTCAATAGAGTTGGATACCCTACTGTTACCAATGAGCTTCGCCCTCTCCTGTACGTGGTCGAGCAACCCCAAAATAGACTTTGAAGCGCCGGCCCATACATGAGAGTTGTATTCCATCTTCCATATAAGTGGTATAAATAGTAAGAAGATCAGATGGAGTGAAGTATTGCTTGCACCGTTTTAAAAATCCTGGGCACTTGAATGCTTCTTTTGAGACCTGAAAAATGTGTTCAGTCCAACGAACATCACACTGAATTTTCATGCCAAGAACATCAAGAGCTTCCGATTCCTTAATATATATACCACCCATAGTTACAGAGGCAGCAGCATTAACGGTCATGCGTCTGTGAGTAATCTAAAATCGCTGTCGTCCGCGAAGGAATAAATAGGGTTGAAAGTTTTACAAAAAAGGTCATTTAGAAAGATTGGGAATAGACTTGGTGAAAGAACAGAACCTTGCGGTACCCCTGAATTTAACTTGAACTCATTTGATAAGATCCCATCTATAACAACTCTTATCCCTGAGGAAACTCGATAAGGATCGAGAGAAGTTATCACCGACACCAAGGGCAATACATTTTGACAAAAGTGCACCATGCCACACTCTATCAAACGCCTTGGAGATATCTAGAGCCACCACCTTACTTTCGCCAAAATGGTGGATTGAATTACACCATTTCACAAAATGATTTATGGCCGATTGCCCAGTACTTTCAACTGTTGAAAGTAGTGCGCAATTATTCATAATTTGTTTTCCGATTCTGCTTAGACTGCGACTGTTGATTACTTTCACAAGCACAAGCAAAAGCATTGGTTAATTTTAAACAGTTCGAAAAAGCCAAAGCAGCGAAAAGTAAAAATTGTACGACTTTTGCTACTTCGACTTAAGTTTTTTAAACACTGCTCTTGACATACTGACAGCTGCTTTTCACTTATTTTGTCACTTTGTTTGCGGAGATGCCACATGATATAGAATTAAATATACAATATCGCAAAAACCAATCACAGAATAACGTTCGGTTACTAAAAAAAAGTTACTAAATCCCGGTACTGAATCATTAATTTAACATAAAATTAAAATATTTAGTGGAACTATATTATTGTGTAATATTATAATTGTAGGTTGCTTGATTTAAACTCAAATTATGAGATTGTGATAAAGTTAGCATTTTAATTAAAACTAATAAAAAACTAAAGTATTTTCGCTTACTTAAATAAATCGAGATTGCTTATATTTTGAGGTTGATAATAGGTTGCTGGCATTGGTTCTGCAATCACCAAAGTACGCACCAATACCAAAAGCAATGAGAAGACTGCCGGCAGGACCAATTCGATAAAGAGCTGCCATTTTTGATTCCATTGTAGTATCCAATTTTTCCACAGAAGTAGTTTAAATTTCTCCCAACTATTAACACGAACCATTTCTCTTTAACTAACAATGTTCAGGCATTTGAATTAACTGAGCGTGTCTGACTGAAGTCGGAGAATGGGAGCAGGAATATTTCTTTGTTAAATGAAATTTAACAAGTTTAAAATCTGCAACAAAAAAAAAATAAATGCTTTAGTTAATAAATTATACATTGGTGGGCTTCATATCAATTTACTGCCCTTTATCGTAATAGATTAAAAAACTGTAATAGATTAAAAAACATTTTAACAGTTTTTCCTTATATATATATTGTTGTAGTCGAAGTCGACGTACTTTGACCACAATAAGGGGCATTATATACATACATACATATGTATGTAACAACGCACATCATCCGTTATACGTGCAACCAACTAGTATAACCGATACTATGTGGCACGGCTTTAAGGCTCAGTTACCCGACTGTAATGTAATGTAACTGCAACGTAGGAAACAGCTGATCGATATATTTATATCAAAAGTAGGTTACGTTACATTACATCTCTGTAAAGGCTCAGTTACCCGACTGTAATGTAATGTAACTGCAACATTAGGAAACAGCTGATCGGTATTGTTATTTGAAAAGTAATGCAAATGGTTATAGAAATGTAATGTAACGTAACCAACTTTTCATACAAAAATATCGATCAGCTGTTTCCTACTGTTGCAGTTACTTTACATTACAGTCGGGTAACTGAGCCTTTAAGTATGATAAAGAATCAAAAATTGTCATCAACATGTATTTAACCAGGTAGCAGCAGCAGAACTACTAATACAACAATGCAATAACAAAAACAAAAGAGATAAAAAAGCAATCACAGCCATAATGCCCGTTTTAGAATTTATAATAATTTATTTACTTGGTTTTATTTTTTAAAGCACTTTGTTTTAATTAATAAATTATTAAAAAACCAAAAAAAAAATTTACAAATGAAATGTTTTTTTATCACAGAATTTTGGAAACAAAAACAACTTGCAACAATACCCAGTTGGCCACGTCTTTAAGGCATCTTTGACGACGGGTACAAGACAATGGTAAATCGTAGAAGACGTATTGAAGACAACTCTATACAAATCGTCGACGAAATTTTCATACAAATGGCGGCGAGGTCACACAAGACGAGATGAGCGACAATGTCGCTCAGATTGTCGTCAACACGGCTTTATTGAAGACAAAACTTATGACACTGTCGCTCAGATTGTCCTCAAGAGTCTTATTGAAGACAAAACGTGTGACATTGTCGCTCAGATTGTCATCAATACGGCTTTATTGAAAACAAAACAAGGGACATTGTCGCTTAGATTGTCCTCAACAAAGTTTTATTGAAGACAAAACGTGTGACATTGTCGCTCAGATAGTCATGAACAACGATTTCCTTTAAATTGTCTATTAAAAAACCCAATCGACAGGCTACATGTCGTAAATTAATCGTCAAAGACAATGTCGTCTGCGACGATTTGGACAACTGGGTATATTGCAGAAATATTGCCAGAGCAAAAAAAATAGTCAGGTGCATGGGGCTGCCACCTATTTAAAAAACAAACTTGGGTATTGCCATTAATAATTGCAAGTTAACATAGCATTGCCATATTGAAATCACATTAGACTAGATAAATAATCTGCTAGAAAATTTTCATGCTAATTTTATAATAATAAAAATCATTGAACTTATTAATGTGTAAAGGTACCCACACATTTGCAATATTATTGTGCGACAAAGAAGCAAAATATTTTTACTTCAAGTCGTTGCCCAAAATAAAAAGATATATCGAATACATGGGGACCACATTATAGCTTGAAGATAGACGATAAGTATTTAAAGAGTAAATATTCGTATTGGAAAAATATTGGAGTTTAGTCATACTTTTGACTTCGATAGTAACGCCCTAGGGGCAGTTAGAGCCCTTCGAACAAATTTTATAAAAATGTCCCCTTTTTATGGGAGTCGAGATAGGGCATAGGCATGTTCGGAGGAAATCTTGGAGATGAAAAATTACTGTGGATCGGTCCCACATTTTACCCCCTAGAAGGCAGCATAAAAGCGGAACAAGCGGATTTCTTAAAAAAATTTATTAAAAATATTATTTTTTGTATGGGGACGACCTTAATGGTTGAAGATAGATGATAAGTATGCTTAGAGAAAATCTTTGTATTTAAAAAATATTGGAGGTTGGTTATACATTTGACTTCGATAGGAGCGCCCTAGGGCAAGTTAGAGTCCTGCGAGTAAATTTTATAAAAATTTCCCCTTTGTATGGGAGCCCCCCTAAGGAGTCGAGATAGGGCATAGGTATGTTCGGAGGAAATGTTGGAGATGAAAAATAATAATAATAAAAAAATTTTTAAAAAAACTATTTTTTGTATGGGGACCACCTTAATGTTTGAAGATAGACGATAAGTATGCTTAGAGAAAATCTTTGTATTTAAAAAATATTGGAGGTTGGTCATACATTTGACTTCGATAGGTACGCCCTAGGGGAAGTTATAAACATTTCCCTTTTGTAAGGGAACCCCCTTAAGGAAAGGAGTTGTTTGCTTTTACGCTCAACTTTGAGCACGAAGAGGCGACCTTTGCCACCCTCTGACCGACACCATTTTTTGGCTCAAATATTTTTTTTCCGTACCTCATAAAATGAGGGGTTCTTGCAAGTCGAAATCGAAAAATCGTCCACTATGCCATATCTACATGTACATATCTGGTATGCATCACGAAAAATCTATTAAAATTTCTTAAATGCACATGTGTGAGTGTACTTTTACATATATTTAAAAAAAATATTGCGCCACATATTTTTTTAATATTGTGCAATTTATTGAAAAGTTTGGAGAAAATCGACATTAAAGTACTCAATAATACTGCATAGCCTATGGATACTTTAAGTAAATTTTATGCTCTATAATTTAAAAAAATTTATATCCGTTCTTAGTAAAATTTTATAATATTAAATATCATTCAAATATTTATGATTTTTAAACATTAGATTTTACTCTTTTTGACCGCCCTATCTATGCCCTACTTGTACTTAACTCTAATATATTTTATCGTAGTAATTATTTCACCAAATATTTGTATAAACAATTTCTTTTATCAATTACATATCGGCACTGCACTTCAATAATACAGCTTGAAGAGCAGGAAGAAATACGGGTACATAGTGTGTACTCAAGTATTCAAGTTCAAGTTCAGTGCAAGCACACTAAAATAGACAGCATTGCTATGACGTTAAAATATATTTAGTAAATTTTTTTTCTTCCTATTTTTTATGCATTTATGGGTTTTCTTAATATGTACTCAGAATACTACTTAAATAATCGATTGTTTTTAATAACAGTGTTTTACAAATTTTTATATTAAGTGTGTTCGTTTACCCCAAAAATTTGCAACAATTTTTTACAAATTTGTACTGGATTTTACTGAAATGCGTTCGTTTGCAAATAAATTTTGCAAATGAGAGCATTACTTGATAGAGTAAAGTGTCAGTTTTATGACTGAGAGTTTGCAAATTTTTTACTGGACAAAAACATATGACTCAATAAAATTAAACGAACAAAAGTAAGCAATCAAAAAGAAAACAATTTTTAATAAAAGAGCTTAAAAGATGGAAAGCTGAATTAAAAGTACAACAAAAACTGAAAATAATTATTTTACATACATCCTGAGCAAGTTTTCTTTTCTTAACTAACATCCATGGCATCATTTAGGGTATCGAATAATAAATATCAAAATTTATGTATTTTCATGTGTCATTTAACCAAAAACAAAGTTGAAAACCAGTACAAACCAACCTTTGAAGTTCAATTTAATACATATGTATGTACATTTTGCCACGAATTTTCAATTATAAAAATGCATTGCATGAAGTACCAAAACATGTATGTACTGGGTAGTAAAAACTACCCATAGTTTACAACTCTACGTTTTTTTTTTTTAGTTTTTGCAATTTTTCCACTCGTGTACTTTTTTGTGCAAGAGCCATTATTGAGAGCAAAATTTACAAAATAACCCAGAATTTACTTAACTACTGGATTTTACTGGAAAAGCAAACGAACGGACCTATTTTTGGAAGTTTTATATCTTCAAATGCACTTTTTTTTTTGCAATGATTATGATGTGCTAACTACAACAGAGGAATACAACATAAACAAGTCTCACGGGCCGGATGGCATTCCAGCACTGGTCTTGAAGCAGTGCTTCTCGACGCTAGTACGTCCATTAGCTAACCTCTTCAGCACGTTTTACCATGTTGGTGAGTTCCCAGTGTGTTGGAAGATTGCTAATGTTACGCCAATCCCTAAAAAAGGAGAAGCTACTAATCCTAAAAAAACTATGTTAATTACAAGCCTATCGTTTTTATTTTTCTTCTTTAGAATACTTTAGCAGACATTCTTAACCGATTTAGCTTTTTCACGTCGTAATTTTCTGGCAACACGGTACAGGAGCCAGTTCTATTATAAAAAAAAAATTATGGGCCAAACCCACGATGTCGACAACGTTCGACTTGTCGCACCATTACATTCAAAACAAAAACAAATTTTAATATTTTGTGGTTGTTTCAAATGCAAGTTTTCGACAAGTCGAACGTTGTCGATATCGTGGGCCGTATATTTTAATCGCACTTTTTCTTAAATTAACATTTTAGTTATTCAGTAAAAATATATTTTTTTTTAAGAGAGAGAGAGCGAAAGAGAGAGAGAGAGTTCCTACACATGTTTCCACTATTGCTAATGCAGATATTATATTAAAGTTTCATTGAAACAAATGAGAAGTCTAACTAATATCATAGTTGTAGCAACAACTCAATAATCAATTATGGGTTTTATTTCTCTTCTTACTTCTTTTCAACTCTAGTTGTTAAAACAAACAGCTATACATTGCTTTCGCAAGAATAGAGTGATATCGACTAAGGGCTAAAAAATCAGTGCAAGTTAATCTCTATTTTTGGTTTAAAATGTGTTTAAACTAGCAAACCTATAAATCAATACAGTATTTAAACCATCTGTAAACGCATAAAATTGGGAGTTTAAACTACCAATGCAGGCCATATGATTTTGTTACTTACAGACCATATGTTTTGCATTAAAAATCACTCAACTTTCTTTTAAGCCTCTACTTTTTCTTCAGATTCTGTTCGATTTGTTTTCTTACACTCTATTATTCTTTTATACTATTCAACTTCGCCAAGCATATATATAATTCCTTTCTCAGTAAAATTTGGCGACATTTAATTAAAATTGTTTAACTTTTTCCATTTTTGATTGTGCAAAGAATTGATAGCCTGCTGCAAAACAGCTGTTTTTTGACATTTATTCTAGTGCTGCCACAATATTGTTTTTTAAACTACGCATAAGGTATGGTTCACTGATTTACTCCTATTGAGTTTAAACTACCTATAAATTTGAGTTTTGTTTAACTAAACGAGCGTTTAAACTTTGACTAATTTATTATCCCTAAGTATTTTTGACCGGGTGCTGTCAAATTAATAATTGGAGCTTTTTATGAATTATGATAATTAATTTAAACATTTGTTAATGCACTAATTATATTAAATTAAAGAACAAAAATGTACTAAAAAGAAATAGAGCTTGACATTTAGTTAAATAGCCACATCAGCTGCTAACAACACGTGGTTATAAATTCGACTTAACCAGGTCGTTGAAAATGTGTCTATTTAACACTTTTGGAATTGACTGATTTATAGGGATGTGCCAGCACATGATCTAACCTTATTTATTTACATTTCATATATCGAGCCATAACCGCTAAAATAGCTTAACCGACACATTTTTCGGACTTCGAAATTTTGTTGAAAATCGACTATTTACGATCGCAAATAATCGATTTTGGTCAAAAAATTAAGTTCGAAAATTATGTGGCTTAAGCTTTTTTGGCGGTTATGGCACGATATAACACTTCAATTCTTTGTTTTTGCCAACTTTGAATTTCTTTAATTCAATATTTATCGCTAAAAAATAAATGATAATATTTATGACTAATTATTGTCGTATTTACATATGTAAGTATATCGTAAAAGTTCAATGGAACATACAATTATTTAATTTTGTTTTCTTTTTCAAGATCCACCAGCTTCTTTCACCTTTTTTTATGTGTTTCAAGGACTAAAAATATCCTGCCCGCTTTCAAAACCGTTTTTGAAATTTTTATTAATTCCTTTATTATTTCTTAGTTTTTTTTCTAACGTGGTTTTTTATCTTGTATATTTTTATTTGGTATAGTATTGTAACCGTTTAGTAGCGTTTTCAAGTTGTAACTGAGTAAATTTATTGATAAACTTATTCAGTTATATTTTTTAAATGCACAACATTTTTCTAATCAATAAGTTTGCTTTAACTCTACTTACTGAAATAGAGATAACAAAAAGTATATTGTTACTTTGATAAAGAAAGGCCCTAACTCATTATTTTTTTCAAATCGAGTTTCTTGTATATTTCGATACAGGAACATCTAATGTAATGAAAAATGCAAAAAGCTCGATTTAAAAAAAAATAATGAGTTAGGGCCTTTATATATTAAGGTAACGAAATTGTCTGATTATTTTGCGAGTACATTGAGACCACGATATACATACATACATATGTGACGTAACTTTGTTGAATAAAGATATGTAACCATCAATGTTATATACATATATAATTTTTTTAATTTTTCTTTTCACAAAAACAACAACCCGCGAAGCGATTAACTTGTCTGCGGAAAATGTACAGGGTCTATGGCGGGAATCGCCATCGTATCAGGCGCAGGGACAGATTTGTTGTACTTATAACAACAGCTGTGTTTGGGTTTCTACGAGATCCACGATACCATAAATGCAAACGAAGTGTGCCTCAAAAATGTTTAGAGTGTAGTCGTATTCTGTAGTGTTCTAATCCGCCTAGTGTTGCTAATGTTAAATATATCGCAAAATTTTCTTACACAGTGCAACACAAAAAAATATAAACATATAAGGACACCACTACGTAATAAAAGACCAAAAAAAAAAAAGACCCGTGTCTCCCAGTTTTGTCTCAAATCATGGACTTTTCTTATGGGCCCCCCAAGATTTGGAGCCTCGCTGTCATTTTAGCATTTTCTCAGGCTCGTTCGGAATTTTGATTTACTTTCTGAGGCAAAGTTGTAGCTCATGTCATAAAGAACAGCAAAATCAAAAAAACTTCATCTTCAAGATCAAAATCGCAAAAAAAAATTCAAAAAATTCCATTTTTGTTTACCTTTTTTCCAATGTTCAGGTCCATAGGTAACAAATTGTTCAAAATTCAAGCAAATAATCAACTACAAAAATGTACCTAAGATCTCAGTAAGCAACTTTGTAGAACATATGAACTTCGTAGGAATGATTTTCAGCACCGTTTAGGTAGCGCTTAAGTAGCCGTAAAAGTGAAAATTTCCCGAATTTTTTTTAATTTAATTTTTTTGAAAATTTTTCACTTTTGCGGCTACCTAAGGGCTACCTGAACGGTGTTAAGAATCATTCCTAGGAACTTCATATGTTCTAAAAAGTTGTTTATTGAGATCTTAGGTACATTTTTATACTGGATTGTTTCCTTGAATTTTGGCCGGTTTGTTACCTATGGACCTGAACAGGGGAAAAAAGGTAAAAAAAAATCGAAATTTTTTTTAAATTTTTTGCGATTTTGATCTTGAAGATGAATACCAACTCGAAAAATACTAAATATCTCGAAACAATAAATATATGACTTAGACCACGTTCATAATTATGGGCATATATGTATGTACATTGTACATACATTTCCATTCAATCTTCATATATTTCACTGGTGCAAAAATATAACTTTCTGCTACAAAATTATTCAGGAGTGGAATTACAAGTCATCGAACGAAATGAATTTTTTATTGCCAAGTTTATGGGAATGTTATTGAAATGAAATTTTAAATTTTAGATATTATGCACATATAAATTTAATATATGATGCCTCAAATATTCATTAGTATACATAATTTAAGACATATTTTTTGAACTTAATTTTTTGACCAAAATCGATTATTTGCGATGGTAAATAATCGATTTTCCGTCAACGAGGTCCAAAAAATGTGTCCGTTAATAGTTTTTGGCGGTTATGGCCCGATATGCTATAAAATAGCATATCATAATATAAAATCATTTCTCATATTCCATTTAATTAAAAATTCATGTTAAATAGCTGATGTTAACAATCAATCTCTGCCCAAGTAGTTAGGCATGACATAAATATTTATGATATAATTATTTCATGATATACATCTACATACAAATAAATATGTCATGAAATGGGCACATTACGACATTATTATTATTATAACATAAATATATTAAGCCATCATTATCTCATGACACACCTAGTTATGTAATTTTCTTCATGATAAAACTATATTATAACACATTCATATATGTACATATATGCAGACATACATATATCATAAGCAGGGATAGGTGTTTCATTTAAATGCATGTTTTCGCCTTAAACCTGATAATGGTAGTAGGAACGAAATATCTTTACGAAACAATGAATTTGCGTAAAAATTACATCGACTTATTAGTGCATATTTTGCTGAAAATTCATATTTTTTTAATAATTTTGTCATAAATGCATATTTTAGTCTCATATTTTGGCATTATAGTGCATGGTTTTGGCTCATATTTTGTAAAAAATTCAAATTTCAAAATATACTATTGTTGAAAAATTATTAATACAAAACTCATTTTATGGCAAATGTATTCGCTTGAATTGTTGTAGAATTGTAGAACAACCCAGTTGGCCACGTCTTTAAGACATCTTTGACGACGGGTACAAGACAATGGTAAGTCGTAGAAGACATATTGAAGACAGCCTCATACAAATCGTCGGCGAAATTTTAATACAAATGGCGCCGAGGTCACACAAGACGAGATGGGCGACAATGTCGCTCAGATTGTCGTCAACACTGCTTTATTGAAGACAAAACTTATATGACACTGTCGCTCAGATTGTCGTCAACACGGCTTTACTGAAAACAAAACGATGGATATTGTCGCTCAGATTGTCCTCGACATAGTTTTATTGAAAACAAAACGATGGATATTGTCGCTCAGATAGTCATGCACGACGATTTCCTTTAAATTTTCGATTAGAAAACCTAATGAACAGGCGACATGTCGTACATTAATCGTCGAAGACAATGTCGTCTGTGACGATTTGGCCAACTGGGAATTATACAAGCACACACACACACATAGATACCAAATTTAATGGAAATTTAAATTTTTATAATTTCAAGAGCAAATTGTCTGCTATTAAAGCCGAAGGTAGTGAAACAATTCTGTCGAAACTTGATCCCAGTTGAACAAGACTTTGGTTAATGACATCGATTTCGAATATATGTATCTCGAACATATATCGTGTAAAACTATCGATAGTGACACTGAAAAATGAATCGGAAAAGTTCTCCTGTTGCTAATTTTTGTTCCAAAGAAAAATCAAAAGTGAGAGAATATCGAACTTAATTTACTTACGTTGCAGGCCTTGAACATGATATCTCAATCTTAACAAACTAGCACACATCCACTAGGCTTTATTGGCAATTTTTTTTCTGTACAATTATTGCACATATGTATGTATGTATATGAGTATGTTTTTTTTTTTAATTTTTAAACTTAAAGTGCCTGTCATGATTCGAACTTGGTAGCTATAAACTAACAGACTAGCACACATCCACTCGGTTACCGTCACACATTCGAGAAACTATCGAGAAAAGTTGGCTTTAGCGAACATTCGAATTTCTTTAGATTTACGAACAATTTTGTTTAGAAATTTTTTCGCTATAATGAGCATTCGTTTATATCGAATCTCAGTTCAAGTGGGTTGTAATGGTTGAGTTAAATATACAATAGTAATCACTTTGATTTGAGCCTATTACATCCACAGACGTTACAAAGGCCTTTTGTAATGCACAAGAGCTCTCTAAGAACAAATTGATTAAAATTGATGGAAAATATAAAAAATATAAAATTTTTAATGAAAATAAGATCACTTTCCTTTATCTACTTACATTTCGTTCCTTTACAGCAATATAATCATATCTCGAAAAATGTTTGTTTAGAGTTAATAATGCAAAAAAAAAATTGCTATATCATATTTAATATTGTGTAAAAATTTAATGTAAAAAGCTTGTAAACGCGCCTCTTGAGAAAAGTAAATATTTTAAATTAAATTGAAAACTTTTCTTTTTTATAAAAATTTTTGATGTGTAAACATCTATACGCTGGGGCGTAAAAATCGTTTTCACAATACAATCACAAATTTTGAGTGAGATGTGCGATGCGTTATCAAATCGGTGTGAGCTATGTATGAGTGTATTAGTGTAATCATAAGGGCAACAAGAAGTACAAAGAAACTTAACAGCTGCATAGAAATACACGCAACCGAATTTTAAAGCATACCTTCAGGAGTAATGTTAATTTTAATAGAAATTGCTTGTGAAGTGTAATAGTGTTGCCAGTGCGGATAATTTTGTTAAAAAGCTGAAAAATATAAAATAAATAAAATAAATATAAACTTTTAAATAAAAGAGCTTTTTAAATGTCAAATATTTGTTTAAAAGATATATAGCAGTCTTTATAAAGAATTTATAATATTATATTATAATATATCTTTATTACGTACTGCTGCCTTACACTGAAGTTGGCGCACGACAATTGGGTAACAATCTCCATATCATGCCAATTATTATGGGTGGAGATTTTAATACAAAATTTTGATAAAGCTTGTGACTATGGGACAAGCTTTATCAAAATTTTTATTTAGCGTTTTCCACTTGCATATGAGCAAGTCTCCACAAACCCCCACAACTAATAATTCCACTAACTATAGATGCAGTTTTCCATAGATTTTTAAATATAGTACAGAGTCAAAAATTTATACAGCTTATTTTATTAAAAAAAAATTTTCATTACTAGATGTTTACACATCTCCCCTATGAACGGACTCACATTGCTTTTTTTTTTTAATACGTACATATGTACATATTTCATTGTTTTTAGTGCATATTTTGAATTTTTGATGTCATATTTTAGGCGCCTAAAATAGCTTTTTTAAAAAGCATAAAGTCCCTGATCATAACATATATTTATGTCATGGCATAATTACGCTATGACATACAAAGTTACACCATGACTTGCCATGTTACGCCATGACATGCATATCATGACATAAATATTTTATGAAGTTAGTAATGTTATGAGATATTTATCTCTTTTATAACATATTTATGTCATATATTATGTTATGATATAAATCATGCATAAATATGCCAAATATGAAACTAAAAATTATTCAAATTTAACTTAAAATTTAATGCTTTAATAGGTTTGGATGGTGTCCGGTCACATCGTTCAAATGTTTTTATTTTAGAAGGGACGCAGATATCTGAGAATATATATATGTATATATATTCATAAATAAGCTGCTTTATTTATGAAAAATAATTTAGAAAGGGTTTATACAACGGTTTGTAAAGGGTTTATATGGAAATCTGATTTATAAACAAAAATATTTTTTTTATAATTAAAGCTCAAAGGGACTAATGAAAAGTCACACTACTTCGAATAGTTAAGCAAAAACATTTGAGTTCAAACACACTTAAAATTAAGTACAAATGTCCGTAAAATGAAGCATCCAATAAACTATTTATCATGTGCCTCATTCCCATGTGATTGAAAAAAATAAAAAAATGAACCCAGTAAAGCACTCTTCAAAACAAGCAGTTAACTATACGTATTTTATCTATTTCTTCTTATCATTTATTTATAAATCGGCCGACGTATGACTAAAATAAAACATTTATTTGCTTTTATCAATATTGCTAAATAATAATAATAATAATAATAACTCTCAAGGGTTATTAAACAAGCTTGATAATGAATCATTTTATTTTGCATTTTAGGTTTTGGTTTAAGTGCATTATGATTATTACATGTGTGGCAGTATCTTCTAAAAAATTTTAAATTTCATATTAAAATAAATTCAGTAAAGTGCGACTTTGATTCGCTCACGAAGGGTTCCGTACATTCGGTTTTGGGCACTTTTTAATGTGGCTTTTTGCTTTTGTGAAATTTTTTCAGTTTAAACGATTTTTTTTCAGTTTTGTCGCTTTTTTCTCGTTTTGGCGATTTTTTCTGTTTTTGAGGTTTTTTTTTCATTTTGGCGATTTTTTTCAGTTTTTTGCGTTTTTTTAATTTTTGCGATTTTTTTTTATTCTGGCAAATTGTTTCTGTTTTTGGGCTTTTTTTCATTTTGGCGATTTTTTTAATTTTACCGATTTTCCGGTTTTTTGCGATTTATTTTCGTTTTAGAAATATTTTTTAATTTGGCGATTTTTTTCGTTTTGGCGATTTTTTTTTTGTTTTTGGCGATTTTATAGTTTTGGGATTAGCTCTTACGGTTTCCAAGATACAGCAAGTTGTCAAAATTGCATTAACTGATGGAACACCCTTTAATTTAAATTTTTTGAAATTTTAGTGTTAATTGTTGTAGTCTGTATAATACACTAACCTTACAAGTGTATATAGATACAATTGTATATATGTATATTACATGGGATTTTTAGCATTTTTCGTTGCCCGTTTTGGAACACCCTGTAACCCTTTAATTTCCAACTCTCACGTATTTCTTGTTGTAGCGGCCCTCACACTGTGTCTAAATTTCAGGTCCCTAGCTCTTACGGTTCTCGAGAAAATACCCTGTGACAAACGGATGGACAGACGGACAGCGTAGCGAAAACAATAGGGTTCCTTTTCACCTTTGGTGTACGGAACCCCCCCAAAAAAAAAGCTTTCGGAAAATAGTATTTTGTAATAACGGCTGAATATACTTATTAAGCAGAAATCTACATCAACTGACACCACACACAGTGGACCAAACCCAAAGAACGCTGATGATGAAGGTGTGACGACCTTCAAAAACAGCATGTGGTTCCGTTCGGTTAGTGTTTGTCAGAATATCTACAATTAACTTTGGTGCTATTTGTTTCTTAAATATTATCTTATGTAATTTAAGCGATACGAACTTTAGCCTAATCGAATCATACGGTCATGTTCTGTTAACTGAATCCGAGTAAATTTCTGGTTTTCACAAAAATAAATAATGGCCCCATTCATGTGTTTTAAATAATACATACTAAATTAATTTCAAATATGATATTTAAAGCTCTAAAAAGTGGATTTAATTTTTGTAAATCGAGCGATATTAAAGCGACTCGATTTTTACACAACATGCAGTATAATTATAGAGACAAATAAGATTCGAACAGCAATAATTAAATACAACTAAATTTACTTTTTTGGTTTTCTAAAAATAAAATCAAATTAATTAATAAATAACAAAAATTAAAATTTTAAAAAAACCCCCGATATATCTAGAAAATATGTGATATATTCTAGACTGATTTTCTTCTCGATAAAGTCACCTTTCAAACAGAAAAGACTAAATCAAAATCGGTTCAGACGTGGACATGGACAGACACACAGATATACAGATCCACAGACACACACTACAAACTTATAACACCCCTTTTTTTGGTCGGGGGTTAAAAAGAAAGAAATTATACACTCAACAATTAAAATTACTGGATAAGAAAATGTATTCCTTAAATAAAAAAAAATAAATTCCTTCGAGCCGGATTTGAACCAGCGACCTATGGATTTCTACTAATCTTAAGCAACCTACAGTCCACCGCTCTACCAACTGAGCTATCGAAGGTATTAATGCGCAGGGATTCCAATACACTATATTAAGTGCAAAAGATTAACTGATTTAAAAGTCGCAATCATTATGAAATAAGAATTCACACCATAAAAATTTTTTATTTAGAAATTAATATAATTTAATTACAATTTGGAATACATTACATGCCGCTCCTTTAGTGTAACATAGTCATAACTCAAAAAAAGCTGACAATTTACTTACAACTCAATGAATATATAAAAATATTTGCTATTGTCAAGACGTGAGTGTAAAAGGGTTTTGCATGAAATTTTTATAAAAAATTAATGCCCCAATTCTGTTCGACGATTGTATCGTCTTGTCCATGGGCGAAAAAATGCCGCAGTTGTGATTCTTTAAAACAAGTATTATTTATTGTCTATGCTAAGAGGTTTGTGTATATGCTTTACGCTATTGTTCCAAACCATTATATCCAACACATATTTTTTTTATACATATATTTTTCAAACTTTTGTATAATATTTTAATTAAATTGTTATGTTTTAAAAACATGGTAATGATACTTTTATTTTTCATTATCAAAGACAGCAACCATTTTTGAATAAAATAATTTACAGAATTCAAAGACAAGAACTCAGAAGCATTTTCAAACAAAAACGTCCTAAATCTTCTTACTGAATAGGGCATTAAACTCGAAAAATTTCCAAAGTTTTTTAATAAAAAATTATTTATTTTGGTTGGCATTCAAGTAGAATCTAGATGATTCCTTTTTGAAAAATTTTTTTATATTTTATATGAAATATTATTAAATGCTACAACATATCTTTCTAATCTTAAAAATTTCAAGCATTCATGGCTTGGAATCTTATTAAAGTCCTTCCCCCAAATATTCATAAAATTTAAAATGAGTTTGAAATACATTTTAGCTAAAATTTCCTTAAAATAGATTTCAAATACATTTTAATATTTTATGAATATAAATAAGACTTTCCCTATAGTTTTTTTATAAAATTCTTAAAAAGTTGTACTCCTTCGAGCCGGATTTGAACCAGCGACCTATGGATTTCAGCAACTTATTTACAACTCTACAGTCCACCGCTCTACCAACTGAGCTATCGAAGGTGTTTGCAAATTTGAAAGATTTTATTTCATATGTTAGCGGATTTTAAATTTAAGAGAAATTGAAAGTTTTTTTTACAAAATATTTAAATGTTTTAATATACGTATATTATTATTATTATTATGAGCAAACTCAGAATATGAAATTATTTTAAATGGCAAAATAAATAATTTAAAGGTCATTATTACAACATGGCATTAGTTAAAAATAGTATTTGATCGGACATACGAGTATTAAAAGTTTTTCTTTAATATAACTTTACATTTTAAATGAGGCAACAATTAAAAGTAAATATGTATGTATATAAAAATATTTGTGCCTACTTAAATATATTGTACATATTTTATAAAAGTGACAAATGAATGAACTTCTAAAATTCCATTGTTTTCTTTTTAACTAATCCAAAGAAATCTGGTTATTGTAAGTCACTGACTTACATCTTGACATAAACATATCTTACCTGCGAAATCATTAAAATGCTTACCGTTGTATTATACATAATATACATACTTATGTACATACACATGTACATTTATATTTATAAATAAATGTACTTATCTATCTATGTATTATAACTTTAAAATTTATTATAAATTTTTTCTTAATTTCTTTATAAAAAGCCACTCCTTCGAGCCGGATTTGAACCAGCGACCTATGGATTTCTATTGCTTGGATTACTCTACAGTCCACCGCTCTACCAACTGAGCTATCGAAGGTGTTATTTATGGCTAAAAATAATACTTCAAAATACTTTAAAATTAAAGCTATTTTAATATTATTATCTTTACATATACTTATGTACATACACACATATTTACAAATAGTGACTGGTAAATCTACTTTAATCCAGTTGTAAAAACAAAATCATAACAAGTGTTGTGAACATACAAATTTAGCCAACTCACGTTAGTTATTTTTATTAGATTTCTTTTTATCACTCTTACACAAATACGCACAACACATATTATGCACTCAATTACTGTTAGCAGCTATAATACGCTATACCTTCGATAGCTCAGTTGGTAGAGCGGTGGACTGTAGAGTAATGCAAACAATAGAAATCCATAGGTCGCTGGTTCAAATCCGGCTCGAAGGAAGCTTTTTTATAATTATTTATTTTAAGTGACATTAAAATATTCGCTTTTATGTATGGGTACAACTTTTTCAAATGTGAACCGATTTTATAGATATTTGACCTTTTTGGAAAAAAAAACATTAATAAATAGTGGAATAAAAAGTACTTATTTTTGAAGTCGGTTTAGTTTTTTTTTACCTTTTTAGTGCAGAAGTACAATTAATTTAATACTAAACTTACACGGGCGTAGCCCCGCCTACTTTTTTTAACACATGCTTGAGTATTTTTTAAAGCTCAGGGTGGGTGCCAAGTTTCGTAAAAATCGATTAAGTAAAAGCAAGTGAAATATAGTATTAAATTTTATGGGGCGTGTCTACGCCCACTTTTTTTTTTAAACAAGATTGTGTATTTTTAAGAGTTCAAGGCGTGTGCCAAGTTTTGTAAAAATTGCTTAAGTACAAGCACGTGAAATATTATACTAAAATGTGATAGGCGTGCCCTGCCGACTTTTTTGAAAGCAAAATTGTGCCTTTATTTAAGCTTAAGGTGTGTGTTAAGTTTCGTACAAATCGGTGAATTGGAAGCTTGTAAAAAATTATATTAAATTTTTGTGGGCGTGACTACGTCCATTTTTTTGTAAAGGAGGATTGTGTCTATTTTAGAGCTCAAGGCGTGTGGCAAAATTCGTAAAAATCGCTCAAGTAGAACCGCGTGAAATATTATAATAAATTTTAATGGGCGTAATCACGCCCATTTTTTAACTTTCAAATTGTGTAATTACAAGAAACAAAGGTGTTTTAGAGGTTTCGCAGCAATCAAATAAGTAGAATATCATAAAATTATATGAAAAAAAAATTGTGGGGGTGTCCCCGCCCACTTTTTTTTACAATGGGACCAATGGGAAGCTATACCCTCTCAGACAACAAAAAAATGTTTACAATTGGTCTAAAATGTACTGAGTTATGAAGATACGATAAAGCAAGGGCGAAATGCTGAAGTAACTTGAAAGTGGCATACCTGTGAAAACGATTTGAAATGAATTAGAATTTGAAAAAAATTAGTAACCACTAAAGAAGTTCATGGCAAATGCATTTATTTTTAAACTTAACCTTTGATTCTTTAATAAACTTTTTATTTGGTTAAAAATAAACTTTTTAGGGGAAACAGGCATAGACACTTTTTGCTCGGTTTCCGCAAGAAACTCAGTTTTCGCAACAACTCAAAATTTCTTTTGGTTGCGTTAACCGAATCTGCACTGTATTAAATTTTTTTCTCTTATTTTAGTTGTACTTTTCAAAAATGAGAGGTTGTATTTTATAAATATACAGCAATGAAAATAAATAAAGTGCGAGCATAAGAAGGGTCCCATACGGATACTACATATGTAATACTATACGAACTTTAGCCTATATAATCGAATATCTTATCTGATGTTTATCTTTTTTCAAAAAAAGTTTTTTATGGTTTTTGGCTATTTTTTTGTTAGTTTTGACTGACTTTTTAGTTTTAGTGATTTATTTCATATTCAGTGATTGTTTTAATTTTGGCACTTTTGATAATATGTTTAAAAGTCCTAATTCCATTCATTGATGCTACACTAAGAAAAAAATTACGCTCTAAATTGAAGAACAAAATTCTTGAATTTATATTGCAGAAATTTTAATATTTCAATCTTAAAATTTGGTCATTAAGATTGACATTCTCAAATTTAAGCATAAATTCTTAATTTATAGAATGAATTCTTAAAATCAAGAACGTGGTCTTAAACTTTAAGAACGTATTCTTAAAATCAAGAAGGTTAGGTTAGGTTAGGAAGGGTGGTGCTATACTAAAACTAAAACTGAAAAAAAAATCAATAAAACTAAAAAACAATCGGAACAAATTGTCGAAACTGAAAAAAATCGTCGAAAGGAAAAACGCCAAAACCAAAAAATTTCCAAGACTTAATAAATTCAGTAAAGTACGACTTTGACTCGCGCACGACGGGTTCCGTACATTCGGTTTTGCGCATTTTTTTACTGTAGCTTTTTTGCGTTTTTGAAGTTTTTTTTCCAGTTCAAACGATTTTTTCAGTTTTGTCGCTTTTTTCTCGTTTTTGTGATTTTTTCTGTTTTTGGGGTCTTTTTTCATTTTGGCGAATTTTTTCTGTTTTTGGGTTTTTTTTAAAATTGGCAATTTTTTCATTTGGGCGATTTTTTTCATTTTGGCGAATTTTTTTCATTTTGACGACGTTTTTGTTTTTGGGTTTTTTTTCATTTTGACGATTTTTATTTCATTTGGGCGATTTTTTTTCACTTTGGTGATTTTTTCTGTTTGTGGGGTTTTTTAATTTGTTTTGGCGATTTTTTTTTCGGTTTGGCGATTTTATAATTTTCTGATTTTTTAGTTTTGCCGTTATTGAAAATTTAAAGATTTTTGCTCTTACGGTTTCCAAGATACAGCAAGTTGCCAAAATTACATAGCCAAAATAACACTAACTGATAGAATACCCTTTAATTAGATTTTTAAATTTCAGTATTAATTGGTGTAGTCTGCATAAAAATACACTAACCTTCAAATTTTTAGGTGTCTGTATATACATACATAAGTGTCTGTATATTACATACGATTTAAAAAATTTTCTTTGTTCTAATTTATTTGTTGTTGTAGCGGCCAAAGTTTTACATATTCTGTGAAAATGTCAGGTCAGTAGCTCTTACGGTTCTCGAATGCTAAACTAAATATATTTTAAGTTGTATTAGTTATACTGTTGGTTTATAATAAATCGCAATGCAACATTTCGCGTAAAATGAGTTTTGCCATAGTTTTTCAATCGTGTTATATACTCGTAATAAATTCGCATAAAAAAGTAGCATAAATAAAATAACGGTTGCTATCGAAATAGCGTAAATGATCTACCGCGTAAATCGAGGGTTACCTGTAGCTATAAGAAATGTTTCAAAGCACGATTTTAAAATTTGTTATACCAGTAACATTAAGGTAGTTTTGAGGAAAATAGATCATTACTTCTTAAGCCGGGATCCGGGATGCAATAAAGTCATAAGTAATAAACCAAAATAGCCTCATTTCTGAATTAATTACGGGATAAGTCTATATGGCTGTAGTACCAATGCAGTGTGGTGCAATTATGTCCTTATATTTCAATCAGTTGAAAAATAACGCCAATTGAGCTTATTACTTGTGACTTTATTTCAGTGAGCCGACGAAAATCGGTACATTGTGCCGATAGTGGGATCTAGGCTTTAAAGTGAATCTCAAAGATTTAGAAATAAAAATACATATATGTTTAACTTTATATATGTACAAGGTGGCGCAAAAGTAATGTCATAATTTGAATTAACTGCCACTGTTCTTTAACATATACGCTGCAGATACATTTATAGAGAATTAATTGTCAACAAGCCATGGATTGATATAAACCGATACACAACGTGAAGTTATTGTTTGACAAATTTTCAGTCTTTCTCTCGGGGATTTTTAAATCTCGCATTGAGGTTTTGAAAGTAACAATTCAAAATGCCGCAAATTATGTCGGAACTATTACATGACATTACTTTTGCGCCAACTGTACTTGAAAAGTATAGGCCGCCACACACAGGCGTAAAAAGACCATTCTGGGGGTGCACTGCCCCCCAAGACTTGCTGTTGCTCTCCCCTAGAATTATTAAAAATTTCATGTAATTATTTTTTTTTATTATTACTCATGGGAAATCACCAATCATAATGCCCCCATAGAAAAAATTTATAGCTACGCCACACCACCATGATCAGCATTCTTGTGTTTGGTCCACTGTGTGTCCTGTCAGTTGATGTAAATTTCCGCTTTGTATACTTATTTTTCAGTGCAAATGGAATATGCGAATTGCTTTGATTCATGGTATTACAATTTGCTGAAAGCTTTTTTTAAAAAAAAAGCTAAACCGACACCACATACAGTGGATCAAAATAAAAAGCGCTGAAGCGTATTGTTCCATTCTGCTAGTATTTTTCAGAGTATTTACAATTAACTTTGGTGTTATATTTGTGCGTTAAAAGTTATCACACGTAATTTGGCTTACTAAAAGATACGCACTTTAGAATAATCAAAACTAGACAAAGAAAAAATATAAGTTCTAACAAAAATTTAATAATTTTAATTTGCTATATCTACAGAAGTATGTACTTGGAAATAATGAAACTATATCCCTCAAGAGATATGAATCTTTCATTATTCGGCATGTTTACAATTTTTATCTTCTTTTTCAATTCTAATGAATTAGTAACATAATATTTAGACCTAATTGTTATCTTTCTTAGAATAAGCTTTTTTTTTATTAAGAGAAGTAACACTTGGGCAATGAAATGCCTACCATTATTACCAGGAGTTACCTACCTTCTTTAGGAAAGAGATAGCGATAGAGAAGACAAGCGGTGAAGGGAGATATATATATAGGAAAGCTTTTGGCACGTTTTTGTTTTTAGGGCCTAGTTAAAGCGCCTCTAATGTCAATGAACCTGCATTTTTTATTATCAATCTCACAATAATGTACATGATTAGTGTATAAGACAAGTTTCAATTAAAAAAAATTATTTCACATATTTCTTTTGTCATATGAAAGATGACACAGAAAATGTTTTTCTCTCTAGCAAATTTCGCTAAATCAAAATGTCTAAAAACATCAAGTAGTCAGACTAATCGCCTGTGAACTTTAGCCCAAGCGTTTATAAAAATATTAGTCATATTTAGAGAATACTTTCCCGTAGCTTTATTTTTTTTTTCATTACAAAAAAAGTACATAAATATCAATAAGCATTAAGATTTCCAATAGATACTGTCTATGACTCATTTGCCAACTGCACAAAAAATAAAATAATTAAAAATTTCCATTACACGTACGATTTTCAAGTAGATGTTTATATTTAAATAATTCTAACCAACTGCATACACATTGTTGTGCTGATGACGCGCCTTCACGTTCTCCCAGGAGGTCTAATATTTTATCTGCATTCTTTCAAAGATATTATATTAATTAAAAAAAAACAATTTTATTTGTCAAGAGAAAGTGGAAAAACTTGAAAAATTAATCTCCAATAACATTATTCATGAAATTTTCTGGTAAAAACAGTTCGTAGATTAAAATAATGATATATATACATACATACATATATACATATACAATGCAAATAAAGCATATCTTTATACCAAAGCTTTTGTCTCGTTCTACTGCCCTCATAACTTTGTTCCCTTACTCATAAAATAATGAAATCTATGACCTAAATCCACCCCACCGAAGTAGCGTAATATAATTTTAAAGTTTTGCATTAAAAGCTTTCTGATACTACGTTTATACGCGCACTGTTTGCAAATAAACTAACTCACTGTTTATACGGATAACAGATGTACAAAAACTTGGCAGCACTTCTATAGAAAATTTACTTAAGCGGCCTCGTACTTACAATATAATACTCCTTTTCCACACGCAAAGTTTACTTTGCAAAGTCTTAATTCACCTGTGTGAAAGACAGAGGTAGTAGTACATTCTCTTACTGTCTTTATCCCAGCTGAATTGAGACTTTGCAAAGTAAACTTTCCGTGTGAAAAACTGGTGTAATTGTACAATTTTTCGTATTGTACAATAATATCGCCAATGTGTGTGTCATATTCGAAGCTAACACAATATATTGGCAAATATAATGTGGTGGCAACATTGTTTACTTTTTTACTGCCAGGAAAATTGGAAAATATTTTTTTTTGTTAAAAATATTGTGCCAATTAATTGCATAGTATAGGTCAAAACGACAATAATATGCACAACAATAATATTGTATAATGGATGGGCCACTTTATGTTTACAAACAATTATAAGTATAAATCTATAAAGTAACAAATAATCATTTTTTTATTGTCATTGTATTCTTTCAGTGCAAGTTAATCCTTATTTTTCGTTTAAAATGTGTTTAAACTTGCAAACCTACAAATTAACACAGTACTTAAACTATCTGTAAACGCATAAAATTGGGTGTTTAAACTACCCATACAGACCATATGGTTTTGTAACTTACAGACCATATGTTTTGCATTAAAAGAGCACTCAACTTTTTTCCATGTCTCTACTTTTTCTTGAGATCTTTTTCGACCGGTTTTCTTATGTACACTCATTATTCTTTTATACTATTCTAATTCGTCAAGCATAAATATAATTCCTTTCTCAGTAAAATTTGGCGACATTTAATTAAAATTGCTTAACTTTTTGCATTTTTGATTGTGCAAAGAATTGATAGCCTGTTGCAAAACAGCTGTTTTTTGACATTTATTCTAGTGCTGCCACAATATTATTTTTTAGACTACACATAAGATATGGTTCACTGATTTACTCCTGTTGAGTTTAAACTACATATAAATTTGATTTTAGTTCAACTAAACCAGCGTTTAAACTTTGACTGTTTTATTGGACCTAAGTCGCAGTAAAATAATTATATGGCAAAGAATTTACAGTTTTAATTGCAAATAAGTCGTGCGTATAAACGTAGTATAAGATATCGAGTTGTAAAAAATGCTGATAAGGCGTGTGGCGGCACAGAAAAATGCTGTTATTTCCCCCCATTGAAAAATTCTAGTTTAATTTTTATTATCTTCTTTCGAAAATCAAAATAATTAATTAAAAAATATGTCATGCCATAAGAGTTAGAGCCTATTTCGTCAACTTATTTAAAAAGTAATTTTTCCATACAAAAATTAACGAAAATCGACATTTAAATACGAGTTGATATTTAAATAGAATTGGTGAAATTTGCCCTTAAAAATAATGAATTTAATGGCCTGTTTTATAATAACGAAACGAAGCGTTCGACTGAAAATTTATATTGAAAACAACAATAAAATATGAAAATTTGTTTTTGTTTTCAGTCGAAAGTTTCGTTTCGTTATTGTGAAAAAGGCCATAAGTCCGAATTTTATTTAAATTTAATCAAATAATTCTAATCACCAGGGCTGTCAGATATGACGATTTCTCGCCAAACGTGGTGATTTCTCAATTTGTTTGGCGTCCAAATTTTTGGTTTGGCGACATGGCAATTTTTCTGGCGATAAATAAATTTGTTGGCGATTGTTATGGCTATTTTTTTTTTGACTTCCACATTTTTCTAGTTTCAAAAATAAATCCTACCAAAACTCGTCTGCAAGAAATCAAAACAATTTCATTTTGATGATTTTTCTTATCTTAATTATAGTCATTAATACGTTTTGAATTTGGATGAGAAACATTTACAAGAAATAATTTTTGGTGAATTTATTTCTAATAATAATGCTAAGTTTTGATACGATCATTTTATAGAAATTTATATTACAAAAGTGTTTTATAAAACCAAATTTATTATCAAATATTTTTACTAAAGCCCATATGACACTTCATTTTTCTTTCATTTATTAAATTTTAGAGAAAAGTGCGAACATATTGTAATAGGAAAATTCAACAGGTGCAATGGGTTCAGCTATATTCAGAAAAATGAAATAATGTCAACAGCTTGACTAAATTTATCGATAACAAATGAAGGACTGTCAAAAAAAATTAAAATTTTTCAACTTAAAATTGACATTTAAAGCTTGAAACATAAAAGTGTTCACTACTTAGCGGTTTATGGTCAAACATAGCGATATTTAGTTTGTTTTGTCTTAATACTAGCGGTTTCTAATTACGAAAATTTGACGACACTTAAACATTTTGTTTCCGTTTTATATAGTTTATTCTTTCTTACACTTATTGTTTCTTTCTATCAATTCAATATCAAATCAATGAAGAAAAGATGAAGTGTCATAAGGGCTTAAGAAAAACAGCTTACAATTGATTTTTGGCGATTTTTAAAATTAATTTGGCGAAATAGGTCGGAAAAAATCTGACAACCCTGATAAATACCCCTATTGTGAATATTTATTACTTCGAAATATTTCCCTTTTCCCTAAAGTTGCAATCGTGAATTATTTCTACGTGAAAAAACTCGCATGTTCGAAAAAAATATGGCATCACCGATTTGTATTCCCGTGAGTTTTTCTCCAAAAAAACGTTTTGTTTGGGAATAAAAAAAGAAGAAGCACAATGTAATTAGTTTTCTTGTGTATTTCAAACTTGTTTGATTTTATTTTTTAAAGGAGTGAAAATGAATGAATTTATTTATATTATAGCATATGTACAATGTAAATATATGTATACATATATATTTATATTATGGTATACACTGCATATGTACATTACTTCCAATGGATTTGATGCATCTCTCAAATTATTTCTCTTTATTTTTGTATTTTTTTTTTTTCAATAAAAATAACATGAATCGCTGCAAAATGCTATTCATTTTGCTGAATAATAACAATTTATTAAGAAAATTATAAAAATACGCGTAAAAAATACAATTGCATCAATTCACAATAGCATGTTCGACTCGCATCAGATGTTTATTTTATTCCGTAACAATTGGCGATGCCACTTTGTTATTCATGGGAATAAAAAAATTATGTCCCAGAATTTATTCTCTAGAGAGTCGCGATAAGGTTGAATATAATTATATATGTATATATATATATAATTAATAATATTTAATTTTAGTAAAATTTTACTTAAAAAATATAATTCCTTTAAACTAGTTCATTGATGAACAACTACATAATTTTTAGTAAATATATATTTAACTCGCCTCAAGTAAAATGTTCAAAACAACGACTTTTTTTTAACTCAAATTTAGAACATTTTTGTGTGGTTTTATAGATATTGTATCTAAAAATTTTCCTTAGTTAATTTTTTTTTTGTGAACCTATGATGAGATCCATGTAATTGAAATGAGTTCGATGATCGTTTTGTTTCAAAAATGAACTAGTGAACGAGTTCGACTCAGTGTAAGTTTTTTACATGAAATCGGTTTTCCGAAGCTCCCAGAAAAGCTAGAGACTTCATTCTTGGACTGGGGTGTCAGATATGGTCCAACTTAGATTGGTATTGAAAATCAGCAAAATCGAGCAGACGGTTTCAGAGCTGGAAAACTGAAACTTGATTTTGCCATATAAAAGTAACTAGATAACAAAATTTGTTTGGTAAATAAACTTATTTTATATTTCAGTACGAATAAAATTTGTATTAAAAATATAAAAAAAATCAAAAAGGCGTTTCCAGCGTTGGGAACTTTAAAATTTTTGTTATATAAAAATAACCTACTAAAACTAATTTTTCCTTTTTAACTATAAATTTAAAATATCTTAAATTCTTAAAAGAAAAAGATTGGTGTAAGAAATCAGAAAAATTTTAAATTATGATTCCAGGGTTGGGAAACGTACACTTTTTGTGATATACAAAATTAACTAGGTGTAATAATTTTTTTTTATATTTTTATTTATAAATATATTTTATGTTTTGGAAAGAAAAGTTGGGTATAGAAAATTTGAAAAATAAAAACCACAGCTTCACAGCTGGAAAATTTAACCTTTTTAGGGTTCCGTACTCCAAAGGTGAAAAGGAACCCTATTATTTTCGCTTCGCTGTCCGTCTGTCTATCACAGGGTATTTTCTCGGGAACTGTAAGAGCTACGGACCTGAAATTTGGACAGAGTATGTACACATTTGGCCGCTACAACAACATATACATGAGAATTGGAAATTAAAGGGTGTTTCAAAACGAGCAACGTAAAATGTTAAAATCCCATGTAATATACATACAATTGTATGTATATACACTTGAAATTTGTAAGGTTAGTGTATAATGCAAAGTTTTCATTCCTAATAGCTTATTTCTGCGCTGCAGGCCTTCGGCCGGGCTTAAGGATTTTTACCACCATGGTGTTTACCGAGACGGCGTAGCCTAGTAATGATATTCTGCCTTGCAAAGTTTTCTTGCCAATAATGTGTTCCTGCACTGCCGGCCTTCGGGCGGGCTTAACGATTTTTTCCACCATGGTGTTTCCCGAGACGGCGCAGCCTAGTAATGATTTTCTGGATTGCAAAGTTTTTTTTTTTAATTTTCTGTAGGATAGCATACCTTTTTTTAATTTTTGAAATACCAATATTGGTCATATTCGTTGAAAAACACCGTATAATCACAATATTTGTACTAGAATTTCAGAGGCCTATAACTCGGAAACTAAGCCTCGCCGCCAATATTTTTATTTAATTTTTTTTTCTTATTTTTCAATTTACTACCTATAGGATAGGATACTTTTTTTTCATTTTTGGGAGGTGCCCCTAAACTAGATTTAAGCCAAAAAATGCAAAAATATCGATTTCAAAAAAATTATGACTTAATGCCTTTCTGTATTAAGGTAACGATATGAAAATGTGTATATAAGTATGTATGTATGTATGTACATACGTACGTAAGTATTTTTAAATTAAAACAAGTGTTTTCACTAAATATTGTTTTAACTAAACACAGGAAAACTTACATACATAAGTTGTTGTTGTTGTTTTTAAATATGTATTTTATTTTGCACACTTACCTATTGTAGAAATATTTAAATATAATTTTGCATGTGCACTATCTTGCTATTTTTTTAATAACAAATCTCTGTTATTTCACCATGAATATGTGCATGTGCACATGTATTTATGTACATATATTTTTGTATGTGTATGTATACAATATTTTTGTATACACATACATACAAAAAAAAAATTCATAACATTAAAACAAAAACTATTTTTATCACAGACGAATTTCGTTTTCATCAATTTTTTACTTGACACTTTGTATTTTCAAATAAATACTGCGTAATTTTGGTTAATTTAACTATTAATATTATTTATCTTTTAACCGATTCATTTCCGAAACGTTTTGGTTGGTTGGAATTATTATTATTTTTTTTGTCTGCAATGGCAAGAACTGCTACAACAGAGATACCGTTTATTGTGCTATTGACGTTTATTCTGTGGTTGTTGCAAAAGGTCTAATATTGGAAAAATAAAAACGTGTGCTATTGGACCAACTCACTTTAGTAAACGAAATTAGTTGTACATGAACAGTGTGACCAATTTTTGCTTTTTTGATTAAGCTTTCTTTCCGAATGAATTTAAGATTTTAATATGTACATACATTTTCATATGCAGTTAAAAAGGTAATTTCCCTCAAAATTGAACCTCTTTTTACAAAATATCAATCGTGAGTAATTTTTCCCTAGAATTGTGTTCCCTTTTTAGGGTTCCGTACACCAAAGGTGAAAAGCAACCCTAATGTTTTCGCTACGCTGTCCGTCTGTGACAGGCTATTTTCTCGAGAACCGTAAGAGCTACGAACCTGAAATTTGGACAGAGTGTGTAGAATTTTTGCCGCTACAACAACAAATACATTAGAGTTAAAAATTAAAGGGTGTTCCAAAACGAGCAACGAAAAATTTTAAAATGCCATGTAATATACATACAATTGTATACACTTGAAATTTGTAAAGTTAGTGTATTTTTATACAACAATCAACACTACAATTTAAAAAAAATCTGAATCAAAGGGTGTTCTGTTAGCTAATGTAATTTTGTCTATGTAATTTTGACAACTTGATGTATCTTGGAAACCGTAAGAGCCAAACTCTTGAAATTTTCCAAAACGGTAAAACTAAAAATTCACAAAATTACAAAATCGCCAAACCAAAAAAATTGCCAAAAACCAAAAAAAAAAAATTGCCAAAACGAAAAAAACGCCAAATTAAAAAAACTTAAGACTAAAATAAATCGCAAAAACCCGGAAAAATCGCCGAAATTAAAAAAAAATCGCCAAAACGAGAAAAAAGCGACAAAACTAAAACAAATCGTTTAAACTGAAAAAAAAACGCAAACAAATGCCATATAAAAAAAAATTCTCAAAACCGAACGTACGGAACCGTTCGTGCTTGAGTCAAAGTCGCACTTTACTGAATTTATTTTGGTTTCCCTTATCATGGTTCCCCTTGTAGTTTTAACGGGAATTTATTCATATTTCCCTCTGTTTTGTTCAATTTATTTTTGCAATAAACGAAATTAATACAAATCGCAATTGCAATATTTTCTTCCAATCAAATATTAAAGTTTATAAGTACTTATTTTTACAACAATAATAGTAAATAATAGGCCTGTTCGGAAATGCATCACTGCGCTGCAAATGGAAATTTAAAAGTCCTAAAGTGCTCCGCTGAAGTAGATAACGTACAAATAAATGTCAAATATGAGGTACAAGCATGGATACTGCTAAAACAGATTATCAGCGAACTTATATTGTATTTTAAATTAAAGAGCAAACTGATGCAGAGCAGTGATGCATTTCCGAACAGGCCCAATGTTCAATGAATGAATAGTTCCCTGCAACACCGTTTTTCATAAAGTATAAAGCTTTTTGGTTCACATGCAGTAAATTTTATGGCGATGCCATTAAACAGAAAATTTTCCCAGTACACCTAGATTAATTAAAAACTTATTTTTGCACTCCAAAATATTTTATTTGAAACTTAAAACTTTTACTTTTTTTTGCTATAAAACCTAAATTTGTGTTTGATTTGCAATTAATTTTTAAGATTCACTATAGCATTTTTCCCTTCGAGGGGAATGAAAATTCCCATGGTAAAAAAAAATTTCATTTGTAATTCACGATATATTTCATTCTTTCACTTGAAAGAATCATTCAAGAATTACATAAGCCTATCCGACACCTAAGTGAGCCAAACATCTTGAACTTGTTGACCTTAGTGGGATAACATTTGTTTAAGAATACTATTTTTGTAAAAATTTTATTTCTGAAAATGTTAGAAATTTATTAAGCCGAATCGATTCACTGTCTTACGACATCTAAGTGAGCCCAGCAACATCTTTCGAATGCATAAACGTGCTTCCGATATGTTGACCTGCTCTGAAGTTATGACAACAAGTCACATGGACATCATTACGAAAATAGTCACAGTTCCAGGACCTCAAAACTCCGAGATATGATGAAAACTCTTTTTTTTCGAAAATTGAGATACGAGTAAAATTAAAAATTACTTTTTAGTCATTGTTTATTGAGTTTTATTTATTCTTCAGAAAATAAAAGTTATTTTTTTTAATTTTACCTATTCCTCAGAAAATAAAAAGTTCCTTCTTAATTTTTAATTTTTTTGTTTAGAAAATAGCCATTATGTACTTCTTGATTTTTATTTAATTTTTGTTTTTGCTTAAAAAATGGTAATTTTTTAACTGAATAAAATATAAAAAAGTAAATTTATTTTAACATATGCCGCATAGAATATTAAGAATACATTATTATTGAGGCAAACCAGTAACCACCCGACGATATAAGAGTTTCTTACAGAAAAGTGGCGAAAAATTAGGTTTTTAATCGGTTTATATTCATTAGCTCAGAAAATGAACATTCTATAGTAGCTTAAGCAATAAAATAAAATCAAAAAGGAATTCTGGGGGGGGGCAAATTACATCATTCGATAGGATTCGAAATTGTAAAATATTTCCATATAAACTTTATTGAAATATTTCGTAATTTCGTTCGATAACGACTGCCGTAATATGCCCCCTGTTATTTTCTAATCAAAAAATAAATATGTATGAGGAATAAACAAAACTTCAAAAACAACTTTAATTTCCTGAGGAAAAAATAAAACTCAAAAAATAACTTTTATTTTCTAAGTAATAAATAAAATTAAAAAAATAATCGCTAAATTTTAGTTTTTTTAAATCAAAATTAAACAAATGAGAATTAATGCATGAAAAGTTAGTCCATGTAACAAAAAGTATCTTAGTGTATTCCTTGTGCACGTATCACTTCTATATTAATTTAATTTTTTTTAGCTTAAATTTGGAAAGTGTTCGTTATTTGCGGCCCTTGATATTTTCTTATAGCGTAAAGCTCAAAATCTAAGATGACGCTTCTCCAGGCATATTTTGTGGAATTAAATGCAGTGATTTTTTTTAAATGAGTCGCAAGATAAAGGAAATACGTGAACAAATAAATAAATTTAAGAAACACTACGTATTCCTTGAATTATATTGCCAAATTACAAATTAATATTATGGTCGATATATATACCTTAAATCATTTTAAAGCTTAAGCTGTACATATATAAAAAGTAAAATCTTAAAAATATAGCCGCAAAAATTTGGAATATATTGTTAGTCTGTTAAACATATTATCAACATCTACTGACATGAAATAAATTAACAAGAAATGTTTATAAAAAAAATGTTGCCAATAAATGTAGTAGTGTGTTAGTCCTAATTTACACTATGCAAGTCTTATTGCTAAGCTGATTAGTTTGTGGGAGAGAAAGACGAGGGGAACAGATACATTTCCTTTCCCCTCGTCTCTCTCTCCTAAAAAAATAATCAGCTTAGCAATAAAACTTGCATGGTGTAAATTAGGACTTAGTTTGTGTAAAACATATGACATGTATCTGACAACATTTTAATGCAACATGTGAAATAATATATGAAAGGCAGTTATATCATGTCGAATTTTTAACAGCTGGACTTTATAAGAAAAGCAAAACAAAAATTAATGTGTTCTTTTACAAAACTCTAGCCACTTGTTAAGAATTGTTAAAGATATATGACAAATCCAAGTCAAATACATATAAATGCAAATTTTTCATATATGCATATTGAATAAATATGAAACTTAGTAAAATGTCTAAATGGTCACACTGACTAGTCGGCCACCATACATACAAATGTCTATTGGGGATGGTGACAGCATGATTCAATTTGGTACCAATATATTTTTATTTTAATTGTACCTTTTGTGCCACAAATGTACTAGAATCGTTTTTATTATTATTTCTTAATTCAAAAGCACAGGTTTTGAAAATCTTTCTTTTTTCCTTTCCCATAGGATAACTGCCAAAAAGCTTAAGCGACATAATTTTCGAGCTCTATTTTCTTCCGAAAATCGATTATTTACGATCGAATTTCGTAAAAAAAATATGTGGATGAAGCTTTTCTGGCTGTTATGGCTCGTTATGTTTAAAATAATAAATAATGCCTTAAGCTAAGTTCCCACTATTGGCATAATGTACCGATTTTCGTTGCATTTCATGTGCCGATAATGTTAGAGCTCAAAATTTTTTAAAATGCCACAATCTGCGCCAAAATTGTGCTAACTATTGACAAACAAAATAAACCATGTTGCGCCGATAATGTGAACACTCTTTAGCACAAGTTATAAAACATGCCCCAATTTTTATCGGCCACTTGTGCGCCGATCACAGTCGACAATCAAGGCCGATACAAGAGATTGTAGAACGAATTTTAAAATTGTACAAACTGGCTCTTAAAATTTTACTTTTTTGAGTTTTATTGAGCAAAAATAATTTTTTTTTATGTGTAGTTTCCACAATGCAAGCAAGCGACTTGTCTAAAAAATTTGTAAAGGAATCACTCAAAATTTTGAGTGCTTTTCGTATATTTTTTATAGACAAATGGCTTGCTTGCATTGTGGAAACTACACGTAATCTATCATTCATATACAGTACTGTGCAAAATAAAAGCAACAAACTCGTCAAAAATAAATGGGGGCGATATTTCCAAAATATACATACGTACATATATATATATATATATTTCCTATGTAACATTAACGGCCTGGCCCACGATGTCACGAGAAATCGTTCGATCGACAACTTGCATTGCACAGAACAACAAATTTTCTAAAGTTATTGTTGTTTGCAATACAAGTTGTCGATCGAACGATTTCTGATGACATCGTAGGCCAGGCCGTAAATAAAAACTATGTTTAAGAAACTGATTTTTCAAAACTGGTTTCTTAAAAGTTATCTAAAATAGTCCAGTCTTATATATGGTGTTTGTGCATAACAAAAGCAAGAACTGAGTACTTTTTATGTAATACATATTTAGTTTTTTCATATAAAGTGCATATCTGCTCCGTATAAGTTCACAAATATGTAATTTTGATTATTCATTAAAGAATAAGTTTCCTCAAAGTTTATGGAATTTTGAAGTGTTTGTTGAAATTTTTGAATCATTTTCCGAAAATACTTTTGTGCTATATTGCAAGGAGTTTCCTCAAAGTCTATGAAATTTTGAAGTGTTCGCTGACATTTTGGAATCATTTTCCGAAAATACTTTTGCGCCATAGTGCAAGTAGGTTTTCAGTGGCATTTCAGAAAACTGCGTTTTTTTTGTCAAGCAAGGATTGCAATTAGATTAATATGCCAATTTTTATTTCAAGGATTTTTTTTAATTTTGAGGAATACTCTAAATCAGAGCTGACCATCGAGAGAAACAAGAGAGAAATGTATAAGCGTATGTGTATTCATTTGTATAAAGAGCCAATTGGTGTTCGGCACTCTGGCGCTTCTCTGGGCAGCCTGGCTCTAAATTCATACGTCGAAAAGCAAGATATCTCTTAGCTGCGGGTATGATTAAAACTCGCTTTGATATTTCGTGACAAAAACTGTTTGCTAGGCAAGCGCCGAACTGTAGATATGATATATCAATTGATCATATAGAATTTGAATTCTGGAATAAATAAAACGGTTTCTCATGGAGTTAAAACGAAATATGTTTGAAGTTACTTCGTTTCCTACTCCTTTCCATTCTTACTAGGGCAAGCAGCACCAACAACATCGAGAAATGAATTTTTAAATCTAGTAAAAGGAATAATAATTACTAAGGGGCCTGTTGGACTTTGGAGTTATAGAGGTATACCAAAGAGTTTTTTTTTGCTAATTATGTCATTCTCCAATTTTTTGGTATTGCTTTGCAAAATCACGATTTATGGACCTGACAATATTCGTTATTTTTCGAAAATATCCATATTGAAAAATGGCAATGGCTCCCTAGAAAAGTGTACATTTGTACTGTATATACACCCACATCAGTTTTTTTTTTGAAAATAATCAAAATTGAAATCGTGCGATTTCCAAATTCGAAAACAGTGTTCTGCTGATTGTACGACTTAGTGCATTCAAAGTTAAGTTCGTATAAAATATATTAAACATGTAAAACACTAAAACCAATTAAAAAGCTGGAATAATTCAACTTTTTAATTGAGTTCTCTCCTAGAAATTAGGCAATATCAGAACGTGCGATTTACAGAACACCTCTGAATGTATTCTGAGAGCAAAACTCCGTCTGCCAACAATCAAATAAACATAAAAAATTTTTCAATTTGTCCAACAAAGCATGATAGTGTGACGGCATTGTACAAATTATTGTCAACTTTGTATTGTGGCCGATATGAACCAAAAAAAATTGTCACAATGTGCGACGATAATGGGACTACCCAATAATAAATTGACAAATATTTTTAAATGTGTGTCGATATAGCACGATAAAAATTGTCGTAGACTGTGCTACTTGCGCCGATAGTGGGATCTCAGCTTTATTTACTGAATCTAAATTGTTTTTAACTTCTTTTTTAGTGTTTATATTTCGTATCAAGGTTTTTAAGTTTTATTTTATTCGTTACTTGTCCATATACATATCGTCACCTTAAACGCAAACGGACGCAAACTACACAAGAATTCGAAATCGAGTTTTTGATTGATTATGGTTCATTTTATCAAACTACATGTTCACGCAAATATTTAGACCTCTGCGATCAAAAATGACGACTTTATTAAAGGAATTCAAACGGACATAATTACGAATGCATCTATTTTTTAATGCAAGGAACGTAACTAACATAAAAGCTTAAATAAATATAAAAACGAAATAAATGGTTAAAACCATATAAGTATCCATACTACAAGTAAATTTTGAATAAAATTTTCAAGAATACTTTATTATTATCGATTTTGTAACGTTGTTTGTTTTTCCTGTAAAAAATATAAAAGTGTAGTTACGTCCGTTTGCATTTAAGGTGACGATATGTATGTAGGCATATACTTGCATTTAATTTGTGGGCTTCTTCGAATAGAAAAAAATAAAAAAAAATTCGAATGATTTAACAACATTCTTATTGAGTTTAATACAAACAAGCAAAAAATTATCAAATGGGACTATTCTCAATTAAAAAAGACAGTCAGTTACTCTGCAATTCGAAAAGAAACACTTTAGAATTTATAAGTTCCTTACATTTCTATGCGAAATCCTTTTTCTTTGATTCAAATTAGAAACTGACACAGCGAAATATTTAAAATTGTACCAAAACAGCCATGGGATTACTGCCGTACTTCTTAAGCTTGGACTGTACTAAAAATAGTACAATTGTACAAACTTTGTCATCACTGCTCCATATTATATTGTAGAGAAAAGAGAGATCAAAACAAAATTGATAAGAACAGCTGTTGTTTTTATACCCTTTACCAAAAATGGAAAAGGGTATATATAGATTTGTCATTCCGTGTGTAATTTCCATAATTTTAATTTGCGACCAAAAAAATATATATATTCTGGGTCCTTATGAATAGCGATGACGAATAAGCGATGTCCGTCCGTCCGTCCGTCTGTCCGTCCGTCCGGTGTACGTGAAATCGGTTTTCCGAAGCTCCCAGAAAAGCTAGAGACTTCGTTCTTGGACTGATGTATCAGAAATGGTCCAACTTAGATTGGTATTGAAATTCAGCAAAATCGGGCAGACGATTGCAGAACTGGAAAACGTAAACTATATTTTGCCATATAAAAGTAACTACCGAAAACAAATTTTTATTTTTTTTTAATAAATAAATTTATTTTACACTTCAGTACGACTAAAATTGGTATTTTAAATAAAAAAAAAATATAAAAAAAATTAAAAAGACGTTTCCAGGGTTGGAAAACTTTAACTTTTTGTGTTATGTAAAATTAACTATGTCTAAAACTATATTAGTATTTTCTCGAGAACCGTAAGAGCTACAGACCTGAAATTTAGACACAGTGTGTAGACTTTTGGCGGCTACAATAACAAATACATGAGATTTGGAAATTAAAGGGTGTTCCAAAACGAGCAACGAAAAATTCTAAAATCCCATGTAATATACGTACAATTATATGTATATACACTTGAAATTTGTAAGGTTAGTGTATTTTTATACAGACTACAAAAATTAACACTAAAATTTCAAAAAATTTAAATTAAAGGGTGTTCCATCAGTTAATGCAATTTTGACTATGCAATTTTGACAACTTGCTGTATCTTGGAAACCGTAAAAGCAAAACTCTTGAAATTTTCAAAAACGGTAAAACTAAAAAATCAAGGAATTATAAAATCGCCAAACGGAAAAAAATCGCGAAAAACAAAAAAATCGCCAAAACGAAAAATACCCCAAAAAAACATGAAAAAATCGCCAAAATGAAAAAAAACCCAAAACAGGAAAAAAACGACAAAATGAAAAAAAAAATCGCCAAGATGAAAAAACCCCAAAAAAGAGAAAAAAAATCGCCTAAATAAAAAAACCCCAAAGCAAGAAAAAACGCCATAATGAAAAAAACCCAAAAACAGAAAAAAATCGCCATATTAAAAAAAATTTCTAGGACTAAAATAAATCGCGAAAAACCGGAAAAATTGCTTAAATAAAAAAAAATCGCCAAAATGAAAGAAAATCGCCAAAATGAAAAAAAATCGCCAAAATGAAAAAAATCGCCAAAACGAAAAAAACCCAAAAAACAGAAAAAATTCGCCAAAATGAAAAAAAAGAAAAAAAACTCCTAAATAGAAAAAACCCAAAAACAGAAAAAAATCGCAAAAATGAAAAAAAATCGTCAAAATGAGAAAAATCTACAAAATCACCAAAATAAAAAAACTCCAAAAACAGAAAAAAATCGCCAAAACGAGAAAAAAGCGACAAAACTGAAAAAATCGTTTAAACTGAAGAAAAAACTTCAAAAAATCCGTGCGCGATTCAAAGTCGCACTTTACTGAAGTTTTTAATATTAAAGGAATTAAATGAAACTAATAAGCAGATTTTGTAAAAAATTTTGTTTCTAAACGTTTCAAATTTGTATGAAAAATAACGAAAATTCTTTTCAAAAAATGTTTTTTCCATACAAATTTCAAAACGAAAAAATCGTTTGAATTTACAAAATCTGACCTTAAGTTTTTCCTTATTTCGTTTTTGCTTTTTTCACTTAACATATTTTATGTATTTTTTAAAGAACTAGATTGGTATCAATAATCAAAAAAATCCAAAATTATGACTCCAGGGTTGGAAAACTCACACTTTTTGTGTAATGTAAAATTAAATAGGTCTAACAATTTTTTTCTTTTTCTTTATAAATTGAATATATTTTATGCTTCTGAAAGAAAATTACAGCTCCAAAGATGGAAACTTTAAAAAAATGATAAATTTTTTCACAAAACAAATATGTATGTATGTGTCTGTATACTATATATATGTACGTACGTTGGTAAAGGGTATATAAGATTCGGCACAGCCGAATATAGCACTCTTACTTGTTCTTATTAGACTTTTAGGCAAAAGCGGTAATGCCAATGTAGTGGTTTTTGTAAAACTTGCTGCCAGATTTTAGAACACAAGTTATTTACTACTTATTGTTATGGATTGCGATGGATAATTTTTCAATTTACCTTCGGTTCTGTGTGTAAAAAGTTTATAATGAAGGATATGAAATAGCATTCCAAAAATCGCCATTTTGACAACATTGCCCAGAAACGACACAAACAACGGTAAAGGATAACAACATGCCGGAAAATCAATATTTCAAGGTAAGTGTGTAATATGTATAAAAAATTAAAACCTTAAATAAGGTCATTAACAAATTAAAAAAACACTGACATTCACTAGCAAGTAAGGACTTGTGTTTCATAAAGTTTCATAAAATTTGAGTGAAGTACGTATGTATGTATATAGTATTTACATACATACATATCTACGTACATATGTACTATATGTACGAGTATCTACGTCTGTGAACTAAAACATCTGCTTACGAACGTTTCAAGCAATTAACATTGTTATTATTAAGAAAATATTTGTAAGGTTCGATGATCCTTTGAACTTTCAATAATTTGTAAATTTTATTTTTTTTTTAATTTTTCTGAAAAATTTGTGAATAATGAACACCAAGTGTTATATCTAAAAAATTTTCCTGTCAGCATAATAAAAACGATCATCAATAATGAACACTATCCCCCATATTCATAAAAAAAAAATAAAATGAACTTGAAATCCATTTTAGCAAAATTTTTTATGAAAAATTTTAAATAAAGTACATTTTAAATTTTATGAACATGGGGTTACAAGTGCATATGGCTATTTTAATTCCACTTTGTCATAAGCTGCCTTTTTTCTAAAACGTAAGAATTTTTTAATTTTACATACCTATTTATAAATTTTTAGGGTTCCGTACACCAAAGGTGAAAATGGAACCCTATTGTTTTCGCTACGCTGTCCGTCTGTCCGTCTGTCCGTCACAGGGTATTTTCTCGAGAACCGTAAGAGCTACGGACCTGAAATTTGGACAGAGTGTGTAGAACCTTGGCCGCTACAACAACAAATACATGAGAGTTGGAAATTAAAGGGTGTGCCAAAACGAGCAACGAAAAATGTTAAAATCCCATGTAATATACATACAATTGTATGTATATGTACTTGAAATTTGTAAAGTTAGTGTATTTTTATACAGACTACAACAATTAACACTAAAATTTAAAAAAATTTTAATTAAAGGGTGTACCATCAGTTAATGTAATTTCGACTATATAATTTTGATAACTTGCTGTATCTTGGAAACCGTAAGAGCAAACTTCTTGAAATTTTCATAAACGGTAAAACAAATAAATCTCAAAGTTATAAAATCGCCAAACCGAAAAAAATCGCCAAAATCAAAAAAAAATCGCCAAAACGAAAAAAAGCACCAAATTAAAAAAAAAATCTAAATCGAAAATAAATCGCGGAAAACCGGAAAAATCGCCAAAATAAAAAAATCGCCAAATTTAAAAAAATCGCCAAAATGAAAAAATCACCGAAATGAAAAAAATCGCCAAAATTTAAAAAATCGCCAAAACGTGAAAAAAACGAAAAATAATCAAAAAAAATTATTTCAGCTGAAAAAACGTAAACAAACACTGTATTAAAAAAATGCTCAAAGCCCAACGTACGGAACCCTTCGTGCGCGAGTCAAAGTCGCACTTTACTGAATTTATTTTTTTTGACGAAAGCATATTACTGAAATAAAAAAAAAAAAAAAATTATATACCTAGTTATCGCATTTACTAAAACAACGTCATAACTCAAAAAACTAAAAACTAACGTAGAAAACGAGTTTGAAGTTGTCAATTTACAAACAACTTAATGGAAAAAGAAATTTTTATTTTGCTTTCAAGATATTTGTATGAAATTTTTACACAGTGTGAAGAATGACGTGAAGATTAATTATGCATCACTAACTCAAAAATTCGAAAAATGGAATGGAAATGGAATTTCCATATATAGCTTTCAAAGCCTATTCTCAAAACTGCTAAATACACATCAGGGATGGCATTGAGAAATTTAAAATTGTATCAACAATTTAGAAAAATCGTACTTTTTTGACCTTAATTGTACTAAACGCTTTTTTCGTTCAAATTACATATTTTTATGTATTATTATTAAAATAATCGTCTATATTTCGGCTACGGAATGGTTTTCAAAAATTTGCTTGTGAGTTGGAATGTTAAAGCATATGGTTACAATTGTTTAAGGTGAAATTCAAAATGTAGAAATGAATAGCATGTACTCTGGCATCCGAATTGAGAAGAAGAATTATTTGGAAATGAACGAGTTCCCATTTTTTGGTTTTCTCGCTGCGTTTTGCTTTCACAAGACTGTTTTTAAGTGAGAAGAAATTAAACCGACTTCAAAAATAAGCACTAAAAAGCTAAAAATAATATAGATATAGTTAAATAAAATATTTTTATATATCGTTATCTGAAACGCAAAACGCCCTAACTAACATTTTAGTAATTTTACAGGAGAAGCTTTTTTATTTTGTCAATAAAATTGCTATTTGTGTACGTGGAAGTATGATTTGTTTGGTGGTGATGTATTTTGATTAGGTACATCGGAATTTGTAAAAAAGTAGATTTTGAATTTTTTGTTAGTTAGGGCGTTTTGCGTTTTAGCTAACGATATGTTACCTATAGTGCTGTTTGAAGTTGGTGCCAGTGATACAGGTATTAAACACATAGGAACATGCCCGGTAAAAAAAATTGCAAGTACATTTTATGTACATATATGTACATATGTATGTACATATGTGCTCAGTTACCAATATTGCTTGCACCAACTTCAAACAGCACTATAGGTAACATAAATAAAAATATTGGCGCGTAGTCATAGTCAAAACAAAGTACCCTTTAAGAAATTAAAACCAGTATTTTGTATGGTAATACTGGTTTTAACTTCTTAAGGTGTACTTTGTTTTGACTACGACTACGCGCCATTTTATTTAACTAGATCTATATTATTTGTAGCTTTTTAGTGCTTATTTTTAAAGTCGGTTTAATTTTTTTTTTTAAGTTTTATTTAAATTTTTAAGTGGTCAAATGGGTAACAATTTTTGAGGGTCTACATAAAGTCAATGGCGCGTAGTCATAGTCAAAACAAAGTACACCTTAAGAAGTTAAAACCAGTATTACCATAAATAACTGGTTTTAATTTCTTAAAGTGTACTTTGTTTTGACTATGACTATGATAAATTGTGCCATTTTAATGTCATTAGCTAATGAGTTATTTTAAATCATATCGATATATGTAAATATGAATTACTCTTTATGAAAAACATCAATACTCAATTATTGCTGTATTTTTCATTTCACAGCAATGAGTGTTAATTTTGAAACAAAAAATGCACTTGAAAGTTGTCCGATTTCTACTGAACTTACAAGCTTATTTAAAAAAAAATTAAATCTATTAACTTTCATGCAACGTGTCTTTATTTTAAAGTGTTGACAATTGAAAACAACGACTAAGAAAGTAAAAGGTCACTTTTGTTATTACATATTACTTTTACACAGAAAAAGTGATCATTTGACCTAATGTGCAGGTCCCGGATTCCCCATCGATCAGTTTTGAAGTGTTCATCAATTTCAGTGATAGGAAACTTTTTCCAGTATCAGTGTTCACTGGAAGTGGTGAACACTTTAAAACTCATCGTTGCGAAATCCACTTTTAATTTTCTTTTTCTGGGCCTGTCTAATGTTTTCGTTATGAACATTGCATGAAAACAATAAAAACGGTTTTAATCATGATATAAAAATAAATATATAAATATATATGTATATATATTTATATCATGGTTTTAAAAAACGGAAAAATAAATTAATTCAATAATCAAAATTAAGTTTGCCGTTGACGAAATTCTCCCTCCAACTGTAAGCCGGTTTAATAACTTTGCTTTGTAAAATATTTTACTACTTTCTCAGCGGCATCTGTTGGTAAAATAATTGCGTAATTGCATAAAATGCATCTCTGTGCTCGGCACAAATTACGAATGTCAAATCAAAACACAAAATATCAACAAAAATGTCAAATACGTTTTTTTCCCCCATTTGATGGAGGTGTTAAATAATTTTTAGATATTCAGGCCGACTCAATTCATTTAGAATTAACTAGCAAAATACATTTTTAATAAATTAAAATGTGATAAAAATACACACAAAGGTTTTTTCCAATATATTTAATTTTTGTGCATTTAAGCAAGAAGCCAAATTCTCAAGAACAAGTGGCATGCAAAACGGGAGAAAGTAAAACACTTACATGCGTGGATGTGTGTGTGTGTGTGTACGAAAAAAAAATTGCTACAACTACAACTCGGTAGAAAACGAAACGTAAGAAATGACCATACATATAGTAAATTAGACGATGGAATGAATAAATGTTTCTATAGTAATCTAAAATTTTTCTCAGTGGATGCAAGCAAAAAAGAAAAGAAAAATTTGCTAAGGTCAGAAAACTAACTTACTAATGGAATTTGGGATTGAATCGCTTTAAAAACAAATCCAAGGCAGAGAAATTCGCAAACATGTCTTCTGCAGTGGATATACAAATTGTGTCGGCTCCTAATCTGGCTAAAATTGAAAACTTTCTGAAAGATGCCTCCTATCGAGAAACTATAGAATACAGTGCAAACTTCAATACACGTTTGTGCATTGAAAGACGTCTTCGCTTACCTTTCCTGGATCCCCAAACAGGTGTGGCACAAAATCATTCCCACTTATTTATGGATAAGAAACAACGTATGCCTGGCTTTAAGCAAGGACAAATCTATACGTATCCTGCTACACGGTGGCGCAAAAGTAGACGTCAATATTTAAACAAAATGTACAAGTGAGCAAAATTTTTCTCTTTACATACTACATACATATCTACTTGTAAGTACAGTAGGACTGAAGGCGGTTAAATTTTAAAATTTTGAAATTATTTAAAATTGAAAACCTGATTATTTTGTTTACTTTCAAATTTTCATTTATTCGTTGTATTTTTGATTTTTACTTGTGTAAATCTGTTTGGAATATGTATATCTAATTTCAATTTAAATCTAGTCTACAGAAGCACTGAATAGGTACTATTTAAAAAAATTTAACTATACCTACCTATGTATAAAAACAAATATATTCTTATAGGTATACATACATACCATATGTGCCACGGTGTCGACAGGAAACGTTCGATCAGCAACTTGTATTGAAAACAACAATAAAATTAAAAAAATTGTTTTTGTTTTCAATAACATTTGATGTCGACATCGTGGGATATATTGTCGCTGTTCAGAAATCTTTTTACTTATATAGGCACAAAAGTAATGCTTACAGTCATGAAAATTGTAGACAATGTGTATTATGACTTAATAAAGTCTAGTAAAGGACTTAACTAATTTCTCAAAAAATTTTCAGTTAGGTCGGTTAGTTAAAACAGCTACGATATATACTATTGGCCTATTTCCCACCAGAGAAACAAGTCTAGGCAAAATTATAGGCGGCAGCGGCGCAGTAGTTTTGTGACCGGCGGCGGCGCGCCGAGAGAATTTTTGGCGGCGCAAAAGAGCGGATAAAAATTTAAAGAAAAAACCAAAATTGAAACTGAAAATCGATTTTCAAATTTTTTTCTCCGAAATTTGTCTTTTTGAGCAGATAAAATTTCGGCTGGTTTTGAGCCGATGCGAGCCGATATAATCGGCGGCGGCTTGATGCACAGAAAAATAACCGGCGGCGGCGCGCCGTCGGTTTCGAGCCGGTCGACTTGCTTCTCTGTTTCCCACCTGCGAAAGAAAACGTTCGATTTAAAATTTATATTGAAAACAACAATAAAATATGAAAATTTGTTTTTGTTTTCAATATAAATTTTAAGTCGGAATGTTTTCTTTCGCAGGTGGGAAATAAGCCATATATATTTTTTTAATTTTCTACCACTTTTATATGTTTTATTTCTGTAAAGACTGTGATAACAGAATTCAGACTTACAAAGATTAATAAATTAAATATGTCAATATGCATGTCGTCATCTAAAATGCAAAAACACGTATATAGCAAAACATTATAAAGGCTCAGTTAGCCGACTGTAATGTAAAGTAACTGCAACAGTTGGAAACAGCTGAACGGCTGATTGATATTTTTATATGAAAAGTAGGTTACGTTACATTCCATCTCTATAAAGGCTCAAGGCTCAGTTAACCGACTGTAATGTAAAGTAACTGCAACAGTTGGAAACAGCTGATCGATATTGTTATGTGAAAATTAATGAAAATGGTTATAGAGATGTAATGTAACGTAACCTACTTCTCATATAAAAATATCGGTCAGCTGTTTTCTACGTTGCAGTTACTTTACATTACAGTCGGGTAACTGATCCTTAAGTCTCATTTTAAATAATATAATATGTATTACATCGAGACACATGTCCCTAAAAATTTTTAAGCTTTATCATAATAATCAGCCGTTTTAAAAATTTAAATAAAGAAATTTTACTTCAGTTTTTTTCTCTCTCCTACAAAATTTAAAAAAGTGTAGTTACGTGATTTTGAATTTCAACTAACGATATGTATATAGAAATTTATTATATGACATATTAGGTTTGATCCCGTACTTTTTGGGCAAAGTTCGGTAAAATGAGAAAAAGCTATAATTTCTCTCAATAATACAAACAATTTACAAAAGTACGGGAACAAGAAAAACTAAAAATCTTACCAAAAGCCAACGCACAAGTAAATACATACTTACACACATACACATGCAAGCGTTCACTTACATGCTGTGGCATAACTAGAACATTTTGTTTCTTAATTTTACATAAAAACTGATTAAACTTAGTTCACCACTTGTTTATAAACCTTTTTGATACAACTTTTCAATGTTTTTAGCGTTTAGGACAATTTAATTTTACTTTGTTATTGGTTATTTTTCAAACAACTGATCGGTTTTCGGCTTGCCCAAACTAGCCCAAAAGAAAAATTACGGGCTGTTTCGTGCAAGAAGAAGAAGAACACAACTCTCTTAAAAGCTCCCTTACTTGCCCAAACTTTGAGTACGGGAACAGTTTTCGGTAAAATTGGGATCCCGCGGGCGCCCAATGTGGAGTACGGGATCAAACCTATTGTCAGAAGTATATATACAATAATTGAAATTTATTTGCTGGTAGTAGTATATAGACATGCTAAACTACCAGCAAATAAATTTCAATTATTGATATGTACATATATAGTATAAATTGACCAGTCATCCCGCTTTAGGCGGAACTATCCCGTTTTTCATAGGTCAATGTCACCTTAAATTTATATTCCGCTTTCTCACGCTTTTTAGAGTTTTGAAATTTTCAATCTCTTATTCTATTTTTATTTAAATGTAACTTATAAAAATGAATTCCAAATATATTTGTAAATGTACGTTTTGAGATGAAAAGAAAACTTTTTTATGTTAAAAGTGTCACGCTTGCGTTTCACTATTTTGTAGAAGACAAGCTTCCAAGATAACTTGATATAAATGTTGCTTCTTTGTGGGAAGCGACATGCGAACTTTTGGCATTAGAAAATTAATAGCCTATTATTCCTTCTAGACCATCAGTAATACGCTGTTATAAAATCATCAAGATCAGTACACTGTTATTTTGCTTGAAGACAAACAAAACGCTGCACTTTACGAGAGGCGCTACGCCTAATTTTTTAATTCTGAAATTGTTTCCAGGAACAATGCACATTACACAGTGTAACAAAAAAAAAAAAAACCTGTGACGTGTTACTATTTTTCTGGTAGGTATTGTCGAGTATAACAACAATCTGGGGGCAAATTATGACACTCGTTAGCCAACGAAATTGCGAAATATTTCAATAGAGTTTATATTTTAAGATTTCGAATCGTGTCGAATGCCGTAATTTGCCTAGTGTATTTGAAATTTTCCAAACACCTCGAAAATGTTGAGAAAAGAGTAAAAACCCGGGTTTTCGTACCCCTAGGCACTTATCAATCTTTAACTAAGTTAAATATCAACCGATTTTAAATTTACAAACGAATTAAGAAAGAAGATACTAAGACCTTTCAAACCATATATATTTAGTTTCAGTAAATTTCGGATATACATATGTCTGTATTTTTTACATAATATAATTTTTCCGAAACGAATCTAAAGTAGAAAAGTGAGGGAAAAGACCGAAAAAATTATATTTGGTAAAAAATACAGACATATGTACATATATCTGAAATTTACTGACACAAAATATATATGGTTTGAAAAGTCTTAGTCTCTTCTTTCTAAATTCGTTTATAAATTTAAAATCGATTGATATTTAACTTAGTTAAAGATAGATAAGTGCCTACGGGTACGAAAAACTGGTATTTTACCCGTAACTCAAGATTTTGGAAGTGTTTGGAAAATTTCAAATACAGGGGTTCTACTCTGTAATTCGAAACGAAAGAAAATGCTTTCGAATTTACATGTTATAAACATAAAAATTCGAAAGCATTTTTTTTCGTTTCGAATTACAGAGTAGACCCCCAGATTATTGTTATGCTCGATAATACCTATCAGAAAAATAGTAACACGTCGATTCGATTTCATTAAAATTTGTCTCTCAGTGTTATCAATACAATTTTCAATATAAAATTTCAACGTTTTCCCTTTATTAGTTTTCTAGATATTTCAAAGTAAATACTTTCTCTTAATGGGAAGTGCCACACCCACATGTCCAATCGAAGCTTTTTTTTTGTAAGACAACGCACATTATAAAAATCGTTATTTACACAAAATTTTTAGTTTCTTGCTGCATTAGATGCAAAGATATTCCAAAATAATAAAAAAATGTGTAAATGTGATTATTCCGACTTTTTTTAACGATTTATAAGATTAATGGAGGGAGTTAAATACAAAATCTCAGACATTTTACCGTATTAGTTCCCAAAATATTTCAAAATAAATTTTGGCTATACATGGAAGGTGCCACGGCCACTTGTCCACTCCTTAATACGATTTATTTAAATTATTACGAATATTAAAAAAAAAGTTAGACAAATCGGTCCATCGTTCTCCCATTTTAGAGATATTAAAAAAGTAGACGTGGTTAATTTGTCTTTCCGAAAAAATTGGTTTTTACAAACATTAAAACAAAAATACCGAAATCAATGCAGCCGTACTTAATTGATGCGATTATTTATATAGATAAAAATTTTTGTTCATAATTATGTTGCTTAAGTACATACGAAACTTTTTCCGCTTTCTAAAATATATTCAGGGCTATCATCAATAAAGTTCCACGTGAATTTTTTCCCAGGGAAAAATTCCAACTAATAGCAAATAATAGGGAAAACAAAAAATTATAATTGGAAAAAGGAGAAATTTCACGCGGAATATTATTCATGAAAGCCCTGATTTATTTTTAAATGCCGCTTTTTGGCGATATTTTCTTCAAAATTCCACTTTTTAATCGGTAATGTCCCGCTTTTTACAACAACCATCTGGTCACATGAGTTATAGCCTGCTTTGTTCTTCAGTTTTATTAATTTGTTTTAAGAGGATATTTGTGGCGCGGTTTAATTTTGGAAACTCCAGTTCCAGTTGAGTTCAAATCAATAAAACTATGTACGAATTTTAGATTTCCAGATCGTCCTTTCCAGGCTTTACGAAAAGACCATGAGGCTTTGGTGGCCAGCACTACGGGAACGGGAGCTGCTGGAACTGCATCACCTACCGTTTTGGCGAGTATACAGCAGGATCCCGACCTGAATAGTTCGCTAATGGAAGAGTCTTCTTCTTTAGGGGCGGCTGGTGGTGATACATCGGACAGTAAAGACAGCCAACAGCAGCCACAACAACCGCAAGCGCAACCGCAACAGCAACAGCAATCAGCAACCCAACATCATCAATTAAAAGAAGACCTGCCTAGGGAATGGTTTTACGATGATATTGATATCAATGATAACGATTCATTGGAAGAACCCAAGTCACCTGCCGATGATGAATACGATTATGATCCACGTTATGGCACTAAGAAACGAAGAAAGCGGGGACGGGGTAAGAAGGCCACACTAACACCGGGTGAAGGTGCTGGTCCCGGCCCAGGACGTCGCCGCACTGGTGCAGGACGCGGTCGTTCATCTGCAAGCGCCATAGCATCCGCTACATTTGCCGATACTTCTCTATCGGGCTTAGATTCTATAGATGGCAGCGTGCCGAGCAGCTCCGCGGATGTCACTTCTATACCCACTACAGCAACCACTACTACGGGCAGACGAGCCCGCGGTACTGGCACTCGTGGTAGACGCCGTACTAAAGCTGGCAGTTCAGGCAATTGCAATCCCCCCAGTCCCGGCAATGCAGAACCACCCTCCTTTGAATCGGCAGCTGCCGCTGTAGGTGTTGTCGACACCCTCCAACCGGTAGTTGAAGATCATAGTGCAGATTTGCGCAATTATCGAAAATATTTGTAAGTTTTCGTTTCTTATTTTTTTTTTTTTTTTTTTGAAATTTGAAACTTTCAATTGAGTTGTACTCCAGAATTTTTTCGCAAACATTTTGTTTTTAATTGTTAATATGCATTAAAATAGTTTTAAATGGTTAATTATTATATTCTTGAATAAATCATAGTTAAAAATGGTTATGCACTTTTTTAATTTTATTTTTTTTTAAACCAAAATTTTTTTAGAAATTTACAAAAAAAATGCAATTGTATTTAAAATAATTAAAAGTTTTTCAAAGTTATAAAAAAAGGATTTTTTCGCATATTTTAAAAATATGCTACGCCGTAATTTAAAGAATGTTCTTTGTTACCATAGAGATCTGTAATATATTTTGTCTTTCTAATCGTTCAAAATGAAGCTTAAGAACGAAAAATACTTCTTGATGAAATGCAACTATTACGCAGTGCGGACGGAAGCTGTGACAATTTACCAATTTCATACTTTTGTATGTTGTAAAGTCTATGTTTTAGTTTATAGGGCCGTAATGAGCGACCAGTTTGTATTGTTGAACAAAATTTAACTGAAACAGTTAAATGACCGAACAAATTCCTTATTTTCTTTTTAGTATTAGTATATATTAATTTGATTTGATTTTTTAAGAAATTTAAACACTAGAGTTTTAATTGTTTTCATTACTAAATTTTTACTCTTTATCCGATTTCGGTCTATAGTGACTTGAAATTTTTGTAACCGGTTTTTGTTATACAAAACCGCTTCTGAATTGCTAATTCATGTATTGCCGAACAAATTCTTAATTTTCTTATTAGTATTATAATTTTTTATTTTGAATTGATTTGTTAAGCAATTTAAATTCTAGAGTTTTAATTTTTTCATTATTACATTTTTACATTTTATCCGATTTTGGTCCATAGTGACTTGAAATTTTTTTTAATCGGTTTTTGTTATATAAAACCGTTTCTTAATACCTAATTTCATAAAAATTTAACTTGGATCTATTGTAACTCTGGCTTTTTTATGCGATCAAAGCAAGTGGGCCATTCTTGGAGGCTTAATTTAACAGTCTTTCCAGAGTATACATATTTATATCAAGCACATGCCAGTAATCAGCTGTATGACATTTTTCCATAACCTGTTGTAAAATTGTTAATACATACACACATACATTCATACATATCGCTACCTGAAACACAAAGCGCCCTAACTAACATTTTCATAATGGTGGCTTTTCTGGAAAACGCGTTGAAGACAAAAACAAAGTTTCAAAAATTGTCGCTTACCATTAGTGTTGTCAATTATTCGTGTTTTAAATTTCTTCGAATAAAATTTCATAAATTTTTCTTTGTTTACAATTGACACTTGCTGAATTACAATTGATGCTTTTTGAATTAAAATTGATAAATATAAATTACAATTGACGCTTTTTGAATTACAACTGGAAAAGGTGTAGACCATATGCCCAAGATGTTATTAACAGTATTTTAAAAAAAGTTTTTGTCACTGACTACACAACCTATGTATTCCTTAACATAGGAAGATACTTTTTTAAAATAAAAAAAATTGGCTTGATATAAAAAAGAACAGAGAAAATTAATTTCTTACTGGCACTTCCAAAATATGCTGCCTTTTAAAGTCTTCTTTCACTAAATCTTCTAATTGATTAATGATTTTGAATTGAAAATTATATCTATGTAATTTGCCAGGCATTTGTGTAAGTTTCCAAAATTAATTCATAGTGATTTCGTTGTGATGCGACATAAACTATATTTCAATCAAGAAGTTTTCTAACAAAATATTTCTGATCTAAAGAATAAAAGCGTTATTCATAAAAAAATATTTTTGGTTTATTAAAATGTATCCCCCCTATACAAAATTGTTTTATAAACCCTTTATTAAACCGAAATATTTTTTTTTTGTGAATAAGGCTTTAAATGTGGTAACAAGATACATAGTTAAAAAGAACTATATGCATATTGTAAAGATTTGTTTTTTTACATACATAAAAAAAATTTGACTTTTTATACTCCTTTCTAAAACAAAAACAAAAAAATTGTTTCCTTATTATAGTTTTAAACTGCTGAATTTGCATCTAAACCAAAACATTTATACATATTTGATTTATCCTTTAATAATATAATTTGTATTTTAACCAAAAAAATTATCCCAAATAGTCTTTAAATTTTACGTTATTTCTTTAAATAAAAAAATCTCAAGATGAACTTCTCCGTTCCTCTTTTTTTAATAATTAACACAATAGACAATTTTATTATTTTTATTATATATTACTATATATTATTATTATTATTATTATAAATATACATATTATTATTTTAATATGATATTTTAATTAATCTTAAATGTATATACATATTAAAGGTTTCATTAAAACTATCATGCAATTTTTTTTTATATATTATAAAAAATAAATATACATAAATATTTAATTTATCCTGGGGTTTTTGCAAATCATACATATTAGTTATACATTTATATAAATATAATACTTTTTGAATATTTTTTATGTTACTTAAAATTTTATGAAAATGAAATTTAAAAACAAAACGAGAAATTTTATTAAAGATTTTTAAAATAATAAATAAATCATATCTATGTATATTTCAAATAATAAATTCTTTTTGATATAAATATGCGCATATCGCTCATTTACTTGAACAACCTCATAACTAGAGTTTTTCTTTTCCCTGACTTTTTCATTTCCAGGGCAAAAGGGAATGATTTTTCTCAACTCCCCGGAAATTCTCGCCCAGTACCTAACGATAGAAATTATTATTTAGTTTAATTTATAAAAAAAAAAACAATAATTCATGAGATATATTAAATAATAACGTTTAATAAACACGTTTGCCAACAAATTGTTTAATTTCAGTTCTTTTTATAATAATAATGCATACATATATACATATGTACATATCGTTAGTTAAAATGCAAAATCGCTTAACTACACATTTTTAGTTTTAATTTTTTTTAGAGAGGAAAAACTAAACAAAAATATTCAAGTGACTAAAAAAAATTAAAGTTTCTTTATTTTTAATTTTAGATGTAATGCCCGAAAACGAGTTTAAGATGTGATGTTGGATTTTTTTTTTGGTAGTTACGAGCGCTTGCATTTAAGCTGACGATACATTCTAAGTAAATTCTAATTTGATTTAAAAAAAGTCCTATCAATGAAAAAATACATTCACTTTTTACGTATGTTGATTTTATAGTCAAAAGAGCCTAGAGACTGTACCTTTTTAATCGAAAATGATTTTCTTTGAATCAAAACAACGTTTTCTTTACTTGTCTTCATTACTATAGAGCCTATTAGGGAGTCGCTGGAGACACTCAGAGTTCACAACTTTCTAGTGGAGTGGATAGTTATCATGCTTAGTAGCAGAATCATCAACTCGAGTATGAGATATACCACAGTTAGGAGTTGTATCATCTATATTGTAGTTATTGACAATGAATGCAATTCTTAGAAGTTTTGATAGGAGCGTACGGAAGATGGTTGCTTATGCGGATGACGTGGTTTTACTGGTAACGGAAAAGTTTCTTCCCACTATCAGCGATGTCACGCAGTCGGCGTTGGGCAATCTATATTCCTGGGCCAACAGAAAGGACTGGGAGTCAACCCAGACAGAGGGTTACTCTTTACCAGGAGATACAAAATAAAAATTTTTCTACTACCCAGGAGTGGAGGGTTAGAGCTGAGAGTAGCAGAGGTAGCGAAATACCTGGGAGTTTTCCTAGATATCAAGCTTTCTTGGAAAAGGAACATGCAGGAAAGGCTAAAGAAAAGGTTCAATACCCACTACGCATGCAGGAACTTTATAGAAGATAGTAAACTGGATTTACACATCGGTTGTCAGACCGGTTATTTCCTATGGCTGTGTGGTATGGTGGGAGGCATTGAGGAAGGAAAGTCACAGGAGACTAATAGCTAAGGTTCAGAGGTATACCTCGCTGGGCATCACAGCTGCTCAGAGGAGCACACTTCAGGCTTCCTTGGTCGTCATTCTTCACCTACTTCCTATAGACGACTTTCTGTTGGGAACGGCGACTATAAGTCTTCTTAGACTCGTAGAAACAGGTTTGGGGAGGACAGAAATAACAGGTCACACATCAATCTTAAATGAGATCAGTTTTAGTGATCATGGACTATAAGGTCGTTGAAATTGATTTTAGTAGAGCATCCTCACTGGTAATTCCGGATAGGGACAATTGGGGTAAAATCCGTTAAGCTATATAAGAGTAGTGCGGTCTTTACAGACGGTTCTAAAATGGGGGAAGGCATAGGGGCTGGTGTCTACATGTTGGCAATGAACAGTCGTAGTTCTTTCAGACTGGCGAATGAATGCAGCGTTTTCTAAGCTGAGATCTTGGCGATCCTCAGGGCCACGGAACTGGTGGCCAGGAATGCACCTGAAGGTAAGAAGGTAATCTTCTACGTCAACAGCCAGGCAGCACTAAAAGCTTTAAAGGGACACAATATCAAATCGAAACTTGTTAGTGACTGTAGCAGAGCGCTCAACTTGCTTATGGACAAATATAGTGTCAGACTATGTTGGGGTCCTGGCCACAGCAGTGATGAGGGAAATGAAATTGCTGATAAGCTGGCAAGAATATGATCAGCGTTAGATGACGGCATGTGTGACAGATGGAGGAAATTACCGATAGGTCATTACTACAGGGAACTCAGTAATTGGGTAGAAAGCAGGACCAACAGTTCCTGGCGAAGTATGGAGGATTGTAGAGTATCTAGGGATATGGGGCCAAAACTTGATTCAGGAAGATCCAAACTGCTACTGGACATGCATAGGAAGGCGATGCGAATCATGATAGGCGCATTGACTGGTCACTGCTCGGTCAGAGCAAGAACCAGCATATGGGAAACTGGCACTCCAGATTTCTTTAGGATGTGCGGGATGAAGAGGAACCAGAAACCATTGAACATATTATCATATTACATATTATATTATTATTACTGTTATCGGGAAGTGTAAACTAGAGGACATCAGGGGCTTCATCATAGCAATTCAGTGGCATAGTGAAGGATAATAGGGGCACTTCTGCGTACAAATGAGGTGTAAATAATACTTTTAACGGGCAATAGAAGGGAATCACAATGTACCCAACTGGGTCTCAGAGTGGAGGTGCGAAGTAAAATAACCAATAAAGTGGCTACTAAACACAGCTTTAAAATTTAATACGCCTCATTGACACCAGAGGCGCTGCAAAACTGCATTATTAAAAACGTGCAAAAAGCTGAAGCTTACCTTTCTTCTTTATCACTATCCCTTCCCTATCACCCACCCCCTCTCACTATCTTCTCTTCAACTCACATGTAGCACAAAGGGATCATTGTATTGGACCCAAGTGAGCAGGGCTCTAAATTTCACCCTTCCTTACCTAATAATGATTTGAAGATTTATCAGATCAAAAGAGTTATGATGTTGTTAAAGTAAATGAGCGATATGATTTTTAAAAGGTGAGTTAATTGCTATTTTAAATTTAATTAATTTAAGTGCAACAAAGAAACATTTTTGTGGAACCTCTAACTCTTCCTCGTATGGGTCTTTCGTTCGAAAAAGAGGATATAACGTGTTAAAATATTCTATAAAAATATTTGTCATAATAATAAAATTGTAGTTCGTTAGCCTTATTGCAAATTTCTTTGCATTTGCAATACATCACCAAAATTTCTTCGGATGTAGGCACATGAATAGGAAAGGTTAGCCGTGCCTGGAAAGCCCTGGCTTGTAATTTTCAACTCTTAAATTGCAAGACTTCGTTCACGATTGAAATCATGATAATTTTTATTAAATATTTGCCGATCATGTGCTTGCAAAATTTATTGCTTTTTTTTCTACACTCTCATTAAAATTCTTTTTCTACACTAACAAATTATAATTTTAATATGTTTAAATGTTTATATGCTGAAATTATTTAATTTAATTTTATTTTTTAGCTGAAGCTACATAAATTGTGATTCCGCTTGTCTGGTGCATCATACACTTTCAGCAGTCATTTTTCTGCCGGGCGTTTCGTTCGATCGTTAAGAACCGAAATTTAAGATGTAAATAAATCATAAATAACATACCGTTCATTGTAGGTGTGTGTGAACCTAAATGAATGTACGCGAAAATGTTAATGGATTAAAAACAAAAATGTGAATAATAAAGTTGACAGTTTGCGTTTATTTGTAAATACGCTGTTGGAAAAGGTTCATTATCTTATTTATGCACGTTTTAAAAAGATGCAGAAGTAATCAGATGTTAGGAGTATCCTATGAGTGTAATTAATTTTAGTTCCTAAAAAAAACAAATAAGGAAATATACATTATCTGGAATTGAAAACAAAAAGAATCTTAAGGCAGATTATACAAAATATATTGTTAATTTGCCCCTGAATTTGTAGTGATTTACTAGTGACATTGTCAATAGTACTACTGACCAGGTGTACCCCAGTCAATGTAATCATCTATTGACATTTAACATTAGCTTGTCATTGAAAATCCACCACTAGACTGTAGCACTCCTGACTAAGTAGTTCTTTTGGGGCCACATGGAGACATTGGCACCAAAGATTCACTAGTAAATTTTAGGTGCTTTAGTTTACAGTATCGATACTTCCTCGCTCGATGTCTATAGTAAAATTGTAGTGATTTACTAGTGACATTGTCAATAACGGACTAGGTGTACCCCAGCCAATGTAAGCGCCTATTGACTATCACACAGGGTTGTCATTGAAAATCTACCAGTAGATTTTAGAACTATTCTTTTACTACCATATGGAGATATTTGAACTAAAGATTCACTAGTACATTTTAGTGACCCTCGTCTACAATTTTATAAGGGCTGGGGCAACAAACTTAAATACATACATATGTATATATGTACGTACGTTTTTAACATTATTGCATAGCATAATAAAAAAACCAATGGGAGTCCGATCACAGGGGAGATGTGTAAACATCTAGTAATGATTTTTTTTAAGGGTGGCGTTGGCTGAAGTAGTTAGCACGTTGACTACAAAACCGAAGATCCTGGGTTCAATCCCTGTATCCAACAGTCATTAAATAATAACACCACGCATTTTTCTGATGTGCATTAGTGTCCCTTTGTATCAGTTGTTGTAGGAAAGTTCAAGTGATGAAGGCATAGTCACTGGTCACTGAACTATACCGACTTCAGCAGATACTAATCCTAATGTAAAATCAGAGCGCCCTCCTTCGTTGTGTAGCAGAATCATCGGCGAAGTAAAATAATCAATAAAATGGCTACAAAACACAGCTTCAAAAAATTAATACGCCTCATTTAACATCAGAGAGGCGCTGCAACACTGCATTATTAAAAAAAAGAATGAAGCTTTCCTCTATCTCTTCCTTCGCCACCTGTCTTCTCTATCACTATCCCTTTCCTAAAGAGATAACACCTAGTAATAGTAGTAGGCATTAATTGCATGAGTGTTACTTCTCTTTAAAAATAAGATATAAAAATTTTTGACTCTACTGTATTTAAAAATCTATGGAAAACTGCATCTATAGTAGTGGAATTATTAGTTGTGGGGGTTTGTGGAGACTTGCTCATATGCAAGTGGAAAACGTCAAATAAAAATTTTGATAAAGCTTGCGACTGTGGGTTTGCAAAATTTGTATTAAAATCTCCACCCATAATAATTGGCATGAGATGGAGATTGTTACCCAATTATCGTGCACCAGCTTCAGTGTAAGGCAACAGTACGTAATGAAGATATGTTATAATGTAATATTATAAATTCTTTATAAAGACTGCTATATATCTTTTAAACAAATATTTGAAATTTAAAAGGCTCTTTTTTTAAAAAACTTATATTTATTTTATATTTTTCAACTTTTTAACAAAATTATCCCCACTGGCAACACTATTACACTTCACAAGCAATTTCTATTAAAATTAACATTGCTCCTGAAGGTATGCTTTAAAATTCGTTTGAGTGTATTTCCATGCAGCTGTTAAGTTTCTCTGTACTTGTTGTCCGTATGATTACACTAATACACTCATACATATGTAGCTCACACCGATTTGATAACGCTTTACGATCTTAATCAAAATTTGTGATTGTATTGTGAAAAATATTTTTACCCCCTAGCGTATAGATGTTTACACATCAAAAAGAAAAACAAACTATTGACACGTTCATTGACAATGTCACCAGAAATACACAAGAACTGTTGTCTCTAACGTATATCTACTCGCGCATAAAAGGAAAGTTGTCGACATTTCAACTAGTGCAACTGCCGCTAGAGAAAAAAGTGTTGACATATAGACATATGGCTCTAGGCTGACTAGAGGGAAGATCAATGATAAGCCAACACATACATATATAATGTAAAAGAGAGTAAATTGCATGCTTGTACGAATGTACGTGTAAAAAAGAGCATAACAAAGTGCCCACGGGCGCCACTTGTTATGCTTGACAGTATACAACTGTTATCATCTGTAGTGCGATTCACTAACTCTTTTTAACGATAATCGCATCGTTAAAATAATTATAACGAAAATTTATCGAATTTGCTATTCAGTAACATTTTTAACGATATTCGCTGTAGCTTAATGTCAGCTGTGTCGTTATTTAAGCAACAATAATTTATGTACTGTTAGCAGCGTGACCATATTAGCTTATTTTGAGCTAACTTTAGCTTATTTATTTCTGATTTAGCTTTAAAATTTTCATTTAGCTCTTAGCTTATTTTTTAGCTTTTTTTAAAAACTCATTTAGCTTTTTTAGCCTTTTTTTAGTCTAAATTGCGTGTTCTCTAAAAATATATTAAAAACATAAATAACTTATAAAAATTATAATTTTTTAACATTGTAAAATAGTTTACAAAAAAAAAATGTAAATTATTCGACAATTTTATAACAGAAATGGAAAGTTGAAAAATAGTAGATAATGGCAGAATGGTTAGAATTACAATGGAAAAAGTTAAATTCATATTAGTGGCCAAAACACTTTTTGAGTTTTTTGGGTATAAAATTATTTGACTTTAGTTGAACGATCATTCAGCGGCATCAATTAACTTAAAACAAAAACTTGAAATAGTCTTAAGCCTGGATAACACTATGTACCGATTTTCGTCGGGCCACCTCAATAAAGTCATAAGTAATAACTCAAAATGGCATTATTACTCAATTAATTCTGGAATAAGTCTATATGGGCTTATTACCAATGCAGTGTGGCGCAATTATGTCCTTGTATTTTAATTAGTCGATAAATTTAGAGCAAATTTAGCTCTTTACTTATGACTTTATTTCACTGATCTGACGAAACTCGGTACATTGTGCCGATAGTGTGATCCATGCTTTACCTTAAATAGCATTAATTCACTTAAAAAAAACTTTCGTATTTTAGTATAAATGTTTTTACATTTTTAAAAACTTTTTAAGATCATTTTGGGGAAGTTTTTGTTTTGTTCTTCATTAAATCTAAAATATAAGAATTAATAAATAATTTCATTAAACAAATATTCAATATGTGTAATAAAAAAATATGTTTGTGTAATATTTAACGTTAGTTTAGCAATAAGAAACTATTGAAAAGTAATCAAAGAAGTGGAAAAAAGTTTAGCTTTATTTTCGAGCCTAAAATGTAACTTTTTAGCTTATTTTAGCTTTTTTTCAAACGTGATTTAGCTTCATATTATTTTAAAATCTGGTCACACTGACTGTTAGTTTTATCGACAAAAATCAACAGAAAATATCAGCTGCGTAAGTAAGTCCTAATTTACACTACTGTCACCTTAGCAATAATACTTGCATAGTGTAAATTAGCACTAATATCGTTAAAAAGAAGTTACAGAATCACACAATCGTTATTTCAAGCGATAAAATGTACAGACAAAAATTACGATTGCCGGATCGTTAGAAATTACTGAATTGCACCACTGATCTCAAAACTTCTACTTTGAAAAAAAAATATACAATAACTGAATATTTTGTTATTATCCATATCGCGCCATAGCCGCCAAAAAAGCGTAACCGACACATTTTTGGACTTCGTTTTTTTTACGAATATCGATTACGATCGTAAAAATTAAATTCGAAAATTATATCGCTTAAGTATTTTTTTTAATTCTTTCTTGCTGTACGGCCCTTTCGGCATCAGCAAGACAGCCGCCAATGATTTTGTGAAACAAATTCTTAACCTATTTATTTCTAATAATAAAACTCAAATGCATATTTTGTGTATTTTTATACACAAACCAAATGACAAAAATCCTTTCTCTATAACACAAAATCATCGATGTGACAAATATCAAGTGGTTTTTTCTAATACGCATTCAAAAATGCATCAGTGAACATAAATATTTAGTTTTGTGTCATCTTAAAATTAAACTTGTGAAGTTAAATGAAAACTTAATACATATTAACAAAGAATGCACTTATGCATCTCTATAGATTTGTCATCAATGCTTGCCAACAAATTATGTGTACGCATTGCAACTTTTTGTCTTTGCTCAAATAACAACATTTTAAAAATAGTTTAGAAATTTATTCACATATATTTCCCTTCTTCTTTGCGAAAAACTTATTGATTATTAATTCTAAAAAAAAATTGAAAATCACTTTAAATAGCAGGCAAGACGGACTTTTTAATGGCCTACTGTTTCCGTTTCTTAACTCTAAAGCGGCCCATCCATTAAACAATATTATTACATAAGGGCATTTCCACAGAAATGTCAACTTTTTGTAGCGTGCGACACCAAGCAAATATGCTTGTTTTTTTTCAAACTAACCTTTTTTTTAATTCTTTATATATTTGTTTAGGCCGTCAGCAGCTCTATATTAGCTAAAATTTTAAAAAAATTCAAGTCACATTGTTCAGAAATACAAGGTTAATTGCTTGCTGTCGCACGCGACAAAAAAAGTGTAATCTCTCGAAGAAATGCCCATATATTGTTGTACATATTATTGTCGTTTTATGCAATAAATTGCACAATATTTAAAAAAAATATTGCCCAGTTTTCCTGACAAAAATCAAAAGCCTTTTGATATGTGCCACCTATTATTGTACAATACGAAAAATTGCACAATTATATTGCAAGTGGGTGGGCCGCTTAATGTAACCATTATTTTCGCTCTATTTGTTTCTTATTAAATGTCATGGTATGCTTATGGGTATAAAAGAAAATTATATAACTTCATGTTTTCTGTAAAAGGTCCTTTTTTATAAAAGGACCAGGGGGCAAATTACGGCATTCGATACGATTCGAAATTTAAAAATATTTCCATATAAACTCTATTGAAATATTTCATAATTTCGTTCGATAACGAGTGCCGTAATTTGCCCCCAGTTCTCAGGGGATGACCCCTACTCATGCAATGCATTGTGCCTGAAGTAGGAAAATAGGTTATGGGGAGGACGATAGATGGAGTACTGTTCGTGGACATTCGATTTAAAATTGTTCACGTTGAAAGTTACAGGAAAGACCACCGGAGGCTAAATAAATTCAGTAAAGTGCGACTTTGGATCGCACGCAAGGGGGTACCGTACGGACACTAGATATGTAATACTATACGAACTTTAGCCTATATAACATACATATATCGTCCCTACCATGTCAAACTATCCAATAGGCATAATTCGTTTTTTAGATATGCATCGTTTCGAATTGCTGAAATTCTCATAGACGATAGATAACTCCATAAGAAATGTTTTAAGCCTGGCACTTTTAGGAATACGCTGTTTAAATTCTCAGTTGACGAGTCTTTCCGCTCTTCTGAAAATTATAAATTTGCATATTGGATACTCTAACATGGTAGGGAGGATATGTAGTTTTTTTTTGGAATTTCTTCGGTTTTTGATGTTTTTTGTTTTTGCTTTGGCGCTTTTTATTTTTATATTGGCTTTTTTCGGTTTTGGCGATTTATTATATGTAGTTTTAAAGATTTTTTTGGTCTTGGCGTTTTTTTTTTCGTTTTGGCGATTTTGTTCGGTTTTTGGCGATTTTTTCATTTTGACGATTTTTTTCATTTTGGCGATTTTTTTAAATTGTTTGTTGATGTTTTTTTTTTTTTGTTTTTTGCGTTTTTTTATTTTTGGCGTTTTTTTTTGCGATTTTTTCGGTTTTTGGTGATTTATTTTATTTTTAGAGTTTTCTTTTAGCTTGGGGTTTTTTTCGGTTTGGCGATTTTACAATTTTGGGATTTTTTTAATCTTAGCGTTTTTGAAAATTTCAAGAGTTTTTCTCTTACGCTTTCCAAGATACAGCAAGTTGCCAAAATTACACAGTCAAAATTACATTAACTGATAGAACACCGTTTAATTTTTTTAAATTTTAGTGTTAATTGTTTTAGTCTGTATAAAAATACACTTTCTTTTCAGGTGCCTATATATAATTGTCTGTATTTTAACATTTTTCGTTGCTCTTTTTGGAACACCCTTTAATTTTTAACTATCACATATTTGTTGTTGCCAATGTTCTACATATTCTGTCAAAATTTCAGGTTCGTAGCTCTTACGGTTCTCGAAAAAAAAACAGCCTATGGCGGACAGACGGATAGCGCAGCGAAAACAATAGGGTTCCTTTTCACCTATGGTTTACGGAACCGTAAAAAGGAATTTTCTCTGTAATGCGTAGTGCGATTTATTGGCTAATCGACCACAAAAGGATGTGCTGTGAATGAATCAACGTGTTGTGCGTAAAAATATAAGGGTTTCAGGAGCAAGTTCCCTATGGGTTCATTAGAACCCATTCCATTGCAGTAGCGATAGAATAAGGAAATGCATCCCAAATTGTGTCGTTGCTCCAATGAATCAATAGAGTTTAATACCCTACTGTCACCAGACTTTGAAGTGCCGGCCCGTACATTAGAGTTGCATTCCATTTTTTTCCAAGAGAAGTAACACTCAGGCAATGAATGCCTGCTACTATTACTAGGTGTTACCTTCTTTAGGAAAGGGATAGTGATAGAGAAGACAGATGGCGAAGAAAGATATACAGGGCAATCAGAATAAAATTCCGCGTGAAATTTCTCCCTTTTCCAATTAGATTTTTTTGTTTTCCCTATTATTTGCTAATAGTTGAAATTGATCCCTGGGAAAAATTTCACACGGAATTTTATTCATGATTGCCCTGATAGAGAAAAGCTTCATACTTTTAAAGTTCTGCTTATTTTTGTTTTGCATGTTTCTAATAATGCAGTATTGCAGCGCCTCTAGTGTCAATGAGGCGTATTAAATTGTTGAAGCTGTGCTAAGTCACTTTATTGGTTATTTTACTTCGCCCATGATTCTGCTACACAATACCGACTAAAGATGGAATTAGACGTGCCATAGCCATAATGCCATAACCAAACCAAAATTCAATTGGTTTCTATGGTAATGGCTATGGAGTTATGGCGAGTCACCTATAATCAATACAGTGTTGCCCATTAGTTTGGTTCGAACGGCAGTTTTCTATGGTTATGTCACGTCTGATTGCACCTTAAGGAGGGCGCTCCATTAGCATTAGTACTCGCCGAAGCCGGTGTAGTTCAGTGACCAGTGTTTATGCCTTCATCACTTGAACTTTCCTACAACAACCGATACAAAGAGACACTAATGCACATCAGAAAAATTAGTGGTTTTGTTATTTTTAATGACTGTCGGAGACCGGACTCGAACCCAGGACCTTGGGTTTTGTAGTCAACATGCTAACTACTTCAGGCAACGGTTGGATATATGTAAGTGGTATAAATAGTAAGGCGATCAGATGGGGTGAAGTATCGCTTAAACCATTTCAAAAAATCCTAGGCACTTGAATGCTTCTTTTGAGACTTGAAAAATGTGTTCAGTCCATTGAATATCACACTGAATTTTCAAGAAGTTGTGATTCCTTGATACCTATACCATCTATAGTTACAAATGGAACAAAATTTTCGGTCATACAACATTGGGTCTTACGAGTGCTAAAATCGTTCCTATTCGCATGACCCCATTCAGAAATTTTTGTTAAATCCTAATTTAAAGCATCAATTATCGGAACTAGTTCCAAAGGTTTACCACCTTCATTGCATACCAATCACTACAGATACTGAATTTAATATTCCGAAGCGAGATCCCAGTATCGGCACAATGTACCGATTTTCGTGGGCTCACTATAAACAAGTCCTAAGTAATAAACCAAAATGGCCGTATTTCGCAATTGATTCCGTAATAAGTTCATATGGCTTGATTACCAATGCAGGCAGTGTGGTGCAATTATTTACTTATATTTCAATTAGTTGAGAATTTAGACCAATTACTTGTGACTTTGTTTCAGTGAGCCGACGAAACTCGGTACATTGTGCCAATAGTGGGATCTAGGGTCAAGGCTGTTGTTCTAGACAACCTTTTAAGTGCATACCATTCAGTTATTTGTATCACTTCCGTCCTATGACAACCATGTGTTAAATTCATTGAGGTTTCACCAGAAATATAACTACGTGGACCTGAGTTCAATAATTGCTGTAACTAATGATTTTTATGCTCATTGCTTGCTGGGTAGTTTGTCTCATAACCTCAACCTCCGACAGGCTTGATCCATTTGATGAATTAGAAAGAATGGCAGATGCTGCTGTCATCCGCGAAATAATAAATAGGATTCGACGTTTGACATAGAAGGTCCTTTAGGAAAAAACGGAACCTTGCGGTATCCCTGAATTTAGCTTTAACTCGTTCTATGAGATTCCATACATATAACAAACAACTCTTATAGTGCGATCCCTGAGGCAGCTCGACATGTGCAATACATTTTGACAAAAGTGCACCATACCACTCTCTCTCTCTCAAACGCCCGGGAGATATCTAGAGCCACCACCGTACTTTTGCCAAAATGGTGGATTGATATACCCTATTTCTCCGAGAGGAGGGCAAGTGGGTTCTCCGTAGAGCTGCCCCAACGAAAGCCATACTGCCGCGCAGTGGGGGATTTCATTAAAAAAATTAATTACGGCCTGGCCCACGATGTCACTTGAAATCGTTCGATCGACAACTTGTATTGCAAACAACAATAACTTTAGAGAATTTGTTGTTGTTTGCAATACAAGTTGTCGATCGAACAATTTCTCGTGACATCGTGGGCCAGGCCGTTAATTAATTAAAAAGACAGAGGTCTTACACAAAGAAATGCTATAAAATTCGCATTTATCAATATTTCGGCCATTGGCGTAGCTATAAATATTTTTGTAGGGGTGGCATTATGACTGGTGATTTTGATGAGTAATAATAAAATAAATAATTAAATAAAATTTTTAATAATTCTAGGCGGCAATGCACCCCCTCCCCCACAATGGCCTTTATACGCCTCTGATTTCGGCTGAGAGTACTCTCTCAAAAAAAAATTTAGATAATCCCAAAAATGGGATTTTTTCAGTGTTTTTGGTATATTTTACTTATCTTTCGCCGGGCGCAGATAATATCTTTAGAAATAGTTAAGTTGGCATGATTAATTTTTTGGTTCCAGCTTTGGAATTCGAGAAAAAATGCCTTACATATGATATTTATAACAAAAATATGTCTATGTTCGAAACCATCTGGTTCCTTCAAAAATGAAAATTTTTATCCAAAAATTGCTTTGTAATATTTCTCATAGTATTAGCTTTTGAATAAAGAAAAATAAGGGGTTGGTATTTATGCAAAATTTTTTAATAATAGCGAAATAATTAACCCACTTTTTTCTGCAGAAAACCTTGAAAAATCGACTTTTTTTCAAAAATTCAATTTAAATTGCGTATAACTTTTGATTAAATTGTAGTGTTGATACCAATTTTTTTTTTTGTTTATGGGACCTTCTCCGAGAAAAGGGACCTAGTGTGTCAAAAAACGGGCTGGGACTTGAGAGAGGATTCTGGTACCTAAAAGGGTGTAGAATAAGATGAAATGAGTTAGAAAAAAACTTAATTTTCACATACTAGGTCCCTTTTCTCGGAGAAGTTCACATATATTAAATAATAATATATAATAAGTTTCTTTCTCACAATCGAACAAGATTTGACTTTTCTCCATTAGCAGAACAGTGGACCAAGGTTGGTAAAAAAAGCCAAAATAATTTTTTTTTCTTGAATATTTCCTAAATTGTTTGAATTTTTCATTAACCCGAGGCTGCCCACTTTGGGAATTTGTGGCTGCGCCCCCGTTTAAAGATATAGATGGCAATTATGAATAAAATTCCGCGAGAAATTTTTCCCAGGGAACAATTCCAACTAATAGCAAGTAATAGGGAAAACAAAAACTTCTAACTGGAAAAGGGAGAAATTTCTCACGGAATTTTATTCATAATTGCCCTGATATAGTCCAAACTCTCTCTCTCTCTCTCTCTCTGCTCTGTAACACCATCTCAAAAGCTGTATGAAATTTCATAATAATCGGGCGGCTCGTTTAGAAACTGCAGAATTATTTGCATTTTTTTTAACAAAATCCCCCACTGTGTGCCAGTCGTTGAGTAAGCTGTTGGACTCCAGATACCTTACAAGATGAAAATTAACCATACTTTCCATCACTTTGGGAAGTGCAGAACATATTGCGATTGGGCAATAATTTTGAGGGTTATTAGTCTCCCATTTTTTTTTGGGATTGGCGTAACATTAGCAACCTTCCAACACATTGGGATACATGATACAAAGTGCTGAAGAGGTTAGCTAATGCACATGCTAGCGTCGAAGAGCACTGCTTCAAGAACAGTGATGGAATGCCGTCCGGCCCGGGGAGACTTATTTATGTTAAGTTACGATAAAAACCCTTTTAACTGCACGAGCTCGTAAGAATATCTCAGGCATAGTAATGGATATTCTCTCAAGCATAGGCAGAGACTAATTGTTTTCGGGTAATGCCGGCCATACACTACACAATTTCACTGCACAAGTCTGGCACTGTACAGTGCGTTTGTGTAGTGTATGGGGGTGGTTGTGCTATATTTACGCAGTGAACTGAGTAAATATCAAAATGATTTTGATATTTGCTCAAGTTTGAAAACTGTACAGTGAACTTGTGTAGTGTATGTTGCAAACGCTCAGTTGTTTCGTGATTTTTTAAGAGTTCACAACAAGAAATGAGCGCAGAACAAATATTCTGGACAGAGTTCCTAGAATTATAAAAATAATCACCAGAATTATGGCGAATTAAAATACAAAATGCACAGTTTACTTGTATAGTGTGTGTCACAAGCTTAGTTTACGCAGTGCCAGACTTGAGCACTGAACTTGTGTAGTGTATGGCCGGCATACATAGTAGGAATTACATACTAGCAAATATTTCAGCTAATCTAATCGCCTTATCAGTCGAGTCCTTTGTCATGGTGACATCTTGACATCTGATAATTTTAAGGAATTATGGGTATTTTGCGATATGTACTCGTATCTATCTATTTTTTTTCTCAACTTTAATTCCAATTCCCCTTATTCTAATTGTCGACATCGACGTCACTTTAACACAATACCAAAAAATAGGGGCTTGTTTACTCGCTCTCGAGAACAATTTTGTGCAACTGAGAATATATTCCTGTTCCCTAAGGTCTAGAAAAAATGATAAACCTGCCGACAGGAGTCAGTAGTTTTCGACAACGGCTACACAAGCCTTAATTTTTTGGTGTTGTGTTAAAGTGACGTCGATGCCGACAATTAGAATAAGGGTGAATAATTTACAACTACAGTACATAATTACTTTCGTTTTGATTTTTTTCTTTAAATCAGCAGGCATACTTTTAATCTAAAATCTCTATATTAATATTAAAAAATATGTGTACAAACATACTTTTCTAATTTAGCTCAAATATGTAAGAAAAATAAAAAGCAAAGGCGACATTATATTCACTTGTAATTCATACAAACTAAAGAGTGAGTGACTTGTTCTGAATTCCTTAAATATGCACATGCAGCCGCAACCGTGCAGCAGCATTGAAACAAAATAAATCTTTTTTATTTATTTCAATTTTATTTAAACAAAAAAGTGAATAGACTTTAGTTTTAAAAATATATCGCATTCGGTACACAGAGGAATCTGTTGGGTTAAAAATAAATTTTTGAAAACCAAAAATCTATTAGAACGATAATTCTATTTAGAGCAGGACAAAAAAAAATTTTCAAGAAATTTAAGTATATCCACTAAAAACCAAACACGTTCTCATTTTGAGAAGAAGAATTGCTCGAAAATTGCATAAACTCAAAAAAAAAAAAAAAGATTTGTCTGCAACGCTGCGCAAACTACGTTGCATAGAATGTGTAGCACCGGTGCGTTTGTTGCATTGCTGTTGGATTTGCTTTATTGCATGTTTGATGGTGGTGGCGGCGGCGGCGTCACTAAGTGATTTAACAACGCCATCCATCCGCATTTTAATATTTTTTTTTTATTATTATAGTTACTAACAAAAATGTGGAGGTTAAAATGATTTCATCAAGGCATTTGAAACACAAACGTATGGTGGTGAAACACTTTAGAGAATTTTGATTATTGCAAGATTTTAAGTATAGTGTACTACGTGGCTTGGATGTTGTTTGTTTTATTTGTATAGTACAGGATCTTTTTGACCGAGCTTTGCTCGGTATTTTTGAATACTTTTAATTTATAAAACTTGTGCCCTCCTATTTCAGCAAGAAGGTTTAGGACGTTTTTGTTTGAGAATACTCTTGAGTGTTCGGTTTTGAATATTCTAAATAATTTTCTTTAAAAATTGTTCCTGTCCTGGATAATGAAATTTAAAAATATAGAAGGTACTTCCATTCTCTCATTTTTTCTTGACGTTCACCATCTGACAAGTATAAGGATTGTGTAAAGTTTCCCTTTATTTCCTTTTTATTTTAATTTATATATAAAACAATTGATGGCCTAGTTCTGTTGCACGATTGTATCGTCTTGTCTATGGACAAAAAAAAGACGCAGTTGTGATTATTTAAAGCAATTATTATTTATTGTCTATGCTAAAAGGTTCGCGTATTTGCTTTATGATTTTGTTCCAAACATAATATCCAACACATATTTTTTATATATTTTTCAAACTTTTGTAAAGGGTGTTTTTTATTGAGGTATAGAACTTTAAGTTGGCATCACTTTTTTAACTGTCAAGTGATTAATATTTAGTTTGGTTTGCCATTTCATCATGAACAGGTTGACAAAAGAACAACGCTTGCAAATCGTGCAAATTTATTTCGAAAATAATGGTTCAGTTCGCGAAGTTTACCGCAAGCTCCGTCCATTTTATGGTCGACATAATCGTCCATCAGAGCAATTAATTCGGTTAACCAAGGATCGTTTTCGCACTACGTTTACTCTATGTGATAATACGCATCGGCAGAGACGTCGAACAGTGCGCACCGAAGAAACAATTGCCGCTGTAGAGCAAAGTGTTGAAGAGGACCCGAATGAATCGATTCGCCACCGTGCACAGCAATTGGAGCTTTGTCCATCAACTTTATGGAAGATTTTGAAGATTTTGAATGTGGATGAGTTGTGGTTCCAACAAGACGGCGCTACATGCCACACAGCGCACGTCACAATCGATTTATTGAAGGAAACATTCGATGAGCGCATAATTTCGCGGAATGGACATGTCAATTGGCCACCAAGATCGTGTGATTTGACACCATTGGATTATTTTCTTTGGGGATATGTGAAGTCGCTCGTCTACGCCAACAAACCAGAAACGTTAGGGGACTTGGAAGCCAACATTCGTGGCGTTATTGCCAACATACGGCCCCATATGCTCGAAAAAGTGGTTGAAAATTGGACCTGTAGAATTGGCTTTATACGAGCCAGCCGCGGCGGCCACATGCCCGAAATCATATTTAAACATTAATGGCATGAAATTATCCTTCCAATAAAGCCAAATTGATGGACATTAAAACGATTTTCTTGTGTTTTATTTCAATTCGAAGTTCTATACCTCTAAAAAAAACACCCTTTATAATACTTTAATTTAATTTTTATGTTTTAAAAACATGGCAATAATTTTTTATTTTTCATTATCAAAGACAACAACCATTTTTGAAGAAAATAGTTTGGAGAATTCAAAGGCTAGAACTCAGAAGCATTTTCAAACAAAAACTTCTTACTGAATTAGGGCATTACATTTTTTACTAACTAGTTACGAGGGCGGTTCGGAAACTTCTTAGCCTAGCACAAAAAGCGTGGTATAAACAGAAAAAAGTTAGGTGTTTTGGAAACTTCCATCTCTGCTATGAACACATGTTAAATTTTGTTTCGATCTGGCAACTCCTTCGTATAGAAACAGGTGTTCACAAAAGACGCATCCGCGATTTTTTAACAATGGAAAAATTAGAAATGCGTGGTGTCATTAAATATTTACATAAAAAAGGTTTATCGGGACAAGAAATTCATAACGATATTGTGAATGTGTTAGGTGAAAGTGCTCCTTCATATGCAACAGTAAAAAATTGGGTTGCTAAATTTAAACGTGGTCGTACAAGCATTGAAGATGAACCACGTAGTGGACGTCCAAAAACAGCAACAACAGAAGAAATTGTAGCCAAAGTGCATGATATGGTATTAAATGATCGACGAATAAAAGTGCGTGAAATAGCTAATATCATGGGCATCTCAAATGATCGAGTCCATTTAATTTTGCATGAAGAACTACAGATGAAAAAGCTTTCTGCAAGATGGGTGCCGCATTTGTTAACAGTCGACCAAAAACGCATAAGAATGAACATTTCTCAAGCTTGTTTGGATCGTTTTAAGCGAAATAAAATGGATTTTAAGCATGGTTTCATAACTGTTGATGAGACATGGATCCACCACTATACTCCAGAGACAAAAGAACAATCCAAACAATGGACTGAAGCTGGAGGAAGTGCCCCAAAGAAGGCAAAAACAATTCAATCGGCTGGTAAGGTTATGGCAACGGTTTTTTGGGACTTCAAAGGTATTTTATTGATTGACCATCTGCAAAAGGGTAAAACAATAAATTCAGAGTACTATTGCAACCTTTTGGATCAATTAAATGTACAAATTCGAGAAAAACATCCTGGCTTACAACACAAAAAAATAATTTTTCATCAAGACAACGCACCAGCGCACAAGAGTGTTTTAACAATGGCTAAAATCAACGAATTAAAGTACGAGTTGCTTGACCACCCACCTTATTCTCCTGATTTGGCTCCCAGTGACTTTTACCTGTTCCCAAATCTAAAAAAATTCCTTGCTGGCAAGCGTTTTACCTCAAATGGAGATGCAATTACAGCTGTAAACCACTATTTGGAAGACCTTGAGGAAAACTATTTTAATCAAGGGATAGAATTGCTAGAAAAGCGTTGGACTAAGTGTATTGAAGTTTCAGGAGATTATATTGAAAAATAAAAATATTTTTGAAAAACTAACTATTCTCTTTCATTGATAGGCTAAGAAGTTTCCAAACCGCCCTCGTATATGGGAACATTTTTCTCTATTTCTCTCAAAAAACAAACTTCAAAAAACTTCTATATTTATATCATGATTAATACCATGTTTTTAAAACATAAAAATTAAATTAAAAGTATTATACGATAGTTTGAAAAATATCGGAAGTTTATGCGACAGAGAGATGCGCACAATTTAATCTTGACGGGGGCTACCGAGGGAGAGAAATAGCCATCTGCTCGGATAGTCAGGCTTCCATCAATGCTAAAAAATCATCTAAGCAGCATGAATAAGGACACACTCTGCTGTGTTCCTGGACACGCCGGCGCGGTAGGAAATTAAAATGCAGACAAAATGGCCAGAAGAGGGGCTAGTACACCCATGGTTGGACCAGAACCGTTTTTCGGACTTGGATTGGACAAAATCCGGGAAGGTATAACGACGGAGATCAATAGTAATGTGGAACACCTCTATCTCAATCTCCCTGGATTGAGGCCTGCCAAGTTAATGGAACGTATAACCAAAATCGTTTCATAGCTCTCATGTCCCTGAGTAAAAACAATCTAAGAATGCGCACAGGCTTCCTCACAGGACATTGCAGACTGAGAAAACACCTGATAGACTTGGCATCGAGAGTAACACCTTGTGCAGATTCTGTGATTACGGCAATGAAACTCCAGAACATATTCTGAAGGACTGTGAAGCGTTATGCCACAGAAGATATAGCCAATTAGGCAATCACCTATTGGAGGATTGGGAACTGCCAACACTAGACCCATTGGCAATATTGAGATTCATCAGGAGAGTAGGTCTAGATGAGGTGTTCTAGCACCTGGCAAGGGGATACAATAGATCTACTTTAACTTAATTCATTCATTCATTCATATAATGGTTTGGAACAAAAGCGTAAAGTATATACACGAACCTTCTAGCATACGAGTAGATAATAAATAACATGTAATTGTTTTAAAGAATCACAACTGCGGCCTTTTTCCATCCACAGACAAGACGACACAATCGTCGAACAGAATTAGAGCATTAATCAGCGTTCATCTGTTGCAACACGCCTTGTTTCCCTAGCCCATCACAATTAATCGGAGCTGAACGAAGCCGAAGCATCTTCCAGGGCATACTCTAGTATATTCTGAAAATTTCAGAAAGATCGGTTAATTTATTAGATGCTTATAGTCGACTATTGTGGGAATCGAAGTTGTAGCGTACGAGGATCTTGTGGTAATAATGGTCTAAGGGATGTTCACGGACCTGATAAATAATACTATGTCCAACGATTTGGGCTTACTTAGCAATTGGGCTACTAACTGTGGTCTAGGAATGAACTCAAACAAAACAGAACTGATACTATTTACCACAAAGATCGAGGGACAAAGCTTTAGATTTCTTCGGTTTGAAAAACCACGAACTGCCCCTCTCGGACAGTGCAAAATATGTAGGAGTTATACTGAACCAGAAATTATCACAGAAACTAATGGCCTGTTTCACAATAACGAAAGAAAACTTTCGACTTACAATTTATATTGAAAACAAAAACAAATTTTCATATTTTATTGTTGTTTTAAATATACATTTTTAGTCGAGAGTTTTCTTTCGTTATTGTGAAACCAGCCCATAAATAATTAACACAGGGCTAAACACGGTTGCCTATTACTGTCGTAGAATGCCGATTGGGCCCTAAGCCCTAAAATGCTTAAATAGATGTACAGTGAAATCTCTCATAACGGACACATCTAATAGTCAGACAAGTTTTGGAGATCCAACACGTTCATTAGTTTTTCCATACAAAATACATTCCCATAACCGGAAACTCTAATAACCCGACGCGGACATTAAATTTTTAAAAATATTGTTCTAAATAACTCTCATAAGCGGACAGAGGCTGTAAAACACGCCGAAAATAATTGCATTTAAATAGTAAATCTTTCTTTATTCAACTGTGATTCATATTTGTATTATTATCAATGATATTTATTGGCGATTCACCGGTTAACGCAAAAAAAATATTGGTGCATTGAAGACGCCAAAGAAATTGATGTTTATTTGAAGTAGTCGTTTGCTTAGCTGGTGTTCCAAAATAGCACAGGAAAATTTAATTTTTATCAATTAAAAAAAAATAAAATAAAAATGTTCGGTGCGTGAAATTGCGAAGATTTAAGGTTTCTGGTATATTTTAATAATTCATATTGCTACCAGAGACTGGCAATGAATCATGTTTTCGTTATTCATACTGACTCATAAAATTTTAAATCATTTAAAATCAACTACTCTGACTTACGCATGCTCACCATGACATTGATTTATAAATATAGGTTGCAATAAATATGAATGCGACGTCAACATCATAGTCATACCACACTCATAATAAGAACTTTAATGTTCGTATGCGAAGTTCACATTGTGAATTATACTTATTTTGCATCGTCCATAGGCATTGAGTTAAGGAGAGTAGAAATCAACAACGTCATAAATGTTGCTAAGTATGAGTTCCATGCGCACTTCAAACTTTCGAGTGAATATGATTCATAGATAATATTGCAATAAGTATGAGTGCGCACAAGTACAAGAAATTATAAATCATGATTCAACTCTACTCACTTTTTCACTACTCATTGCGATTCTCTGATTGCTACATTTCTTATACAAATTGCTCGTTCGGAGCATCTCTATGGAGACGACTTTGTTTCATTCCAACAAATAAAACATTGAAAGTCATTTTAAAACCCAACAGCTGAAATTATACCAATCTAAGTTGAAGCAGTATACTCTTAATATAATTTCTCAGCTATAATAAACTACAAAAAATTAATAACTCTCTCATAAGCGGACTCCTCTAATACCGCGACGGTGAGTGCCCGGTTATGAGAGGTTTCACTGTATACAGCAATTTTGTATCCAATAATGACTTACGGCTCTGTAGTATATGGTGGTCCGCCACAAGTAAAAAATACGTAGTAGATCAAATTTGCATAATACATATATCTGCTTGTATCGGCATTAAGGGATGTTTACGTACTAGTCCTGCAGAATCTTTGAATGCTATACTATGCAGTGATGCCAATTTAGCGTGTTTCGCGCTAGATTTAGCGCATTTTAACTACGCCAAACGCGCTTTTTTTCGTCTTAGCGCGTTTAATAAAAAAAGCGCTAACTTAGCGCGTTTTGGATAAAGTCAGTAACATAATTTCAGTTACATTTTTTTTCTTTTTTTGTATAAATTTACCAATTTTCTAGTATCCAAAACTCTGATAAATTTTTTTTAGTTTCGTTATTGATTCAGCTGTTGCAAATAAAATTTCCTTGGCTGTGATTTCAATTAAAAACGCATTTTAATACTGTAAATGGCAAATATCTTTAAATTTCACAACTACAAATATGTAGTCGTATTCGTGACCAAAAAAATATATATAAATTATCAAGCATCTATTATAGATGAAGTACAAAAATCATTTGAATCGCAAAGCTATTCGACATTTTATACGAGTATGTTGTTACTGGTACAAATTTGGTTAAAGAAAATTAAATTATTTTAGTTATTTAGGATATAATTTCGAAGAAGCAATATTTCAAAATCTGAAAAGGGGTTGCTAAAAAAAGTATATTTACTAATACATAGGTACATCGACTTTTATTAAAATTTAATTTAGCGTGCAGAAAAATAGCGCGTTTTAGCTATAAATAGTTGACAATGCTGTAACTCAGCGCGTTCTAGCGCGTTTTGAAAAGGGGAATAGCGCGTTTGGGTTGTAAATAGTTGGCATCACTGATACTAAGCCTCATTCCGATCGACCTGCATATACATATTGGTGGTATCATCAAAGTAGTGCGGCAACGGCTTATGATCAGTTACCCCCTACAATGAGGAAATCCTCTGATTACATGGTGCCTCATTTGGACTTTGATAATATGTTTAAAAGTCCTAATTCCATTCATTGATGCTACACTAACAAAAAAATTACGCTCTAAATTTAAGAACAAAATTCTTGTATTTATGCTATGTTTAGACGACGAGTTGAATCACCTGCTTCGCTCTCTGAATCATGTTTATGAATCATGCTGTTTAGACTACGCATTCGTGCTTCGTGTGCATCGTGCCAATTTAGTGCTTTTCGTACTAGATTTAGAGTTTTTTAATTCATAACAGTGCGGAATTTTTCAAATTGTTGCTTTAAAAAGAAATTAGTGCCTTTTTTTTTGGTGCTTTTCACCTTTGATTTTAGTGCGTTTTACAAATCTACTAAATATTAATTTGTTAAAGTGTGGTGGCTTTATTTTCACTTTCAAAAACTATCTGCTTTCACCCCTTTTAGACATGCAAAGTTTCCTTTGCAGAATGTTAATTCAGCTTGGTGAAATATGAAGGAAGAAAAACTTTATCTTTCATAGTGAGAAAAAATAATATATTTCTAGCAATTACAGAGGATACCATAAAATAACCTAATTACAATAATCTAATTATTAACCACTGAGGGAAGCAATGTATTGCTTTCTTGATAACGAAAGCTTTCAAAAATGCTTCTGAAAAGTACTAACGTAAGGCTCTCTAACAAAGTGGACAAAAGTAAAAAAATGTACACCAGTAACTTTTGCATCTGAGTACACAAAAACTACACATTATTGCTTCTGTAAAACGAATTAGTAAAGCAAAAAATGAACGGCTTTTTGGAAACTGAATGCATTGCTTCTAGCTGGCTTACAAAAACTCTTCTGTGAAGCGGTAATTTTTGCTGGGATGGTGAAATTGAAGAAATAGAACGAAGTATCAGAAATTTAAGGATACATAAATGGAAAACTTTGCTCAAAACTGATCAATTTTGGATTGAAGTTTATAATTATAGAAATAAAACTAATCATAATCCATTTCTAATACTGTCAATATTTTCTCTAAGACTATTAACATTACCATGTTCAAATGTTGTAGTAGAAATGACTTTTAGCGCTTATAAATATTTTAAAAGTAAGTTAGAAATACAATAATGATTTTATAAATCAAATTGTTTCATTCATATAAAATACGGTCTAAAAAGAAAAGGCTTATGTTGTTCAGAATGTAACATACTGAACCATGTTCATGTAAAAATTAATTCAGACGAAACATCTAAAAATCTAATTGTTTTATTAAAACAGTTTTATGGCCAGAGGAAAAAGATGAAACTGCATTTCTTGAAACGAGGAGTATAATTCTCGTTGATCATCTTTTGTTAAAATAGTACACCATAATTGGAGTGTCTTCCCAAATGAACTTCAATTATTTTCTTACTCATATTCTACTTATAAGCAAAATCGAAATATGGCTCGATATAATTGAAATTATTACAAAAACCTATGAAATGTAGTAAGTTTAAAATTGTAGTTAACTTAAATTTTTAATTTTTACTAATTCAATACATTTATAATTAGCCATATGGGCTTTCTCTGTATTGCAAATAAATAAATATAAAAAATAAATAAAAATATATTTATGTACATACATACATATGTACATATATACGAGTACTTATTTCATTTAGTGCTTTTTTATGAACACACAGTGGTTTTTGCTCTGAAAAAGTTGGCATCACTTTTCGCGTGGCATTTTTTTATGTATATTCACACAAACATACGTATCATACGCACGTATATACATGCATACACATAAGCATACATACTTTACATAAATTCCACTCATGCGAAATCTTGTTTTTGAAGGCATCTCTATATTTTCTTCTTATTTTTCCTTTTTATATTATTCATAACTTAATTAAATTTATTTATATTAAACTCACATCTATGTTTTTTGGTTTGTTTTTATTTGTTTACAAACACACACATACACATATACCTATTTTGTTTTGATAGCTAGTTCAGATAAAGTGGCGATTAACTGCGATAAAAGTTAGAGAAGATACCAATTTTACGTGCTTCGCAAGTAGATTCATATTGAATCTACTTGATTCGCTCTCTTAATTTTGTATGGCGAAGCAAGTGGATTCGGTCATGATTGGGGTGTGAAGCATGAATAGAGAGCGAAGCACGTACCGTCTAAACATAGTATTATTAGATTGCAGAAATCTTAATATTTCAATCTTAAAATTTGGTCATTAAGATTGACATTCTCAAATTTAAGCATAAATTCTTAATTTATAGAATGAATTCTTAAAATCAAGAACGTGATCTTAAACTTTAAGAACGCATTCTTAAAATCAAGAAGGTTAGGTTAGGTTAGGAAGGGTGGTGCTATACTAAAACTAAAACTGAAAAAAAATCACTAAAAATAAAAAACAATCGAAAAAATTGTCGAAACTGAAAAAAATCGTCGAAAGGAAAAACGCCAAAACGAAAAAATTTCCAAAACTTAATAAATTCAGTAAAGTACGACTTTGACTCGCGCACGACGGGTTCCGTACATTCGGTTTTGCGCATTTTTTTAAACGATTTTTTTTAGTTTTTTTGGCGAATTTTTTTTGTTTTTGGGTTTTTTTTAATTTTGGCGAATTTTTTTTCATTTTGACGACTTTTTTGTTTTTGGGTTTTTTTTCATTTTGACGATTTTTATTTCATTTGGGCGATTTTTTTCATTTTGGTGATTTTTTTCTGTTTTTGGGGTTTTTTTTAATTTTGGCGATTTTTTCATTTTGACGACTTTTTTGTTTTTGGGTTTTTTTCATTTTGACAATTTTTATTTCATTTGGGCGATTTTTTTCATTTTGGTGATTTTTTTCTGTTTGTGGGGTTTTTTAATTTTTGCAATTTTTCCGGTTTTTTGCGATTTATTTTAGTTTTAGAATTTTTTTAATTTGGAGCTTTTTTCGTTTTGGTGACTTTTTGTTTTTGTTTTTGGCGATTTTCTTCGGTTTGGCGATTTTATAATTTTTTGATTTTTTAGTTTTACCGTTTTTGAAAATTTCAAGAGTTTTGCTCTTACGGTTTCCAAGATACAGCAAGTTGTCAAAATTACATAGTCAAAATTGCATTAACTGATGGAATACCCTTTAATTTATTTTTTTTTTTAAATTTTAGTGTTGTAGTCTGTATAAAATTACACTAACCTTACAAATTTCAAGTGTATGTACAGTGGAATCTCCCTTAACGGACACTTCCTATAAGCGGACACACCCTTTGGACGGACATTTTTGACAGGTCCCGGCAGCGCTCCATTTAAATGTTTAGTTTCCTCTTGGCCGGACAGTCCCCTTGTACGGACACATTTCAATGGTCCCTTCAGTTACCGCTCAAGAGAGATTCCACTGTACAGTGGATATATATGTATATACATGGGATTTTAAAATTTTTCGTTGCTCGTTTTGGAACACCCTTTAATTCTTAACTCTCATGTATTGGTTGTTGTAGAGGTCTCCACACTGTGTCCAAATTTCAGCTCCGTAGCTCTTACGGTTCTCGAGAAAATACCCTGTGACGGACGGACGGACAGACGCACAGCGTAGCGAAAACAATAGGGTTCCTTTTCACCTTTGGTATACGGAACCCTAAAAATTGCCAAAAATTGACATAACGAAAAAAGCGCATAAATTAAAAAAGCGCCAAAATAAAGAATTTCTTCATAGTTTGTAATTTACTGGTGGGTATTCAAGATTCGTTACAACCCCACATAACACTTTCAACTATGCAAATCATTTCGCCCATATTTTTCTATATTTTTATTATTAAACGTTTTTAAAATCTGTTTTTAGTAAGAACTCTGATGTATTTTTATTTAAAAATGTATGCATAAATTCCATTTAATATTGCTGCTGCCTGTTATTATTACAATTTTTGTAAAAAAGATGAGCTGTTTCAAAGTCATTCACACTTAAGAAATTCTTGTTGATCAGCAGCATCATCGCAAAATATTATTTTTTTTTAATAAAAGAAAAAATATTCTTTGCTGCTTAAAATGAATGTCTTGATTAAATCGAGTAATTTTTTTTAGTTATTATTTTTTAAATTTATGTACATACATTTATGCATGTATATTGTACATAAGATGCCTTTTTATTTTAATTAATCATTTTAATGGGTATTTTGACATAAATTTTTAATTGTATATTAAATGTTTTACATAAAAATTATGATTTACGTGTTTTAATGGCGACCAACGATGTCAGCGATCATTAAAATTCAACAACAAGACATTTTGCATTAAATATTTAATTAAATGCCAACATAAAAGATGAAAAAAAAATCGGCAAAAATATGGCCTAAAACAAGTGAATGAATTGCATCGGAAAATGTTACTGCAACAAATTTCATTAAAAGTTACGCAAACTTGATTCAAAGGGAACCGGCAACAACGTTGCTGCTAGTCGCTGTAATTCTGTTACAGCAAAATTAAAACATTTAAACTTTATTTTTTCGTTACAATTTATTAATTGAATGAACCATTACAGATATATATCGTAATGAAATTTCACCACACCCACAGAGTATTTGTCTCAGAAAATTTTTGGGGCACCCTAAATAGGATAGTAACACCGCACAGTGGTTCATAATCAATTTAATTCATTGGCCAAAACCTAAATTTTTTCTTGAAATTGAATCTTAAAATTTTTAAGCCATCAGAAAGGAAACATATTAAAAATTAGGTCAAAATATTAGCAGTAGTGGGCGTGGCATGCTAGCAGCAAACAAAGAATTTATGTTAGTTTAAAAAAAAAAATTTTCACATTTGATCTGAATCATAATTAGATTCTTCGAAAACTATTATCGATAACAGACTGCGGATTTTTTTGTTATATTGAGTTAATTGTTGCTTTTAACAAATGGTATGGCCAGACCCTGTACAGCTTGTAGTAAGGGTTCTAAAGGGTGTTTTTTATAGAGTGACACAAGTTTAAGTCATAATAACTAAATCAATGAAACGGGCTTTATTGGAAATTAAATTTTATGAAATTAATGTTTAAATATGAGTTCTGCCATGTGGCCGCCACGGCTGGCACATAGAGGGCGCAATCTGGAACACTAACTTTCAACAACTTTTCTCAGCATTTGCGGCCGTATTTCGCCGACAACTATTCCAAGATTGTTTTCCAGTAGTGCGATTCACTAACTTTTTTTTTAACGATAACAGCATCGTTTAAATAATTATAACGAAAATTTATCGAATTTGCTATTCAGTAATATTTTTAACGATATTCGCTGTAGGTTAATGTCAGCTGTGTCGTTATTTAAGCGACAATAATTTATATGCTGTTAATTTTATCGACTAAAATCAACAGAAAATATCACCTGCGCAGTATCGTCAAAAAGAAGTTACAGAATCACACAATCGTTATTGCAAGCGTCAAAATGTATAGACCAAAATTACGATTTTCGGATCGTTAAAAGTTACTGAATCACATCACAGGTGTTCAATTGTTTGTGCTTTATCGACGTAGACAAGTGACTTAATATAACCGCAAAGAAAAGAATCCAAGGGAATGAAATCACACGATCTTAGTATCCAATTAATTGGGCAATGACGTGAAATTATTTTTTCATCAAAAGTTTCTTTGATTAAATCTTTGAATAGCGCCCGCTATGTGCCATGTGGCTCCGTCCTGTTGGAATCACATATCAGTCAGCAAGATTATTGCCACGTAATTGAGGTACGAAAAAATTCCGAATTATGTTCCTATACCGTTCAGCATTGACAGTAACATTCGGACCATAAACGTTTTTGAAGACATATGGGCCAATGACTCCGCCAGCCCATAAAGCGCACCAAACAGTAATTTTCTGTAGATGTAATGTTGTTTCGACAAAAGCTTGTGGATTCTTCTCACTCCTCACGTACCCATTCAACCAGAAATGGGCTTCATTGGAAAATGGAAGAAGTGCACGGAGAGCTTGAAGAAGAGAACAATTATTTTGATTAAAAAGTTCAAAAATTTGCAAGCGTTGCTCTGGTGTAAGTCCATTCATAATGAAATTTCAAAGCAAACTAAACAAAAATCAACTATCAGCTGTTAAATGTGTGCTCAAATAAAGCAGTGATGCCAACTCAAAGTTGTGACACTCTAAAAAAAACAACCTATATGTAATAAATTTTAAACGGCCATATTTTCGTAAAATTTTAAGTTTACTAGTGTATAACTATTGAAAATCAAAAGGGATAAAAAAAACGAAATCATCCAGAGAAAGCTGAAAGTGTCTTCTTTAAGCCCATGTATACTTTTGCCTGTAGAATACTTTTTTTAAAATTTTAATATATAATATATTTATTTAATATAAATTAATTATGATTTTGATACCAAATTTTCTTTTTTAATTTTACAAATTCTGTTCCTTATTCATAATGAGTTTCCTTTTCTAAATCGAACAAGATTTGACTGCTCCATGAGCAAAACAGTGGAGAAAGGTTGGTCAAAAAGTTAAAACTCGAATATTTCCTAAACTGTAAGCGAAACCCCATAAATGTATCAGAGTTTTTTTTTTTTGTTCTTGGATGAAAAAAAAATATTTTTTATCAGATCAAAAACATTGGCTTGGCATCGGTTTTAATTTTTCATTAACCCTAGGTGGCTTTGTGGCTCTGTCCCTTTAAATATATATATATAGTCAAAGTTCCAGACTTAAGTTCTGTGACATGTCCTCAAATGCTGTATTAAATTTTATAACAATCGGACTGATCGTTTAGAAACTGCAGAATTATTTCCTCTTTTTTTTTTTTTGCAAAATCCTCACTGTGTATCGGGTACTTTAGGCTCCACTAGGCACCAGATGGCACCGTCGGATCGAGCTAAAAAATCAAGACCGGATTTATGACAACAATCCTCATATTTTAGATAGCGCACATACATATGTATACCAATTAAAGAAACAAATTTTGCGACCCGTCTATTGTATACGCATAACTTTGTCATTTGTAAACCGATTTTCAAAATTATTTTTATTTCTAAATTGGAGGGGGAAATTTGCTCCCCTCATGCATAAATCTGTCCTTTGTGAAGCGATTTGAAAATTCTTTTTTTTTTGTTTCATAGGGTTTGTCTGCAGTGTGATCCCATAATTTTTTTTCTGAAATCGGAGAGGGAAATTTTTCTTCCCCATGCATAAATCTGTCACATGTGAGCATTATTATTATTTTACCTTATTGTTGTTGTCTTTGTTACAGCTGTTGTAATCGTGTAGCAATTCGTCTTGAATTGTTGCATGGTTGCCAGGCTACTGACCGCGCTGGTATTCTGGCGTAAGCACCGGCTAGGGCTCGCCGTTTTGGGGGGATCCTTGTCAGTCAACCTGTTCAGTAGGTTCAATCAACAATAAACAAAATAAAAATAAAAAAAAAATACCAGCCTTTTGGTGTCAGCTGTTCGACACAAAAATGAAATTAAAGAAAATTATGAGGCCCGAAGCAAATATACGAATCCATCCGCTTGCTTGCTTGTCATCAAACCCTCTGGTAGATGGAACACCAGGAAATTGCCCTCCCCTTAGAGATCTTCAGACCTCTCCGTGACATGCCCAGAAGTATTTGGCGTGTCCCTAATTTCTGTTCTGTTAAAGGGTATTTAAAACAAATTTTCAAACACAATTTTTATTAAAAATACTTTATAAGCCTTAATAATTTTTATAAATAAGGCTGTAAAAATTTAAATTAAACCAATTTAATACATACATACATACATATGTGACCTTCTCCGAGAAAAGGGACCTAGTGCGTCAAAAAACTGGTGTGTGTCAAAATCGATAAAAATGAGAAAAACATTAAAATTTTATTTTTTAAATGCGTTTTTCCTAAAACTTCATTTTCACACACTAGGTCCCTTTTCTCGGAGAGGGTCACATATACTTATCTATGAATTAAATAAAACCGAAAAACCGAAAATAAAAGAAATTCCCAACAATTCATTAACACTCGTCATTGTGCGTCTGGTGTTTTTCCCAGATCAAAAGTTCATATGCGTTATTTTATACTTGAAATGCAACACATTTTCACAAAATTAAAATGAACACCATCCAATTTAAGTTCAGGGCCAATAATTTGTTTGCAACGATCTCAGCTAAAATAATTTTATAAAAATAGCAAACCATTCGCATGACATTTGAAAAAGCATTAGAAAATTTTCAAAAATATTTAAACGAAAACGAAAAAACTAAAAAGTATTAAGCAATAAAGTTGAATAACCTGCAAACGTGATTAAAATATATCCATTTTATTTGCAAACAGATGAATTGTACAGATTTTATTTCCAGATTATCCTAAAGAATTTCTACGCAAAACAATTGAGCGTCAAATAAAAATTTAAATAAACTGAAAAATGCATTCACTCTCGCCCAATAATTAGAGGAAACACATGTAATTTTATTTTCCAACAGAATTTCACTACTCTGCATTGCTAAGACCATAACGAAATAATGTATTATTTTAAAATCTCTTAAGGTATTTCAAGAATTTCTTATAAAAATAAACAACATTTTGCTCATAGTTCATACATTTTTTTTTGGTTCTTTTAGCAGCATCTCTCTATTTGAAATCCTTCATACTTCACTTGAGACAGAGCCTTAAGATAGTCAAATCATTTTAATGCAAGTTCATTGATCTTTTAAACTGAAGGTACCCATAGATTATGCAATATTATTGAGTACTTTATTGCTATTATTAATGTCGTTTTGCCCCACACTATTCAATAAATTGCACAATATTGAAAAGAAATATATGGCACAATTTTTCTTACAATATACGTAAAAGTTAACAAAGGCTACACACACACACATGTTATTTTTAAGAAATTTAAAAATTAATTTTTCGTAAACACATTAAATAATTTATAATTCAATAAATAAAAAAAATAGATAAATAATGTTTAGTGATGTAAATGGAAATAATAATTGCACAATAATCTCAACACATCACAGTATTTCTTGTTGCGCAATTTAAATGAAAAGACTTCTACCAATATAATATACCCACAGGCAACTTTATTGTACGTACAATATCAATTATTGCACAATAATATTGCAAATGTGTGGGCTTATTATTATAGTTTTTTTTAATGAGCTATTAAGCATTTTTGTTAATTTGTATCAAGTTTGTTATAGAAAATTATGTTTCAATGAAAACACTCCTTTGAGTCTCTACTTATTTATGCAGTGCATAAATTATTTTTAAAATATTTTTTTATATTATGAATCGATTGTAGTGTTAAGTATCTTGTTCCGGTTGTTGACTGTAATAAAGTGTAAAAGCGGTTTATAATTATTATGTACATATGTATGTATGTAGTACGTGTGTTGATGGGCCTGCAAAATATCTTGATTCTTTTCGAACATACATATTTTTATTGTTGCTTGTTGTGTTTTTGTTTTTTCTTTTTATAAACGACAGCCAACAACTTAAAATAGCGCAATTTAAGATTTTATACTGTTTCTTGCAAAAAAAAATCAGCATTTAAAATTAAAGAGGGGGATTATTTTTTTTGTAGCTCTATATGCCCTTTTAGATTAGAGTCGACTAACCACCACAAATACTTAATTTTGTTGTCTAGCCGGACATGCTGTCAACACTTCTTAATGAAAAGGCGCCATTTCAAACGGATGATTTTTAAAGTAACATACATATTTGACTTCATTAGATTTTTTATTTTACATTTACAAAATTTTAATAGTGAAATAATATAAAACTGATTTGTGTTAAAAAATAAATGTTTGTTTTAATATTTAAACATGTAAAAAAAGAATCCTTAGGGCCTATTTCACCAACTTTTTAAATATCAATTCATATTCAAAAGTCATTTTTCCATACAAAAATTAATGAAAATCGACATTTATGTGATTTTTGAGTTAATAATGCAGAAACAATCGTCATATATCATCATATACATATCTCGTATACTCTTGAGAGAAGAATAAAATTAACCATAAACTGTTAAAAAATGTTTTAACTCCAATCAGAAAAAAATTCATCTCAAATTTTTCTAGAGAAGAAATTCAATTAAAACTGAAGTTAGCAATTCAACATGACTATAGATAATAATTCAAAGTTTTAAATGTCAATCAATCACCCTTATATTTCAAGCTAAGATATCGTATTATTTATCCGTTAGCTCAAATATGTACATACATGAAGAAACATTTTGAAACTTTGGTATATATAGTCCCTTTATTTAAGTGTTCTCCAAATCCTTAAATTCATATGTACATATGTATGTATTAGACTTTATATCGTAATGCTTACTTTGGCTCATTAGAAAACAGCAACAACAAAAAAGCCGGGATTTTCACTTCACTTATTTAAAACAATTTAAATGTAAATATTAAGATAAATTTCAATTAATTAGGAATTTCATACACATATGTGCAGTTATTTTTTATAATACTTTGCGTCCAGATGGCAGCACTGTTCGAAACCCGCTTAAATCTCACTAAAACATTCACAATAACAAATATGAGCCAGCTATTGTAACTAGTACAGCTGTAAATGGCAGTGCTGCATACAATAAAATGAAATTTAAAACCATTGTTGGCAATACTGTAAATGAATACATACCCAAGCCAAAATATAATGTATTTGATTTTATTATTTTGTACACTCAGATTTAATAACAAAAGAAATATAATAATAATAATATTAAAGAAATCTAGCAAAATAATTATGTTTAACTACAAACATTGTGTAAAACAACAAAATCATTTGAGCTGGCAGTAACCAACTGCTGACGTCAACGGCGTAAGCTTGGCACAAATTCAACGACGGCTTAAACAAGTTTCAAATACCCTTAAAAATAACTTTATATTACAATACCAAGTATGAGTTAAATGAACAAAGATATCATTGCACTTTTAATACTTTCTCACTTTGTAGAGTGTTATTTATAAATGGCATTTTATAAATGATGTTCTTGGTGCAACAGCAAGTTATCTCAACGCCGTTGCTTTAAACGGCTAACTTTTTCGCGCCGTAGCTTCGTGTAATGCGTGTGGACTTGGTAGTCTTGCCTTGTTGCTTTGTGCTAAAACGTCAGTCAATTTTTAAAAGTCGAGTAGTGGAGTTCAGCAAACGCGTGTGTAGTTGTTTTTTTTAAAATAAGCAAATGAGTTTTCAACCTCTGTGTTTTTTTGAGTAGGTAAAATGGATAAATGAAATTTTATGTTAAATGTTGTGCTTTGTTTTAAATTATGTTAAAATTACTTGTGCAAAAACTTTTAATGTTGCAAAGAGTTAAATAAAAATTATACTAAGCGTTAAATATTTGGATTGTTAAACCCAGTTGTGAAAAAAAAAAATTAATCTAACAGGGCCTATAAAACTCGTATCAAGGCGAATTCACATAAGGTGGTCTTAATTCACCAGCTGACATAGTTTCTCTGTTTAATTAAGACCACCTTGTGTCAATTCGCCTTGACTCGTATGAAAGAATAACATAAAAATTGTTGGAAGCATGATACAATTATACAGGTAACCGCGAAGCGCCAGCTGTTTTGCTTGTTTCGTGGTGCACTCTGCCAAATGTTGTTTATGTTTTACAAACACACACACACGCTGTGTATCTTTCATTGCTCTATGACAGTTGGCACCAGAAACTAGCAACAAAAAGCCCTGTTGTTTTATTTGCTGTAAATTTGTTGTCGATTTGCGGTTACCTGTATAATTGTATCATGGTTGGAAGTGTAGAAATAAGGAATACAGAAACAAAAACCAAACAAATTTATAAAAGAAACCAGGAGAGAATTACAGCACAAAAAATTATATACATATAGTAAATATATAGTGTGTGTGTTTGTTAAAAAATTTTAACAAAAAGTTACAGAGAAAAACTTGTTTCACAATTACAAGATGAAATAAAAAAAAACAAGCTGCTGAAAGTGAAAATTTTTCTTCATAAATTGTCTTAATTATTTTGCCTTCCACAACGAATTTTTATAAAAGAAAGATTTCTTTTTTTCAGCAATTCAAACTAAAAACAGTCAGTGCAAATTTTTATAAAATATTTATTATTTCATTGTGCAACTATTTAATTAAAAAATTAACACTTGCTCATGTTTAACTTTTATAATATGTGAGTAATTTTTAATTAAATTTTACTATGAATCCCTTACAAGTGTGCTATCTCTTTCTAATGCAAAACTAAATATATACATACATACACTTTCAACAATCAAACATACAACTTAAAGTGAAGTGTAAAAATAAAGTATATAAGCAGACGTGTTTTTGTGTGTTGTTGTTGTTGTTGTTGTTGTTACTGTTGCTGGTAAAGTAACTCGAAGAACAAGCAAGAAGAAACAGAATAAAATAACACCAGGCAAATGTCAAAAGAAAAAAGTTATATTTCCTCTGCTTGTGTTGTTTTTTTGTATTATTAGTGCGGTTGCAGCTAATAATATATACAAAAGATATTTGTTGCTTTTACTACTGGGGCCCGTGTGTGTGTGTGGTGTGGTGCGTGTGTGTACAGCAGTCTGGGCAACAACAACAACTTGAACAATTCGAAAAAGCATGTATCTCCTGCTTGGATTTTTGTTTCAAATTAAAAAAAAGGTTTCTTATAGATATTTAGTTTAATTATTGTTTCCCTTTTGATATATTTTATAGTGATAGTGATTTTTGTGGTTAATTTGTAGAGAAAAAAGTGTTTCAAACTCTAAAGTTTGTTAAACAATAAAACCCCCAAAACTTCTTCCCTCAAAGGATTAACATAATCGAAAAAAGAACGAAAATTTGCCCTCCTAATTTAATCTTAAAAAATAAAAAAAAAACGAACATGTTTGCTGAAGGAATTTTTCCAATTGGAGACGGTTTGCTGGACATCGATGAGGAACGTCTTAAGGGTATGCTCGTTCCTCATGACATCAACGAAATTTATGAAGTTGAACAAACACCATTTGCCAGGTAAGTGTATTTTTAAAACAATAAGAAAACTATATTTTCTTTTGGTTGTTTCATCAGAAGAAGTCTGTAGGTACAGCAAAGCGTCCTAGTTTTTGGAAACCTATTTAGGGTTTTTATAATATGTACTACATACATGGGTACATACATACATACATAGATACAAATGTATGTATGTATCCACATGAGTTCCTGGGTGTATTTTTTCTTTTAAGTGTTAATACTGAAATGTGGGTTTTGAGAAAAAGTTTTGAGTTTATTTACACTCATTGTACAAGGCAGGTGGTTTAATTGATTTCAGTTTTTTTTAACATACATACATACATACATATGTATGTATATATTGTAACCAATAAGTACGCCACTTGGTAGTGCTGTACAATTTTCATGTATCTTGACTAATTTACAAATTAGGAATTGAACAAATTCATTTGAATTGAACCAAAAAAGCATTCTTAAAACAAGAATTTCGCGTTTTCGTTTTAAAAATGCTGCACTATTAAAAATCTTTTTTTTTTTTATTAGAATGTTCCTTATTTATAAAAATTATTAAGGCTTTGTAAAGTCTCAATAAGAAAAATTTTTTATGAAAATTTGTCATGAATTTTGACTCGTAACTTTAAGCTGTGCAATTGTGCATTTCATATAACATCAACTTCTTTAAATAACCTAAGCAATTCAGTTTTTTGGTTTTCTTTATGCATTTTAAAACGCATGTTGCGCTTTTTATATGTATGTATGAGTATAAATTAAAATTTTCTTATTTTATTTTTATTAAATTAAATTTTTAACGTTTGTTTCAAATATACATATGTACATTCACCCTTATCGGGAATAAAAGCCAATCATTTTGTTCACGTGAAATATTTCCCGTGAAAATAGTATACATACCATCACAATGGAAATGGGCTTCATGAAACAAAGCTGGTAAATTTGCCCAATTTGCAAAAATCGAAATTTTAAGAGTTCTCATGAAAACCTTCAATATTTTATTACTAGATACATATATCAAAAATTTTAATTTTTTTAAATAAAAAAATTACATCCTCATTTATAAAAAACTATTAATGCTTTATAAAGGGTTTTTAAAACTGATTTTCTTATAAAAGTTTTATTATTAAGCCTTTATAAAGACTTAATAATTTTTATAAATTATTATTAACCAATTCCCATAGTCACTAGGTGGAACATAGGGCCTCAAATTTTTATAAATAAGGCTGTTATATTTTTCTCGAGTAACATTTTACATTTGTGTCGTGTTCAAAAAAAGAGGATTAATTTCTTAATATTGACAAACTTTATTTTATAATTTAAAATTAATACAATTTTAAAAATCACGGAGTGATATTCTATAATAGCGAAATTTTTGTGAAATGCTCTTCAATCAGCGCTTTTGATTACAGTCGAATATCGAAATTTGCTCATAATATATTCGAACTAATTTTAAAGTAAAATTTTAAAATTTTCTATTTTAAAACTATCCATCCGCAATTTTTAAATTATCCACTATTAATTCAAAACGTTTGATTTTTAATTTAAATATAATTAATTTTAAAATAAAAATGCTTCACTGTTACTTTAAGAATATTTCATTCTTCACTCAGAAATATAATTTTTTAATTTGAGTATACGTACTGTGCAAAACAAAAGCAACAAACTCCGCAAAAATAAATGGAGACGATTATTTCAGAATATACATCATATGCAACGAAAACTCTGAGCATAATTTATTTGTATTTATATGCCCTATGTGTCGTATTGAATAAAATCTTTCTTAAAAAAACTGGGGTTTCGAAAGTTATAGAAAATAGTCCAGACTTTGATATGAAGCTGTGCATAACAAAAGCAACAAATTAATCCTTGTTGTATAATCTTTAGTTTTTTCATAATACGTGGATATCAACGTAAATAAATTCTCAAATATTATTTATTATGCATTAAGGAATACATTTTGGCTAAGTTAATGGATTCTTGCAAAGAGGTTTGCAATGGCGATCGAGAAAGCTGCGTTTGTCTGTAAAGCGGGGATTGGTATTAAATTAATGTTCCTGACTTTTTTTCCAACCTCCAAGTATGTTATGGAATACTACCGCATTGAAACACCCATAAAAGAGTCATATTCCACTCGAAATGCCAAATAATTTTTATTTCAAGGATATTTTTTTTTACAAATTTTTGGGAATGGTCTAACTTTATATGTCGGAAAATAAGACATCAAAATCACCTAACCGCTGTTATGCTTAAAACTCATTTTAACATTTCGTGGCGAAAACGGTTTGCTAGGCAAGCGCCGCATTGAAGAGATGATATACCAATTCCATATATGGAACTTGAATTCTTCAATAAAAACATCGGTTTCCCATTTTATTAGGATTCAATTACGGTGTGTACTACTGAACTCCGTTTTAAGCAAAAAAACAATAAAATTGTATGAACTAAATACAAGATTTATCTGGATTTTTTTAAGTATCTATCTCTTGGTCAACTATAGTATTTTCTTAGTATGTAACTTTTTCAATTGCCTTTTCTGGCACGGTTTCGAGTTGTACCATAATGCACACTAAGATTTCGAGATATTATAACCTCACTAGGAACAGAAAACGAGCTTTTGGATTATTTGAAATGCATTTAGCTATGATAACCTGCGGACGTTTTTCGTGGTGGTACCCAAAACTGCTCAATACGTAATTATTATGCCGACCTATCCATCAGCAAACTAGAAATATATTTTTATTACACTTTTAAATAAGTAACAGCCGCTTATCTAATGTTTTTAGATTAATTTTTTAAATATTAGAAAGTTCAGCAATACCTACTCTTCCCCATTCTTGCTAAATCAAGCAGCACCAATAACATTAAGAAATGCATTTTAATATTTAGTATAAGGACTAATAAGTACTGTTAAGCCTGTTGGACTTTGGAATTATAGGGATATATCAAAGTTTTTTGGTAATTATGACATTTTCCATTTTGTTGCTATTGTTCTGCACAATCTCGATACATGGGTTTGAGAATATTAGTTATTTTATTTTTCAGGAAATATCAATATTAAAAAATTAAAATACGAATTCGTTTTCTAGTATGAATGCCTACAAAAGTTTGTGAAAAGAGCTGCTTGAAATAATCAAATGTCTAAAATATTTAAATTTTAAGTCAAATAGGGTTTTTGTTGCTTTTGTTCTGCACAGTACTGTATATATTCAACTTTTTATCAAGTTTGTTGTTGTCTTTTCAAATCGGAAATAATCGGCCCTGTTCTGCAAACCAGATCCGAGCAAATTTATCGTTTTCAAAACGATAATCTCGAATTATAACCATATTACATGCAGTTTAACAGATTTAAATGTACAAAATTGGTTCTAAAAACACTCCAACGTCTGTTTTACTGCAAGAACGACGAAATGTTATTTTTATGAATAAAAACTCTTTTGTCAAAAGATTTTGAACCGGGCATTTTAAATGCTTATTTTTTTTATTTAAAATGACATATATAATAATAATATTTTAATATTTTATTATATTTTATTCAACTTAGTTTCGAATGTCACCAAATAGAGTAATTTGTAGAACACCAAGTAAAAATTTACTCGTTTTTGAAAAGGATTCAGTTTGCAGAAAATATCCGAATTATTTTTGATTTCAAAGCAGTTTTCATTTTTAAAACAAGATTAAACATTTTTAAAATAATAGAAAACAAACTTATTTCTATTACATAAAAAAGTTTCGTTTTAAAAATGAAATTGTTTCTTCTTGATTTTAAAACTTTTTTTTGGTTGCACAACTTTGATACTATCACGATAATATCGTCGCTATATTAATAGTTTTTCTAACTTTTGAATCGATATATCGATAAAGTTTTTTAAACTATCGAAAACTTTCGATAGTGACACTATTGATAGTCTTCCACCTTTAATACAGAAGACTAAACAATTCAATTGTGTAATATGTAATTCACTCGAGTTCACCTAAGAGTTAAAAAACTACATACTTACAGACGGTCGGTTTTTATGTTCAAAAAATAAGATATTGAAAATTTTCGTCTGCTTCTTGGTGAACCATTCAATTCCGTCGGTAACATAAATTTTTATTGGTCTCAAGACAATTTGCTTTTGGATTTTCAGCGACTATTTTTTAATTTAATTAACATACCAAAATTTATTGCAACACTCGAATACTTTAAATAGTCCATTGAAAGACCATTTGCTTTAATTTTGCAGTAAACATTAGACGACTGACTGTACATTTAAGGGCAGAACTTCTATTTTAAAGCCAAATTCGTAAAATCTTAAAAGCAAATTTAAAAGTATGTATGTACACACATATATTTTGCTTGGCCATTTTAATTAATTATTTTTTGTTATATTTATAAAAATAAAACAAGTTTATATTTATTCTTTATATGCACACGAATTGCTTTTTTTTTACCTAACGGACAAATGGATAAAAAAAAACGAACCAAATAATAAAAAAAATAAAGAAACACAAATATTTCAGTTTTTTTCCTACTCTAGACACTAAATACAAGTTTATGACTCCATGGCATTTAAAAACAGTCGTTCCAGCAGTTTAATTTCAAGTTTTATTTCATTTCATACAAATAAAAAAATGTCTGTTTGAGATTTCAAATGATGGACCTTAAAAACAAACAAAAATAAAAACTTTTTTAACATGATGCTTGAAGTTTTGTTTTGAATATAATTTTTTGAACATGAAATCTCTCGGGAACTTGAAATTTTCTTTTAAATAAAACAAAATGTCTGCATTTTTTGGTCTATTCTTTTTTCTTCTTAGTTTATTTAGTTTTACGATTGTATGTAGGTTTGTTTCATTTTAATAATTTCTTGTCTGGTACCTAAACAACCTAATAATTAACTCTTAATGTTGTTATAAAAAAACCAATAAATTTATTAAAATAAATCATAAAATCTTGTTAGAAAAGACAATTAATATTTACTTATTTTGTTACCAAAATGATCATCAACAGTTGGTGGCATTTCAGTAGAATATATTTTTTTTTAAATAAAATCAAACCCACATTCAATTTGTAGATTTTTAGTTTTAACACTATTTCTTCTTTTATACCCTACAATATAATGATAATACGTATTGCAACGACTTCCCTAATTTATTTAAGTTAATAAAATACCTATCATATTTAAATAATATTCTGAACTACATTTTTTATACATACATACTTAAAACTGTTTAAATGAGATCATAAGTATTTTTGAATTTTAAGTTTCAGTATAAAAAAAGCAGCAGCGTTGTAGTTTTATAAAGGTTGTCATTTTTCTCTAAAAAAAGTAATAATTTGTTAGAAATTGTTTGGGCTAAATAATGCTATAAACACAATTGGGACGAACGACGAATTTCGTTCACGTTGACGAATTCGTCGATAAGAATTCGCTGAGTAAATTCGTCGTATGAAGCACAATAACGACGAATTTACTCACCGAATTCTGCTGTCATAATTGATAAAGTTGGTTATTGTGTATGCAAAGAGAGAGAGAGAGAGAGAGAGAGAGAAAAAAAATTGTTTTTTCGTCGTTCGTCGGCGTACAAAATAGAAATAAACCTATGCCAGAGTTCGTCACAAACGACGAATTTCGTTCTGCGGTGGTATTGTGTTCATTTTCACATGCGCAAATGTGTTTTATTTTTTGTGACGAAAGTTCGCACCGAAGTATTCGTCGTTCGTACCAGTTGTGTTTCTAGCATAACTATTTTTAGTAGTCATCTGAACAGACGACAATTTAATAAATTACTATCTTTTATCGTTTATAAAACAGGTGAAAATGATAAAGTTTCTTTGGGTTTTTTTCAGAAATTTATCTTATCTCTTTCACAATAACAATTAAGAAAAAAATTTTTGTCTAAAAAATGTAAAGAATTTCTAAAATTCAGTCAAGGACTTTGTAAAAACTTTAAATGTTACTGACTGAGTCTCTTTATACATAATATGTGTATAAATATTAATAAGATCTAAAGCTTGTAAGTTTTTTGTGGCACGAAAAATGGTTCAAAATGGCTGGCAAAGTGGCACGAAAAAGTATAATAATTGGAACGAAAATGCACAAAGTGCAAAACTGGCAAAAAAAAAATAATATGTTATTTAAGGACAATTTATTTTATTAAATTTTAATTGCACAGTACAATAACATGTTTCTTCAAGTTGTCAAAAATAGATGATCTCCTATTTTCGGATAGAACAGTTGAATAAATGGAAAACACTCGTTCGACATCGCAATATATAATTGGAGCAAACTTAAATGCCAATACTTCAGATGGAGAGAGGTTTTCAATATATTCATCTGCTTCACTTTTTTAAAAAAAATATTATTTCTTATTTTAATTAATGCATGTAATCCGGTATTTCGATCTAAAAGTTTTTTCAACTTATTTGATTTTTTATAAATTCAGAGACTTCCTTTAAATTGTGTCAAATTTTTTGACACAAAATGCAGAAGGGACTGTCAGGAATAACATATATTTTTTTAGAATTTTATAAATTTCATTTTTTGAAATATATTTTCCCAAACTTTAAATCACGTGACAGTGATCTTTGACCTTTCAGAAAAAAAGTTAAACTGAATGCAGCTTAAAAGCTATTCTCAATACCTATTAAATGGGACTAATTTCGACCCTGTATCTTAAAAACTTTTGAAGATATGAGCAATAATGGCAGACCACTTATATGTGTTTTTAATGAGTTTTTCATTTTTTGTCGCGCCATATCTCAGGAAAAACAGAAGCTGGAAGTCCAAAATCTTATGTTTATCTTAGTTAAGTAACGTGCAAAAAGACAACTAAGTTTCATAAGATTCAAAGGTGGTCGGGAAAAGCCGTTCGTCGGTTATAAATATTTTAACCCATATGTATTTCGAAAATAAATGATAAAATATAAATAGTGTACTGGAAAAAAATGACGTATATGTACTCGTATATTGTTAATGCAACAGATTGATCAAAAATTTTATGAATTATTAATTTCAGCAGGGCGATTCCGGTCAAAGAAAAACTCTGACACATGAAAATTTCTTCAAGTTTTTCAAAAAATGGCATTTTATGGCAAGGTGGACTAAAAATGGCTTTTTATGTCAAAAATTTAAGAAATGGCAAAAATGGCAAAAAGTGGCATATGCCATAAAAAACTTGCTCTGGTGATATGTATTGGATCTGGATGTTTTGCAAAATGTAAATGCTTTTCGATCGATTGATCAATTCAGTTAAGTTTTTTTGTTAAACACATGTTTTAAATGTGTTGTTTTTAACAGTTATTACAGCATAAAATATTTTACTTTAAATTTTGTTTGCATATAATTTTTAAGACAAAAATATATGTAAGTGAAACATATTTCATATGCTGTACAACAAAATCAAAAGTTTTCCAAAATTGCATATAACCGATCGTATTATGACGCGGATTCGACGAAGAATACTGCTATTGTGAATTTCACTCATTGTGATTATTCAAAATATTTGAACAGCTGGGTAGTGTTGGCAAATGTGTAGATTTATCAGTTTTTTGCAGTTTTTTTTTTATCTGTTGAGGAGTATTGCAGTTTTTTTTTAAAGCCCAGTCTCTCTGAAATAAGCAGTGAGAACAGCTTTTTTTGCTTTCGCCTAGTTTTTTAATTAAAATTTATATTTCCAACCATGAGTAATTAATTTCTCCAGCTTGATACTCGCTCATATCAGTAACAAGCTCCCACAAACCCTCATTCCTGTCTTAAGCTTAAATTAGACGTGACATAGCCATAATGCCATAGCAAACCAAAATTCAATTGGTTTGTATGGGAAGAGTTATGGCGTTATGGCGAGTCACGTATAATCAAATACAGTGTTGCCCATTAGTTTGGTTCTCACGGCTGTTTTCTATGGCTATGGTTATGTCACGTCTGATTGAAATTTTAATTGTCTAACACACTTTATCAAACTGCAATTTATTCGAAAACAAACAAAAATGACTAAACATATTAAAAACTATGCCCGCTCGGAATTTTTGATGCTGACGTTTCTATGTTTTGAATTTAGAAAAATCATTTGGATAGTTTCGGAGTAGCAGAAATTGCCGCCTCCCCATCCCTCCTTCATCTGTTGCTACCAGTTTTAAATTAGAAAGTACATATATAAAACCTTAGACCAATTAATGGGCAGATTTTGAAAAAAAAATCGTTTCTAAATCTTTCAAATTTGTATGAAAAGTAACGAAAATTTGTTTCAAAAAATATGTTTCCGTAAAAATTTCAAAACGAAAAAATCGTTTGTATTTACAAAATCTACCCTTAAATTAAACAACGAAATATTTAAATTAAATACTTATTTCATTGACAAAAATTTTTAAGAAAACAACAGACTGCCCCATCCCAATTAGAACTCGAAACCGTAAGCCAAAATTTTACAACATACATACGAATATATTGGGAGGAGAAAGCGGCAATGAAACAGTGTCTGAAGAAAAGTGATATTAATAAGTTTTTAACTGTGAGCTTAAATCATAAGGTAGTGCAGTTTTTTTATTCTGTAAAACAGGATTTTTTTAAGACATAGAAAGTTTTGTCCTGAAACTTATATGGCAACATTGAGATCCTCCTGCTGTTTTGATGAAGGCGACTAAAATAAGAAAATAGCATAAAAAATTTAAAATAAAAGTAAAATATGACTGCGATGGAGTTATAGTTAAATATAAGTCATATGAAGATGAAAGTTTACTGGAATTAACGAGACTCAGAAAACAATTAAGATATGCTTCTTTAACCCTCTAGAAATTTATTCCAGAAGTTGTTGTCATGTCTAACATTAAAGAAATTCGCTTAGATATACATACATATTTGCTCGTATAAAAGGCTTTCAATTGGCCAAGCACGAGTGTATGGCACTAATGTTCTCTCATTTTCCACACCCGTCTCAAAAAAATTCCTGTTATAAATTTGTAGTGTGTGTCTTTTAATCTGTGTATCTGTGTATCTGTGTGTATGTACGAGTCCACGTACAGACCAAACGGCTGGACCCATTTTGGTGTAGTTTTTTTTCTGTTTGAAAGGTGACTTAATTTAAAGTGTTCTTAACTATGTTTTGAAGATTGTTGTTATTTAATGACTGTTGGATACTGGGCTCGAACGCCACTCTCACGTTTGCACGTTCTTAGAGGACTAGTTGGTGCTCAATTCATGGTCACTTTTGTTAGCACCCGTCAACTTCGAAAAGGAAAAAATAATTGGGTTACACCTTAAGAAATGTCAAGTCAAGGCGAATTCATAACAGGTGTCAAATCAAGCAAAACATTCGAAAATTTTTTGACTGGAGGCAATTTTGCAATAGCAAATATATGTACATGTTTTTTCTGCAATGTTGCATTTCATTTCCAAATAAGTTTATCTTATTAAGTTTTTGGAAGAACTCGTTCGAATTCGAACTTTTGAAAATTCAGAGTATGTACACTTTTCTGCTCATAACTCACAAAATCCCAAGTTTAAAAACTGCCAATAACTGATTCTAATGCAATAATGAATTACTGAAAAAATTATTGTCTTTTTCACAATTTTCATTTTTGATCCCGATAGAGCTTTCTTTGCCTGTGCCCATATGCACAAATAAAACAATAAAATATCATATATTTTTTGATTCTAACAGCATTTCTGAAGCTTCTAAACATGTTTGGTGCTTAAAAGTGTTCATGACTTTATTTTTATTTAAGCGCTGAACTCTTAGCCTAATGATTTCTTTTTTAAAAATCGATTTCTCAGCGACTCTTGCCGTTCCCATTTTTTTTTCAAGAATATCTCTAAAATTTATGGTAACATAAAAAAATCGTATTTAGTTTTTCTTATCTGTCACATTTTATGGATTTTCTATGTACGTTTTTATTTTCATTTTGCGTATAATTTGTAGTTTTGCTATTATCAAAAGTCAATAAATATTGATAGATAATTATTATCAAACACAAACACACACACACTAATACATATTAATATTTTCTCTACTTTCAATTGCAGTTTTTTCTATCTATCTTTTAATTTCTCGTTTTGTTTGCCTTAAAAAGAAAGCAAAAAATATATTTTTGTCCGCATATCGTCGGGTGGTTACTGGTTTGCCGCACAGTGTATTAAAAATACATTATTACTGCGGCAAACCAATAACCAAGCGACGATATGTGTACATATCTACTACTTGCTTATGTATCATGTTTATTTTCCATTATATTCCTTTGTTTTCTTTTCTAAATTCTTATTTTTTTAATCTAAAAGTATAAGACTTGTGTTTAGTAATAATTTTTTTTAAAAACAAGTTTATTTGTCTTTAACGAATTGTTGAAAGTATATACCCTATAGGAACTCAAACCCATTTATAAGTAACTTCAAACTGGTTTTTTAATAACCACAACTGGTTGATTAAGTGACTTTTTTCCTTGTCGCAGACTCACTATTTTAACATAGGCATGTCATAGGCGGTAGGCATGACTTTTAAATTGACTACTAACTAATTATTTTTCAACCAATTTGTAGTTAATTAATGTTATAGCAAAAAAAAGATATATGTGTATATGTATACAGTCGAACTTCCATAACTCGAACTTCTCTAACTCGAATTTTCTCTAACTCGAACTAGTTTGGTTGGCAGTACAGTTGAAAGAACAAATCACATACATTTCTGTAACTCGAAGTCCCCGTAAATCGAAGTTATTTTTGAGATAATGGTGATTCGAGTTATGGAAGTTCGACTGTATTCATATATATCTATGTAAATATATAAATACATATTTGTATGTCTATATTAATATTATATTCACTAAAAATAAAAAATTCGTACATACATATACTAATATTTTTATTTTCTTTTCATATACTTATTTCGCTTTTATTTCTTTCTTACGTGTTCTTCTATTCAATATGTTTGGTTGATATCTGCATGATATTTAAACCAATTTGTAGTCACTTGCAAAATAATTCATTTATATGTTACTTTTTTTTTCTCAACTGATTATTTTATTTACTACAGGGTAACTACATGCATACATAAACATATCGTTACCTTAATATAGAAAGGCCCTAACTCATTATTTTTTTGAATTCGAGATTTTTTTATATTTCGATAGAAGCACATCTAATATATCGAAAAATGCGAAAATCTCGATTTAAAAAAAATAATGAGTTTGGGCCTTTCTATATTAAGGTAACGATGTGTTTATATATGCATGTAGCTATGTACTGTTTCTAGGTGCATGTACATATGTACATATGTATGTACATGCACCTAGAAACAGTACTTGCAAAGAATTTATTGTTTAAAGTGGGGTACATACTATGAACTTGAGTGATAGTTAAAAAATTTATCAGTTTTGAATTATAGTTTTTACTGACCGGATTATCGATCATGTTTGACACTCTAACCGCCGTCATTCAGGAGAAAAAATTGGACAAACAAATATGAAAATTGGATCCGTTTTATTGATAACAAAAATTCTTTAATAAATTTTTTTATTTTTAACCTATTTTCCTCTGTATTTTTTTGACATTGTTACATTTTACACCGATTGTAAATGTGCGGGGGATTGCCCACAATTTTTTATATTTAATTTTATGATATTCTAATAATTTCTATCAAAGACCTCTGGTTCTTGTATTTACACAATTTGAAATTTGATAAAATGGGTGGGGCTACGCCCATTTTACGATTTTTACGAAACTTACCACACACCTAAAATAGGCACACTAAAATAGACACAATCCCCCATTAAAAAAATGGGCGTAGTCACGGCCATTAAAGTTTAATATATTATTTTGAGCGGTTTTACTTAACTGATTTTTACAAAACTTAACACACACACCCTGAGCTCTGAAAACACACAATCTTGCATTTAAAAAATGGACGGAGGGACGCCCATTAAAATTTTAGTTTATATTTCGCTTCTTTGCATTGAAGTCCGTTTTTTTTTTAGAATTGATTGTTTTATTATTTGATACATAATCGTATGAATTTGTCTTTAGATTTTGTTTTAACATCTCACACAAACTTGCATTTCAGTTTGAGCAGTTTGTGCTACAAAAAGTAGATCTTGTTGACAGACACTTTTTGGTACACACTGACTGTCACTTATGCCGGACATACAGTACACAAGTTCGGGGGGTCTACTCTGTAATTCGATTCTAAAGAAAATGCTTTCGAATTTACATGTTATAAACATACAAATTCGAAAGCTTTTTCTTTCGTTTCGAATTACACAGTAGACCCCCAGTGCTCAAGTCTGGCACTGCGTAAACTAAGCTTGTGGCACATACTATACAAGTAAATTGTGCAGTTTTTATTTTAATGCACCATAATGCAGGCTATTCTTTCTATAATTCTAGGAACTCTGTCCAGAATATTTTTTCTGCGTTCATTTCTTGTTTTGAACTCTTAAAAAATCACGAGACAACTGAGCATTTTCAACATATACTACACAAGTTCACTGTACAGTTTCCAAACTTGAGCAAATAACAAAATCGTTTTGATATTTACTCCATATTTACCCCATACACTACACAAACGCACAGTACAGTGCCAGACTTGTGCAGTGAACTTGTGTAGAGTATGTCTGGTATTAAACGCAAAAATGTTTGCACTTGACTGTTGACTTTCGAAATGTGTATTCACACTATCCATCAAGCCAAAATTTGAGCAAAACTGTCATGTATCGTGTGCGATAGTGCATACTCTTCTTAAATATTTTAGAAGCTGACAGCAAAGGCCACAAAAAAACGAAACGCTTTCTGTCTCCCTTTCTTATCAAATATATCCAAACCTTGCGCCATATCTGAACCGATTTTCTTATTAAAAAAGCCATTTTCAAATACGGACAGTAACTGCAGCTGAAAAAGTCCATTTAGAATTATTATTTTTTGGATAATAATTAATATGAGCTGCTGTGCATAAGCCTCATCAAGCTTTGATTTCGTTTTTATGTGATAACCTCTGACCTTTAAATGAAGAGTGCTAAATTTCCAAAAAAAAATTAATTAAATAAAAAAGCTTTTCGAGTTATAAAAAAAATTATGCGTACTATTGAATCCAATTCTGTAGCTACATTTTTTTAGTGAAATGTTTCATTTACACTACTGAAATGACACAATGACTGGCAGCCAGACAGGCTTTCCCAACTGCTCAAATTTCTATTAGTCCCGTTAAGAGAGGTTGTACTGTAATCTTGTAGGAATTTTATAACAAAAGATGAGCTTGAAAACTTCTTGATTTGCCTTTAAAATTTTTGGCAGCAGTGGCCCAAACGCTAAGAGATGATCCGATGATGTTTGATTGCTTTAAATAATTCATGGAGATTTTATTTAAGTTTAATATGTATAACATTTTTTTTTTATTATTTTCGCACTTCAATTTCTTTATTTTGTTTGTTTAATTTTTGAATTTTTCGTTTTTATTACTGAATAAACACTTTTTCATGTGCTTGAGGTTCGATTCTTATCTAATGTTAATTAATTTAGTTTTTTTCCGTTTCTTGTTCTTTGTAAATTCATACTTTTTACCCGACTTCAAAAAAAGAAGGAGGTTAACAATTCGTCTCTATTTTTTTTTTTTTATTAACAAATCAAAAAAAAAATTAAAACACAAAGAGAATCATACATACGTTTAATGAATTTTAAATTAGATAAAAACATCAAAAACAACTGAAAACTAACTAGTCGTAATATTCAAATCGTGTTTTTGGGAATATGACGCATGTTGTTTGGAAAAAATACAACATTTAGGGCCATTATTACAATTTAAAGTTGGTTAAAAGTAGGATTTTATCGGGCGTATAAAAAGTTTTTCATTAGTACAATTTCAGCTTAAGTTAAATTAAATTTATAATAATGAATACGACCGACAAAATTCTACTTTAAACTAACTTTAAGTTGTAATAATGGCCCTTAAAGTTTTGTTTTATTTATTATTCTTTTTAAGAGCAGAAATATATTTTTTTCTTGGCTTACTTAACAGTTATTTTATCTTTTTGAAATTGTTTATTTTATTTTTGAAGTTTTTAATTGCAGAATGAAAGTGTATGTATAGCATAATAATACGAGTATTTAAAATTCAACTTTGCCTTTTACTTGTTGGATATTCTATTGTTGAAATTTGTTTTTATTTTGATGTAAATTGGGTTAGTTGGCAGTGATTTTTAACAAAGATAAAAAAGAGATATTCTATTGAAAATGTGTTACTAGACTACGTAACATTTAAAAATTAGCGCAAGTTAATATAAAATTTTATAAAATCTTGTTACACAAGTCGTTGTTTTTGCGTTATTTGATTTTTAAGAAATTATTATACAGTGATTTTTGGCTGTTAGATGTTTTGCGAAGTAGGCTCTGTTATTATTATCTTATGTAAATTAAAAAATATGTATTTACACCATACTTTTTCAGTAAATTTGTTGCGAGCTAGAGGGCAGCGTAGAAAGACATAATAATAAGGGTCTTCATGGAAACGATCAAAAGTCTCGCAAACTGTCAAACTGTGCATTTTTACAAACTCGTAAATAAACTGTTAAAAATTGTATTTAAATTTATTTACACAAACTTAGTAAAGGTTGAATGATACGTACAATACCATACCATAATGCCATAGCTATAACCATTGCCATTACCATAAATATATTTGCTTCATCTATTAGTGCTGTCGCAACATAGTTGTCCACACGTGATGAATTTATATCATGATGAATGTCAAATTGATATCATGATGAAAATTCATCACGTATAGACTCAATTTATTAATATTATAGCAGCGTTATGATATAATCATCAGAGCTCACGGCCTGATAGATTCATCTTGATATCAAATGTCATTTTATGTGTTACTGTGCATTTAACATTTATTTATTAAACAATTTTCGTTCAAAAAAGACGGCACATCGATTATTTGTGACCAAAAAATTAAACAATACGCAAATTAGATATTTTTGGCAAGTATTTTTCAAATATTTGTTTGATTCATCATGATATAATTTTTTTTTGTACCTTTTTTGCATCCTACATATCTCTTTAATTATTACACAAAAAAAGCAAAGTTTTTCCCATATCGAGCCTTATTTTCGATTTTATCGTAAGCGACAAAAATTAAATTTTTCAGGAGAAGGTTTTTTTTTTAAATATTCAAATATGTTTTTGTACGTAAATTGTCGCTTACGATAAAGTTTTACAGTCCGTATCTTAAAAGTTATCAAGAATTTTGGCATTCTGATAATTCCAAAGTATGGGTAGGCCCATAAAATATTAATTTCAATAAAACTCTATTTTCGATAACATGTCGCTTACGATAAAATCGAAAATAAGGCTTGATATGTACATATGTATGTATATCTAAGGGGCAAAATTGCTGCACCCAAGTATCTGTGCTAATATGTAATAGTTAATCACTTAAGTCGACTTAAGAAAATGTTGCTTTATTACGCCGTATTATTGAAGTTGCAGTTGTTATTGTATATGCAGCATGCATATGCAAAGAAAGGATCACATAAAAATATAATCATGAGTTAGAACCTTTTACTATCTTGTCGAAAGCGTAAAAACTTCCATAAATGCTGCTTTGCTTGAGTCGACTTAAGCGATTATTACATTTATGTAAACTTTTTACTTTTTTATTCACCCCAATGATGCGGGTGTCAAATCAAAGAGAGTTTCGAGAAGAAGATAAAAAATAAATAAATCGGTCCAAACGCAATTTGGCGGATATACAAAATGCCCCACTTAATGTTAGACGAAAGCATTAGAATATTTTATAAAAAGTAATTTTTATTAAACATAAGTGAGGAAATAAATAAATATTATATACGGCCCTGTTCTGGAAATCACGTAATTTCAAATCGCATGCCGTTTTATAATCACACGCGTGATTCTGGGCTGTTCTGTAAATCACATTGTTTTTTTGTTGTATTTTTCACTATGATTTTCACTTGACGAAAACGCAAAAAACATGATTTCTTTATTTTTACAAAAAAAAAATAAATAAATTTGTAAGTGCCTTTTTCTATAAAACAGCTGATTATTGAGGAAAAGTTGTAAGAAACAAATTTATTTATTTCATTGTATTTATTTAAAAATAACCAAGTGATTTGTAAACCTTAGATATTTAGCTATAGGGCATTCACACCTGCAGATTTCAATTAAAATCTTTATGAAAATCTATATCGTTTAACCATGTTTTTCGTGACATTGATCAAGATTTTTTATCCAAAACAAAACCTATTAATTGAAAAATTAACAAAACTACAGCCACACAACTGCACTGTAGCCAATTCATATCGTCGAATGGTTACTGGTTTAAAGTACATTATTCCTGCGGCAAACTAGTAACCACTCGACGATATACCTTATGTAACCAGGCTGACTTGTTAGTACAAAATTTAGATAAAAACCATAGTTGCATCACTAAGTTCTACTAGATTTTAAGTAGATTTTGACAAAATCTATTGATGAGGTACATATATTTTCATTTGTATGGTAAATCGACTAGATTTTGCCCAAAATCTCGTAATTACTAGATTTTACTCAAATTTAAATGCAATTTTTAACGTTTTGAAATCACAAAATTATATGCACAGAACAGTTTTTTTGTGATTTCAAATCACTCTGATGATGAAATGTAATTTTAAGAACATGTTTGATAGAACACAATTTCGAAATGTTTCCATTTTAATTTCGATAGTTTTGTGCCCAAATATGGCAACAGTGGAAGGGTACTCATTTCTGCTTTCGAATAATTCCATATTGAAATAAGTTTCAAGGGAGAAAATAACTCTTAATTAATATGGAGATCTTTATAACTTGTCGGATTCCAATACTATAATTTATAAGATATTCTATCTTGTTGTATTAGAAAATCGACATCAGTAAATGAAATACAATAGGTATATAAAGTTTGTTACCACAATGATCACACTATCATATCGAGCCCTTTTTTCGATTTTATCGTTAGCGACATGTTATCGGAAATGGACTTTTTTATTGAAATTAAAATTTTATGGACCTACACATAGTTTAGAATTATCAAAATGGCAAAATTGTTGATAACTTTTAAGATACAGGCTGTACAATTTTATCATAAGCGACAATTTACGTACAAAAACAAATTTGAATATATTAAAAAAAAACTTCTCCTGAAAAATTTAATTTTTGTCGCTTACGATAAAATCGAAAATAAGGCTCGATATTTAGGTATGCAATAATTTTTTGTAAGTGATGTTTAGTATGGAAAATATATGATATGATATTAGGGTTTGGGAAACGGGAATTCCCGGGCGGGAAATGTCTGTCTAATATTCCCGGGAAATTGTTGAGATTTTCCCGGGAAAACGGGAAATTTAAAGTGCATGTTATTTCATAAATATATAGAATTTATAATCCAATTGCATCTAAATATAAATAAATGTTTACATGTTTCATTTCATAGATCCATGAATCCCATAGTACTGATATTTAACATTAATGGCATTAATTTGAAAATTTCGAATTCTAAACTCGATTTAGGTGTTGTTTTTGATAGTTCTATGTCGTTTGTAGCTCATGTTGAGTATATTCTTCCTAAAGCGTATAAAATGCTCGGTTTTCTGAAGAGAAACTGCTCTGAGTTTGTTAATCCCTACACTCATAAATATATTTATACGGCCTTTGTTAGATCAAAGTTGGAATATGCTGCTGTTATATGGAATCCTCATGTTTCAAATCTTATCTCTCGTATTGAGAGACTTCAACGCATCTTTATTAAATTTGTTACACGTTCATTGCCATATTTAAGCCTTTTTATTGGCTTACGTACTCTAGAAGGACGTAGAAAACTCCAATCCGCCCTTCTGGTTTACGATATTATAAATGGTTACGTTGACTGTCATGATTTGCTTCATGCTGTTCCATTTTTTATACCTAATAGAAATTTAAGATTAACTAAGTTGTTTGATGTTCCTTTTCATCGGACTAATTATGGCCGTAATGGCACATTAACCCGTGCTTTCGCGTTTCTCAATGAAATTAACTTTAAATTACAAAGAGAGTCAAAGTCTTACATAGAATTCAGCACTGCGAAAAATGAGTTTAAACTTGTTCTTCTAAGCGTAATAAGATAATACCTTATTTGGAATTTTGTTTAATTTCATAACTTTGTTTATACATACAAATTAGCCTTAATTATTTTTTTTTTGTTTATCTTTTACTATTTTATAAGTTATTTATCCTAGTATTTTACCTTCATATCGTTACCGTTGTCTGAAAGGACTTTTTGTCCATAGACTGAAGTAAATAAATAAATAAATAAATTTTACTTTAATATAAAAACTTATTATTTTTTTTTATATATTACAAAAGTTCGTTTGAATGATTGTATGACCAAATTTACTCGAACGTTGACACGTTTTTCATCGTCTGTTTAAACACTTACATATACCTTGTTCGAAGGAAATTTTTTAATCTTAAAATTTAAATTGAGTTTTTGTTTTAAATGTAACTGTAAGAAAGAAAGAATTCTTTCGACTCCGATAAACAAGAAGTAAAATGTCCATGTTTTTTTAATATAAAATAAAAATGTGAGCTATTCAAATCTAGTCTGAAATTTCATAAAAATTCCATTAAATTGAGGTCATACCATATCTACTAAAAAAAGTGGAATAAATTTTATAAGTATCAATGATTGCAATGATATAATCGTTTCCTAAAGTAAATAATTCGATGCTAAGCGAACTTGAAGTGATTTTTCGCCGAATTAGTGAACAAATTTTTAAAAGTTAGTGAAAATTTTAAGCTGTAAGAACTCTGAGTTGACGAAACTTAAATTGATTACAAGTAGACGCTATTATGGAAACCCTGCAGAAAATATTTTAGGAGAAATAAAATGAAAAATTATAGACACTTAGACATACTGTGGCTCAGGGTATTCAAAATTCGGCGCAGCGCAGTATGGTACGGTAACCTGCTTGTACTTAGCGATAAGAAACCGCTTGGAACTTTTTCAGAAAGAATGAGAAACAAGCAAGGCAAATTCTTATTAAAATGAAGGTAGGTCTTATTAGAAAATTGTCTACTAATTGTGGTAACAGTCGTCAATTGGTTTTTATAAGATCTTTTGCTGTGTAATAACTTTATTCCATTTGCTTAAATTCAATTAAAAATTCTTAAAAATTTGTCTTAGAACTGCTTTTTTATTAACTTTTATTTCAAAAGAATGCTTACATTAATAAAACAATCGAAATTTCACCAACTTTCATTTAATAAATGTATTTAATTTAGAAAATTAGCTTTTCCCGGGAATCCCGGGAATTCCCGGGAACTTGATTTTTTAATTCCCGTTTCCCGGGAAGTGCAATAGTCCGGGAAATCCCAAACCCTATATGATATGTGCCTTATGTGCTATTATTGTGGTCATGACTGCGTGTACATGTATTTAATAAGTACATTGTTGCCTTTTGGAAATTGAACTTTAATTAAACAAACCCAACAACAGCAACAACTTTTTTTCGTATACAATATGCAACAACATTGTACAATTGCAATGACAGTTGAAAACAAGACAACAACAAATAACAATCTAACAATGAATAATAAACTATAACAGCAGTCATGTACAAATAAGGGAAAGAAAAAATATCCTCATAAAGATACATTTATGTATGTACATGCATATGTATGCATCTTATATACTGAAGCACATACATATATGCATACATATATATATATATATATATGTGGATAGGTAGATATGTACGTATATAATTATGCAGAAAGAAGTATGCAGAAAGAAATATTTGTAGTAAAAGAGAAAATATCAAAAGAATTTGTTGCTTTCCATACAATTGAAACAACTAAGAAACTAGCAACAGCATAACAAGCAAACGACCTTCACAGTCATTGGACCCAACCAAGTCTTTTCTTTTCTTTTTACAACAGCAACAACAATGCAAAGAATAAAACAACAGCAACAACTAATAAAGTAGTGTAGCCATAATGCAAAGCTTAACCAGTGAAAAGAATGAGATGACGATGACCATGATCATCATCATCATCAGCATCGGGAAACAAGAAAAATGAAATTTTATGTAGAGAAAAGAAGTCAATGGAAATTTAAAGCTGCAATAAGAAAAAAGGGGTCTTGTTTAGCAACAAACAACATCAAGATCTCTTAGAAGCGGCAACAATTTTACCAAATAACAATAACAACTGAGACACAAGACGACGAACAAGAAACATTGTGAATAAAATGTGTATTGAGCAGTGATGCCAATTTTCGTTGGCTCTAAATCACATCAAAATTTAAAATAAGCAATAAAACGCGTAATTTTAAGATCTAAAAAGCGTAAAAAGCACTAACGTGAAAAACGAGCGAAGATTCAAACGAATGCAGTTTAGGTTAGGTTAGGTTATAACAGGCTGCCGATTTATAGTAAAACCAGCCCACTTGGGTCCTTAGAGGTCCCGTTGTGATGCCTGGGCAGATTGAGGTGGGCTGCCCATCCTCATTTATCCTATGCACTATCCGTATTCAGCTGAAACCAACCCGAAAGGCGTATGAATGAATTCACACTACCGATTTCGCATTCCGACAGACTCTCCAAACCTTGCAGTATCGGAGCCCCCATGTGGAGTGAACGCACCTCCGCAAGTGCTGGGCAATGACAGAGAAAATGCTCAACAGTTTCCTCCTCTTCCTCGTCCTGACAGCTTCTGCAGAAATCATTATAAGGTAGATTTAATCTACCAGCATGTATGCCTATGTAGCAATGTCCTGTTAGGACTGCGACCAAATTGCGGAGTTGTTCTCTTGGAATCCTCCCTAATATTGCGGACCTCCTCATATCATAACAGGGCCATGTCATTCTAGAGGTTGAGCATGTGACCTCGTGTAACCATCTAGCCTGTGCAACCCTGAAAAGGTTCTGCTGTATTTGCATTTTACAGCAATTCAACGGAACACCTACCAACCTATCAATGTCCTCATCCTGCATTTGAGCTCCAGCCTTAGCCAGCTCATCCGCAATATTGTTGCCAACACTATTCGCATGTCCTGGAATCCATTGTATTTCCAGGTCAGCGTACATTCCCAGTTTGTTGAGAGAGATTCGGCAGTCATATACCAGATCCGATGTCGTAAAGACGCCCGCAATGTTCCTTATGGCAGCTTTGCTGTCCGTGAATATACGGATAACCCAGTTGTATATCCTATAATACCTCAACCATTTAGCCGCTCTGCTTATCGCTGAGATTTCGGCCTGTAGTATACTACACCTGCTGTCCAGCTTGAAGCTTATCCTCTTTTGAAAACGAGGAATAAAGATTCCCCCACCCACGCCCCTGTGTGACTTCGATCCGTCCGTATACACCTCGAGCACATCCCCCTCTGCCCCTATCGACGAGTTGGATGCGCCCGATGTGTTAGATTTGAATCTATTGTCAGGCAGAGGTGTGGGTGATCGGTAATCTATATTGGCCGGTAGATCATACAACTGATCTCCTATTATAGAGTGACCGCAAGTCAGCTTTTTCCACGCATTTGCCGACTGTAATCTAGTTACAGAGTTCATAGCAATTTGCTTTACCATGAGATCCCCTGGCAGCCAGTGCATCATCACGAAGAGCGCCTTGGAGGGAGTGGTCCGTGGTGCACCCGTAATAGCAAGGGCTGCAGATCTTAGAATCCTTTCAATGGTTCCACGATGGATGGCCTTCTGCAAGGCTGGCCACCATACTAGCGCGCCATATGTTAATATTGGCTTAATCACTGTATTGAAGAGCCATTTGGAATTGCAAGGGCTTAAGCCCCATGTTGTCCCTATAGCCTTCTTACATACATACAAAGCAATGGCAGCCTTGTTTGCCCTTTCCTGGACATTTCGTTGCCATGAGAGTTTGGAGTCCAGATATATACCAAGATATTTGGCACAATCAGACAGCTTAAGTTCCATTCCATTTAACCTTGGAAGTTGGAATTGCGGAATCTTGTATCTTCTCGAGAAAAGTACAAGATCCGTTTTCAACGGATTTACATTCAGGCCACTATTAACACTCCATCTACTAATGGTACCTAGTGCCTCCTGTAATCTCTGAGATAAGGTATGTAGATGTTTACCCGATACCAATACTGCGATATCATCTGCGTATGCTACGCACTTGAACATCTTATCTTCAAGTTCCCTTAGAAGGGGGTTTAAAGCGAGATTCCACAGTAGTGGAGATAGAACTCCACCTTGTGGGGTACCTCTATTTGCTATTCTTTTAATCGAAGCTTGCCCTAGGTTGGTTGAGATAGTTCTGTAAATAAGAATTCTCCGAACCAGTTTAATTATTGACTGATGTATGTTCAGTCTCGCCATAGCCATTATAATGGTTTCTGGTTTCACATTGTTAAATGCGCCTTCTATGTCAAGAAAGGCTACCAGTGTGTACTCCTTTTGATCCAGAGATTTCTCTATAGAACCAACAAGAGTGTGTAACGCAGTCTCAACTGATTTACCCTTAGTATATGCATGCTGAGATGCTGATATACGATCAGGTTCGATTGTCATTCTGAGATGAAGATCAACCAACCTTTCCAATATTTTTAAGAGGAAAGATGAGAGACTAATGGGTCTAAAATCTTTCGCTGTGGTGTGCGATGCTCTGCCTCCTTTTGGAATAAAAACGACAGTACACATCCTCCATGGCTTTGGAATATATGCCCACTTTATGCATGCCATATATATCCTGATTAGCCAAGGTATCAGTAGGTCCACATTCCGCTGTAAATCAGCCGGAATGATGCCGTCCGGGCCAGGTGACTTAAAAGGACTAAAACTGTTTATAGCCCAGATAAGCCTGTCCCTACTAATGGGCACCTGCACCAATTCAGCGCTGGTTTCCAAGTCGGATTCTGCCCTGTCTTCATAGACTGAGCAACCAGGAAAGTGTGCCTCCATGAGAACCTCAAGGGTTTCACGTGCGCTTATAGTCCACTGGCCACAAGGTTTCTTAATTAAACCCGGCACCGTGGGCGTTTTCGAAAGCACTTTACGAAGTCTACTGGCGTCCGAGGCGCTTTCAACACTGCTACAAAAGGACTTCCAAGACTTGCGCTTTGCGTTCCTTATCAAATTTTTAAAACGGTTCACAGAGGCCTTGTAGGCCGACCATGTTCCTAAGTTCTTCGCCTCGTTAAAAAGTCTTCTAGATTCTGCACGGGCCCCTGCAATTTCGGGGCTCCACCAAGGTGGTTTTGCCCTACCAGTGTAGACGTTTGGTCTGCATGATTCTGATATCGCAAAACTTATTGCGCTTGTTAATATACCTACAGCGTTGATTATACCCTGCTTGTCTTGAATGACTGGGGGTTCCGGAAGAAGATCTGTTAGGGTGCTACAATGCACTTCCCAGTTCGTTTTCCTCCTATTTATTCTGGGCACAGCCCTTTCTGACTGAATTCCTATTGTAAACTCAATATACCTATGATCCGAGTAGGAGCAGTCTTCTGAGACTCTCCATCCCCTAATCCAATTAGATTGTCTGGAGCTAACAAGAGTTATATCCAGAACTTCCTTTCTGTTAGCTGTTATAAAGGTGGGTTCTGACCCAATATTAGCTACATTTAGGTTACTGCAAAGAATAAAATCAAGTAAAGACTCACCCCTTGCGTTGGTGTCCGAGCTTCCCCAAACAATGTGATGGGCGTTTGCATCCGCTCCAATAATTAACGGCAGGCCTCTACGCTTTGCCATATCTGCTACTTCTCGAACCTTAGGTGGAGGTGATTCGAGGTCATGCGCCATGTAGCTGGAAACTAGGACGATGGTGGTGTTCCTAGTCTCCCATATTACGGCTGTTGTGTCTTCATCACTGAAATCAGATAGGATGAAGATGTTTAGGTTGCTTTTAGCAACTATGCAGGATCTTATATTACCTGACCTATGTGTATGAAAGAGCTTAAAGCCTTTCATGCCCAGTCCGCAAACCTTGCCCTTGTGTATCCAGGGTTCTTGGACCAACAGTAGCTCCTCTCTTCCTTTACTCATTTTGAGGAGCGCTGCAGCCGAGGCTGCCTTTGAGTGATGAAGGTTAGCTTGTACTACCCTCATCATCACTCAAATTTGTGTGTACGACGGTGACGTTGATATCCTCCTGATCTGAATCCAAGAGGGTATCCTCGTCAACCATTTCTTCAACATCTCCAAAGAACTCTCCAACCAACTCTGAATTGGAAGGAGTGCTCTCCTGAGATATTAAGCTGGCAGATCCGTCTACAGACATATTTTCAGGATCCGGGTGTGCCGAATCCATTACCTCACTATCTGATACGATAGCCATACTCTCCTCCTCCGGAACACATTTGTTCTCAGTCGGGGTGTGCTTGTCATCACCCCGGAAGATTCTAAGGGAGATTACGTCAAAACCGTAATACATCTCCCCCTTCCTCTCCCGGATCAATGGAAGCGATTCCCGGCTCAGAAGAATTGTGATCCTTCTGAAACCACCCGAAGGTTCGGAAACACTGGTCACTTGCCAGTTTTGGGTTGGCATCTCAGGGTTTCCTAGCTTCAAGAGTTTCAGGATCTCCTCCTTTGCGGACGGCTCATCCGGCACACGCGCGATAGCCCTAGGTCGGCGTGGTATCTCCGAGGCAGATACCACGTCGAACCTAGCCCCTTCCCATGGACTGCCCATACGAGCTACCGCCAGCTTTAACAACTTGACTGATCTCTCGTCTGCACAGGCCATGAGTTTGACTTTCCCGCGTAGCCATCCAACATCCCTGCATCTGGGATAGTCCCCTGGGTTTTCTGCCACGATTTCCCCTAGGACTCCCAACAACAACCTTCTGACTACAAACCAGTTCGACTGGGTTATAGCGAGGTCAGCGTCACCCCGATCAATTACAGCCATTACAAGGTTATCCTTGGCCACTTCGCTGTAAGATCTATCCTTAGATGAATGAGGTCTTAGACGCTTACTGGCGGGCTGCTGTCCTAGCAGTTTGGCCTCCTCTTCAGAACGTTGCCGTTTAGGCCCGTCCGAAGACGTGAGGGGAGGTGATTTCTGCTGGTCAGCTAGAATTGCTCTGGCCCAATCCAGTGATGAGGTTTCATCACTAGTTAGTGTTTCGGCCGGTTTAGCACCTAGCCGAGTCAAAATCTTGTTAGCAGATCGCCTCTGCATAAAAGCCCGACGTGCAGGAGTTACGTGCCTTCTGGGTCCTTGTGTCTCCCGTACTCCAGTCTTGGATGCAGTTTAATAATGTTGAATATTTTCTAAGCTATTATCCATTTCGCCAATAGCATTATCGTTAATGAAATATAACAGACGAAAAAGGTATGCTTTACGTTGAAAAAATCAATACACCAAGCAAATACATATTTCTAAAAAACACTACTTAGAGCTTTTTCTTATCTTGGCACTAACGCTCAAAATTTGGCGTTGTGAGTCCTCAAAAAGCACTAAAAGTAGTGCCAAAAGCACCAAGTTGGCATCACTGGTCTTGAGTTGGCTTTGAGAACATACAAAAAATATACGCTTAAAACTCAAAAACAACAAGTACATATGTATGTATGTATGTAGGTATGTTCATATGTACCCTATCGGAAATTTGGCTAACTTTAAACTAACTATTTCGCAACTAGTACTGACTGACACTTGGATTACTTCGCAATGTAATCAACTGACTATTTTAATATTGCGATGTCCTAGGCGGTAGTCAATTGTATCACTCTGCACCACTTTCAGCTAACTTAAAGTTGACTTTTTTAAATCACTTGGTAGTCAGTAAATTAAAAAAAATTTTCTGGGGTTCGAACATGTAACATCACACGTTGTGTACTCAACGCGCTGCCATCTAAAATAACAATCGGAAAATGTTAATTTAAAACTGAAATGAGTTTTAAAGTAGCTGAGAATAAATTTGTTGGCTCTCATAAAATTCGATTACGTACTCAACTGAAGAATTAATTTTGGATTTGTTCTGGATGACTTTGCAGCTAGCTTTTAGCACAAAGTACACAGAGGTGACACGAGACGGAAGATAATTTGTGTTTTCGGATTTCGCACTCACACCGAATCCGTGTCTTCTTTAAGCTTCTTTCGTAGTTGCATTGGTTTAACGTTTTTGTATTTTATTCTTTGAGTCCTCATTCGCTATGAGATTTTTGCAATTAAAATGTTAAAATTAACATTTATGAACTAAAAAGCTCAAAGTTAAATCAGGAATCATTTGAAAACAAATCTTAATAACTTTTTTAATACTAATAAACATTTTCACATTCAGTTTTTTAATTCAACACAACAAATTCCTTGATTTACTTTTGTACAAATGTACAAATGTATTTTCATTTTATTCTTTGTGGTATTATTCGCTATATGCTTTTTGGAAGTAAATGGTAAAAACTAATATTTTTTAATGAAAATGCTTAAAATGATGTCTGTAATTATGTGGAAACTAATTTTAATCACTTTTTTACCACTAATAACATTTAACACATTAAGTTTTCTAGTTCAACACTACAAAATCTTTCATTTAATTTTTAAAAATGTCCTGTTGGTTATTTCACAAAGTACACATTTTTTCTTGTTTGTTTTGATTATATGGTTAGCAACTTAATAACAAATATACTACAGTTGTCCCTTTCTCGCCGAACCCGTGTCGTAGCCAGTGTTGCCGTTTGAAAAAAAGTTTTCCGACCAAAATTTTCCCAAAATCCGACCAAAATCGCCTGCTTCCGACCAAATTTGAAAATTTAATAAATATTTGTGTTTTTTGATGTACATTTTATTTAATATTTAAGTAAAATAAAAATTTCAGATATAACATATTTGCATTAAAGAATTCAGGCATGTAAATTAATATTTATGTAATGTAATTAATAATTAAATACATTAAAATTATTCAGTCTTTTTAACATATGTTGTTTTCATTTACTTATGTTATAATTCAGGCATGTATTAAATATATCACATTAAAAATAAAAAGTTAAAGTTCTTGATTTTACATTCATAAGGGCGAAAAAACATAACACAAATCGCTGTCACTAAATTAAGCTAAAGGTCGTTTATAATTTAATGGCCAACAGCGGAATTCGGTTAACGTATCGCAGAGTTCACTGTCACTGATCTAATATAAACGTCGTAAATAACTACTTACCCGGCATCGAAGTGCATAATTAATTGGTAAATGGTAAACAGTGTGGAAAAAATATTTTTAAGATAATATATATGAGATTTTAAATAAATTATGCGAAGAGAAAAATAGTTTGTGATTAGAGACAAAAACCGACCAAAATTTAATTGGTCCGACCATCCGACCAAATTAAATATTTTAAATTTTTTCCGACCAAATTTGGTCGGATCCGACCAAAACGGCAACACTGGTCGTAGCTGATTTTAGCTTTTTTCATCACTCACTTCCTTCACCTCTGTATACTTTGTGCTTTTAGTCAGTCGAAGAAAAGCTAACTATAAGTTAACTATTTTTGTATTCAACCACACATTCTCCGACAGGGTATGTACATACATATGTATTTACGTGTGGATGATGATGTTGCAAGAAGAAACTATGGCGGTGCGACGTTGTTACATATTTTTCTTTAAAAGCTCAAAAAGAAACAAAGTAAAAACAATTTTTAGAGATAGGCAGGTATAAAATTTATAATAAAAACGCCAGAATGAAAAAAATACCGCAGAGCCAGCATGCATTTTAACTAAAAAGATAATGAATTTGATGATAATTCCCTTCTTTTGTAATTTTTTCTCTCCTTTTTTCTATAACCAAGCTATAAACATATTTTCTCAAGCTTAATGGTTGACTGACTTGATGCGAAAATATGAGTGAAAAATTAACAGCGATCTCAACTTGAATTTTTGGGCTAAATGTATGTATACAGCCCCCTTCTCCGGGAATTTTTTTCCTATTCATAATTATTGGCAAACTTTGGGGTAAAAAACAACTTGAAACAATATACCTATCTAGCTGACCTGGAAAATTCGAAATTCTCGCAATATTATTCCTGGCAGCATCTGTTTAGAATAGAAGAATTTTAATTTCCGTAAAAAATAATTCCCCGTGAAATTAGGTAATTCTCGGCAAATATTTAGGATTGAGTTGATAATGATAAACTATCAACCAAGGGTGGTTGATGGTTTTAATAAAAAATCAGCACATTTTGAAAAAACATCGACATTATCGGCACTTAAAAAAAAAAATCAGCAAAAAATCGACAAATTAAAAAACCATATTTATAATATAAATAACAAAAATTAAAAATTTAAAAAACCCCCGAATATATCTAGAAAAGATGTGATATCTTCTAAACGGCTGGACCATCTCGATCAAGTCACTTTTCAAACAGAAAAAAGGGGTGTTATAAGTTTGTAGTGTGTGTCTGTGTATCTGTGTGTCTGTCCGTGTCCACGTACAGCCCAAACGGCTGGACCGATTTTGATTTAGTTTGAAGAAAATCGGTCCAGCCGTTTAGAAGATCTCACATCTTTTCTAGATACATATATTGGTGGTTTTTTAAATTTTAAATTTTCGTTATTAGTAAGAAAAAATAACAAATCAGAACATCTTCAGCGTTACAAGTTTTGCCAAATATCTATATATCGGCACATATGTACATATCGTTACCTTAATATAGAAAGTACCTAACTCGTTATTTTTTTTTCATAATCGAGATTTTTGAATTTTTCGATACATTAGATGTTCTTCCTCTACCAAAATATTCAAAAACCCGATTTCAAAAAAATAATGTTTCTGTATTAATGTAATAGGTAGAAATATATTTTAAGCAATTTAAATCCATTTTAATCTGTTCTACACATTCAGTAAACTCCGTCTTATTGATTTCAATTACGATTTCAAAGTAAAAAAATCGAATCACCATAAATTAAAGAATTGAAAGTAGAAATATTATGTATGTCTGCAAAAAAAAATATTCTTTTTTTTTTCAACAACATTCCTTTCATTTCTGCTGAATAGTTGTTACGGGCATGTTTCGTTTTCTGCTTCATTTCTCTTTCAAGAACATTTATATTCACTATTATTCTTTCAACATTTATAAACTTTTAACCAATTCCATCCAGCTTAATGCTTTAGATACCGGCTTTGTTGCGCTCGCTCTTTGCCCGGCATCCACAAGCTGCAGACATAGAAAATTATATGGACAGCATTAGCAATTTGCTAAAGTTGAGTAACTAAATAAAAAAATTCTCTAAAACATAAACAAGAAGATCTCTTATGAAAGACAAACTTTCTTGTGTTTGAAATTTTGTTATATTTTCTGTTCTTAAATTAAATTTTTTTAGAGATTTTCTTGCCAGAGAGAATTTTACCTAGATGATAACTTGAATATGTGTTGTTCTTTAAGTCCTAATTTACACTCGGCAAGTCTTATTGGCAAGCTGATTAGTTTTTAGGAGAGATATACGAGGGGAAAAGAAACGTTTATGTTCCCATCGTCTCTCTCTCTCTCCAACAAACTAATCAGCTTAGCAATAAGACTTGCTTAGTGTAAATTAGGACTAATCAAAACAAAGAATAATGTTTATTAGAAATAAAAGATTTTTAAAAAAATTTATGCATAATTTTCTAATTTTTTAAATAATCTATATATACAAGTTGGCAACACTTTTTTAACTGGCGGCCATTTTGTCAGCTGTCAAGTGAATTATGTTTAGTTTGGTTTGGCATTTTAACATGAATACACTGACGCCTGAACAATGCTTACAAATTGTGCAAATTTATTTTGAAAATCATGGATCTGTTCGAGATACATATCGCGCACTAAGTCCATTTTAAGGTCAACATAATCGTCCATCAGAGCAATTAATTCGATTAACTATGGAACGTTTTCCCATAACGTTTACTCTAAATGATAACACGCAACTACAGAGACGTCGTACAGTGCGTACAGATGAAGCCATTGCTGCTGTAGAGCGTAGCGTAGAGGAAGATCGTTATCAGTCTATCCTCCATGCTTACTGACTTCTTCGATCATCAATTGAACAGCCATGAAGTGCAGTAGCTGTGGTTTCAACAAGACGGTACAACATGTCACACAGCTCGTGCCACAATTGAGTTATTGAATTAAACGTTTGTTAACCGTATAGTTTCACGTTTTGGACTCGTGAATTGGCCTCCAAGATCGAGCGATTTAACACCGCTAGACTCTGGGGATATGTCAACTCGCTAGTCTACGCCGATAAGCCCTAAATGATTGGCCACTTGGAGGATAACATTCGCCGCATTATTGCCAATATACATATGGCCATCGTTCGGGCATGTTCTGACACTCGCCTATCGCATAACATTTGCGATTGTGAATTGGACTCGAAATAGAAGTTTTCTGCAAATCGCAATCGCAAGAGTATACTGAAGTGAACTAATGAATTTAGCCTAAATCCAATTTTAATTTTAAATTTGGATTTTAATATAAAATAGTAATAGTTTCGCAAGATTTTTATTATAAAATTGAAGTTTTTAAAATGTATTTTTGTTTTGTTAATTTTGTCTTTGCTGTGCTTACTTATACACTGACTAAGATTTGAAAAACATGCGATTGTAGGAACATACCTGTTGGTTTTATTCCATTTCAAAGTTTTATACCTCTATAAAAACACCCCCTACTTTTTATTCACGTCTTAAACTAAGATTAATCTCAGTCTCCAAAAACGCTGTTACCTTCCTGATTCTAAACGATTTTTTTAAACTTCGTCTGGTAGCACAACAAATAAACAAAAATCATCTGTTTCCCGGGCCATTTTCAACACTGTCGATTTATACAGGGTGTCACGTGTAATGCCTTCCACAGTTTGAAGGGGTGAATTTTGTGTTGAATAAAGCATACCACCCTTTTCGGGCGGCAACTACATGGTTTGGAAGAAACAAACACAAATTCCTTGTTTTAAATAAAATGACACACATTTTTTTTTTTTAAATAAATCATAAAAAGCAGGGCTTAGGGGGAATTCCGGAAATAAATATATTTAATTTAGGGATTTCACTCTGAGCTTGGGAATTTCTTACTGAATTTGAGGATTGCACTTACATATTGTTTTCTTAATATAGAAACGCCCCAACTCATTATTTATTTTGAAATCGGTATTTTTGAATTTATCGATACATTAGATGTTCTTCTATCGAGATATACAAGACCAAGATTTCCAAAAAATTATGAGTTAGGGCCTTTCTATTTTAAGGTATCGACTTATACATATGTACATCTTAAGTATATGTACCCTGACGGACTAAACTATTCACACATCATGTACTTCAATTTAAAATCTTTTGTTATATTTGAAACATACATGTTAAATAATGATTACTAATTAACCTTCTTTTGTGAAATTCTCTAATTCATTAAACAATTAAAATTACGAGGGCGGTTCGGAAACTTCTTAGCCTATCAATGAAAGAGAAAAATTAGTTTTTCAAAAATATTTTTATTTTTCAATATAATCTCCTGAAACTTCAATACACTTAGTCCAACGCTTTTCTAGCAATTCTATCCCTTGATTAAAATAGTTTTCCTCAAGGTCTTCAAAATAGTGGTTTACAACTGTAATTGCATCTTCATTTGAGGTAAAACGCTTGTCAGCAAGGAATTTTTTTTAGATTTGGGAACAGGTAAAAGTCACTGGGAGCCAAATCAGGAGAATAAGGTGGGTGGCCAAGCAACTCGTACTTTAATTCGTTGATTTTAGCCATTGTTAAAACACTCTTGTGCGCTGGTGCGTTGTCTTGATGAAAAATCATTTTTTTGTGTTGTAAGCCAGGACGTTTTTCTCGAATTTGTACATTTAATTGATCCAAAAGGTTGCAATAGTACTCTGAATTTATTGTTTTACCCTTTTGCAGATAGTCAATCAATAAAATACCTTTGAAGTCCCAAAAAACCGTTGCCATAACCTTACCAGCCGATTGAATTGTTTTTGCCTTCTTTGGGGCACTTCCTCCAGCTTCAGTCCATTGTTTGGATTGTTCTTTTGTCTCTGGAGTATAGTGGTGGATCCATGTCTCATCAACAGTTATGAAACGACGCTTAAAATCCATTTTATTTCGCTTAAAACGATCCAAACAAGCTTGAGAAATGTTCATTCTTATGCGTTTTTGGTCGACTGTTAACAAATGCGGCACCCATCTTGCAGAAAGCTTTTTCATCTGTAGTTCTTCATGCAAAATTAAATGGACTCGATCATTTGAGATGCCCATGATATTAGCTATTTCACGCACTTTTATTCATCGATCATTTAATACCATATCATGCACTTTGGCTACAATTTCTGTTGTTGTTGCTGTTTTGGACGTCCACTACGTGGTTCATCTTCAATGCTTGTACGACCACGTTTAAATTCAGCAACCCAATTTTTTACTGTTGCATATGAAGGAGCACTTTCACCTAACACATTCACCATATCATTATGAATTTCTTGTCCCGATAAACCTTTTTTATGTAAATATTTAATGACACCACGCATTTCTAATTTTTCCATTGTTAAAAAATCGCGGATACGTCTTCTGTGAACACCTGTTTCTATATGAAGGAGTTGCCAGATCGAAACAAAATTTAACATGTGTTCATAGCAGAGATGGAAGTTTCCAAAACACTTAACTTTTTTCTGTTTATACCGCGCTTTTTGTGCTAGGCTAAGAAGTTTCCGAACCGCCCTCGTAGTTCAACTAATTCCCATTAGATAATTGAAATTTTTATTCCAATGATAAAACTAATTGCAATTAGTTGGCATTAGCAAAAAAATTGGTTTACCTTTACAATTAGAAATCTAATTGAATTCTGCTAATGCAATTAGATATTAAATTGAATTCAATTAATTGATTCTAGTTCGAGCTAATTGAATATCTAATTGCATTAGCAGAATTCAATTAGATTTCTAATTGTAAAGGTAAACAAATTTTTTTTGCTAATGGCGGCAACTAATTGCAATTAGTTTTACCATTGGAATAAAAATTTCAATTATCCAATGGGAATTAGTTGAACTTATTCTAATTGTTTGATGAATTAGAGAATATAAACCAATTGCATCAATTGCTAATTTAACATGTATGATTTGAAATGAAAAGAGCTACCCCAACACAATATTCTGCAAAATTGTTTCATTACTTATTAATTATTTGAAAATATAGAAAAAATAATCCTAAGTATGGTACATTACTAGAAGGAAGTACATAACTAAGTATATGAAATGATAATTCTGGGCGAAGTTAAGTATTCACACAGTTGAATTTTTTTTTTGGTATTTAAATAAAACATAAGTATATGAATTTGTATATGGCAACACTTGTAGGGAATGTTGAAAGTGCCTTTATAAACCATTTGTTTTGCTTTAATGTAAAATAAAGTATTCTTGAAGAGTGAAATTTCTAAAAATGGTAAGCAGAAATTGGAAATATAATTAAAAGAAGCCGTTTCACTGTAGCCAGCATCAGCGTGACCGTTTGACCGACTAAAGTGGCAAATTGCCATTTTTTCGACTGCCTTGCCACTTTTTGTCCCCCTTTTTCTTAGAGTGAATTATATAATACATTGAAAATAAAAATTTTAGTGTAGTTTTCTCGTTTTTATTTTATTTTGCCCCTTTTTTTTTGATAAATAAAAATGTAATCGGTCACCCTAGCCAGCATCATTAAAAGATTTAAAGAGTGCTTAGATTTCAAAAGTTCTCAGCGCACTGGTCGGCCTCAAGATAAGAAGTTGAGCCCAAGAGAAGAAGCCCAAATCGTCAGAAAAATAAAAAATAATCTAAAAACAACATCCACTGAAGTAGCTGCAGAATATTTAGAGGAGACTGGTAAAGAAATCCACCCAAAAACTGTGCGCAGAACCCTACGCCGTGCCGGTTATAGTTCCCGTGTAGCAAAAAAACCCACTCATAAGCAAGGTAAATAAATCAAAACGTTTAAATTTTCCAAAACAATAGTTATGTAAATAAAGATGAAAGCTTCTGGGAAGGCGTATTATTCTCCGACGAGAGTACGTGTTTGGAGAAAGCTAAATACAGAATTGGAAAAAAACAACATAATAAGTACGGTGAAGCATGGCGGTGCAGGAGTCATGGCTTGGGAATGTATGGCTGCAGCAGGCGTTGGTAACTAACAAAAATTTTTATCTTAACATTTTGAAAGATAACCTGCTGCAAAGCGCCGAAAAGTTAGGCCTTGGGTGCAACTTTTACTTTCAGCACGACAACGACCCCAAACATACAGCCAATGCCGTTCGAATGTGGATAATTCATCACGTTCCCCACATACTTCCTACTCCACCGCAATCCCCGGATATGAATCCTACCTATTGAACACCTTTGGGATAAATTGGGTCGACGCATCACAAAGAACCACATTATCAGTAAGGGTCAACTGAAAAAAATTCTCGTTCAAGAATGGCAAAATATAGGGTCAGATGTTACTAAAAATTTAGTTCATTCAATGCCAAGAAGACTAGAGGCTTCTCAACAAAATATTAATTACGAATAATTAAACTCTTTGTAGGAGCGTAAATAACTGTGTGAATAATTTTGTCCCCCCATAATTGTGGCCTGAATTATTTTTTTATAATAATGCACGGTGGGGACTTTTGCAAAATATATGATAAAAAATCTGGAACTTCTAAACTACTGATTGGATTTATATGAAACTTCGATGCCTTGGCAGCCGTCTGGCTTAAGCTGGACAGGAGTTACAGTAGGCCTAATTTGGCAACATGGGACTCAAAAAAACTTCTGAGTCTTGTAACTTCTAGAAAAATTATCCGATTTTTATGGGATGAAGCGTTTTGATCTAAGCTCAACATTTTCAAGAAATAATGTCCTAAGATGTGTTTTCGTATCTCTCATAACTTAGAAGATATTTTGTCTTGACTTTTAGTATTTCACCTACAACTTTTTAGTATATTGTTGGACTTTAAATTAAAAGACATCATTAAATTGCTGACTGTGTAATGTAATCTACTTAGTATTAGTATTTCTTTCCATTTTATTAACTACGAAGTAAATAAACAATTTTGTTAAATATGTATTGTGTTGGGCTAACTCTTTTCATTTGAAAAATATAACAGATTTTAAATGGAAGTACATGCTGTGTGAATAGTTTAGTACGTAAGTGTATGTATGTATGTATATGAAAATGGTGTTACTAACTATCATGTCAAATGGTTTGCGTGTCAAAATCTAATAATTTTACATGTTGTTTATTTCCCAAAAAAGACAAAAATGAATAATATGTACATACTTCAAAGACGTCTGCCATTGTCAAGTTTAGGAAATAGAATCCGAAAAAAAATAAAATATATAGAAATGTGTACTAAAATAAATAGAACATTACGAGCTAGTTTTTCACATAAAGATAAACTCTACTTGACAGTTAACTGTAGTTTAAACTTAAAATTTTGTTTTTCAGATAAAGGTTATCTGGTTAATAATCTAGGTTTAACCGAGCAACATTGCTCAGTTAACTCAAGTTAGAACTGTCAAATGATAAATATACATACATATGTATGTACACATGTATAAAATAAATACTACGCAATTGAAAAAAAAAAACAGTTTTACTGACAAGTTTAATAAATAAATACATAAATAAAATGGATGTTTCTTATGGCGACGAAAATTTTAGTGATTATGAAACCTATAACTTGGATAGGATAATTGTTGGTAAAATAAGGAAGATAAAAACACGCCACAATTATTTTTATGTGTGTAATGAATTGGAATTCTTTCAAATATTTCATTGGATTTAAAATTTGATGTTTTTTTGTAGGTTATTTTTGGAGCGTCACTATTTTTAAGTCCATATTATTTTTTTTAATTCTTAAAAATTTCAGAAAACACTTATTAAAGTTTTTTTAATATAAATTTTCAGAATTGTCATATCGCTTTTTAAGTATTGCCCTATTTATATAAAATATTTTCAAGAATGCCATATCTATGTATATTGAAAACAAAGTATGGCATTTCTAGCTAAATTAATTCATCACTGAAAAACAGCATGGGCGGTTAAAACCCGTTTAACTTTGTTTAACTAACTAGTAAAAAACTAGCCCTACAACAAACATACTTTTCCAAAAAAGGTCAAAGAACTAATCGTATAAAATTTGAAATGTATGGTTCTTTGTAAATATGTATTTTATATAAATATATTTACATGTGTATGTACATATGTATATATCGTCACCTTAAATGCAAACGGACGTAACTACATTTTGATATTTTTACAGGAGAAACAAAAAACGTTACAAAATCAATATAAATAAAGCATTTTTGAAAATGTTCTTCGAAATTTACTTGTAGTATGGATTTGAAAAAATAGATTCATTCGTTATTACGTCCGTTTGAATTTCATTAATAAAGTCGTAATTTTTGATCGCAGAGGTCTAAATATTTTCGTGAACATGTATGTAGTTTGATAAAATGAACCACAATCAATCAAAAACTCGATTTCGAATTTTTGTGTAGTTACGTCCGTTTGCATTTTAGGTGACGATATGTATGTATGTATGTATGTTTGTAAAAGAAGAACAACAAGTTCAAGTACGTTCGTTCACTTCTTAAAACATGAAACAAAACATTGTTCCGTAAAAAGTTTAAACCTCTAATTTAGTAAATTTAAAAAGACAGCAAAATTAGTGGTTTCCAAATAGTTTCCAAGTAGCAAATGACATTAAAGAATAACAAGTCCATAAGAATACGAACGACTTCAAATACGGAACTATAATTGATGTTACCATTCTTTTCTTTTTAATATTTTTCTTTTTAAGATTGCCACCCTTAAGAAATAAAAGACACAGCCCAAAAAGCAAATCACAGTTAATTATATAAGCATCATATTTAATTATACATTTAAATATTCTCGTTTGAGCTTTTTCAGAAATTACGCAAATTTAAGCAGACATTTTTCTCAAGGGCCTTTAACTCAAATAACAATTTTCGTTTGTACGAGTAGTTTTATAAAAAGAAAACAAAAAAAGGAAAAAAAAAACTTCAAACTCTTAAAACAAGGGTTTCAATTTCAATTTCAATTATCTTCTAGCTGCAGACCAATGAAACTCCAACAACCCGTGCTAATAGTAATAATGATGAACGGCACCGAAATTAACAAAATATATTTTTCATAATCATTTCTAAAAAAGTTATAATTGCGAAACGCACTTGTATTAAATTACTTTTGTTAAACGCAAGAGGGAGAAAGTAATGACGAGTATTTGTCATTAAATCTTTTGCTGTGTCGTGTTGGCTGTTACCAAATTGCATTTATTTGAAAGTGTTAAAAATTTGCCAACTTTTAGTTTGAAACAAGAGAACATGGATAGTTTTTAAATTCGAAAGCCTTTACTGTTTGTGTACATAAATGAAATCTGTAGATTTTTACTTGATATCTAATTATTTCAAATCTTGATAGAGCTGGCTATTTAACTTAATAAATACATGTCTGAATCAAACAGTTTTTCATTAGTAATTAGTGGTTACGCTCTTTTACGCTTGTGTGGCACATGGCACACAGATGTAAACTCGGCCTTATAGTGACATTTTACAATATGTGTGTGCCATATATATATTGGGCATTAGTTATTCACCCTTATTCCAATTGTCGACATTGACGTCACTTTAACACAACACCAAAAAATTAAGGCTTGTGTATCCGTTGGCGAAAACAACTGACTCCTGTTGGCAGGTTTATGCTATTTTCTAGACCTTAGGGACCGGAAATAAATTGCCAGTAGCACAAAATTGTTCTCGAGAGCGAGTAAGCAAACCCCATTTTTTTTGGTAATGTGTTAAAGTGACGTCGATGTCGACAATTAGAATAAGGGTGATTGGTTGATAAGTTCGGCTCCGCTAAAAAAACATTGGTTTTTGCCTCTGCTAGTTAAATCTATTTTTATCTCGACATATAACTTTTTACAGGGCTTAAAGCAAAAATAGAATAAAACTAATTTTTTTTAGAATAAAATTCCTTTTTTTATAATAAAATCCTTTTCAGAGAGTAAACATATTTATAGAAACAAATAAATTGCACTTATTAAATAAAACTCTGATTTTTTTGTTTTAAATAAAAACAGCAAGTTTGCACAATGTGCAAACTTTTGTATACTGATATTTGTATTCGAGGTAAGCAGCTTTGAAAGCTCTTAAATTTGTTCTTGTTTCCAGGGCTGCCAGAAGCTTTGAAAGCTCTTAAATTTGTTCTTGTTTCCAGGGCTGCCAGAAGCTTTGCGAAGAAAATCATCATTTGTCGTAAAGAAAATCATATTTTGATGAAAAAGTCCAATTTTTTTTTATTAAAAAAGTAGCAACAATTGAGATATGTACCTATATAAAAATCAAATTTCTTATTAGCTCAATTCACAATCTTGTGCAAATGGTCTTTGCATGTGCAAAATGATGGTATAGTATGTTGATACTCACGACTAAAAACTTTGAAGTGGCGAGTATCAATATACTATACCATTTTGCACATGCTACGATGCACATTTGCACAAGACTGTGAATTGGACTATTGTATATGCCCAAAACACTGATACATTGTGCACCCTGTAATAGACCGTCACCCTTACAAGCAAAAAAAAAAAACCTGGTGCTCCATCGAATGTAAAATATTGTTGCAAGGCAGTTTCGAAAAAATTATTATTTGTTTTTGCCGAACGTAGGGGTCCCCAAAATAAATTTTTCGCTATATCTTCGGAACTTACAGTCGTATCTTAAAGTATGATATATCGATATTTTTGTCTCGAGGAGCTTTTGTTTTCTTTAATAGTAATTGACATCAAGTACCCTCTTCTAGTACTTACTCATTATAGATCAAATAATGAAATTTTAATCAATGATATTGTTAATTGATTAAAGTTGGCTGTATTTTGGCGACTGTCGAGTTTGAAAAAAATGTGGCCCATGGTGACAGCCATGGGCCACGTGACATAGCCATAATGCCATCATAGCCATAACCAAACCAAAATTCAATTGATTTCTATGGAGAGAGAGTGTTGCCCATTAGTTTGGTTTGAACGGCTGTTTTCTATGGCTATGGCTATATCACGTCTAATTTAAGCTTTAAACCCGCAATCCAATTTGGATTTTTCGACAGATTTTTTATGTTTGGATGATAAATAATTAATTTTTTATTTCTTTTTAGCAAGTGAAGAATTATTAAAATTAAAATTGACCTTTTCTTATTATTTTCAATACAATATTTTGCTTCCCAATTCCTATATTTTTTTTGTTAAAACATTAACCTATTTTGACAAACATTGTTGTGTGTGTGCATGTGTAAATTTGATAATTAAAATTTGAGCGAATTCTATTTAAGCCAAGTATGGCAGGCCTGTTGCTAACTAACAGCCGTAACAATCACACATTTACCAAAGAAATAAAATCAACATAAACAACATTTGTGTACAGAAAAAAGAATTTGTGGTAACACACAAGCAAAGGAAATTTTTGACCAACCAGCGAACCGCAAAATCAACATTTAACCAACATAAAACAAGTCAACAATACCACCAACGCATTAAATAAATAATAAAAATAAAAACAACTTTTATATGACTTGTTTTTGTGTATTCATATTATTATTTTTGGCAAAAGCTTACTATAACAAATAATAATAAAAATTTTAAATAAAATTATGAAATCATAGCAAACACCAGGCAAAGAAAAATAAAAAAACATGAAATTGTACAATTAAAACATCAATCATATTAAACATTTAGTAGAGGCTTTAACCAAAAACCAGTAACATTAGAAAATTATTTCGAATTCGAGAAAAAAAATTCAAATGTTTGAAATGTTTGATTATTGTGGCCCAATTAAGGTAGTCTACTTAGTTGTGTTGTTGTTGTTTTTATCGCTATGGCAAATGGCAAATTACATTTCTAAATAATACCTACTGGCATTTGATTTTTATAAAATTTGCTGCCAAAAAATATTTAAACGTTTTTTGTATACATACATACATACATATGTACATATCGTCGCTGTTTTAATTAACTGACATTTTGTAAATTTTACAGGAGAGGAGCTTTTATGATTGTTTTCTACATGTATTATTATGGAAACGTCTGAAATGTTTTTACTGTTATAGCCTCGACAGTAATGTTTACAGTCATACAAATTGTGGACAAGGCCTATTATGACTCATAAATAACCTGACCAGACATCCCGCTTTTCTGAGGTTGATCCCGCCTTGAATTTTTATCCCGCTTTATCCCGCTTTTTAGAGTTTTGAAATTTCTTATCTCTTAATATATTTTTATTAATATGTAACTGATAAAAATTTATTCCAAATATTTTTTAGTGTAGTAATTGTTTATTTTTTTTGGATCTGGCAGCTCCTCAAATGAAAAAAAATAAAAATACAAACGTACACACTCAAAGATCCTTTTGTTACAGTGCTTTATATGTGCAGACATTCTGCTGCTTTAGGAATTTATTACCAAGAGGGCTTATTAGGAGAATAACAACTGACATTCACCAAACTGTCAATAATAAAATAAAAAGTTCTTGCTTATTTTTTTATAAAGAGTTTGACACATTGGTGTAGTCAATTGATGATAATATGGACTAACAAGGCCACTTGCTATCATTCGCCTTAAGTTTTTGTACATTGTTTTGTATAAAAATCGTATTTTGTTTTGTAAATGAAGTCAAAAAATCTTTAATTTTATTTATTTTACGTTACTAAATAAAAATTTTTGTTAATAAAAACTTTTGTTTATTTAAAATCGATTCTTTTGAGTTAAAAACTGTATTTCCTAAGTACATACGAAACTTTTTATGTGCGTATCACACATCCCGCTTTCAAATAGTTGTTTATTTAAAAATCCCGCTTTTTGGCCGTATTTTTGTCAAAATCCCGCTTTTTGAACGATCGTGTCCCGCTTTTTTTAAAAAGCTTCTGGTCACGTTACTCATAAAGTCTAATAGTAGACTTAACTCATTTTTCAAAATGGTCAGTCAGTTAGTTAGGTCAGTTAGTTAAAACAGCGACGATATATGTATGCTCTCGCCGCCTTTAATTGCTTAGGCTGTGTACGTTTTTTCTTTTTTTTATTTATTTTTTTTTCTCTCTTTAAAATTAATGAATGACCAACAAACATTTCAAAAAAAATTTAAACAGTTAAATGCCTTACATAATACCCAACATCATAAATAATGTAAACAAATTCAATTAAATTTAGTAACAACAGCCAGCCAGAGCCGACTTGCACAAGTCAATTTTGAACGATTTGAACGATTTGATTTTAACGTATTTTATCGCTTAATGCTTTTTTCTGGGTGGGAAAATATTTACGGTATTTTGCATTATGTATTTTTAGATATAATCTTATTAAAATTTATTAGCTTTAAGTCTAATCTATTAACTATTATTTAATAAATTGTTTTAAAATATTCATTTATTATTTTAACTATTTTTCTTTTTCTTTTTGTATCATTTTAGGTAAGAAAATTAATGGTTCACTAAACTACTTTGGAAATTATAAGGTTTGAAATGTTATTTAAAATAAGCTATTAAAAAAATTAATTGAAAACTTTGCCAAACGATAATTTAAAATTCACCATATGAATACAACAGACTAATCTGAACACAATTGGCAAAGCGTGTTTTAGTTGTCAAAAATTGTCATGCTCCCCCATACATACAGTTTGTGGGGATAATGTGGCAGCAAGCAATGATCTGATGATGGTAGAATTATACCAGGTACCTACTACCAGAACTGGAACAAAATTACAACACCAAAAAACACATGCATATTGTTGGTAGAAACAAACAGAAATAAGTCAAAAACAGATGTCTTTTGTTTTTAAAAATAACAATTACAGGGCTATTAAAGTACAATTGCAGACGCGGCATTCATGCATGATTATAATCAAGCAGTGTTGCCAATCTGAATATAATTACACAGAGTGTATGGCGCTATGAAATAAGGCCCAAATAAGAAAATTAAATATTGGGCCTTATTTTTAAAATTAAGGATTTTTTAATTGGGCTTTATTTCATTCATTCATTTTGCCTGTATTTAATCTTTGGTTGGGCTTTATTTAATTATTTAAGCCTTTATTTCGTCTTAAGTTTCGTTTCATCGAGCTTTTTTTATTTCATTTACATATACATACATATTGGGTGTTTTTTCATAATTATTATTTTGGGCCTTATTTAATTTTTGTTTTGGGTTTTGTTATATTGGGGCTTATGGCATTTCTTATTTGGGCGTTATTTCCATGGGACTTATTTCGTAGCGCCAGAGTGTGTAATTTCTACTCTCATGTGTAGGCCATATAATTAGATTCATGAATAATTTGTGTGTAATTCTTCTTTGGGATCTGTTCTTATTTATTATTATTTTTTATTTTAATATTTACCTTCTCAAAAGATGTGTAGTGTAATTATCTTCAATGTGTAATTGGAGACACAGCCATGTGTAATTTCCGTATTCGTCATTGGCAACGCTGAAATCATTTTATTCACAACACTTCCACTAACATTTTTATAGCTTTTAGACAAAGTTTGACATTTGACAAGCTTTGTTTTGTTTACATTAACCGGCTGGGATTGTGGTGCAGAGAAGCAAGCCGATCAACTTTTTTCTGCGGCAGCTGAAGGGGTTAAATTTGTCAGCGGCGGCGGCTTAGCCGCCCACGCCGTATTCTTCTCGGGTCGCTAAAAGTGATACTTTTTCATCAGCTGCGCCGAAGAAAAAGTATAAATTTTGTGTTTGTTCTGCGCATTTATCAAAATGTTTCAGTTATTTATATGTTTTAATATTGAAATTAGGTAGATCGGATATGTTCCATATCCATATCCAAAAACAATATTTTATAAGCAATTTATAATTTATATCATTTAATCATTTATATTTGAAAACTTTATTATTTGACATCTTATTTTAATTTATTTGCTATTTGGGTATTTTTGGGGATGACAAATCAAAATTTGGGGATAAGCTCTAGAAAAAAACTGGCAACACTGAGTCTAATGATGATTTGATGTTTGAAAGAAAATGAAAAAACCTGTTTAAAAGAAAATAAAAAAACCGGCGAATCCGAGCAAATCGGCTTGCCGAATCCATCGGCAACGGCTTGACTTGCGAAAAACAATCGGCTTGCATCTCTGCTATGGTGGTACCTGTTATGATTCTACAATGGATCTGATGTTCGAAAAGCTGTCTCTCTCTCTACAAAATACACTATTCGCCTGATTTCCCGTTAGATAACGTAGTTGTCGCCGTGTAAGGGTTGCCTAAAGCTATAATTTCGAGCTAAACAATGTATGTATTTGGCAAGAATGACATTTACATAATTTCGTCTTCATATTAACCTTCTGACGTACTGGTATCTTTTAATTTATTTCCTATAATGGGCGATTAAAATATAAACGTTATTACAGTAGATTTTAAATAATTCGACTTATGCATGCCAAAGCAGAATAAAAAAGCACTATGAAGAGTGTTTCACTAATATTCACAATTAACATGATAGTTGTCTAGGATATACTTTAATGCATTAACTCGGGGTTAACAATAACTGAAATAAACACAATAAGGAAATTCACAATGAATATCTTAAAATTTTAATGTGGCAACATTGTTCATTGTGAGCAGGCAACGATATAAAACACATTGGCTCGTAGTCATAGTCAAAACAAAGTACACTTTAAGAAGTTAAAACCAGTATTACCATACAAAATACTGGTTTTAATTTCTTAAAGTGTACTTTGTTTTGACTATGACAACGCGCCATTTTATTGAAGTATTAAAATAACAAAAATTTTAAAATTATAAATAATTGTTGGATCAGTTGTATATAAATAACTTTTCTTCTACAAAATGGCTAAAGACAGCGAAAAATACAAATAATTTTTCCTCAACTACAGCTGCGCTGACAGTTTTAACATCTTTAACACTACCATATGACATTCTTTTTATACAGGGTGTTTTTTTAGAGGTATAGAACTTCGAATTGAAATAAAACACAAGAAAATCGTTTTAATGTCCATCAATTTGGCTTTATTGGAAGGATAATTTTATGCCATTAATGTTTAAATATGATTTCGGGCATGTGGCCGCCGCGGCTGGCTCGAATAAAGCCAATTCTACAGGTCCAATTTTCAACCACTTTTTCGAGCATATGGGGCCGTATGTTGGCAATAACGCCACGAATGTTGGCTTCCAAGTCCCCTAACGTTTCTGGTTTGTTGGAGTAGACGAGCGACTTCACATATCCCCAAAGAAAATAATCCAATGGTGTCAAATCACACGATCTTGGTGGCCAATTGACAGGTCCATTCCGCGAAATTATGCGCTCATCGAATGTTTCCTTCAATAAATCGATTGTGACGTGCGCTGTGTGGCATGTAGCTCCGTCTTGTTGGAACCACAACTCATCCACATTCATGCCATCCAATTCGGGAACAAAATAGTCGGTTATCAGCTCCAATTGCTGTGCACGGTGGCGAATCGATTCATTCGGGTCCTCTTCAACACTTTGCTCTACAGCGGCAATTGTTTCTTCGGTGCGCACTGTCCGACGTCTCTGCGGATGCGTATTATCACATAGAGTAAACGTAGTGCGAAAACGATCCATGGTTAACCGAATTAATTGCTCTGATGGACGATTATGTCGACCATAAAATGGACGGAGCTTGCGGTAAACTTCGCGAACTGAACCATTATTTTCGAAATAAATTTGCACGATTTGCAAGCGTTGTTCTTTTGTCAACCTGTTCATGATGAAATGGCAAACCAAACTAAATATTAATCACTTGACAGCTGACAAAATGGCCGCCAGTTAAAAAAGTGATGCCAACTTAAAGTTCTATACCTCAATAAAAAACACCCATTACTTTTAAATTTGCCACCTGGTAATGCATTTGATTTACACAGACTCTAAAACAACAGACTTGCCAACCCATATTAAAGTATTAAAATTTAAATGTTGCAATATTAAGACATATTTAAAAAAATTTTGAACTTCCTAAATTCTTCTGATTATTTATATTTATAGGGTGATACATAATTAATAAAAAAATTTGTAAACAAAGGAAAGAAAACTTGGCAACAATTTATCTCACCGATCTTAGTTGAAAGATTATAATATAATATCATTCATGGCTATAGATTTTCTTTAATTGAACCCTTATGGGAAAGCAAATCAGTAGTTCTTTGCTCGTCTCGTTTTCTTTTTCACCGTGCAGTCCCACTGTTTAATTTGAGTGCTAATGCTGCAGCTTATAGCACCAAAAAAAATCACTTTGGTAAACCAACCAAATAAATAAATTTGTGTGCCTTTTAAGTGCACATGTATTGCGAGTATCACGCAATACATGTGCTGATGGGGGTAACACTAATGAACGTCAAGGGTGTTAATTTTCCTAGATCAATAGACTTCAACTAAATATTTTTTGCCAAGCGTGCAAATCGTTTTCTTCGGTTTCATATATTTATACAGCTGTGGTAAAAATAACAGCGCTGAAGTCAGAGTTTGTATTAATTTTTTTTACTTATGGTTAGTTATTAAAACGAGATTTCTATCAGATTATATAAGTTTTATTGAAGCAGTTCATAAAAGACTAAACTTGGACCATAAAATCGCACTATTTCTAACACTTAATAGCAAATGAAACATTCTTCCAAATCAATACTAAATAAAGTAGAATGAACGTGTCATTCTTTTGGCTTTTGTTGGCAATACTAACATATAAAATGATTGCATTACGCCGCAATGAAAATAAAAATATTTATAATCACCGCTATCCAAATATTTAAAAATTTCCAAATATTTCCAAATATTTTCCCTTTTCTCCAAATTGCAATCGTGAATAATTTTTTCCTAGAAATGTTCCCCTTATCGTGAATAATTTCTTACTATTAAGCTTAAATTTGTCAGATTTTCAATTAATTTTTAAGGTTTACAAGTCTTCTTCCCGTTTTTTACATTCACTATGCATTGATAGCGGCAACAAAAGTTCCCATGAAATTTACGAAAGCAAATATCCCTTCATGGGAAATGAAAATTTTATGGGAACAAAAATTTCACATTTTATTCACGATAGGCATGAATAAGAATAAGAATTCATTGTGACCAGAAAACGTGTAACTTCTAACGGCGCACAGTAGGTAATTGGACCCGAAATCTTCGAAAAAAAAATAATTTTTTACACTAACTTAATGACGTTCGATTAAGCAAATAACTGCATTGGTTTTTGTGAAAAACAAATAGGTATCAGCCGATTTATGGACAGCCGAAGTTGACATTTGCAAGCAACGTGGTAGTTTTGATATAAGTTAAAAACGTTTTTTATGAGTTATTAAACAAAAAAGAAAGGGATAATTAAAGTAAGTAATTAAAAAAAAACAAAATATTTTTTTCGTGTCGTTATTGCTTTTGTTAACAAACGTGTAATTCTAACTTAACCTCAAATAAGTGACATAAATATAAACTTTACATAAATATAAACTTCGCATAAACTTTTGATGATGTTGCCCGTGGACCGCCGAGTTTTTCCTTGATGAAAATTGTTAAGAAAATAGCTCTGCAATAATTTTTTTTATTTCTCGTTTCGGTTTGTGATTAAAATACATATATGTATAATTTTCTTTCAGACAGCCTCACCCCTGAAATAGTGAACTTTTTAATGTTTGGATTTGTACTAAAAATAAAAAGTAAAAAACTTGAAATTTTGTTATCAGTAAAATTAATTTAAATAATGTTTGAAAACAATATATGGCTTCGTTGTAGCAAAAGGTACAAACTTTTTGTAAAAATTTATCGTTAGGGTGACAAAGTTAACGACTTTTCCAGGCAAAATTTTGTTTATGTGCCTCATACGCCATTTTGTAGCCCCCGGGCGTATTTTCATAGTGTAGAATTCCAGAAAAAATTTAAAATTTTTTTCATCCAAAAATTTTCACAAAAATTTAAAAAAATTCCAGCTGTACGTGCTCATGAAAAACTCTTAAATTCCAAATTTCACCTTTGGCTGAAATTAATTTTCGCCTAAAAAGTAGCTGAAATTACCCAGTGTGCGGCGGTGCTATTATCTTTGCCAGCACTGTATGTATTTATAAGATTAAAAACAACCCAAAGGAAGAGTCAGGCAAAAGCATAGAAATAAAGAAGTTCTCATAAATTTTTAAAGACTTTGTTAAGGTTTTTGTAATAAATTCATTTGCTATTTTTATTTCGCAAACGGTTGTAAAACTCTCCATATATATTTTTATGTACATAGATGTATACATATCCATATATACATATATGTATATGTACTTAGGAGTGCCCAGCAGTAAAACTTAGAGGACCTTCTTGGTGCAGATCTTATTAAAGGGCTCTTTCCACACTCCCTTCTATGAGAAGGGAGAAGAGAAGCAGTAACATATCTTGTTTTAGTTAATTTAATTATTATTTTTCGAACTGCATTTGTTTCTATATTCTTATGAATTGGTTTGTTTTTTACCGAAATAAAAGCAAAATCCATTAATTTGAAGGCCTTCTCTGGCGAAAGAAGCAAGAACAGAAGGCCTGCTCCATAATGACAAAGCGTGTAAAAAATATATGAGTATGGAATGGAGCGAGCAGGCCTTCTACATCCAAAAGAAGGCATCCTTACTCCTTCTTGTTCCCGCTGGCTGTGTATGTCTGTTCATACCCTGTCGGAAATTTGGCTAACTTTAAACTAACTTTAAGCTAACTATTTCCCAACTAGTACTGACTGACACTTAGATTACTTCGCAATGTAATCAACTGACTATTTTTACATTGCGATGTCCTAGGCGGTAGTCAATTGTCCCACTCTGCACTACTTGCACCTAATTTAAAGTTGACTTTTTTAAATCACTTGGTAGTCAGTAAATTAAAAAAAATTGTCTGGGGTTCGAACATGTAACATCACACGTTGTGCACTCAACGCGCTACCACTCGGCTAACGTGTCATCTAAAATAACAACAGCAAAATGTTAATATAAAACTGAAATGAGTTTTAATGTAGCTGAGAATAATTCGATTACGTACTCAACTTAAGAATTAATTTTGGGTTTGTTCTGGATGACTTTGCAGCTAGCTTTTAATCAGTCTAAAAAAAGCTAACTAATGGGTGTTTTTTATTGATGTATAGAACTTTAAGTTGGCATCACTTTTTTAACTGGCGGCCATTTTGTCAGCTGTCAAGTGATTAATATTTAGTTTGGTTTGCCATTTCATCATGAACAGGTTGACAAAAGAACAACGCTTGCAAATCGTGCAAATTTATTTCGAAAATAATGGTTCAGTTCGCGAAGTTTACCGCAAGCTCCGTCCATTTTATGGTCGACATAATCGTCCATCAGAGCAATTAATTCGGTTAACCATGGATCGTTTTCGCACTACGTCACAATCGATTTATTGAAGGAAACATTCGATGAGCGCATAATTTCGCGGAATGGACCTGTCAATTGGCCACCAAGATCGTGTGATTTGACACCATTGGATTATTTTCTTTGGGGATATGTGAAGTCGCTCGTCTACGCCAACAAACCAGAAACGTTAGGGGACTTGGAAGCCAACATTCGTTGCGTTATTGCCAACATACGGCCCCATATGCTCGAAAAAGTGGTTGAAAATTGGACCTGTAGAATTGGCTTTATTCGAGCCAGCCGCGGCGGCCACATGCCCGAAATCATAATTAAGCATTAATGGCATAAAATTATCCTTCCAATAAAGCCAAATTGATGGACATTAAAACGATTTTCTTGTGTTTTATTTCAATTCGAAGTTCTATACCTCTAAAAAACACCCTGTATAAGTTAACTATTTTTGTAGTCAACCACACATTCTCCGACAGGGTACATACACACATGTGTATGTATGTAAATATATGTATGTATGTATGTATATAAATTTTTTTGTTAGAATTGCAAAGCCTAAAAATATTTGTTTATTTTAGCATGTGCGTGTTGTTTGGTAATTTAATGTGCCAAAGCAAGGAAAAGAAAACGAAATCTTTAAATAAGAGTCCACTATTGAAAACCTTTATTTTTAGTAAAATTCCAAACATCAATTGCATCTATAGTCATGAGAAGTTTAAGGAAAACTTTAATAGTTTATAGTAGCTGAGTGGTAGCGATGCTAGCCTCTCAGTCCAGAGGTCGTGGGTTCGATTCCCGCCATAGACCCTGGGTGTTTTCCGCAGACAAGCTAATCGCTTCGCGGGTTGTGTTGTGTTAAAAAAAAAAAAAAAAAAAAAAAAAAAGTCCTAGTTTACACTACCCAAGTCTTATTGCTAAGCTAATTATTTTCAGGGAGAGAGAGACGAGGGAAGCAGAAACGTTTCTCTAACCTCGTCTCCCTCTGCTAACAAATTAATCAGCTTAGCAATAACACTTGCATAGTGTAAACTAGAACAAAGCAGCTGCGCGGAAAAAATTAAAATTTGATGAAAACCTTTTCTTACACTCACGTACGGACAAATGCTGCCTTTACTATGTATTTATAAGGTGACCATACGTCCTATTTTTTAGAGGACAATCATCTATTTTAACTCGCAGTCATCTATAAAATTTTTGTCCTCTATTGGTCAACTTTTTTTATTGTCAGTTATCCTTGGTCATCTTTAATATTAAGAGAATTATTATTTGTTTTTATGGTACGTTTGCTTTTGAAAATATGTGGTAGCACTTTTACGATAAGAAAATATCGTAAGCTTTAAAGTTTAAATTAGACGTGACATAGCCATAACGCCATAGCCATAACCAAACCAAAATTCAATTGGTTTCTATGGTGAGAGTTATGGAGTTATGGCGAGTCTCTCTCAATCTCACCATAGAAACCAATTGAATTTTGGTTTGGTTATGGCTATGGCGTTATGGCTATGTCACGTCTAATTTAAGCTTAAGGCAGATGAAACAAGGTATCCTCACTTTCACATGCATTCCCTAATGCACCGCTGGCTAAAGTGGCACTAGGATGCCGAACATCAATCGGCTTCTTATACTTTTAATTACACATCAGGGTCTGCAATTGGTACAATTGTACCTTTTTTGGTAATATTCAAACTCGGAAAGTACAATAGTACACCAATGACTAATTTAGTACATTTAGGGAATCTCCCCAGTTTCACTCCGCATTTCTTTTCAAATGATTTCTTATATAAATTTTCAATTTTAAACAATGAAACTCATCTTCTTCTCACTTGAAAACAGTCTTGTGAAAGCAAAACGCAGCGAGAAAACCAAAAAATGTGAACTCATCCATTTTTAAAAAATGTTTCTTCTAAATTCGGATGCTAGAGCACATGCTATTAATTTGTACATTTAAAATTTCAACTTAAACAGTTGTAACCATATGCTTTAACATCCCAACTTACGAAAACGATTCGGTAGCCAGAACACATACGCGAGTACATACCTCTCGGTGGCCAGCATTGCTCTAATGGCTTCGTTAGTCAAATAGTATCGTATTGGCATACGAGTAGATTAGATTTTTAAGTGACAAACGTCAACGTCTGTCTTGATTGGTCGCAAATTTTTTTTTCTTTAATTGATATATGTGCCCTGTTTAAATATGAGGCTAGCTGCCATAAATGCGGTCTTAATTTTTTAGCTCGATACGACGACTGTGCCTTCTGGTCCCAATGGGGAGTACCAAAAACACAGTGGGGATTTTGTAAAAGAAGTTTCTAAACTAGTTTTCCGATTGATATGCAACCGATGCCAAGCTGATGTTTTTCATCTGATAAACAAGATTTTTTACAAGTGGATTTTTTTTTTCTATCCAAGAACGAAAAATAGCCTGTTACATTTATGGGTTTTCGCTTACATTTTAGGAAATATTCGAAATATTTTACCAACCTTGGTCCACTGTTCCGCTAATGGAGAAGTCAAATCTTGTTTGATTTAGAAAAGGAATAAAGATGAGAATAAGGAACAAAATGTCTAACATTAAAATTAAAATTGGTAACAAAATCACAATTATGTAAGTAAAAAGTTGTAATAAAATTTTGAAAACAAGTCGATGTTTGCCGTTTTTTTTTTGCAGAAAAAAGTGGGTTAAAACTATTTTGCTGCCCATATTTTTACTTATTCCAAAATTAATAACACAAAGAAGTTTTTTGTTCAAAACCACATCGTTTCGAATTAGACCTATTTTTGTTATAAATATAACATTTAAGCAGCGATGCCAACTATTTATAACCCAAACGCGCTATTCCCCTTCTCAAAACGCGCTAGAACGCGCTAAGTTGCAGCATTGTAAACTATTTGTAGCCAAAACGCGCTATTTTCCGACGCGCTAAATTAAATTTTAATAGAAGTCGATGTATGTATTATGTGGTTTTCATTAATGAGAACATATATTATATATTTCTCATTTCGCGTTTATGATATCAAATTGTTATATTTTTAATGCGTTTTTAGAGAGTTTTAGGAAAGGACGCATGTAAATAACTTTTTTCTAAAACAACAACACAACTCCCACCTTTTTTTAAATAATCTTGAAAAATAACTTTTTTGGCTCTACTGAAAGAATTTGAATTTGGACATACATATGTACTAAAGTCCTGCACAAGACCATTTATAAGAACTTTCAAGACATGAGGGATTTTTCAAATGCTTTACTACATCGAAGTCTTCTAAAACAAACGCTAAGCAACACTGTTTGCAAGAACTTGTTTCAGTTATTGCAAGTATAGGAGTAAAGAAGAAAGTACTTCGTGACTGAAAAATTTGTGATGCTTGCTTCTTTCTACGCATGGGCGCGTATACAAGCGTCATGCATGTACATACACACACACGTTGTGTGTATGCTCTTCTATTTTTCTGCACACAAACAAACGTTCACATGCATTTACATTAGTTGTGTGCGCTTGCTTAAAAAAAAACCTCCCTTAAACACATAATAGCTTACCATCTACATCTTACACACACAATCAAACGTACAATATGGAAAATAACAAGCATACACGTATCAACACTACTTTGTTGACTGTTTGTTCATAACAAGAAGTCTTCAAGACATTGCTTGTTAGCACTCATATACACGCACACAAATGCATCTATCGTGCTTTGCTTCCCAGGTAGCATTTTGTATCATAATCCAATCGTTTCCGAATCAGCTTGACGGGAAAAATAACCTCATTTTTCGATCATAAATGATACTCCCGTTGTGAGAAAATGGTACCCTACCGATGAATCATACCAAAGAATCAGTTATGATACGATTTGCTGATTATTTTTGAGCATATTTCATATTAAATCATTTAAATCGCCTTTTTGCGGTTTGCATGATGTTCCTCTATTTTCAAGAAATCAATATTTGATCATATAGATGAATCATAAGTGAATCCTCTTTCAATCGCCCAAGTGATAAATCACTTTTTAATCATCAAAAGCGATCTGTAGAGAATCATATAAGATTTTTCTGCCAAAAATGATCACCCAAATGCTAGCTGGGTTATAATACGACAGCATTTATTATTGGTTTAGTATAATGCAGCCACGAGAATACATTTAAAAAACAAGACGTATTTACATATCAAGACTATTTACGCAGGTCTTTAATATGTACGTATTAGTAAATACAATGAATTGTTTTAGTAACTCTTTTTCAGATCTTACAATATTGCTTCTCCGAAATGATATCCTAAATAACTAGAATCATTTAATACAAAATCAGAATCGCCTTCCAAATAATCGAAATCCTTAATTTTTCTTTTAATTTTACTTGTCAAATACGATTTTAATTTTAAACACATTTGAGGGAATTTCATTTGCGACAGCTGCATTAGTAACCAAGTCAAAAATGTTTATCAGAGTTTTGGATAATAGAAAATTTTAAATATATACAAAAAAAGTAAACAAATATTGAACTGAAATGATGTATATTTAAAACGCGCTAATTTAGCGCCTTTTTTATTATACGCGCTAAGACGAAAAAAGCGCGTTTGCGATAGTCAAAACGTGCTAATTCTAGCGCGAAACGCGCTAAATTGGCATCGCTGCATTTAAGGCCTTTTTTTGTCAAATTTCAAATCTGTAACCAAAAATTTTATTATGCCACCTTAAGACAAGATATGTTTTTAAATATTCCAAAAGTCTTATCAGCGTCCTGCGAAAAATAAGAAGAATACAGGAAATACATATATTGAAAAAATACCATTTTTGTAATTTTTTATTTTATTTGGGAATTGCCGGGAACTCAACAGCAAATTCTATTTCATAATTTTCTACCTAAGATAGACTTATCAGCCGAAAATTCGTATATTTAATACCTTCTTCTTAGATTAATCGACATTAGATTAAGAAAAGTCCAAAGAATTAGTAGTTGAACATTAAATAGGGATACAAGGTACGTACCATAACTAACGTGACCATTTTTTTTTTGTAACTCAAAGCGGGACACCGACCAGAACAACTTTTTTACATTTTCAAACATGTTTATTATGCTACAGGAAATTTCCCATTTCCTATTTCCCATTTTCCTTCTGGGACACCGGAACGGTGAACCGGAAGTCGGGACTGTCCCGCCGAAACCGGGATGGATGGTCACATTATCCATAACCTTAAATTTCACAAAAACAAGCGCAAATGATAAATGAAATAGGTAGTCAACTTTTCTTTTTGTTTATCTCAGTTAAGTGTACACCATACGATTGTTATCAATGTGAAAGAGTCACTCACAACAATAAAGTTAACAAACCCAAAAAGTTTGTTATAATTACTAATGGCAACATTTGTTTCCCTCTTTCTATAAAGCCAACAACATAAACAAAAACAACGGCAATAGAAGAAGAAAAAAACGAAATTTCTATTTACCTTTTGTTAACTGAACTTTGTCTATGCAAATTCAAACAGCAATAAATATTTATTTTCTTTTGTGCATGAAAAAATAACTCACTATAGAAATTTAAAGCAAAAAAAAAATAAAAAAAAGGAATTATGAAAAAAAAAGACGTAAAAGCACTGCACTACTCGCATATTTGTTGCGCATTTAATTGCATATTTATACTCGTTGGTAAATATTATACTTTTGTTTGAATATAAATGATATTTATGGTGCGAGTATGGAAACCATATATTAAATGTATCGTTTCCATCGCATAAAGAAATAATAGAAAAAAATATAAACATATAAATTCAAGGCCAATGTGTGCAGTTTTTTAATGCACGTATGCATGTATATCGCATTTATATGTAAAGGGTGTTTTTTTGCTGTTTGACAACTATCGATATCGATAACTATTGTTACGCAAAAATATTCGAACAGAGCTAAGGTAAATGTTTTTTATAAAGAAACATTTGGTAGGCAAAAAGAATTCTCCGGAATCGTTTAGCTATATATGTAATTAAATACAAATGCGTACGCACAAAAATTGTTAAATAAACATAAAGAAATTGCAGCACCATAACGAAATAGCTTCTGCTTGTTAAGAAGATACACATACACACACACATACATGCAATTGAAATGCTGCTGAGATTGTCTAGCCATTGCTGTGACATTCTGGAACCTTTGTGTGCAGCGTGACCGTTTGATCGACTAAAGTGGCAAATTGCCACTTTGTGTGAAGTATAAAAAGGGCGTTGCACCTGCTGGCATATCAGTTTATAAAAAAGTCAGTCTGAAGTCCTGTTGTCTAGTAGTCGATCATAAAGTTGTTTATTGTGAAGATAATTGAATCAGTCTATCGTGAAGTCTTGTTGCCTTAAGTGAAAAGTAAAGTGAACAACGCAGCCGGTAGTCATACATAAGTGTGTTAAAGTAAAGCCAGTGAGTCATTATAGTTGTATCAACGGTGAGCTTCGGCAGAGTAGGTCTTGCACAGAAACAGCAGAGATGAAGTTTTGCTAGAAGACGTAGTGGCAACCAGTTGTGAATAGTTTAAGTAATCGATATGTGTGTATTTAAGCTCCTGATTAGTATAATGGTAGAATAAGTCGATTCATATCGTGTTACTTTTCAAGTTGTCTTATCTGGTTGTTAGTTAGTAAAAACGTAAGGCTGCCAGCGAATGTGTCAACTGTTATTGTACTTCTCTTTGCTTTATACGTGTGTGTGTATCTATGTAAGTCAAAAGTTGGCGTAAAAATCTATTTTCTCTGGATTTCTACCTCACATACGTTACGATACATATTAAACAAGCAGCAACATGTTTTATTTATGTTACAGATTTTGTCAGCTGATCCGTCAACTCACGTTACGAATCGACTAATTCTACCATAAGTGTATTTATTTAGTAAATTAAGTGTCATTCTTAACCCTAAATATTACACTGGGGTCTTTGATTCATTTGCAAATCTTCGAGTCCACGGAAAAGCCTTTTTTAAGGCTAAAAACGTAACACTATGGTTTAACAGCTGATAATGTCAAACTGTGTTGACATTTCCGTTCAGTAAGGTTTGGCAAGTCAGGAAACGTTGAACGCCAGATCAAAGCTTCCAAATTGTGGAAACTTACTTTGAAAAAACTAAATCTTTTCGCGACGTTCATAGAGCACTTCGTCTATTTTACGCAATAATTTAGGTCTTCTCGACTAAAAACCATCCACAAGACAAAGAAATGTGCGTGTGTGTGTGTGTACAGCAAGGAGCTGTAATTGCGGTGAATGGCGAGTTAATTTTTTTTTTTTCAAAAATTAATCAGCTACACATCAACGTCATTTGGTTCCAACCAGACCGTACAATTTTTCATATAGCGCGCTTAACAATCGATTTATTGCAAAATCAATTTGGTCACAACTTTATTTCCAGAAGTGGTCTTATTCATTAGCCTCCTCCTTCGTGCGAATTACTTTTAATAGTGCTATGTTAAGTCATTGGTTCATGCGACAAACCAGCAAGTATTGGAAGCCAATATACAAGCCACATATTTGAAAAATAAAAGCCATGAAATTATCTACTAGATTATAATAATAAAAATTCATTACAACAATATTTCTGTCTTGTATTATAATATTATATTCTCATGGAGCTAAAAAAACACCCTATAGGTATATATCTATATTATATACTACATATGAAGGCAACATCACCTACGAGGCCAATATAAAATTCAGTTAAAATTGAGGCAACAACATTATCTATTGAAACTCGTTTAAAAAATACAACTCTGAAAATGTTGGTTAACTACTTTCGAATATTGAATAGCCAAAAAAATTTTGTGAATACTCGATATTCTGTAACAACTAGTCAATATTTTGCCAGGACTACTGTCAAATAAAATCCTGTACAAACTAATAACAAAATTTGGTTTTGCATCGTGGACAAAAATTTGCAAGATGTCTGGTATGACAATCGCCTTCTTTCTGCATAAAAATTTGGATGATATAAGTTGGAGAGACTATGTGATTTTAACAAGTGTTTTTATGCCATGCAAATCGTTAATTGAATACTTTTGGGTATTCCCTCGCATGTTGCGTTTAACACAACTTTAACAGAAGACTTAAAATTAAAAAAAAATTTACAACAACCAAGCTGGAATGTAAAAGAAATCACAGCGGTAGAGGCCGTACAGAAGGTCGTAAAAGCTATAGAGAAATGTGTGCGTACATGTTTATATACATAGTATATATGTATACCCAGCGGGAAAAAGATGGATTAATGATGCCTTCTAGAAGGCCTCTATATTTCTTCTTTTGCATGTACTCCATTCCATACTCATGTCTTTTTTACACGCGTTGTCATTGCGGAGTAGGGCTTCCGTTCTCGCTTCTTTAGACAGAGTATTCTGGAAAGCCTTCAATTTAATGGACTTTGATTTTGCTTTGGTAAAAAAAATAAAACCAAAAATTTTACTCTTTCTCTTCTCGCTTCTCATAGAAGGGAGTGTAGAATGTGTATCTTATCTTTTATGCGAAAGAGTCGAGGCCTTCTATAGGACATTAGTAGTTAGGCATTAATTACATCAATAATGAGAGAAATAATGTATTATTTTCCAAAACAAGACACTGCATTCGCTTAGAAAAGAGAGGTTAATTTTATTAAACACAATAATTACACATTGATTACCACGTGTATTACCTTATCTGCAGAAAAAGAATGTATAGTTTTTGCTTGTGAGGAGTGTTATGAATTATAGAATTCATTTCTCGGACGTATTAAAATAATTCATTACTTTCCTATGACATTTTCTGTGTTGACAGTAATGAATTCTGGAATGAAAAATTGTACATGCTGTGCATTACATTCTACTTTACTATTACCTTTTCCCACTGGGTAAATAAGAATAGTAATTGAATCAAAATAATTCCTAAGCAGGGTTTTAATAAGGCCTGAAGTAAAAAATGTCTTCTGAGCTTTCCCGCTGGGTATGTATGTACATACATATATGTAATACATAGAAGCTATGTATATAGTATGGATGAATTTTCTATTTTAAAACAAATTGTATCTACATACATACATACATCCATACGTACATACTTACATGCGTGTAAGCTAAACTTTAAGCGAAGTATGACATTTGTTGAACTATTTTAAATGCAAGCAAATGTCATCATTGCAATATTAGCACCAAAAGCTAAAGAAATGTTAAGTTTAATTATCCATTTAAAAATAATTTTCCGTTCAATGTCAAGTTCTAAATCCTAATTTATAAAATTTATTTAATATTGATATCTAAAATATCTCTATTCTATGAACACTGCTACACTTTCAATATATATTGTGATATTTGGATCGCGATCCATTTTAATGGATTGATGGATTACGAGCGTATGCTACATGTTCAATATTTATCGTGTCAGTATTTATGTACGTTATTTTTATGCTGTGCGTATCGTTTATTATTATATTATTATGCGGATCGTTTATTATTATTTCACGTCTTATTAATGTATCGCGATCTAACGTCATGACAATGCTACACTTTCAATATATATCACGCGATCCGCAATCTGGATACCATAATTTAGGCCATTCTGCTATATGGATCGCGATCCATCAATACTGCATGCTACACGTTCAATAAATATCGCGATAATGGATCGCGTTCAATATATATTGAACGTGTAGCAGTGCCCTATGGACATTGTTTAATAATAAAGGAACTGCGAATTTAATTTTCTTTATAGCACTATAAAATAATAAAATTGTATTTTAAAGCAACTTATGCACATTGTACATATGGTAATTTCCACAGCAATGTCAACTTTTTTTAGCGTGCAACACCAAGCAAATATGCTTGTTTTTTTTTCAAAGAAAACTAACCTTTTTTTTTACTTCTTTATATATTTGTGTAGGCCGTCAGCAGCTCTACGTTAGGTAAAATTTAAAGAAAAATCGAGTCACGTTGTTCAGAAATACAAAGTTAATTGCTTGCTGTCGCACGCGACAAAAAAGTGGAATTTCTCGGAGAAATCCCTTTGACCTTACCTTAATACAGAAAGGCCCTAACACATTATTTTCTGAATGCGAGACTTTCGTAAAACGCGGTTAAAAAAAAAATAATGAGTTAGGATCTTTCTCTAGGTAACGATAGGTATGTTTGTACCTTGAAATCTTAAAAAAAATTTGTACTTTAATTAAAAACGCCAGTATTAACACCATGTGTTAATACTTTTCCAAACCTTGCACTCAAAATGTTCACGCAAGCTGCGTGACCAGAGAACGAAGCCGATCGGCTGTGAGTCGGCTAACAGCCGCCGCCGGCAATTTTCAGAGACCCTCAGCCGCCGACCCATGCGGCTCATTTTCGGCTTCGGCTAAGCCGCTGTTAATCAGATTTTTTATTTTTTCAAATTATGTGTTAGCTTCTGTTAACAATGATAATTTTTTTTTGAAAACTAGTGATTTTTTCTGCAAACAATTTGATATAACTGAAAAATAAAAGTACCAGATATCATTGAAAAATTAAGGAGGGCTGCCAGATGTGGCGATTTTAACTACCGGTCTCCACTAGCCATGAACTTGGTATGGGCATCATGTAGGACATCGCAAATGGCTAATGGAGATCGCTAATGTGCAACTTTCGTCCATGCACTGACATGGATGCCCGAACATATATATGTCTGAACAACAATGTTCGCCATGAGATTCTCAGTCTGCAACCATTTGCAATAGAAACAAAAGAGACAGAACAAATTTGGTAAATATTCCATCTTTATTGCACTAGCGCAAAATACTTTGATATGTCATGTCAAAGTCGATGGCTAGTTCAGACGTAGGGTAAAATTTGGTGTCCTAATTTTCCTATAAGTAGATGTGTATATCAAATGTTGTAAAACTATTTTTCCTATGTAAAACTACATATTTTGTTAAGAACCGGTTCTCTGGCGGAAGTATACTACAATATTATATATAAAAATGTTGTTTGTTGCTTTGCTTAATCCATTAACCAGGAGAAGTGCTACGTCTACAAGGAATTTACCAAGATACTCCATGTTACATGGACTACCTATAGATGCAATGATTTTTATTTTCTATTCACCAAACATTTGCGATTCGTTTTAAATAAAAATTAAATGAAATATATACATATTTTGGAAAATTTTAATGATCCGGATTAATTATTTCTATTTACATGGAGGTAAACTACACCGAGTCACATCTTGAACATTTTGCGGGAGACTTCTAAAACATTTGGAAAATGGCTAAAGCCGCCCATCCATTATACAATATTTTTGCATATGTTATTGTACATATTATTGTCGTTTTGACCTAGACTATGCAATAAATGGCACAATATTTTCTTGACAATGAAAATAAACAACACTGAACAATGTTGCCACCACATTACTCAACTGTCTTGATTGTACAATAAAAATAAAGTCTTGATATTTGCCAATATATTGTGCCACCTTCGAATATGACATACACATTGGCGATATTGTTGTACAATTATATTGCGAGTGGCTGGGACGCTCAATGGTTCAATCCCGGCAGGATTAACAGTTTGACTTACCCCAAATATTTTATATAGCTCTATTATATTTTATATTGTTGAATTTTACAACCATAGACCTATCATGAAATGCCTAATTATAACAGTAACTTCATGTTAGTGCTGTATATACTTTCACTAAAAATATCTTTTGTCTGTAAAAAAATACCTCTATTTAGAATTTTTGTGGTGGTGGTTTTCTTATACATTAGCCGACTCTCAGCCGTTTTGTACTAGCCGCCGACAGTTTTATTTCTTAGCCGCCGCCGCCGAGATTTCTTCGGCGCAAGTCGACTTTTAGCCGCCGCCGATGATATTTTTGGTCAGCCGCCGCCGCCGGCAAATCAGTATCGGCTTCGTTCCCTGTGCGTGACTTTATATTACAACAACATTGATAATGATATCAAACTACATGCACATAATGCAGCAATTAATAACAGCATAAAATCTCTTATTTATCAAAAGAATTATGCATACGCCCCCTCAATGTATGAAATTACCCACAACACAGCAAACACATTTCCACCATAAAAGCAGTAACCCAACAAACCCGAGTTGAAACGTTCCACAAACCATTGTTAAAGGTAGAAATTGTTTCCAATAAATGTTTGAGTATAAATGCTTATAACTTTTTTATATCCCAAAATCCCTTATCATCACATATTTATCGCACAAAATATATAAGAATGATTTCTTGAAAGTTACAAAAGAAAACTAATTATTTTTAATTATTAATAATTTGTTATACGAGTAGTTGTTTAAGAAAGTTTTATCCATAGCTTAGCAAGCGTTAATTTTTAAATCTCATGTTAACTGGGTTATCAAATTACAACAGATGGCATAAATTTTTTTTTGTTCAAAACATTTGACTTACTAATGATGTGTTAAAAACTAAATGACATTTTTGCGTACTCTGTTGCACGTATTCTTACATACATACTTATGTATGTCCTCATGCACAACAAAAAATATGATTTATTACGTGTTGTCTGTCTTGTTATCATAAAGTCAATAACATGACATTTACTTTGCAAGCATATTAAAAGGAAATTAATAAAAAAGGATTTCACTTTGTGTTCCCTGCCTTTATTGTTTATCTACAGTGTAGATTCTACACGATACTAATAGGGTTATTCATTTTATATCATACGAGTAGTCTGCGGCATGCAGGCAGGTTCTTTATTTTTTTATTTTTATTTTTTTTTGCAAACTCTTGTCTATGCGTGTTTAAGTGTTGCTGCAGTTGGTTTTGTCTTAGTCTTGATCTAAGTAAGTGCGAGTATGTATGGTGAGTTTCTTTTGTTCTTTGGCTTTAAATTTTAAACAAGTCAATTATTTTTAAGTTAAGTTAAGGGCACCCTGTTGTTTTATTTTCTGCTTTAAGTTTATTCTCAGTTAATAAGATTTTTATGCAACAACTTTTAACCGTTAAATAACTATTTATACTACATTTTGCAATATTCTTTTGTAAATTCTTTTATTTGCTGCAACTACATACATATGTACATAATACTTTGTTTTTTTGAACAATATGTAAAATGTGCCCTGGTTTTTGTTTTTGTCAAATTGTTTTGAACTTAACCGTCTTTTGTGTGGCTTTCATTTTAAAGTAAATTAAATATGCGAGAATTTATATCAAAATACTTGCATGCATACATCCAAAAACAGTGGAGCAAATTGTAAAATAAATGGAAAAAGGAAATCGTTTCAGCAGGTTAATGCATTTTTAAGAAACAATTTAAATAATAATTTTGGGAAAAAGAGCGATAAAAATATTAAAACTGTAATCAGGAATAAATAATTTTCTTCTATAAGAATTGAAAATAATGAACTTAAGCCCCATCAAAAAAAATTATTCATTCTACTTCAATAAATATGTATCACAATTAAAAATTTAATATAAAAAAAATTCCCAATAAAGCACATACATATCGTCACTAGGGATGCCAATCGGGATCGATTTTTGGAAATCCCGGGATTCGGGATTTTGTAATCCCGGGATTTTCCGGGATCACGGGATTTTCGAGATTTCGGGATAGAATTTTTTTCGTAAAATAAACTATTTTTTTAAATAAATATTACTTTAATAGCAATTTAATGCATTTTAGAAGGTTTTATGTTCATAATTTATCATTCCACAATTGTCTTTAAAGTGAACAATTTTCTAATACGAGTATAAAAATAAAAATCAAAAAAATTTTTCTCATCTATTTTTAAGTTGATTAATCACATTTGATGTTAGAGAATTTATAGTGAAAACAATAACTTAATATATTGTTAATTATATTGTTTTCAATATAAATGTTTTACTATAATCTAAACCAAAACTAATGTATCTGTGGACTTTTAGCACTATCGCTTAAGTTGACTTACGAAAATTTTTAGATTCAATTTCATTTTTGTTACATACATACATACATATGTTACGACTATGACAACGATAATAAAGCTGAACATGTCGAAAAATTAAAAGAAATGTATACACTATTCTAATCAAATTCTATTAATTACGTCTAACGATCTCATTTTTATAGGCACATATATTAAAAGTTTGCGTGAGCACTTGAACAGTATTTTTGCTATACTGAAAAATTTTCAATTCATACATAGATAGTTTTCTACAAGTTCAACCGATACGATACATACATATGTATTCATACGTTCGTTTAGAGGAGTATGGTTTATTAGTGTCCTGGGCTTTTCCTCTGCAACTCGAATAAAACTATAATTGAGTCGAACTCATTCAGTCGGTCGTTTTTCACTAAAACTATTTATCAAACCCATGTCATTTAAATGGGTTTGATCGTAGGTTTGTGTCAAAAACTACCTAAATGGTCTAAGTAAAAAAGAAAATAATTTTGAACTGTAATGTAAAAAACATACACACACACTCGGGCAGTTTTTTAGACAAAATACTCCGCAGTATTCTGTAAATATTTCTCGCTTTTCCGTCAACCCGACAACAAAAAGTTTTCACTTGCCTTGTATCAAAGAATATAAATTGTGAAGAATATAAATGATGATTTATGATTCCAAAGCTAATATGTTTCTTTTGTTTTCAAAATAATTCTAAAATGTACATGTATTGTAGCTTTTTGATGGAAATTGCCGTAAGAAAGTAGTTTATTTATTTTGCTCTTATTGTTAATTTATAAGAAATAAGTCACGAATAGTCATTAAATTGTTAAAACTGTACGTATAAAATTGTATTGGACTTTTAAATATTATAAAAAAATACCATAAAATCAACGAAAATTTTAATTTATAAAGTTTTTTATATAAAAATTGCTAAGAAATCCCGAAAATGAAATCCCGGAATTGAATTTTACAAATCGCGGGACTCGGGATTTGCTAAGTCCCGAAAATCCCGGGATTTTCGGGTTCGGGATTTCCCGTTTGGCATCCCTATTCGTCACCTTAAATGCAAACGGACGCACATAACTATACTTTTATATTTTTTACAGGAGAAACAAAAAACGTTTCAAAATCAGTAATAATAAAGTGCTCTAGAAAATTGGCTTCGAAATTTACTTGTAGTATGGATACTTATATGTTTTTAAACCATTTATTTCCTTTTTATATATACTTAAGCTTTTATGTTAGTTACGTTCTTTGCAATAAAAAATAGATGCATTCGTAATTACGTCCATTTGAATTTCTTTAATAAAGTCGTCATTTTTGATTGCAGAGGTCTAAATAATTGCGTGAACATGTAGTTTGATAAAATGAACCATAATCAATCAAAAACTCGATTTCGAATTTTTGTGTAGTTACGTCCATTTGCAATTAAGGTGACGATTCATTTAAATTTTTTAATTATTAATTATTCGAGTCAAAAGTTATGCGCAAATGAAAGAAGTTTGTCTATTAATCGCAAAGTTTTTAAGTTTTATTCGATTATTTATTCGATTATTATATGAGGTTGCCATTTTAAAAGTCAAAACCAGCCCATTTGTGTCGTTGTTGGTCTTATTCTGGAAACTTAATTCTTCTATGTTTCTCCATTCGGTTCAGTGCTGAACCAAATTTTGTCAAAGCTGCCAAATCCTACAGCATCGGACAGCCCAGTGCACAGATAAAACAGTTCCTAATAAATACGAGTACCTGATAAAATACAACAAAATTATTAAGATATCTCTATGGTTTTTTTTTTCAAGAAGGAAGTCTTTATTTTAATAAAGAAAACCTTTTTTATAAAATCAAGAAGGAGACTTATGAATTTTATTAGGTGGTCTTATTGATTTCTTCAAAAACATTTTCTGCTTGATTTTATTAGGCGACACTAAATAAAAAAAAAATTTTACAAAAACGAAAAAGATCACGAAAAAAATGGTCTATGTTTATGTATGTATGAATTTATATGTACATATGTATGTATATGTGAAATAACAAGCAAGCTAATACAATCATACACGTCATTAACATATTTGCATCTGCAACTTTTAATAATGAAGCTTTTTAACAATAGATCAGCATTTGTGTTTGGTACATTGCTTTTGCATACAATGAATGTATATAAACAAAGTTACAGTCATATCATATCATATAAAATCTTCAACTGTTGCTAAGTAGTAAAGTTGATATGCAAATTCCTTCCTCCGTCTGACGGCTATAAACTTCATGGTCCCGAACGCCATCAATGAATCACAAAGAGCGTCATGACGGCAACAAACTTCTAAAATCGTATGTCCCTTTTATCCTTTAGAGCCCAACTTAAATTAGAGCGTCAAGCGTTGCGTTAGCAGCAGGGTACGTATATTTAGCACATTCAAATAATACTTTGTGCGTTTAAATGTAGTGAAAATACGTGCCTTGCTGCTAACGCGACGCTTGATGCTCTTAATACCCCTTTTAGACACGGAAAGTTTACTTTGCAAAGTCTTAATTCAGCTGTGTGAAAGGCAGAAGCAGGAATACTATCTCTTTCTGTCTTTCTCCCAGCTGAATTAAGAGTTTGCAAAGTAAACTTTCCGTGTGCAAAAGGTGTATAATTTAGGTTGAACTCTTAAATAGATGCTATTTTTAATTTCGAGCAATTTTGGGTTTTCAGAATTCCCCTGTCTAGAAAAATGACGTAGATATAGCAAAATGCTCGCGGGAAGCGCTTCGTTAAAAGCGGTGTCCGCGAAAGGGTTAAAACACGCAAAAATTTATTTGTGGGTTTGGTATCAAAATGGACTTAACTGTTGCAGTTAATTTTTTTGTTGACATTAAGGAGGATAATTTCGTGATAACGTTGCTTTACTTTTTGGGTTTTGTCGACAGGCACAACACAAGTGTCTGATTTTGACATTCGTCGTCCAATGACATTTCATTGTGGGTCGCCAAATTGTATAAAAATTCTGTTTGCCGTTAACTATTATTGCGAACGACAATGTTCGATATCTTGGGTTTGGTTTCAAAAGTCGTGCAAATAGAAACTTCTGTTTTGTCATAACAAAAAGTAGCCTGCCTCAATAACCCGAGCATGACAATAATAGATAGTCTCGAAACCCGAACGTACAATGTATACCTATACATAAATTTTTACTACACAGAGAAAACAGTGCCTACTAAATACCTCATAAAATAGAACAAAATTAATAAGAAATCTCTATGGGGTTTTTTTCAATAAGGAAATCTTATTAATTTCATAGGGAAAACCTTTTTGAAAAAATCAAGAAGAAATCTTCTAGTTTTTATTAGGTTTTTCATTTAAATTCTATACCATATACATATGTATGTATGTATGTATCTAGTATATTGTAGATGTTATTTATTTTTACATACATATGTACATCATACACATTATGTTATATTCTTAACTAACTTACTCACCAAGTATTGAACCAACAAACTTCTACCTGATAGACAAGCACTCTAACCAATATGCTAACAAGCAGCCTGAATAACCATTGAAATTATTGTGCAAACATTCTTATACAAAAATGAAAAAAATCATGAAAAAAATTGTCTCTGTGTCTATTTATAGATATGAAATAACAAGACACCTCATAAAATCAAGATTTCCTTATTATAAAAATCAATAAGATGCTTTACACATAATCATATAGGAACCTAATAAAATCAAAAAGAAAACCTTATTGAAAAAATTAATAAGATAGCCTAATAAAATCAAGAAGAAAACCTTTTAAAAAAATCAATAAGGCAACCTAAGAAAATCAATAAGAAATCCCTATAGTTTACAATTTATAAAGAAACCTAATAGAATCAAGAAGTTTTTCTCTATGGATTGTTTATTTTGGTGCGAAAAATAACGGAAATTGAATAAAAAAAGTTGTGAATAATAAGATTTCTTCTTGATTTTATGTGGTTTTCTTTTTGATAAAGTTAATAAGATTTACCACATAAAAACAATGAGGAATCTCTATGAAAAAATATTCGCTCTTTCTGCTGGGATAAGGGTAAAAACGTTTCATAGAGAAAATCTTCTTGATTTTATGAGGCAGTTTTTTCTCTGTGTAACTTCGTTTATGTGTATGTAAAATAAGATGAGTTCTCCATTTTAGTTTCTAGTGATTACAACCCACTGTCCCCATTCATATATCACCAGCATTTGCTGCTTTTATTTTGTTCTCTTTTCGCCCTCCAGTTGTTGCAAAACCTACAAATGTTTGCTCTATATTTGCTAATAAAACAACGAAATGAACGATGTGCCGTTATTTATACGATAAAAATAACGTTGACAATTCTTATGTCATTCTGTTTTTTGCTCTGCCGTTGTATTCCATTCCCTTTTTAAATTTTGTTGGCACGTTTTACAACAAAATATAATAATGGCTGAAATACAATAACAACAACTTTGCAAACTTATAAACATTTTGAAGCAAGTGTATGTGTGTGTGTGTGTAAAAACTATCGATATCAAAATTTATAGCCTCAGCAAAGGGAGTGTTACCAACCTTAAGTCATAAATTAAACTTTAGCAACCAACTGCACAATACACACACACACACACACAATTACAAATAGTATGCACATGCAAACCTAGTTAAAATCGGCAGGTGCGCTGCGCTGCATTAAGTAAAGTGCACTGATGTTGAAATTATTATAGATTTTTATCAATTAAACCCTTCACATGGGAGTAAGTGTACTCGTATAGTTAAGAGTAATAATAAAAAATAAATAAAAGTTACAACTAGTAATTGTAATAGAAATATTTTATAAAAAAGCTTTTCATAGCTACACCATACATACTTACATATTTTTCTAGAGAAATAGAATGGGCTTTAAGTGCAAACTGGGAACGTGTTAGTTATTTATTGGCATGAATAAGAAAGATAAAATGGGAAATTTATGTAAAGTTTTAAAGGCTTATACAATAAATAAATAGTACGTACCTATTAAAGCAATATTAATACAATATAAAGCAATAGTTTTCAACAATAAAATTACTATCAGAAGGTTTAAATAGTAAAAAATTATGAAAACTTCATATACAGACCAATGATGAATGCTGCCAGAAATTTTAGTTCTCACGGAATATAATTTTTTCGAAAAAAAAAAATTCATCCAATGATAAATTCCTTGGGAATAAAAAATAATAAGAGGCATCACTACATTTCGAAGCAAGTGGTTTTGCGTATTGCGTTCGAAGTTGTGAACAATTTTCATCAACATTGGTTATTTCGCGTAAAATATTTGATACCTATGTACTAAAGGTAGCCCAACTCGCTATATAAATTCTTATAAATTCCTAGCTTTCATTGCTTGAAAGTATACAACATTGCTAAAATTCCGTGCGAAAAAAGTACTGCTCATGTTGTTTCGCAGCTGAAACTAAAATTATACCAGATTCATTTTGCATAGAAAAACATGCCATATAGATTTTACGCGTTTTTCGAAATAAGAACAGAGTACTACTTGTGCAAGTTTATTTCCCAAATATAGGTATATTTAATACCAAATACTTTTACATGTAGTTTGGACAGCATTTCGCACGAATTTGTGAACACACTACCAGCCTTTACTCAGGAACGGTAAGAGGAAATTCAAAAATACATAATTTTTTCTAAACTAATTAGGGCCAATTTCACCAATTCTATTTAAATATCAATTCATATTTCAATGTCATTAATTTCATTAATTTTTGTGTGGAAAAATGACTTTTAAATATGAATTGATATTTAAATAAGTTGGTGAAAATGTATCTTAGAATTAATTGACCTTTCAAAATACATCGTTAATTTCATTCATTTTCATAAAAAATGTAAAAGTTCTAAAGGGGTTTTTTTTACAAAATCTATGGAAAAACTACGAAAAACTTTAATTAATCTACGTAAATGAGCAAAATCGATGCCAAATAAAACTAAAGCTTGACAATTTTTTTTTATAAATTGTTTTCTCAAAAGTGAAGAAAATTGCGGTTTTTGACAAAGTTATGAAGAAAACTCAAACTCGATTTTTGGCAAAAATTCAAGTCAAACTTAAAACCTTCTCCAAAAAATTTGAAAAAAAATCTCAAAATTCTGGGCCCGCTAAAACTTTTAAATTATGCTTGGGCCCCAAATCTTTTTTGTTTCGCCTAATGTACATAAGGTCTATTTTTCAAACATCATATTGTACATACAAAAACCTTTTTGCTATTTTACCCTAATTGCTAAATTTAATAAGAGTTAATAGTCCCATCCAGGCTGACGCCAAATTAAGCAATTTCGTGATTTCGGTCGAAATCAAGTTAAAATTAAGTAATTTCCCATATATTTTGACATTTTCCAAATTAAGTTATTTTACTTAATTTCGATGAAATTAACAAGAAATTACAATATATAACTCTGTTTTTGTACTAAAACTACTACATGAGTAAATTTACAACTATGAGAAATAACAATTAAAAGAAATAAAAATTTTGACGTTCAATATTAAATTTAAAAAAGATTGAAAATTATTAAATTATGAAATTTTTTTAAAAAATATTTGTATAAGTGTAACAAAGAATTTATTCAACTGAAAAAAGTACTTCAGTGTCATTCAGTACCTGCATAAATACCTTTCATTTCGTTCGTAATTTGAGCTTGAAATTACTTACACCCTGTTTGTGTAAGACGTTTGAGTTAAAAATCTTGGCGTTTCTGTAATAGATTAAAGAAAAGTTGTACAAGTTTCCTTTAATCTATTACAAAAACGCTAAGATTTGTAACTCAAGCGTCTTACACAAACAGGGGGTTAATTTCGTGTCGGCCTGAATGGCCTATAAGATTCGTTTGATACCTTCCTTTATCCATATGTAGATGGAGAAAAAAAAATGTTTGGATTATATCACAAGTTTTTCTATGCTCTTCCTCTAGATTCCCACAAATATTTCTTTCTATCACTTGCAAATATTTATTGTTCTTTGCAGTTTACATTTCTTATTAATTTATTACAAAATTTATTACATCCAAGATCAAATAATCAATGGCCATTTAATAAATTTTTTACACTTGTGTTGTGAAAATTCAAATACATATTACATGTGCTTGTCGAATAGCAACGCTCCCATAAAACAGCTGTTTAGAAAGAACGTACGTACATGTTGCACCAATAACAAATATTTTGAAAGGAATTTTAATTGTATTTAATGACAGCTAAAAGAATATTTTATATAGGAATATTTATGACTTTATATATGTATGTATAATATGTATGTAGGTATGTAGATATATTCATACATTCATATATGTATATATATCTAGATTCCCTTTTACTTTATAAATATTTGTATTATTGGTAGAGATTTTTCCCCCTTTGATCTCGATCAACGAAATATTTCTTATTGTAGTTTAAATTAAACAATTTACGAGGTGCTAAACTATTACATAATTAATAATATTTAATAAATAATTGAAAAGTAATTTCCAATTAAATCAAGTCTTGACTAGATGATCTCGAAAGGATTTAAAATGAAATAAATCACCTGGCAATAAAGTATTATGAACATACATATCGATGGCTTAATATAAAAAGGCTTATCTCAATTTTTTTCGAAATCGCGTTTTTAACGTTTTCTGGGAGACACATGCATATACATATACATATACAGGGTGTTTTTTTTAGAGGTATAGAACTTCGAATTGAAATAAAACACAAGAAAATCGTTTTAAAGTAAATCAATTTGGCTTTATTGGAAGGATAATTTTATGCCATTAATGTTTAAATATGATTTCGGGCATGTCGCCGCCGCGGCTGGCTCGAATAAAGCCAATTCTACAGGTCCAATTTTCAACCACTTTTTCGAACATATGGGGCCGTATGTTGGCAATAACGCCACGAATGTTGGCTTCCAAGTCCCCTAACGTTTCTGGTTTGTTGGCGTAGACGAGCGACTTCACATATCCCCAAAGAAAATAATCCAATGGTGTCAAATCACACGATCTTGGTGGCCAATTGACAGGTCCATTCCGCGAAATTATGCGCTCATCGAATGTTTCCTTCAATAAATCGATTGTGACGTGCGCTGTGTGGCATGTAGCGCCGTCTTGTTGGAACCACAACTCATCCACATTCAAAATCTTCAAAATCTTCCATAAAGTTGATGGACAAAGCTCCAATTGCTGTGCACGGTGGCGAATCGATTCATTCGGGTCCTCTTCAACACTTTGCTCTACAGCGGCAATTGTTTCTTCGGTGCGCACTGTTCGACGTCTCTGCGGATGCGTATTATCACATAGAGTAAACGTAGTGCGAAAACGATCCATGGTTAACCGAATTAATTGCTCTGATGGACGATTATGTCGACCATAAAATGGACGGAGCTTGCGGTAAACTTCGCGAACTGAACCATTATTTTCGAAATAAATTTGCACGATTTGCAAGCGTTGTTCTTTTGTCAACCTGTTCATGATGAAATGGCAAACCAAACTAAATATTAATCACTTGACAGCTGACAAAATGGCCGCCAGTTAAAAAAGTGATGCCAACTTAAAGTTCTATACCTCAATAAAAAACACCCATTATGTACATATGTATTTACATTACATGTGCATACATAAGTTATTATCAGAGCTGAAAAAATGAAATTAATCAATAACTTTATGCTAAAATTCCATTCAAAAGTTGTAAACGTGTTCTCACACTTACGTACATAAATCTCTGAAATCGATTTTTAAAATTATTAAAAATATCCCACTCTGTTATGTTATGACATCAAAGTCCACATGTAATGACGTTGCCAATCATCAATTTGCATGCGTAAATGCACACAACATACACACACACACACACACACACACATCAATGCACAATGTCTTCTTCTTTGATTTTTTGTTTGTTATTTCTATTGAGGGAGTAAAAAAAATCAAAATAAATTCAAATTAAATAACGTGTTGGGAATTTATAACGGTTTGCTACAAATTGAATAAAACGTGGATAAAACATATTATAATAAAAATTCACAATAGATCGTTTATACGGATTTTTAACAACTTAAAAAAGGAATAAAAACAAAAAATAAATAAATTGTTGATAGGTATAGTTTAACCGCCGTATTCATGAAAAATGTTTTAGGTTTATTTGACAAATTTTCCATAGAAATACGTCAAATAAGCGCTTAATAAACCTAAAATATTTTTTATGAATATGGCAGTAAGTATACAAACCAATTGTATTGATGTACTCGTGCATACTTACATATTGTTTTTATATTTTAATCTAAACTTAAATAGAAAGATTATGAAATGGGTATAGGTAGGGTCATGAAAAATATACATATATGTACATATATTGAATATATAATCATCCGCATTTTGAGAATTTCGTACTAGAGTAAATGAAACGTGTACAAGTTTTCTTTAATCTAGGTTAAAATTTTCGTGATGAATATTCGACTCGACATATGCAATAAGGGTGAATGTTTCGAAACTAATATTATCAGCCCAATTATGAATATTCTCGGGGAGTTTTTTCTCTCTTCCCCATCATTTGTTCCCGGGGAATAGTCCTCCTATTCTAATAGCAATAGAATAACCAAATGCTGGAGAGACTAAAATCTGGATCAGCTGTTTAATGTTTACATTTTATTCTGCAATAAAGCAAGAGAAAACAGTACTTCCATGTACTGCTATGTGAAATTAAAGGAGGCGTGACATTTTTAATCTTTTAGTATTTTTTCCACAGGCAGAAGTAGTTCATGTTTTTGAAGTTGATGTGCGCACTGCCACAGGGCTTGGGGAAAAATGCCTAAAACAAGAGAGAAATATAAGATTTCGGTACTTATTTAAACTTTTCGTTCTAAATAAATAATATTAATTAATTTTTGCATTAGTTCCCTTCATATTTAGAATACCTACTTTTTTCCCCAGGAGTTTTTTCCCTGAGAAACTTTAATTCATAATAGGATGAATGGGAAAGGGGGAAAACTCCCGGGAAATTGCTATTCATAATTGGGCTGTATACGAAATAAAAAAAAATTCCAGTGCATAAACCATAATTGATTTACCTACAATTAATAAATTCTGAAAGAGAAACCACGTCCGCAGAAGTGCAGTGCAAATATCAGCAGAGCGCTACATGCCAATATTCGAATAATTATTCTTCGAATGACAACACTAGTATGTACATACATATCTAAATAAAGAAATTACAGGGGGTCTACTCTGTAATTCGAAACGTAAGAAAATGCTTTCGAAAATCCATGTAATTAAGATACAAATTCGAAAGAATTTTCTTTCGTTTCGAATTACAGAGTAGACCCCCAGAATTTCTTACCGAGTCTACACTTTCAAACAGAATGAGATATGGTCCATGAAAACATTTTTTCTATACACGTTTTCTTTAATATAGTTTAATCTCGTAGAAGAATATTCGACTCGACATACGCAATACGGGTGATTATTGAAAATACATACATACACACATATCGTTACCTTAGTATAGAAAGACCCTAGCTCATTAATTTTTGATATCGAGATTTTTGCATTTTTCGATACATTACATGTTCTTCTATCGAAATATAGAAAAAAATCGATTTGAAAAAAATAATGAACTAGGTACAACTTAACTATAAATAAAAACTTTATCCAAGGTTTATAAAACACTTGTCTCATATTGCTTTCACTGCATTTATAAAGCGATTAAGACGATTTAGAAAATAAAAATTTTTTTATTAATAATTATGCAAAATACGGCCATGTCACAGAGTTCAATTCCGTTCGGAATCGGAATTGAATAAACCTCAAAATGTCAAGCCCTACCCGGAGCATACCCCAGCATACCACCGCCTTCCACAGTCTGGAGTCACCTGAAAAATTTCTGTATTTTAGTTTTATTTTTTAGACGAACGGAATTGAACTCTGTGACATGGCCGATAGATTCCTTTAGGGTAATATTAATTCATACACTTCTTTATTTTTCATTGCAGGTATGTTTCACAGAAGTGTTAATTCTACATTTAATTATACCCTTAATGCTCAAGTAAGTTTAATATAACAAAAAAAAGTGGTAAAATTAATAATAATTACGGTAATTCTAAATAATTTCATTTATCCTTCTCTTCATCCAAAAATAATTCATGATAAGTACTTTTTTGAACATTCTTTAACGCCGAGCTGTTCGAAAGCAATTTCAGATTCAAGTGCAAAATGGTATTGCCCAATAATACGCTCGTATATGATAGAGAATTCTTAGATGATATTATAATATTATATCGATCGCAGTGGAAATACGACACTCACAAATCCAACAATAGCACCTATTGTTATTTTGCTATTAAGTTTAATGACTGCATTTATTCTCGTAATCTGAAAGCATGAATAAATACTTATAATACGAAATACTTTTTATTAAAAGAGGGTCAGTCAGTGGCAAGAATTATGAATGCCTGCTCTCATTATGCCGATCTTTGAAACTCTTTTCTTTTATTCTTTGCTAAAGACTTCTCTGGTTGTTCTTGAGCGTGTGACTGACTAATTAGAAAAAGTAACATTGAAAAAAAAAGCTTAATGCATTAAACATATTCAACATAGCAAGCTACCGACTACACGACTACAAATGCTGCTAGCAACAATTGACGCCGTGTAATTAGGTACTAAATTATTTTGGAAACTTGCTATTAAAGTATGTATAAATAAATTAGTGGTGCGTGCAACTTGCAAGTATTTCACATTTATAAAAGTAAAATTAATTATAAAAAACTTACATAAACATATACATACGTCCCTGTTCTATATATAAACCGATCGATTTGAAATCGCACGATTTTAGAAAATTAAATCCCACAATAGAACTTTTTTAGATTTTTTTTTAAATTATCTTTATTATGTATATAGATTCTCAAATATCATATCTGTAGGACAATCATTAATTTTTTTTTAAAACGAGAAATTTGCTCGGATTCGGTTTACAGAACAGGGCCGATAACAACGAATCAGTTTAGATCTTAATAATCTTAAGCTATCTATCATTCATTTGACATTCAACTCTATCGTGAATGAAATTTGAAATTTTTGTTCCCATTAAATTTTTATTCACCATGAGGGTAATTTGTTATTGCGAATTTCATGGGAACATATGTTCCAGCTATCAATGCGTCGTGAATGTAAAAAACGGGAAGAAGATTTGTAAAGCTTAAAAAATAATTGAACATCAGACAAACACCTCAATAATCAATTTGAATGTATTTTAGTAAAAATTTATTTTACTGAATAAGTAAAGAAATAATATTTGATTATTAGTGCGATAGTAACAATTCCCAAAAAATAAAACACTAACGGCACTATGTATAAGCAAAAATTGGCATGAAGTTAGCACAAGTGACGAAATTGAATTAGGTATTAACGAGTTCCTCCATACAATTAGACATTAGAAATGGTTGCATTACCTAACCCACCTCTACTCCCTAGCATAGTTTTTAATGTGAAGTTTCATGGCAAAATTCTTTAAGATCATGTTAAATTTTGCCACTTATGCTAACTTCATGCCAAATTTTGCTTATACATAAGGCCGTAAGTATTCAGACAAATTTAAGTTTGATAGTAAGAAATGCAAACATTTTTAAATTCAAATGAAATGTTTTAAGTGTAAAGTTGTGTTTTTAAATATTTTAGGTGCGGTGGAAAAAATTCTTAAGTATACAATTGCCATAAAATTACTGCATGTGAACCAAAGAGGAGGTTCATGTTCAACGAAAAAAGGTGTTGTAGGGAATTATTCGCCCTTATTGTGAATAAAATGCGAACATTTTGTTCACGTGAAATATTTCTCGTGAACAAAAAAATGATGAACAAAATTAGAAAATAGAATACTGACACAACAACAACAACGCAAACATTGGCGATCACAATTTTAGGGAAAAGGGAACACTTTTCACGAGAACTTTTATTCCCGATAAGGTTGATTGTTATTAATCGTGGACATTATTTAGTAATTGATATTTTCCAAAAAATAATTTTTTATAACGTTTTATAAATAATTCGAAGTATAACATTTATTCAGTTCGCATTTAAAAATAAAGTGAAAAAAAGCCAAGGGAAAAGTGAAAAATCCGCTTGAAAAATATTATTATATTATGATAAGTGTAAACAAATAACACTTTAAAAAAAAAAAATTAAACCGACTTCAAAAATAAGCACTAAAAAGCAACAAATAACATAGATCTAGTTAAATAAAAGATTTTTATATATGTTACCTACAGTGCCGTTTGAAGTTGGTGCCAGCAACATTGGTAACTAAGCAGATACATATGTACATAAAAATTACTTGCAGTTTTTTTTACCGGGCATGTTCCTATGTGCTTAGTACCAGTATTACTGGCACCAACTTCAAACGGCACTGTAGGTAACATATATAAAAATCTTTTATTTAACTAGATCTATGTTATTTGTTGCTTTTTAGTGCTTATTTTTGAAGTCGGTTTAATTTTTTTTTAAAAAGTTTTATTTTTACCTTTTTAGTGAATACTTTTAAACTCTGGTCAATTAAAAAAAAATTTATTTGTAAGTATCTTTCTTTATTTGGAAATATGGTCCAGTTTCGTAAAAATCGATGAAGTAAAAGCACGTGAAATTAAGTGTTAAATTTTAAGGGGCGTGGCTACGCCCCTTTTTTAAAACAAGATTGTGTATTTTTAAGAGTTCAAGGTGTGTGCTAAGTTTCGTAAAAATCGGTTAAGTAGAACCACGTGTAATGTTATAATACATTTTAATGGGCGTAGCCCCACCCATTTTTTCAACTTAAAAATTTTGTAATTACAAAAACCAAAGATGTTTGCTAGGTTTCGCAGCAATCAAATGAGTAGAAGATCACAAAATCAAATTAAAAAAATTGTAGGCGTGACCCCGCCCACTTTTTTAACGCAATTTTATGGCTTTATTAAAGCTTAGGGTGTGTGCCAAGTTTCGTCAATATTGGTTAAATACAAGCACATAAAATATTATACTAAAGTTTAATAGGCGTGCCCCGCCCACTTTTTTAACGCAATTTTGTGCCTTGATTAAAGCTTAGGGTGTGTGCCAAGTTTCGTAAAAATCGGTGAAATAGAACCCTGTGAAATATAATATAAAATTTTAGTGGGCGTAACCCCGCCCATTTTTTTAAAAGAAAATTTTGTCTATTTTAGAGTTCAAGGTGTGTGCTAAGTTTTGTAAAAATCGGTTAAGTAGAACCACGTGTAATGTTATAATACATTTGAATGGGCGTAGCCCCGCCCATTTTTTCAACTCAAGAATTTTCTAATTACAAGAACCAAAGATGTTTGCTAGGTTTCGCAGCAATCAAATAAGTAGAAGATCAATAAATCAAATTTAAAAAATTGTGGGCGTGACCCCGCCCACTTTTTTCAAATGGGACCAATGGGAAGCTATACCCTCTCAGACAACAAAAAAATTTTTACAATCGGTCTAAAATGCACCGAGTTATGGACCTACATACCTAAAAAAAAATAGTGACGAATTGTTAACCTCCTTCTTTTTTTGAAGTCGGTTAATAAAAAAAAATAGTGACGAATTGTTAACCTCCTTCTTTTTTTGAAGTCGGTTAAAAAGAGAACACATTTCTAGCGAAAAATTATTCAGGATTGCAATGTGGGGAAAAGGGAAAATATTTCGAGGGAAAACTGTTCACGATAGGTGTGATTATGTATTAAATTGGCAGCACTATATTTTCTCATTGTAATTTGGCGATAGCTACAATCGTTGTTGCGTAGTCGTGTAGCCGTGTTGTCGTGAATGTGTTTAAGGCATAATGATACATTTTTAAGCCAAGTAGATAGAGAAATTTTTTCCATTTATGTGCTATTGTTTAAAATGTCTGAAATGAATATAATACAACAGTTGTTAAATGTAAAAGAAAGACAAACAGGGAGATAAATAAAAACTTCATAATAGCAAAAACTGCAGTTCTGTGGGAAATAAGGGAAATTAACACATCGATGAGAACAAGAGACCCTACAGAATGATGCTACTTTTAGGAAGGAAGTCTAACAAACAGTGTGTTGGGGGGAATAACTTAACAACAAACTTTTTTCCTGTGTATAGTAATTTTCTTTTAAATGAGTCTGTAGAAATACCCAGCGGGAAAAATAAGGAAATACAAGACCTGGAGTCTAATCGCCGTTTTCGATAACGTGTTGATGCGATCACGTTTTTTCTGTTTGAAATTGTGGCATTCGCTATCTAACAATGTAATAATATGGTTTGATATCGAATGCCATAATCTCAAACTGAAAAAAACGTGATCGAATCGGCTCGTTATCTAAAGTGGCAATTAGAACCCTGCTCATTCCATTCCAAACTCACGTCTTTTTTACACAAGTTCTTACGCTTTCGCTAAAAATTCTGAATGGCTTTTTCTTTGGCAAACAAAATTTACTTCTTCTCTTCTCCCTTCTTATAGAAGGGAATGGGTATCATATATTTTACACGGAAGAGCCGAGCCCTTATATAAGGCATTCTCTGGTAAGTAGGTCTTCTGGATTTTCCCGCTGGGTTGTGACAAACTGTGACAGGAGTTTTAAAGCACATCAAAGATGTTGCAGTTTTTTTCCTGTACTGAAAGCGGAAATATTAAAAATTCCTATTACAAAAAGGGCATCAGAGCCTAGAAACAGTATAAATGTTTTAAGGTAACAAGAGGAAAATATGTTAATCATTGTTTTAAAGTCTGTTTATAAGTATGTATATATGTATGTATGTAAGTATGTATGTAAGTGCTTTTCGCCATCTTGTAACAGTAATAATATGTTTTTAAGTACTAAACTTTAGTTCTAAACAGAGAGTGAAATAAAATGAACAACATTTTTAATTGAACATACACATACACATAAATAAACTTTAATGGTTGAGTGCTTTAATTTATGTTTATTTCAAAGAAAAAGGGGATCTATTTTTTATAGGAAACGAATACGACCAACAAAATATAATGAACTTATAATGGATCATTAGATTAAGGGAATTTATAATTTCCTTTTGAAAGCGCTTTAAGCATTAAATTCTTTGAAAATTGTATCATTATCTTTTTATTCGCTCTTTATGTTTGATGTACGAGAGTGGTTTGAGCAGGCGACGTTCCCGCGAAAGATCAATAAGGTTCTATAAGAAATAGTACAATACCTAAAACTACATGCATTTTATTGTTATAAAAGATTATGACTTTTCAATGTTGGTTAATAATGTCAGAGTGCATGTGTCCTGAAAGAAATGTCAAACAACATTTATAAATTACAGTTGGTTAAGTTCCAAAACAAAAGTCAGCTGTTCTAGTAGTTTCACATTATAGGTGCAACTTTGAACGCTGTAGCAAGAAGAAAGTAAAAGGTACACACACACTCATTTCTACAATGTCGAACGTGACCGACCTTCAAATCTAAACTGAAAAAGAAATCAAAATAAAACGAATTTTTATATTCACAGTAAGGGTAACTTATAGCTCCAAATTATCCTTATAATGGATACTAAATTTGATTTTGAGCAATATTTTGTTTTCAATATACATACAACGATTAAAACGCTAATTTTAGCGAAAACTCAAGCAATATTTTAATGTGACTGATGTCTCTTTAGGATTTGTTTTTTTTTTCTAATTTTAAGCACAGTCACACGTGACATGTGCCCGTGAAAAAAAATTTCATTACAATATTTATACTGTTTCTCTTGATCTTTTTAAGAAATTATAAATGAACCAGCTTAGTAAAATTAAAAGCAGTACAGTAGACGCTCGTATATTAAAACTCTCTAAATTAAAACCATCGTTTTCAATACATTGCATGCTCTGAAATTAGAACCGTCTTTTTATATTGTTTGACTTTCACTTTCTTTAAATTTTAATGAAATAATAGTATGTTTTGTGTTCGTTTTATATAAATAAAATTTAAAAAAATCTATGTAGAGGTGTTTTTTGTGTATTTTCTGAATGAAGATGCTCTTTTTTATGTTGGTTTTTATTAAAAAAAAAAAAACTCTGGAAATTAGAACTTCTGGAAAATTGAAGCTACCCCAGGAGCTAAGTGGTTCTAATCTACGAGCTTCTACTATATTCAACTTCAAAAATGATTTATGTTTGTGGCTAATTTTAACCACAGTCGCACGTGACATGTCGCGTTCTACACTTTGTTACAATTTTGCAAATGTTTAATTGCATTTGTAAAGCTGGTTTTATGATTGTTAGGCACTTTCGACTTTGTCTCTGAAGTATTCCGGCTCTTCTCTTCAATGATTTAAATTTTTCCTTCAGTGTAGGCTTTCTAGTTTTTTCTAGCATTCTCTCCACTATTTGGAACTCTCTATTTTTTCGGTATTTTTTGCGTATCTTAATTTAAATGTCTTGCTCTTCTTTTTATTAACTCTGACTCCGGCTGGAGCATAGGGCCCCAATAAAACTTTGCCATCTTTTTCCGATCCTTTGCTATATTTTTTACTTCATTGGAAGAATATACTAGTGAATATCCTAGACACATAAAATCTTTTTCTAACGTTCGCTTCCATGTGTGTTTTGGTCCTCCTCATACTCTGGATTTCAGCTGGTTTGTATCCGTAGAGTTTGACCTTCATTCATTCATTCATTTCCATTTCTACGTGTATCGGTATTTGTTTAGTTCTATTTCATAGTTCCTCTTTTGGAATTGTGTTCGCCCACCAGGCCTTCAATATCTTTTTCAGACACTTGTTGAAAAACGTTTCAAGCTTCCTCGCGAGTGTTTCCGTCATTACCCAATTCTCTGGGGGGTACAACAGAACTGATTTTACGTTAGGGTTGAACAAACGCCTTTTTGTGCGAGTAAATATAGAGCCGTGAAAAAGCACCTTAAGCTTTGGATATCCTGCTTAGAATGTCGCTAGCAGTACCGCCGTCTGCTGAAAGGTAATTGAAAGAGTTGGCATTTTCAATTACATCATCGCCGGCTTTAAAATTTATATTTGGGTCAAGCGAATTTATCCTCACTGTTTTCGTCTTGTGGCTTTTTTTAAACCAACTGCTTGTAACTCGCTAATGATGTCACCCATTTAGCTTTGTATGTCCCTGTGCTTTCAAAACAACAGACAAATATCGTCAGCATATGCCAGATCTTCCAGATGGTGTTGAAAATTACAATGGATTCCATTTTTTTCCCTAATAATCAATAGCAAGTGATAAACTATCGTCCAGAACTATGATGAATAGTGGAGGACTACTTTGCATTCGTTTAAAGTATGTGTATATTTAATTTTACCCTTACAATGTCGCACGTGACCAACTTTATGTAGGTACCACTATCAAAAAATCTATAAATCTCAGCAAAGTTTTTCTTATTTTAATTGTATTAACTATCTCTGATAAGAAATGTTATTTTTCAATGTTGCACGTGACATGTAAATGTGCCATGTCGTAGTAAATTGCAATCGCATAGTTTCTTATGCATTATTTTTGGATTCTTTGCATGCTCAGAAAAATTTTAGAGAAAAAAATCAATGCATAATGCCTTTCTTTCATCATGTTTATCAAAGCAAAGCCTGCAAAAGCAATACCCAAATGAAAAACGTTGTGCTTTTGTGACTTGGCATTCGAATATCTCGAAATGGTTTATGTATAAATGTAAAATGTTTTTACATTAGTTTAAATCTGTTTGTTTCTCTATGAAAATATGACAAAATAAAGTGTTTTTAAAAACTTAATTTTTGGTGGCAGTGCATTCGTATTAGAGTACTGTATGAGTTGATTCACTTTCGCTCTCCACTCACATTTACAATGTTTTTTTCTTTAAGATCAATATGTACTAATGATATTTTTTTTTGCAGAATTACCTCTCTAACAACTGACTGTCATTAAGTCACTCTCTTTTTTTAAGTGCGATTAGTAAAAACTGAATAAAAAATTCTTACTGTTTGATTGTTTTGTATAGTAATCAAATAACTCATAAAAGCACGTTGACTAGATGAAGTCTTAAGCTAATAAAACATTGCGTATTAATTAATAGTTTTTCTCGTATTAAAATAATTTACAATAATATATAATAGCCTAGCTATTTTATTTTATAATATTACATTAAAGTATATTTGTCAGAAGGAGTTTTAAGAAGTTTCCAAAACAATCACTTTGATTCATTGCTTTAATGAATGAATCATATGAATGAATAGAAATTACAAGAAGTGGCATGCATTCATTAACAACAGTCTCATTGATATGAATCATACAATAGCATCTTTTATTTTTTTTTTATGTTAAGTGCTAGCTCAGTATTAATTTTACAAAATGCAAAATAATGCCGTTTGATTCGTAATCATGCAGATCTCTGATATGTATATACGTATAGTTTTTAATCATCTGATATATATTGAGCCGTCATTTTGAACATCGAACGATTCAAAAATTTTGACCAATATAAATGTTTTCATCACTTTTAAAGCTCTGTTTATTCCGTCACTAATAGCATTATGTTGAAACTTGAGCTATTTATAGTGTTGCCAAGTTTTAGAACTGTCATACATTTTATAATTTCTGGTATGACCCTCGTTCATAAAAGTTTATTACACTTCTTGAACGTACATGCTTTAAAATTTTTGATATTTTCATAAATAAATTTAACAAAAGTCACGTTCTTACTTAAGAAATGAGAAACTCAAAAAAAAAAAAAAAATTCTCAACAAAAAAAGTTAAACTAAAAAAAGTTTGTTTACCTTTCCAATATTTTTTTTCTTGTTTGCTTTGCTGGTGAAAGAAAACAGTAACATACATAATGTTGACTTATTTATTTGCTGTACTGTAGCCAAGTCGTTGGTATGTGGCTTTTATATTTTAACCTAATATTGTTTTATTTGTTTGCCGCATAATATAACAAAAGATATTTTTCCTAATTATGTCACATTTAATATTTATTTGAACAAAAATAAGTGAATCATATCAACAAAAGCTTGCAAATAAAATTATTTTGTCCTATTTTACACTCACTAAGCAAGTCTTATTGCTAAGCTGATTAGTTTGACGGAGAGAGTGACGAGGGGAACAGAAACGTTTCTTTTCCCCTCGTCCCCCTCTCCTAAAAAACTAATGAGCTTAGCAAGTCTTATTGATAAGAAGTACGTGAAATATAAAATTAAATTTTAATGGGCATACTCCCCGCCCATCTTTTAAATGCAAGATTGTGTGTTTTTCAGAGCTTAGGATACCTGTTAAGTTTTGTAAAAATCGGCAAAGTAGAACCACTTAAAATAAAATATTAAATTTTAATGGGCGTTACTCCGCCCATTTTTTTGAAATGGAGTATTGTGTCTATTTTAGAGCTCAAGGTGTGTGGTAAGTTTCGTAATAATCGGTTAAGTAGAAGAACCGCGTGAAATATTATAATTAATTTTAATGGGCGTAACCCCGCCTATTTTTATAGCTTTCAAATTATGTAATTGCAAGAACCAAATTTGTTTTATAGGTTTCGCAGCAATCAAATACCTATAGAATGTCGTAAAATTAAAATAAGTGTGGGCGTGTCCCCGCCCACTTTTTTACAATAATACCAATGGAAAGCTAGAACTATTAGACAACTTTGTGCCAAGTTTCATTGCTCTAGGAGCACTCAATAAATTTTCACAAGCAATCTAAACTTAAAAAGCAGTATTGGCCAGCATTTTGGCTCAAATACTCCTCTGACGTTAGAATCATCAAAGTCGGCCCACGCCTTCGGTGTATATGTATATTGCCGCAAAGGCACACTCCCACACATGCGCGCATACATACATACATAGGCTGTCTTGCAGTCGGGTAAATTAAGAAAGTTCAAAAATCACACCATAAGTGATAAATTTTAACAATTTGTTTTGGTTGTTTTAACTAATAGTGCGTTTACACTTGCACAAAATCTAGCAGATTTTATTTAAAAACTTTATGAAAATCTATACCGTTTGCACCAACATTTTTTTTGACATTTATCAAGATAGACATGGGTGCTGATGAAGTGCGTGGCTGCACAGAAAAATATCGGTATTTCCCCCAGCTAATAAAGTCTAGTCTAATTTTTCTTCTCTTCTTTAGAAACTCACATTAATTAATAAAAATATATCATTCGGTAAGAATTGAAATTACTGAACTTAAGCCTGATTAAGAAATTATTTCTGATTAAAATTCACTACAGTTCAATTAAATCTAAATATGTCTCACGTTTATCAAGATATTTTTATCCAAAACAAGACCCACAACTAAAACCAAACAACTGCAATGTAGCCAATTCACACACCTTTTTTAAGCAGAACCTATAGCTAATTCACTTATCTTTTTTATAAAAATGTTGCACAGGGTAGTAAAATATAAAACAAAATGTTAGATTTTGATTAGATTTCCTACGGATAAAATAGATTTTGTTTTGCATGGGAAATGTGGTAAAAAGCAGCAAAATTTAAGGCCCTATTATGAGTTGCATTCGATTTTCGATCTTCGCTGGGTATCGAACATCGAAAAATTCATATTATGAGCATCGAAAATTTCGCTGAGCAACGAATTTTCTATCGAACAGAATTTAGCTTTCGATTAATTTTTTTAATAAGAAATTTTTTTTGAAAATCTAAATTTTAAACAAGTTTTATTTTTAAGTACACAAACAAGAATTATAATCTATTTTTTGTCGATTTTATTCACAATAACGACATTCTTTGTCGAATGCTCGTCGTAATACCAAATGACATTTCTTTCGATCAGTACTTTCGACTACAGTCGAAGATCGAAATTTGCTCATAATAGGGCCCTTAGCTCGAAATCCGGTAAGTGCAAGATTTCGTGACAAATCCCCTTATTGCGAATGGCGTCGTGGACGTTACGCCAGTAAGAACTGGCACTTGTCTACTCTTTGTCGACAACAATTGATTAATTTACAAAGCATTTGAGATTAGTAAGATATTGTCATTAAGATCCAATTGTTGCCGATAAAGAGTAGACAAGTGATAACATTTAATGTCGTCTTGATGTGACGTCGACGACGCCATTCGCAATAAGTGGGAATAAGTCAATGCCCTATAAGAAAATTATTCTTTTCAAATTAAAAACATTTTGCTAATTTAAGTTGCAGCAATAATTTGCACTGAAAGGAAAATAACAAATCCAAACAAAATTTTGGTCAATTAAATTTTCAGTTTACATTAATTGTTCTGTATGTTGCCAATTAAAATTTAGTAAATTAATTTAATTTAATAGCTCAACTTACATACAATTGCATGTATTGTCTTTTCAAATACAACTTTAAACGATACAACAAGACTTGTAAATTGGGCAAATGTTTAGCATTTGGTACACAGAGAAAACAGTGCGTACTAAATACCTCATAAAATAGAACAAAATTAATAAGAAATCTCTATGGTTTTTTTCAATAAGGAAATCTTATTAATTTCATAGAGAAAACTTTTTTGAAAAAATCAAGAAGAAATCTTGTAGTTTTTATGAGGTTATCTTATTGATTTTTTCAATAAAAAATAAAAAAAAAATTCCGTCTTTATTCTATGTACTTGTGTATTTTCAATTAAATCCTATACCATATACATATGTATGTATGTATGTAGTATGTTGTAGATGTTATATACATACATACTCATTAGGTTATATTTCTAACTAACTTTCTCACTTCTACCTGATAGACAAGCACTCTAACCAATATGCTAACAAGCAGCCTGAATAACCATTGAAATTATTGTGCAAACATTGTAATACAAAAATGAAAAAGATCATGAAAAAAATTGTCTGTATGTCTATTTAGAGAAACGAAATAACAAGACACCTGATAAAATCAAGAAGATTTCGTTATTAAAAAAATCACTAAGATGCTTTACACATAATCATATAGCAACATACTAAAATCAAGAAGAAAACCTTATTGAAAAAATCAGTAAGATGCCTAATAAAATCAAGAAGAAGACCTTTTTAAAAAAATTAATAAGGCAACCTAATAAAATCAATAAGAAATCCCTATAGTTTACAATTTATAAGAAAACCTAATATACGGGCCTGTTCTGCAAATCAGGACATGTCAAATCACGGTGATTTGAAAAAATTTGTAAAAGCTAATTCACAGCTTTTGTAAATTTCATGATTTATAGCGATGGAAGTTGGAATAAAATTTTTTATTATACATGATATAAACTTAAAATACAAAAAAAAAACCAACAAACAAGTGAGTTATTAATAGTTTGTTTTTGAAATCACCGTGATTTAAATCACCGTGATTTTCAGAACAGGCCCGATAATCAAGAAGTTTTTCTCTATGGATTGTTTTTTTTTTTGGTGCCAAAAATAACGGAAATTGAGTAAAAAAAGTTGCGAATAATAAGATTTCTTCTTGATTTTATGTGGTTTTCTTCTTGATAAAATTAATAAGATTTACCACATAAAAACAATAAGGAATATCTATGAAAAAATCTTCGCTTCTTTCTGCTGGGATACCCCTTAGCCTAAAAACGTTTTATAGAGTAAATCTTATTGATTCTATGAGGCAGTTTTTTCTCTGTGTAGTTGTTCAAAATCTTACTTCCATCGAATATCAGCACAAACTTAAATTATAAAATAAACTTAAAGCAAGTAATTTTTGTTTGTTTAGTAATTTTCTTTCAAAGATTAAAAGGTTTTCATGCAACCTTAACTTCTTCATAATATTGGTTATTTTTTCGAAACTCCCAGTTTGGTCAAATGTCAGTCCAAGGGTGTAATCTAACTTTTCGCTTGAGTTAAAGTCAAATCCACTGAATAAGTATATTTTATATTTTATTATTCCGAGTAGCTAAAATGCAGCAAATTAATTTTTCTTGAATAATAATAATAATTATTATTATTTTATGTAAATTGTACTACGCAACAAAGCGCGTTGAAGTGTTTTATTTTATTTTATTTTATTTTATTTTATTTTATTTTATTTTATTTTTCTTCTTTTAGCTTTAATTCCCTGTCTTATGTTAGTCATGCTGTAGTGTTCTATTGTTTGAAAAAAAAAACGCTCTAGGCCATACAAAACTAATCTAAGCTTCAGAATATTCAAGTAAAAAAAATAATTATAAAGAATTCTTTATATCAAGCTAAAGAAAAAAATCTTAAACCAACAAAAAATATGAAACAAAAAATAAAGATCTTTGAGGAGGCCATTTAAATGTTATACGGATACCATATATTAGGCTTTCAGTGATTTGTATGAAATTTTTTTTTCATTTCCATTAATCTTGATTCTTTAAATATAAAACAGCAACTAAAAGATGTTGATGTTGCATGCGTACGTTTGAGACCAGCAAGTCAAGGTCGTTTTCTGCCAACAAAAAAAAAAAAAAAAAGCATAAATAAATAAAAGTTAAAACATCATTTTGTCTTAAACTTGTGAGTAATTTTATCTTAACAGATCATCTTTAGGGTAAAAAAAAGGCGCTCTCACACAAAATACCAACAGTACGTTCAGCAGAGTGGAGCGGAACTGGGCACCATGCAGTTGTAGAAAAAAATTAAACCTTAACAAATATGTAAAAAAGCTTTTTTTTAAGGTGTAAGGTAAATTAGTTAAGAGCATTTCAAATTCTTTAAACTGACAAGTCAGTCAGTCAGATTTTTTATTTTATATACTATGTATGGCTTGTGCGCTCGACTGACAAAACGCCAGCCGGTAACCAGAATCAGCCAGCAGACATGGCATAAAAAAAGGAATTGTTCATGCGCACCCCACTGCCAACAGCCAGCGAACCAACAATCCAACCCAGCGCTGGCGTGCATGATACGATTGATTGTCTGCTGCCTGGAGCGCAGGAACGGACATTATGAAAGGAGTAGAAAAAACGGATACAGACATTAACATTATTTAAACATAAGAATGCATTTAAATAAGTTGTTGTTTATTGTTAAAAAATTAAATAAAAATGAAATAAAAATAAAGGAAAAATAATATCTATATTTATTAGGTGTAAAGATTTTGTTTTAGCTTCGGACAATTTGTGGCCACAACAGGCCATACGTGATAAATTTGAACAATTTGTTTTGGTAGTTTTAACTAAAAAAGTTGTTCTCTTTCAGCAACAATTTACACTATTTCAAATGTGTTATTTCAACCATAAACAATAGTTAGTTCATTTAAGTTACAGCTAATAATTTTAGCAACAACAAATTGGTTAGATTAACCAAACTAAATTTGTTAAATTGAATTTTCACAAACAGTCTACATGAATTTTTATATTGCCAATAAGAACTCAAAAAATTAAAATTCAATCACTTGAAATTTAGCTGCAAACAAAGTTGAATTCAAGTATTTCTTCAAGTAATTTTCAAGTTTGAAAATATTTTGAAATTAAAATCAAACAACATACATATATGTTCAAACCTTGCCAAATACGCAATTGATTTATTATTTGAAACTGAAATTGTGCTGAAAATATCAAAAATAAATATGTAAATAAAAAAATTAAAGGTGAGTAAAATCGGGAAAACAATAGTGAAGTCAGATGTGCAGAAAATTATTGGAAAACAAAGTAATTGCATTTTGCTTTCTATTTTAAAAGCATTATTTTTGAAGCTTGAAATACACTTGATTTCAAATGCAATATAAGGCTTAATTGTAGTATAATTTAAGGCTTGAATTATACTGTACTACAACTGAATTGTTCAAATTGAATTCAAGCTCCCTTTTCACTGGAGAATGCTATTGAAATAAGGTGTAAATCAAGCATAATTCAACCCTTGGCAATTGAATCTGTGACTTGAGTAACAGTTGTCTTACACTAGATTTCAAGCAAAATTGCTTATTGGGTTGGCATTTGAAAAGTGTTAAAATAATTAAATTTATTTGCCCAATTCACAGGCCTTGTAGTATCATCTAAAGTACATACTCGTATTTCTTAAGCAGATAATTGAGTGTGTGTAAAGATAAATTCGAATTTAACTAGAGACAAAGGAACCCAAATTTCTAACATAGCATTTTTAAGCACATAACAGAGCACTGTTAGATATTTAACAGTAGTCGTTAAATAGATTAGGATTCCAAATCCTTGGAACTGGATCGAGATAGATACATTTTTTTTCTTGGAAAAATTGCTCTAAAATGTAGTTTATGTAATTATAAAAGTATTCGAATTTATCTTCACACACATGATAATTGACACATCTGTCTGTATATAATTCAATAAAAAGTTTTGATACAATATGTGATATTTAAGTCAGGGCCACACAAAAAAAGAACTACTTGAAACAACTTTACACCCAATATATGAATATAAAAATAAATGCATACTATCAGTCAGCAAGCATACTTTTGAGCTGCACTGTTTGATTTTTCTCCCAGGTATTTTTATTTATATGTATGTATGTCCGTGTGTGCCAGAATATGAATGTATCTCATCAAGATAAGCATACAATTTTCAATTAATCTTTCCATATGTCCATTCTGGTAAATTATTTACGTATGTATATTATTTTGTAGGTTTTTTTCGAATTTAATAATTTTGTCGAACATAAAAAGAGACCTCGTTTCCTTTGGATATACATACATATCGTTAGCTGAAATGCAAAAGCACGTAACTATACTTTTTTTTAATTTTATGGGAAAGAGAAAAAACTATCCATATTATTCAAGTGACTTAAGTAAACTTACCTTATTTTAATTTTTAATTCGGGCTTTTTTTATGATAAAGGATTGTCCCTACTGTTTCGATATAAAAATACCCAAAAAATAATTAAAAATTCCATTTTTTCTTACTGACGGTATATAAAATAATATTTTTAACAAAAATATGCTTATAACGAGATATATGTTTTTTTCTTTTATAAAAAACTAAACAGAAATACGAGTACTATGGCAACTACGAGGGCGGATCAATAAGTCCGTGACTCAAATTTTGAGCAAGTGTCGTCATTTACTTTTCGTTTAACAGCTGTTTCATTCAAAAAGTCACATACTTATTGATCCGCCCTCGTATTTATATTTCGGAAACTGGCAACACTAATGCCTATAGCTAAAATCCGGCAACACCATAATAAAGTTTAACATTTTTTTGCATAAACGTACTCACAACGTTTTGATGCACAGGTGAAATTTTTGTTCACAGTGAGCTCAGAAAATCAATTTGAAAAAAAAAAAAACAAAAAAATGCAAATTTCAAGAGAATTTTTCACAACTTTCGGCGAGGATTATCTCAACAAGAATATGTCGATGATCTCAGTTCTTTGTATGGCTATAAAGCACCATAAAAAACCACAGTATATCTGGTTTAGTGGTATAGTAAATTCAATCGTGGTCGTAATTCCGTCGCGGACGAATTCCGTGAAGCTCGTCCAAAAACTTTTTTTGTGCCACAAAACATCGATGCAGTCCGTGAACTGGTAATGCAATGTGACATGTTACGAGATGAGGCATTCTTGCACATTAGTTCCACTTCAATACATTCGATTTCGAATAATTTATCAATCGTTCCAAAAAAAGGCTCGCTTCATGTGGTGTAAGGAAATGATTGAAAAGTTCAACCGTGGTGTTTCGGAGAAATTCGTAAAACTAAACCCTGAAGACGACGCATTCTTCATGATGAGAATACGAGCTGTCACAAACACAAACACTCGTCAAACAAGCGAATTTTTGAGCAGTCAAAACATCGAATTGATGACTCATCCTCCGTACACTCCTGACTTGGCACCCAATGACTTCTTCTTGTTCCCGAATATCAAAGATAAACTGCGTGGTCCATGATTTACGAGCGCCGAAGAAGCAGTTGAAGCGTTCAAAAACCATGTTTTGGAGATGTCTCAAGAGGAATCGAAAAACTGATGTGACAAATGCTTTGAAGCCATCTTCATTTAAAAGTAGTAGCCCTCGTAATCACCCTGAATTAGTTAATGTGATTGCTGCTTGTAAATCAATTACTTAATTTAAGCAATATTAAAAAATAATTAGAATACGTGAATTCTAAACTTTTGCCTTGAACAAATTGAACGACACATAAAGCTATAATTTCAATAAAATTTTAGTTTCATTATAATACTTTGACCATCACGTACAAAGTACAATGTCATTTAAATGACCACTTCTAGACTGTTTGCAGCAGTCGATCTTGTTGAAGTATTTTTCCACAAATTTTAGCACATTTCGGGCGATAACTTGACAAATTTAGGTTCTCAAATGTTCCAACGTTAGGGGATTATCCGCTTAGACATGTACTTTGGCCTAGCCACACAAAAAAAGAAGAAAGGGGTCTTAGGACACCCGGTTATAGCTATGCTTTTATAAATAAATTTATAACTGTATTAGTATCGATTATTTTTGTTTCGAAAATCACGTTCTATCTCCTGTGTCGTGACCTAAATAGCATAGCTTTAAAAAAAATTAACGGCGTCAAATTGCATAACTCAACCCAAAGAAAGCTCCGGGTTTTGATGGAATTAGTAACCAGATGCTAATAAAGTTGCCTCGTATTGCAATTAGAATACTGTTATTTATTTTTAACGCCATTTTACGACTGCAGTATTATCCAAATAGCTGGAAGCTTGCCAAAGTTAAAATGATTCCAAAGCCGGGCAAAGACCTTACCAAGGCTGAGTCATACAGGCCAATAAGTCTCCTATCAACAATGTCAAAGCTTTTCGAAAAACTGCTCATGACAAAATTGTCCCCAATTCTAGTTAATAGTGGGTGCATACCGGACCATCAATTTGGTTTTAGAAGTCAGCATAGCACCATTGAACAAACTCATAGATTGGTCCAATTTATAAGAAGAACATTTGAAGAAAAGAAGTATTGTTCTGCGCTGTTTATCGACGTTTCTCAGGCATTTGATAAAGTGTGGCATGAAGGCCTAATTTTAAAATTAAAAACATACCTGCCAATAAACGTTGTAAGTCTTTTGGAAAGTTACATTACTGCCCGGAAGTTCACTGTTGTGGAAGGAGACTTTATGAGCATGCCTGAAACTATCTCATCCGGTGTGCCACAGGGGAGTATACTGGGGCCAGTTTTGTATTTGATTTATACTTGTGATATGCCTCTGAGCAGCAATATCCACACTTCCACATTTGCTGATGATACAGCCTGCCTTAGTATGCATGAAAATCCTTACGAGGCATCCCGATATCTTCAAGAACACATTACCCAGCTGGAACTATGGTTAAACTTATGGAGAATTAAGGTAAACGAACAAAAGTGTGTTCAAGTAACATATACATTACGAAGAGATACGTGTTTACCCATTCGGATTAACAATCAAGTTGTCCCTCAACATACTCATGTGAAATATCTTGGTATACACCTTGATCGACGGCTTACTTGGAAACACCACATTGACTCTAAGTTAACCCAAATGAAACTAAAATTAACTCAGGTACATTGGCTGATTGGTAGAAATTCAACCCTCAGTCTAGATTGCAAACTTTTGATATACAAGTCACTTTTGAAACCGATATGGTGCTACGGAATTCAACTATGGGGCACTGCTTCAGCTTCCAATGTCGAGAGAATCCAACGAAGACAAAATAAAATTTTGCGATTAATAACATCGGCTCCATGGTATATAAAAAATTCAAATATACATCGTGACTTAAATATGCCACTAGTGACTGAAGAAATTGCAAAAAACGCTGGCAAATATTTAACAAAACTCGAGTCACATCCTAATCCGCTTGCTCGTAATATTTTGAACTTTACTGGACACATCCGCCTAAAAAAGAGGGATACAAGGGCTCTTATACTCAACACTCCAGATGGGACTGACTGAAAATAATTTTTAATTTTTATTTATTTTTCTTCCTTTTGTTTATCACTACTTAAATATGTATTATTTATATCTATCTCTAAATTTATGTCCGACAGTGGTCGGGCCTAATAATTATATTTTAGATTTAAGATTTGAATACTTATTGTTAGTTCATATTTGAAGATACAATAAATAAAAAAATATGTATATAAAAAAAAAAAAAAAAAAAAAAAAAAAATTGCATAATCTTACTGGCCAGCTGTCTGGAAACTTCCCATAAAATACAGCCAAAATCGGTAGTGTTGTGTGGGCAGTGGCAGCACCGTCTTATTTAAATCACATATTGTCCAGATGTTCGCAATCTTAAATTCTAGGTTATTATACGGCTAATAGCGCTCTAAATTGATGGTAACGGTTTTTCCGGATTATCCGGATTATTCATATTTTCTGCAGTGCGCACAGTGCACTGATGCACAGACCTGACCACATCCGTAACGCTTCCAGTCTCTAATTTTTTTTATAATCTTGCCAATTGCTTGCACGTAGATCGATTATGACGACCATAATTATATACTTTTGTAGTAAATTTTTTATTTTTTATTTTTTACTTCTATTTTAACGCTTTCTTCGGTTGTCAAACTATCCAAATAAATAGCACTTCAAATGAAAGATATTGAACAGCTGACAGCATTGCCACCCCGTTGGTTTTGAATAACCCTTTAAAACTTTATTTACGATCGCAAAAAAGCTTATGCGACATATTTTTGCATCTTTTTATTTTAAACTTACAAATCGTTTTTGAATGCTGGAGTATTTATTTTTCGAAATGCATATTATTTATCATAAGTCACGTCAACAATTATTTATGTCCATGCAAAATGTTAAGCATTTATATTAATGACTTTTGAAAATAAAATAGTGCAATTACACAGCCTAATCAATGAGTGTCAAATATATTTAGTTAATGACCAGAAAAAGGTTGAAATAATTTTTTTGTGGTTACAATATTTCAAGGTTTTTAACGAAATGTGTATTTTTTAATTAGGTGATATTTTGTTGGTTAATTTTTGTTATACGTTTTTGTTCATCTATGATAATAGAAAATATTTAAGGTATCATTAAAGTGTGACTTATTAGTTCAGTACTAAATATTTGGACAAATAATATTATTAACATTAGAAAAATCTTCTGAGGAAGATCGTTGCATTCAATACAAGCATAGTTAGAAAAATCTTTTTAATATGACCATTTACATGTTTTACATATTATTTACAAAAAGGGAAAATATTTAATTCAAATGGTTTGTTTGGGTGAATGGCGAGGAAAAATATAATGGCAACTCTTTTTGTAATTCCAGACAAGCTGGTAGCTTGTTAAAAAACGGATAAAATCAAGTGATGCCAAATTTTATATATGAACATACATACATATATCAGGGCTGCCAGAAGTTTTGCGAAGAAAATCATCATTTGTCGGAAAGAAAATCATATTTTGAAGAAAAAAATCATCACAAGTCCAATTTTTTTTTCAAATAAAAAAGTAACAATTGACATATTTACAATGGACAAACAAAACTATTCGACGTACACCAATTTTATTTTGTTTTCATCAATAAAAAGCTATTTTCTATCTTATTTTACAAAAAGAATTAAGAAATCATTTTCAAATTGAATTCAATAAAAAAATGGGATCATTAAAGTAACTTATTTAAAAATTGCATTAAATGAAAAACTAGTTAAGAAATTCAAACAAAATAAGTATTCGATATTGCCAATGTTCTTATCATATAAGGTATGTACAGGAGTGATGCATTTTGGCTTTTTTGGTTTAGGGCCAAATCAACGATTTAAAAGGGCCAAAATACCTTTGATAGGGCCCAATGTACTCGACTATAATCTTTTATTTTAAATAAAAACAAAAGTATGTATTAATAATATGTGATTTATTTTGTTTAGAGCAAAAGCAGAACTTAGCGACAAAAGTTAAAATTTTTAAGGTATTTTTTGTTAAATTAAAGTAAATACATATTTCATATGTATGTGTGTTGCTTAAAAAACTAAATTTTAGTTAAAAAACATTACTTAAGTAATTCTCATTTTATTAAACATAATCTCTAAATTTTTAGTCCAATAGTTCGTCAATTTAACCCTGTCTAGAAGCATTTTTTTGTGTTAAGTTTTAAAATATCTTCATCATAACAATTATTAGAACTAGATTTCATTAATTTTTTTTAATTATATTAAATATGACACAGTATTTTTTACATGACGATGATTTCTTCTTTTATGGCCTATTTTACAATATCGAAAGAAAACTCTCGACTGAAAATTTATATTGAAAACAAAAGCGAATTTTCAAATTTGATTGTTGATTTCAATATAAATTTTCAGTCCTGCTGAGAATTGGTAAATAGAAAGCATTCCTTGAATAATTCTCTATATATTTGTATACAAAGGTTTACATAAACGATTTTTAATGGTAGAAATGCTTTTGCAAAATTTACTTCTACATAACTCTTTGAGCTTTTGAAAAAGTTTAATAGCAAGTGGTGTAATACTATTGGTTTCCCCACTCAAAACATGATCTGGCGCAGATTTCGGAAATCAGTTTAAATAAAAATCTCCAAAAATAAAAGTAGTTTTTAAAACGAAAAAAAAAAAAAACTCAACTAAAAAGTGTACTCAAAGGTTGGAATTTTGAGCTGAAAGGGCCAAAATATCCTAGAGAGTACCACAGGGCCATCAAACATTCAAAAGTGCCACAAATGGCCCAATTGTGCCACATTTTGCATCACTGATGTACAGTTGTTTTATACTCTAAAATTTAGAGGCAAGTTGTTTTTCCTTATCGACGAATGACTTCTTTTAAACGATTTGGTATACATTTGGTGCAAGATTTGAATATATTCCGGACCGATTTTTCGTCACTTCTCTAACATGACTTTTTTTGTAAAGTGACGTTTTCTTATTCTTTTTTTTTCTATTGACCCCAAAAGAGGAGGAAGAAATGTGCTCTCTGCCCCTTACCAAACTGTTTCCATGAAGACGAATATTTTCGCTGGAACAAAAATTTTTTCTTTATAGGTGTAGCTCTTGATAAACATTCTCGACCAACAAAGAAAATTGAACATACATATGTATGTATTGAAAGTAAAAATCATAATTTGCAAAATTAAAAATCATCATTCGAGAACAAAAATCTTAAAATCATATTTTGGTCCAAAAATCATCAAAAATATGATAAAATCATCATTCTGGCAGCACTGACATATATGTACATATAAAGAAAACTTGGTATTACTGCAATTTTACTGAAGAAGTTGCCAGCAGTTGGACATAAATGTCGAAGTTCAATGCAAACTTGTTTAATAGAAAAAGTAAGTTATACTTATTTAAATTATTAAAAATAATCGCAAAACAAAAAGAGCAGCAAAGATCTCTGTATATGATATGTGTAGTCAATATTGTTGCGATTTTGTTTAATTTTTTTTTTATTTAATTTTATTAAGCTTGTATGTATATCATCTGCCCAATCACAAACAAAAATTTCGTGGGAGTTTTTAATTTTTCTCCTCGGAAAAAATAGTTGAATGGGGGGGGGGGAAGTACTCTTAGCTATCCTCAATGCATTTGAACTTCGTTTCCCCCCGAAATTTTTCACTTGCAAAACACAAGGGAGTGTCCATAAAAATCAAAGTATTATTTAAATAAAACAAAATTTCCATCAATAAAAAAATATTTTATTGATTTTTTAACTTTAATGGAGCCACTAGCCATTGCTTGTTATCTCCATAACTGCAGCAAAAATAAACTTTCAACCTTTTTCGTCTTCTCAAGCTCCAATTTGCTTCACAAATACTCGTACAGCTTTTTTTTATTAATCTTTTGTTCACTTATTTATTGAATTTTACTTTAAATTTAATTAAAATATTGATTTAATTTATTTTTGCACGCACAAAAAATAATAAATAAACATCAACAAGCAAAACAGCCGCCAATGATATTCAATGATGTCACAGTTTCATATTTTTGTTCCCGCTGAATTTATGATTGGAGGAATTTTTCTTGAGAAAAGTGTTCCGTGGAAAGGAAATTTCTAGGGGATATTTATGATTGGGTTGTATGTTTTCTATTTAATGCAAATAAAAATGTATTTAATCGTTTGAATGTTATGCAAAGGGCCTGTCCCACGATGTCGACAACATTGTACTTACATTTGAAACAAAAACCAAATTTTGAAACTTATTTTTGTTTCGAATGTAAGTGTGCGACAAATCGAACATTGTCGATATCGTGGGAAATCGATATTGTTTGGTACACCCGGTTAGAGCTATGCTGCTTAGCTATGTATATAAAACAAATTTCATGTCTTAAATAACAATGCAACAAAATTATTTGTATATTAAAAAATGCTTATTTAATATTCATAAAATTTATTTATTTTATTATTATTTACAAAACAAAATAAATTGGAAGCAGATATGTATATTGCATGTGAGGACACCCCTGTATTTCTATAAAGAATGTAAACAAAGAAATCAAATAATAAATAAATTTATAACTGTAATAGTGTCGATTATTCTTATTACGAAAAACACGTCTTAGCTCCTGTGTCTGACATAAAGAGCATAGCTCTAAAAATGCCAACATCACAAATGTTTCCCGTTTTACCCAGTTCCGCGCTACTTTCGTAATGGGTGGTATCGGTCCAGCCATTCATGCTTAATGCCGTGACAAAAAAAAAGGGATTAATTTTGATATACGTATATAGATTTTAATTTTAGTTTTTATTTTTTAATAATTTTTAAGAAATTGAGTATGCAGTTGCAAAATTTATTTGTGCAAAATAGAGAAAAAATAACGATACAATTGTAAACAATAATTTGTTTTTCTATTAAATAATAATTTAATAATAATAATTTTCGAACTTAATTTTTTGATCAAAATCAATTATTTACAATCGTTACGAATTTTCAAAAAAAAAAAAATATGCCGCTTAAAAATGGCTTGAAATATACGAAATATGTATTTTGTCTATAAAATCACTTTTTATTTTTTTTTTGTGGGTTTTGCGTATAAGCCGTCGCTATATTTTAATCTAAATGCATCTTTAATTTATTTCCACAATATATGTACATTTAAATATTTCAATATTTGCTCTTTGAACTAGTTTTAAAAATGCTTTAATTTTGCCGCTATCATCTGCTTTAAAGAAAAAAAAAAACATGACGTTATTAGTAATGAACGCTTTAATGCTTTTTAGCTGCAAAGATTATCGCTTTGTTTTTGTTAATCTCAATAAACAAATGTCGTTAATTTAATTAATTTTAAGTGTTTATAAATTTTCTGAAAAATAAAGTAATAATAAATAAATATTGGGTTAATGTAAAATAAATAGCTTTCAAGTTCATGAACTTTATGAATGAGGAGGAATGTAAAGCAAAACTCTCAAGTGCTTTACCAAAAACCAAAAAAAGAAAAAAAGAAAATAAGAATGAGAGATTTATCAAATATTTTTGTATTTGATAGAATTTGATTTAATTTTTCGTTAATTTTATATATGGGGTTGATGGTTAATGGCCTGCCACACTCATATTTTATTTGCTTCATATTAAACTTACATAAATATTTGATATAGCTATGCTATTTATGTCACGACACAGGAGCTAGGACGTAATTTTCGGAACAAAAATAATAGACACTATTACAATTATAAATATATTTGGCATCATCATATAATATAATTTTATTGCATTGCTATTTAACACATTAAGTTGAGGGTGGCGTTGGCTGAAGTAGTTAGCACGTTGACTACAAAAACCGAAGGTCCTGGGTCCTGAGCTCGAGCCCTGTCTCCGACAGTCATTAAAAATAACTACACCACGCATTTTTCTGATGTGCATTAGTGTCCTTTGTATCAGTTGTTGTGGGAAAAGTTCTAGTGATGCAAGCATAAGGCACTGGACACTAAAAACTATACCGACTTCATCAGATACTAATCCTAATGTAACATCAGAACGCCCTCCTTCATTGTATAGCAGAATCATCGGCGAAGTAAAATAACTAATAAAATGGCTACAAAACACAACTTCAAAATGTAATACGCTGCAACACTGCATTATCAAAAAATGTGCAAAGAGCAGAGTTGTAAAAGAATGAAGCTTTCCTCTATCTCTTCCTTCACCACCTGTCTTCTCTATCACTATCATTTTCCCTATCACCCTCTCTCACTATCTTCTCTTCAATTAACAGGTAGCACAAAGGGATCATTGTATTGGACCCAAGTGAACTGGACTCTAAATTTCACCCTTCCTTACCAGCAGCCTGCTAATCTAACCTAACCTAACCTAACACATTAAGTTTGTTTTATATAGCTAAGCAGCATAGCTATAACCGGGTGTCTTAAGACACCTCTCTTTTATTTATATTAATTTAAATTTATAGTTTCTTAAATATATAGTATATTATGTACATATGTTTTAAGGCTTGGACTACGTTCAAATTAATTTCATTAATATATAAAAAAATATGCATTCGTTGATGCCAAAAGTGGGATTTAATGACAATAATAAAATGTCTCATGAATATCTGGCAATAATTTTACAATGTCAACGAAATGTGTTCTGACAACTTTCTGTCTATCTCTGAAGCAATTTTTTTGATCTGAATTGATTCTGCAGGCCTCCTAGGGACAAATGGAAAAAATTTTCATACAACTAATTTAATTTTTCAATTTTTTTAAATTAATTTCATTAAACTGTAAAAAAAATATATAATAATATACATATATGACTAACATCTGGCAATAATTTTACAAGGCCACCGAAATGTATACTGACAACCAATTGCAATTTTTGCAATTTTTTTTTGATCTAATTTGGTTTTACAGGCCTCCTAAAAATTTTTTCATACAAAATACCTAATGCAAATTAAATAAAAGTTAAACTTTGATGGCTTATAATTAATCGATTAATTAATTTAACATTAAGAAAATGCATTTTTAGTTCACAAAAAATAGTTTTGGGCAAAGAAAATGGCCCTCTGAACCATAGTGCAGTTTGCAAAGAATATTCTATGGAATGGAATATTGCTAGGAAAATTAAAATTTTGATATTTTGTGTATAATTGTGCAGCATTTCATTAGCGCCTCTTTAATATTTTTACCGATACTCAGTTCTTTGTCGATTTAAGTTTATGGAGAGACCAATAATTTTTTAACTTTGTGAGAAAATAAATATTTATGTATATTTGTCATCATGTCAGTTTTCTTTTAAGCCGATGTTAGCTAACAGCCCAATCATGAATGTTAGTTCCCTAGGAATTTTTATTCCCACAAAAAACACTTTTCTCGAGATAAAATTCCTCCAATCACAAATTCCGCGGGAATGAAAATATGAAACAGTGGCATCACTGAATATTAATGGCGTCTGTTTTGCTTGTTGATGTTTGTTTATTAATTTTTGTGTGTGCAAAAATAAATAAAATTTATGTTTTAATTAAACTTAAAGTAAAACTCAATAAATAAGTAAATAAAAATTTAATAAAAAACTGTACGAGTATTTGTGAAGCAAATTGGAGCTATAGAAGAAAAAAAAGATTGAAAGTTTCTCTTTGCTGTATTTATGTGGAAATCACAAGCAATGGATCCATTAAAGTTTAAAAAAAATGTTGTGCTTTACGACCTACAATAACAATAAAATATTTTTTTATTGATAGAAGTTTTGTTTTTTTTTTAATATTTTTATGGAAACTCCCTCTTGTTTGCAACTGAAAATGTTCGGGGGAAAAACGAAATTCAAATGCATTGAGAATAGCTAAGTTTTCCCCCATCGATATTTTCCGAGGGAATTTCTATTCATAGCTAGCATTTTCCCGCGACTTCGTTCGCATGCAGAAAGAAACTGAGTAGACTTTAAACTATATTTATACCAGTTTTATCAAAAACAGAAAAAAATACCAACAGCACAAATATTTACTCGTTTTACCCTGTTCCGCGCAACTTTCTTAATTTTTCTCCAGAAAATAAACGGAGGGTTTCGGTCCAGCCATTCAGGCGTGATGACGTGACAAAAAAAGAGACTAATTTATATATATAAAGGGTGATTTTTTGAAGAGCTTTCGGATTTGATTTATAAAAAAAAACACAAATAAATAGCCACACAAACAATAGTCTAAAGGCGTTAAATCGCTTGAACTGGGACCCGTTCCTCAAAGCTATAAATTGCAAATCTACAAATAAAATACACACAAAACAACAATAAAATTTGTAATGCCCTAATTTAGTAAGAGGATTTAGGACGTTTTTGTTTGAAAATGCTTCTGAGTTCTTGTCTTTGAATTCTCAAAATTATTTTCTTCAGAAATGGTTGTTGTCTTTGATAATGAAAAATATAAATATATTATTGCCATGTTTTCAAAACATAAAAATTCAATTAAAGTATTATACAATAGTTTGAAAAATACATATATGAAAAAATATGTGTTGGATATAATGTTTGGAACAAAATCATAAAGCAAATACACGAACCTTCTAGCATAGACAATAAATAATAACTGCTTCTTTTATTCGTCCATAGACAAGACGATACAATCGTCGAACAGAATTACGACATAAAAGTGTTGTTGTTTCGTGTGTATTTTACTTGTAGCTTTGAGAAACGGGCCCCTAAGGCGGGCAATTGACCGTCCCAAACGTGAAATAAACAGTTCACCGAACTCGATGCGTGGCATGTGACACCGTCTTGCTGAAACCACATATCAGCCAAGTCCAGGCCTTTCTTCCATTTTAGGCAAAAAAAGAAATCGAGGCCCAATTGCTGCGAAGGGTTCCGAATCGATAATTTTCAGTCATCAACAACACTGGCTGATACAGCGGCGATATTTTCCTCTGTCCGCACTCTACGTATGCTTGTTGGTGGTTTAATGTTCAATAATGTAATTTTGGAAATTTAGTTAAAAAATTGCGAATAGCTGCCAAACTAGAGATGGGCGCGTGTCGAATTTTTCCAACACGACACGACACGAACACGAATACCAAGACGCTCAACACGATACTGCACCACACGCAAGAAATATTATTGGTATGGTATTTGAAAAGCAGAAAATTTAATTGATTTTTTTCAAGAGTCCCTTTTCTATACTATCTGCCACAGCGATGCCAACTTGGTACTTTTGGCACTGTTTTTAGTGCTTTTTGAAGACTCAAGCACTAAGTAGTGCTTTTAAGAAATTTGTGTATTTCTTAAAATGACTTTAATAAAAGCTTGGTATATTTATTTTTTCAGTGCAAATCATATTTATATTTCATGATAGATTTCATTAAAGATGATACTATTGCCAAAATAGGGAATAGCTTAGAAAATATTAAACATTATTAAACTTCACTCGTTCGAATTTTCACTCGTTTCTCACGTTGGAGCTTTTTACGCTTTTTAGATTTCAAAATTACGCTTTTTGTGCTTTTTTTTAAATATTGATGTGCTTTTACAGCCAAAAAAAGTTGGCATCACTGATCTGCGACCACCGCTGATACCATCGGTTTACGTACAAAGCTTTAAGCTTCAGAGGCCCATATAATGTCAACAAATATGCTGGTATTGTGTGTTTGACGATAGAAAATATTAACGGCCTGGCCCACGATGTCACTAGAAATCGTGGGCCAGGCTGTAAATTTTTTCTCTACTGGAAATTTATTCATACATACATATTTTACATCTAAAATCTTTTCGTGTTTTTCGTGTCAATTTTGCTCCACACGAAACGACCCGAAAACGCACTAAATCAGATTTTTAGTAACGAACACTATGTGTTGGGTCGTGCGTGTTCGTGTCACGATAAAAACACGACACGCGTCCATCTCTAGACCAAACTGACCATAAAATGAAAGAAGTGCATGAATTTTGATAATAAAATTCAATAATCTGCGGGCGTTGGTTCATTTGTAAGTCGATTCATGGTTTAATTATATACCAAGCTCAACATGTTTAACAGTAACATGATAACGAAAACAGCTGAGTTGGCAAAAGCATTGTTGTCAAAAAGGAAGTTGCTAAAAATAATCACCCTTTATACAGATAGCAGAAAAGGGAAAGTAAAAAGCGCACTGAATAAAGTAAACCACCCATTAAAAAATAATTAAATCCAAAAAATTACTAAAATCTTTGCCGAACATGCTCTTCTATAAGAAAACATTCGTATGTTTTCACGTATTTCATTCCCTCTATTCAGTTCACTTTTGTGACACACTGTAACTGATGAAATCACTGCATTCAAATCATTCATTTTTTTTTTCATTTACAAAACGTACACTGAAATGCTTTTTAGTGCAGTTTTATTTACTTAATTTTTTTCTTGTCAAATAAAAGAAGAAAAAAAGAAAATATAAAAAATGTGAAACAAAATTGTCAAGTTCAATGTCTTTTTACAGTTTTTCAACTTAAAATTATTTACTTAAAGTTGTGTATATAATTTTTTTGTTTATTTCTTTTTGTCAATGTTGACACCAACATTAATCTTATTTTAAATTAAGGCCTGCAAAAAAAAAAATAGCGTTTAATGTAAATTTTTTTTTAATCAAAAGGAAATAAATTTATTTTTCCAAATAATTACGAGTATATTGTGAAGAAAAGACGACTTAACTAACGAGCTGGCCAGGCCAAGTTTGAATATGCAAAATTTTTATTTCTATAGAGCTACAGATAAAATGATGAATGAGATGACTTTAATAAAGTGTCTAGAACAGCAATAAATTTTTTTTAGCAAATAAGCTTTATATGCAATTTCTTTTATTTATAATAGTAGGAAGTAAGTTTTTAATTGTTTATTTTTTTTTTTTGCTTATCGACACTAGTTGCAATTGCAAGCTTTTAATCTTTTTGTTTATCAAAAAAAAAAAAAAAAATTCATAAAATAGTCTTGAAATTTTTATTTAAAAATTACAAGAGAACTTCATATCAAATTGAAATCCTGTTCTTGAAAAATCATATGCAGATAAAATCACTTATTTTTACATACATGGGTACATAGGTTCCTGTCATAAAGTGAACAACTGTTAAAGAAAATAATCGTCCACAAAAGGCCCTCAATATATAGATTTATTAGGAAATGCCTTAAAATCTATAAAAAACAGAGTTCAGCTGTTAATGGAGAAACCCATCAAAAATAAAGAGTTTGTAAAGTAAATTTGAGCTGCACTGAAAAAAAATTTTTAAATAAATACAGATAAGTAAGTTAAGGTCCACTCAGACTATTATATATGTATCAAGACTTTCATCACAATTTAAATACATTTGTGTCAAAAAATCTAACGTACAGTGACATTTTATGTTCACACCATCACAGCTCATTTTACATTAAAAACAGCTGTTGAGGATTAACTTGCCGACATTAATCGTTGACTTCCGGCGACAGAGCAGTTGCATGTACGTCGTCGTCGTGTCGGCCTTTGAAAATAGACGGCGGCTAAAGTAAGTCAGACATGGCTTACACGAAAAATTATTCAATACGATAAGCATATTCAATATTTATAGCCGGTTTAAGACGAAGACGTATACCATAAACGACGGCACGGCATCGGCGTCGAAACAGAAGACTTGTGAGTTTGTTCATTACTGGATTTTGTAATAATGCAACTCTGATCAGATGAAAAGTATTATCACTAGCGATTTGAAAAACATGATTTTCAGAGCATGCCTGTATGTTTCAAAAAGTACCACACTGGATAATGGACCCGTTTTTCATAAAATTTTCCCCTCTGTAGAAAAAGAGAAATTTGTATATCTTTATTAAATAATAGAGAGGTCTTATAATAAAAATATTTGTACCATATTAATGTACATATGTACATAAAAAATATTTTTATAAAAAAGTACCAAAAATAAGGACCAATTTGATCACTTATACGTTAAAATTTTAAAAATGTACCAAAATCCATTTTTTTTTTTTAGAATAACTACAATTATACTTCAATTTAATTTCTGTGCTCATATCGTTCAAGGAAAAAATGGGGTACAAAAAAGTACCAAAATTCGGGTTTCGGCCATTTTGTACCCTTAAAAGTATAAAAAAAAATAAAAATGACCACACACCTGTCCACTAATTTTTGCATAAATTCAGATTAAGTGGATTTTGTATTTCCGGAGTTATACAGATGCAGATTTTACCCGGTTTTAACCAATTTTCTAACCATTAAAATTCGAATTTCCAAAACTAACTTCTTAGTGGGTCTATACATCGGTAGAGGTGGCTTAATACAAACTTTCAAGATGCATGAATTTTCAAGTGTTCAAAATTGGGAAAAAAATTTGTATTGGCCGAAGAGGCATAGACAACGATTTCATAAGTTTTTTTTAAACCAATTTTTCCCACCTTCAAATTCGAATTTCCAAAGATTCTTTCTTAGTGGATCTACACTTCCGTAAAGGTGTTTGTATTAAAAATTTCAAGACATACAAATTTTAAAATTTTCAAATTTAGGAAAAAATTCTGTATGAGAAAATTTGAATATCGCGGCTTCATGAATATACCAAATGGGTTTAATGCAGTGGTATAGGGTTCTAAAACCATCGTCACAAAATTACCTTTCTAACGAATTGCAGCACATGGGTTGTGCGGTTTCAGAGTCCATTACATTTATATAACGAGTTTTTTTTTGTTCAATAAATGGAATTGCATTTCCAGTCCATTCACGTCTTACTAGATCTAGAAATTTCTTCCAAACTTTTTGTGTTATTCACTGTATAAAAACTTTGCGTTATATTTGCTATGTAATCATTATGAATAAAGTTCAATAACTTGTGCTCAATTTTTTTTTTTGCAGTACATCAAATATAACGGGTGTTTTTTTTAGAGGTATAGAACTTCGAATTGAAATAAAACACAAGAAAATCGTTTTAATGTCCATCAATTTGGCTTTATTGGAAGGATAATTTTATGCCATTAATGTTTAAATATGATTTCGGGCATGTGGCCGCCGCGGCTGGCTCGAATAAAGCCAATTCTACAGGTCCAATTTTCAACCACTTTTTCGAGCATATGGGGCCGTATGTTGGCAATAACGCCACGAATGTTGGCTTCCAAGTCCCCTAACGTTTCTGGTTTGTTGGCGTAGACGAGCAACTTCACATATCCCCAAAGAAAATAATCCAATGGTGTCAAATCACACGATCTTGGTGGCCAATTGACAGGTCCATTCCGCGAAATTATGCGCTCATCGAATGTTTCCTTCAATAAATCGATTGTGACGTGCGCTGTGTGGCATGTAGCGCTGTCTTGTTGGAACCACAACTCATCCACATTCAAAATCTTCAAAATCTTCCATAAAGTTGATGGACAAAGCTCCAATTGCTGTGCACGGTGGCGAATCGATTCATTCGGGTCCTCTTCAACACTTTGCTCTACAGCGGCAATTGTTTCTTCGGTGCGCACTGTTCGACGTCTCTGCGGATGCGTATTATCACATAGAGTAAACGTAGTGCGAAAACGATCCATGGTTAACCGAATTAATTGCTCTGATGGACGATTATGTCGACCATAAAATGGACGGAGCTTGCGGTAAACTTCGCGAACTGAACCATTATTTTCGAAATAAATTTGCACGATTTGCAAGCGTTGTTCTTTTGTCAACCTGTTCATGATGAAATGGCAAACCAAACTAAATATTAATCACTTGACAGATGACAAAATGGCCGCCAGTTAAAACAGTGATGCCAACTTAAAGTTCTATACCTCAATAAAAAACACCCACTATATATATTTTTTTCTGCTTATTTGTGCAACGCAATTAAATTCGTTTTCGGCGCCTGTTAAATTTGTTATTGCATTTCTACACAACCCAATTTACTGCAAATAATTTAATTAAATGTTGACTTGCACTGTCAACAAGACAAAAAATTTCTAAAAAAAATATTAATTGTTTTGCACTTTAATTAAAAATAAATGATATGTATATGTAAATAAATGAATGAGTTAACAACAAATGAAGTAGTTAATAACAATAATAATAACGAGGATAAAATTAGCATAAATAAAACGAAATCTGTAAGTATGTATTCAGAAGATCAAAGATAGAAGGAAATACTTTTTAGAAAATCACCAAAAAAAAAATTATTTATTGGGAAAGGAAAACGTTTAGATTTTTTATGAAAAATATGGAAATGCATTAACGCTAGTTTGTGGGCATGTTTTCCATATTTTCCATTATAAATGGGAATAAATTTTAATTAAAAAAAAATTGTGTACAGCTTTAGCTTTCCAGCTTGGTTTTAGTTTATAAAATAAAAATGTGGGGCAGGCATAATTTGGCCGACGCTCAGTCAAACTTTAAAATTTTTTATTAATTGAATTGACCCACTTCTTTTTGTTTTTGTTTTGTAACTCAATTGCTTTATGCGCTGTATCATTGGGAAAAAAATATTTCCCTTATTGAAAATGGCGTCGTCGACGTCACATCAAGATGATAGTAAAAATTTGCACTTGTCTACATTTTATCGACAACAATTGACTAATATTAATATGCTCCATTAATTTACAAAGGCTTAGAGATTATTAAGAGATTGTCAATAAGAGCCAATTGTTGCCGATAAAAAGAGTACACAGAGACAATCACCCTTATTCCAGTACCAAAACATTGGGCTGGTCTACTCGCTCTCGAGAAAAATTTTGTGCTATTGACAATCTATTTCCGTTCGCTAAGGTCTAGAAAATAGCATAAACCTGTCAACAGGAGCCAGTGGCTTTCGACAACGGGTACACAAACCCCAATTTTTTGGTATTGTATTGACGTGACGTCGATGTCGACAGCTGGAATAAGGGTGAATATTTTCTGTCGTCTTGATGTGACGTCGATGACGCCATTCACAATAAGGGGGAATATAAAATTGGCGAACAATTGTTTGGCAGATAAATTCGAATTTAACTGGCAGAGACAGCAACCAACATTTTTAACATAGCATTTTAAGTACATAACAGAGCACTGTTAGCTATGTAACAGTAGCAGCTAAATGGATTAGAATTCCAAATCCTTGGAACTGAATTGAGCTTTTTTTTTAATTGCTTTAAATCTTAGAATAATTTTTCCAATTGGTAAAATATGGAAGAGAGCACACGTACTAACTACATCTTATATAGGTGTGCTGCTCTTAAGGGTCCTAAATGTTAGATATGTAACGAATGTTTCCGTTCGCTCTCGCATTATCAAATTATTCGCTTTTGCATTCGCTAAAATGTATGCGAATATTTCAAGCGAATACTAGAGACAAAAAAATTGTATTTCTTTTATGAAAAACAAAAAAACTGAACTACTTACTTTTGCAAGATTTTTTCAGGAAAAATTCATTCTAAGTTTTCTTAATATATATTTTGACAGCATTTCACATGAAATGTTGAACATAGTACCAGGCTTTAGGGCCAAAGTAGGAATGGGTTGATTGCCTAACAATCAATTTTGTAAACTTATTATTAATTATTATCCATACTTACTCTTATATAAATTTATTTGCATGTGATATTTTAACGAATTGTAATATTTGCATTCGCTTTCGCATTCGCATTTGCTTTCGCAAAAATGAAAATGTATTATTCGCTTTCGCATTCGCATTCGCTAAACTGGTATTCGTCACATCCCTACTAAATGTGACCCAATTGGTCACTTTTCTCAAATAATTTTTGAGAACTGAAGTAATCGATTTTGAATGATATGATTTTTTAGTGAAATTTCTTAAGGTGTAGGTGCTCTTCTATATTTCACCAAAATGGCCACTAATCTTCTCAAGAAAATTATGTTTTCTTAAATCTAATTTATTGGCTCTACCAGACATATGTATATCCACCATCCTACTTTTATAATTTCATAAACAACAAAATTTATACCAATTTTTCAAAAAAAAATATTTATCAATCCAGTTTCAAGTATTTGAAATCTTAATCCTTGTAGCGAATACTGTTAAATCGCTAACAGTGCTATGTAATGTGCTTAAAATGTTATATTATACATTTTGGTTCCTGTCTCTGCTAGTTAAATTCGAATTTTTCTTTACATACATTGGCAATTATGGGTCGTTGACAATACTATTCTCATAATAATATGTATAATTAATTCAAGAAATAATTTTTCTTAGTTAGGGTGTTTAGTTCAGTATTTTTAATTCTTGTTTATTTTATTCAAAATGAAATCGGATTTTCCTTAAGAAGACAAGAAAAGTTTTAGATTTGTTGGACAGATGTGTTTCAGATTATCGTGAGCACCTGCCATTACGGCCTTATTTCACGGTGGTCTAAACACCGGGTGTAGGAAAGACGCTAACCATCGCCCCCTTGCACCCTTTTAGAATGAACCTAGTGCCCATTCTTCAAGGCACTTAGGTTGCAATCTTCGATCATAGTTGTTATCCCTGTACTACGTCAAGCACCTTGCTGAGGTGCTCCGAGCTATCTAAACTCTTTATGCCGTAATGACTTTGTCAAAACAGTACTATCTATTGAATGGCAACAGCACCTAGAATAGTGTCTGGCTGACCGCGTCAGACCAACCACTAGCATTGATTTAACACTGGAAAGCCAAGACTATTCTTCCAGCGATTTTGGTGGCAACCAATAACCACCACGTTGAACTCTCAAAGTTCTCACGCCAAGGTCTTGTGTATACATCTATAGCGAGGTCCCTAAGATAATATTTCAACCATTACCGGCACAGCTCAACCACTCATCCGAGATGAACGCATGCCTGTATCGCCAAAAATCCTACTCCACACATACCAAAATCATCCCTTACACCCCGTGGGGTAAGACGAACTCAGCGTTTTAGCAAAGGATCCTGACGACCGCTACATACACTCAAAACTTCAGAGCAGCTCAACTGTCGGGCAACCGGCACCCGTGGTACCAGAGACAAGCATCTGGTGATACCTCGAAGTTCCACCATAAAGGCTTCACCTCTATCATCTTTTGAACTCAGGGTAGTTCTAGGTGACGCTGTACCTAACTGACATCAACAGAAACCTGTCTTCCTCTTATAAAAATGTGCACATCCTTTGCTCTGTTGCCAGAGATCGGGTAGTAACACATAAGTTCTATGGGTAATGTACCAAAGGTACGTCAATGGAAAAAGCCACATTACCTCAGCTGGGGCCCCGGGGTTGCCAAGCCCGTAGTAAAAAATAGACTTCCCTTGGGGGGACATTTGTTGGACAAATGCATAATTTAAGATGCCAACACGACTCACTTTATCAGCTCCCATGTCTATATACTTGGGAAGAGATCAATTATTAACATCCGCCATTTAACATGAACTTTTCCTGTAATAGAATACGAGAATTTTGGTTTTTGTATTGGATATGCAATTATTATTTTAACGTTGGTAAACTCAGTTTTTCATTTCTGCTCGCATCTTCATTTTACGTTCAAATCTATTAAATTCCAATGCCGACTTTTAATTTTTTCGTATTTACAAAATGGTGTTTTTGGCCGCCATATTTAATTTTGACTCACATTATTTAGTGACACTCCCAAGGTTAAGACAAATCGATTGATGTAAGAATCATCAAAATCGGTCCAAGCGTCCGGCCTATATAGTGCCGCAAAGGAACACACATATCGTCGCTGTTTTAACTAACCGACCTAACTGACATTTTTTTGAGAAATGAGTTAAGACCTTTACTAGACTTTATAAGTCATAATACACATTGTATACAATTTTCATGACTGTAAGCATTACTTTTGTGCCTATATAAGTAAAAAGATTTCTAATTCCTGTTAAATTTTTAAAATGTTAGTTAGGTCAGTTAGTTAAAACAGCGACGATATATGTACATGCATACACACATACATGGACTGATAAATACAATATTTTTCGTTGCTTCACGCAGTCGGGTAAAAATTAAAGTGACTTTCCAGGCCTACATACATATATCGCATAATCTGGCAACATTGAAATAATACTTAAAATCCCGTCTCTGGTATGAATTGTTATTTGAATTAAAGTTTTAGCAGGTAAATTTTCTTAAATACTTTAGAAATTTTTTAATCTAGATTTTATAAATAAATTTGTTAAGTAAATCGTTTTTTTTAGGAAGAGGATTTTATTTAAGCGTTTTATTTTAGTAATTTATGTCATTGCCTTAATAGTTAGTTAGGTCTATGATTTCATTGTCGGCTTTTTTTAAAAGATTATTTGACGTTGGTTTTTCATTAATATGGTGTAATTATTTATGCCTGTTTGTTTTTTAAATTAGTTTAGTTCAATAATTGCATTCGCGCAATAGATTTATTGAACTTTATACATACATATATACATATTATATATATTTATTGGAACATTTTTTAAATTGTTGCTTTTTATTGCCTTTATAATCTAATATTTGTCTAGTGCTTGATGAATAATTGTAATATTTGTTTTTTTGTCTCTTTCCAGGTAAATTATTGATTCTTTGCGTGCAGTAAATATATTGGGAAATTTTATGGCAAGCATTTGCACAGTGGGTCGTTTAGTGGTAAATATTGTAAATGCATTGTAGCAATATACCTATATTTTTTTAAATCACAAATAATTTAACTTAATAAAGGGCTTTAGTATTAGTATTTAGTAGTAACGCTTATATTAGCAAATATTTGCCCATATAAGCGTATAAGTTGATGCTTTTTTAGGGTTCCGTACACCAAAGGTGAAATGGAACCCTATTGTTTTCGCTACGCTGCACAGTGGTTCCTTTTTGGGGTTTGCGTAGCTAAAATCTGTAACTTTTGATTTAGAAAACATTTTTGAGTTTTGTAAAAAACCGATTGCAGACAAGAAATCAAGGATTACTACGACATATCAACATTGAAAATCGCACAGTGGGGTACATTGTAAAAAAATTTCCAAAGTTGATTTTTTATTTTTTTTTGATTTCCAAGAAAACAGAAATTTAAATTTTTTTGTTTTTATGTTTTTTTGAGTTGTTTTGATGGAATTGTTCATAATGCGCAAAAAAAATTTAATTTTTTTTGTCTTGCAAATATTAGCTTTTTTGAGATTTTTTTGAGATTAAAATTTAAAAATTATTTTTTTTTTATTTTTATTTCCAAGTAATACTTGTTTTATTTCTAATAATTCTTTATGATAATATTTGACATTTAAAACAAAAAATAAAAACAAATTTTGTTTAATTTTATTGGAAAAACTTAAAAAAAAGCATATTCCGAAATGTAGTAGTTAAAGTATTTTGTAAATATTTTGCAGGCTAGCAGGTATTAGCAGCTAAAATTTTTAGGACGAATAAGTGAAACATATAGCAATATACTTGTGCTAATATCTAAGTGGAGGGGAGTGGCGGCAAAATTGTAGGTCCACCTTAAAATCTAATTCTTAAAATTTAAAGATAGATCTAAAAATTGGTTGAAATTTTTTTTTTATTAAACCACATTGATAAAAAATTAATAAAATTTTATTTGCAATAAAATTACCTTTTCAAAAATATATAATATGTAAGTGTGACTCTTATACTTTTAAAGTTATAGGTCTTCAAAACTTTAGTTATTATAAGTCAACTTTTTTGATTACGCATATATAGCTACTTTATGCAAGAATATTTCCTAAAGAAAAATAAAATCTATTGATGAACGTAGTAAAATATGTTCATTTGGACATATTTTTATTGAAAAAACAGAAAAAACATTACGTCTCAAACACTTAAAATTTTGAATTTATCTACGCTCTTACACTAGCAGGAACCATTGTGCGCTGTCCGTCTGACCGTCTGTCCGTCACAGGGTATTTTCTCGAGAACCGTAACAGCTACGGACCTGAAATTTAGACAGAGTGTATAGACCCTTGGCCGCTACAACAACAAATACATGAGAGTTTGAAATGAAAGGGTGTGCCAAAACGAGCAACGAAAAATGTTAAAATCCCATGTAATATACATACAATTGTATGTATATGCACTTGAAATTTGTAAAGTTAGTGTATTTTTATACAGACTACAAGAATTAACAATTAACACTAAAGTTTAAAAAAATTTAATTAAAGGGTGTACCATCAGTTAATGTAATTTCGACTATGTAATTTTGATAACTTGCTGTATCTTGGAAACCGTAAGAGCAAACTTCTTAAAATTTTCAAAAACGATAAAACAACAAATCTCAAAATCATAAAATCGCCAAACCGAAAAAAAAAATCGCCAAATCAAAAAAAAAAAATCGCCAAAACGAAATAAAGCACCAAATTAAAAAAAATTTCTAAATCGAAAATAAATCGCAAAAAACCGAAAAAATCGCTAAAATTTAAAAATCGCCAAAATTAAAAAATCGCCAAAATGAAAAAATCGCCAAAATGAAAAAATCGCCAAAATGAAAAAAAATCGCCAAAATAAAAAAAAATCGCCAAAATGAAAAAAAATCGCCAAAATGAAAAAATTGCCAAAATGAAAAAAATCGCCAAAACGAAAAATAATCAAAACAAAATTATTTCAGCTGAAAAAGCGTAAAAAACACTGTATTAGAAAAAATGCTCAAAGCCCAACGTACGGAACCCTTCGTGCGCGAGTCAAAGTCGCACTTTACTGAATTTATTATAAACATATTTTCTTGCAAATACTTATTACTTCGCATAACAGTTGACTGCCGCTAACTTTACTTTTGCGTTATAAATATGTATGAATACACTCCTAAAAAAATTAACTACATTCTTTTTAATAAATTCTATTTTTGCCTTTTAAACTTCTTGAAGTATTTTAATTCCATCTTTCCAGTATATTAATCACTCAAACTCCAATTAGTTGGCAACAAATATCTGACCAATTTTTTAAGCGTTGATATTTATGTCTAAACAAAAAACTTTTCTTATTTACGTTTAAATATGGCGAAAAATGCCTAAAGGGGGAGAGAAAAAAAAACACATTTGATCTCTTATTTTTTTTTTTTCTAAATAATTATTGTTGTTGTAATTTAATCTTAAACCGCAACAGCAACAACTAACTAAAAACAACAACAGCAAATTAAATTTACTTTATAAACACACAACATGTTTTAACTGATTTTATGTCAAACGCTGCTGTTGTGATGCTGGTCAATTTCATGGCGGCGGCAGCACTAACAGCATCATTGAAATTGTTGTGGTTGTTTCTACTCGTATCTATACTTCCCCTCTAGTCAGCCTAGAACCATATGTCTCTATGTCAACACTCTTTTCTCTAGCGACAATTTCACTAGTTAAAATGTCGACAACTTTCCTTTATGCGCGAGTAGAGATACGTTAGAGACAACAGTTCTAGCGTATTTCTGGTGACATTGTCAATGGACGCGTCAATAGTTTGTTTTCTGTGCAGTCAATACCAGACTTGCAAACCGATTGTCGGCTAGCAGCTGCCACTTTTGATTGGCTCTATCAATTTAAAACAAATGTTTTTAGTTGAATAATATAATTTTGTTTAGACAAGGGTCACTTTGAATCTTTGGTTCAAATGACTCTATATTGCCATAACAGAACTACCTCGTCAATAGTGCTAAAGTCTACTGGTGGATTACAATGGCTGGCGATTACATTGGCTGGGGTACACCTGGTCAGTAGTACTATTGACAATGTCACTAGTAAATCTCTACAATTTTACTATTGACATCGAGCAAAGAAATACCGATATTGTAGACTAGAGCCCCTTAAATTTACTAGTGAATCTTTGGTGACAATGTCACCATGTGGTCCCAAAAGAATTAATTAGTCAGTAGTGGTACAATCTACTGGTGGATTTTCAATGACAAGCTAATGTTAAATGTCAATAGATGATTACATTGGCTGGGGTACACCTGGTCAGTAGTACTACTGACAATGTCACTAGTATATCAGCACAATTTCACTATTCGCAATTCCTGCAGGGTCCCTTCTTATTTGTACATATGTATACAAATAGTATTGAAGCGATTTGGCGCCATTATAAATAATGACGATCTTGGTGATGAGAATTATTAGAAACAATTTTAAAGATTTGTTAAGCAGAGACAATGAGACATTAAATGTTTTAATAAAAATAAAATTAAGTGAAAAAAAATAGAAAGAACAAAACTTAGTTGTCTTTGACATCGAGCCATAATATACTGCCTTGATGTTGTTGACGATGTTGTCGTAAGCGGCAAAAATGGTCTTTTACAAAAACATTGTTATTAGATTATTTGTAGTTGCCTTTGAGCGGCCGGCGGTTTTCATAAAACGTATGACAACTTTGCGCAAAAAAAAAAAGAAAATATAATAAAAACTCAATGTATATTGGCGGCTGTACAATTTGTTGCAAGTAGCATTATTTTTTTTTTGCAATATTTGATCAATAGCAATCACCACAAAAAAGCCAAAAACTAAACAATTCGTTTATCGTTTTAAGCCTAGAAGTTTATAAATACAATGTAGAAAAATAAATTGGAATAAATTAATATTGAATTGTAACAACAACAGCAAGAACAAAAATAAATTATTGTTTTTCCAATACCTACTCAGAAATACAAAATCTTGGTGTCAAATTCCAATTCAAATTCTAGTACATACAATGTTTCCATATTATTATTATTCTTATTTTTTGTCTGAATTCAATGTTAAATTTTTCATAACAGAAAACATAAATATTTCATTTTTAACTTACAAGAAATGTCTCGCTTGCACAGTGGTTTATTTAGGAAAGCAGGAATGTCTCATAAGAACAGGGCTTCATTATTTGAGTTGGCAGAATTTGGCGCATAACCAGGGAAACCGCAAATATGCAATCGCATGTTTTTTCTTGTATGACGTATTAATGCGGCGACAAGATATTTATTCGTTTCCGAACTTTTTATGAATTTTGGCACCAATTTATTAGTGCATATTTTACACTTTAAAGCCTGTTTTTGCATATATCAGTCTTTCACGCATATTTTTAGAATTTCTTGGAATTTTTAGAGCATATTTGACGGCGGCTACTTTTATTATTGTATCATGGTCTTATTTATCCAAAATACAACTCCAAAGTTTTAATTCTGATAACGTGATCTCTTTTGAAATTGAAGATAAATTGGGCCTAATTACGAGTGTCGTATTTCGACTACGACGGCGACGATTTTGTACTAGATTAAAGCAAAAATGTTGCAATGTTCTTTAGTCTAGTACAAAATCGTCATAGTCGAAGTCGTAATACGACACCCGTAATAAGGCCCATTTTTACGAGAGTATCCAAAAATAATTTGTTTTATTTGCTTTAGTTAGTCAAAATTTCTATGGCAATTTTGTTTTATCGTGCACTTCAAACACAAATTATTATTTTTTTATACGGCTGTTATTCTCTTAATTTTTTTTATTTTCTCCTTTTATGTTTATTTTATTTTTGTCTTATTTTATATGCAAATAAATGTTGTTGAATTTTTGAATTAAAAATATACATACTTTCATTAACACTTAAACGAGTTTATTTTATTTTTAAGAGCATATTTCTTGAGTTTTTAGTGCATATTTTCAAGTTTTTAGTGCACAATGAATGCGCATAAAAAACTTTTTTTAGAACATATTTCTGATTTCCCTGCGCATAATTCTTATTCAGGGCAATTATGAATAAAATTCCCGGGGAACGATTCCAACTAATAATAAGTAAAAGGGAAAGCAAAAAATTCTAATTTTTTTCATAATTGCACTGATTGTAATAGCAGGGTGATGCTCAGTGTTGCCAGTGTTGCAGATTTAGCATAAATATTTTTTTTTTAAGAAATTAAAACAAATCTCAAAACAACTCAAGACAACTTGAATATAAAGAAACACGGCATAAACAATAAAAAATATTGAAATTAAAAAAAAAATATAGATATGTGTATGTACATATATACTCCGCATTTAATTTTTAGTTCTCTTAACTTCCAAAAATTCAAGCACATTTCAATGTTTAAAAATAAGTGAAATTTTCTTTAAAAACTGTTCCGAAGTAAAAAAATAAAAGTGACTAAAAAATTTTTTTTAACTATTACTGTAGAATTTTTGAACATCTGGCAACGCGGATGGCGACGTAAAATATTTATGCTAGAAACATAACTGGTCATAAAAAAAAATACATTTGTGAAAATGAACACAACACCACCGTAGAACGAAATTCGTCTTGTGTGACGAACTCTGAGATAGGGTTATTTCTATTTTGTACGCCGACGAACGACGGAAAACAATTTTCTCTCTATCCTTGCATACACAGCAGGGAAGGCATTGAGAATTTTAAAAATGTACCAACAACTTTCAAAAATTGTACTTTTTTCATCTTAATTGTACTAAAAGATTTTTTTAGTTCAAATTACATATTTTTATTTGATTTTATTAAGACAATCGGCTTTGTTCTGGCTACCGAATCGTTTTCACAAATTTGCTTGTAAGTTGGGATGTTAAAGCATATAGTTACAACTGTTTAAGTTGAAATTTGAAATGTACAAATTAATAGCATGTGCTCTAACATCCGAATTTAGAAGAAAAATTATAGGAAAATGGACGAGTTCACATTTTTTTATTGTTTTCAAGTGAGAAGAATATGAGTTTCATTGTTCAAAAGTGAAAATTTATATATGCAATCGTTTGAAAAGAAATGCGGAGTGAAAATGGGGAGATTCCCTAAATGTACTAAATTAGCCATTGGTGTACTATTGTACTTTCCGAGTTTGAATAGTACCAAAAAAGGTACAATTGTACCAACTTTGCCACCCCTGATACACAATAACCAACATTATTCAAAAATTTTTAAGAATCTCAAAGACACAATGTTATGTAAAAGTATTAAAAATATGTATTATCATTTCTAAGAACCTTTCCAAAATTCTATATGAACAAATATTGTAGACTTGTACCTATTTTGTTTTATTACCAAAAATATTAAAAAAATTGTAAAAATAATTTTTATGACACACTTTGTTATTTAAAAAAATTTTTTTAAAAAATATTTATATATGACACACTTTATTATTTGAAAATTGTATACATAATTGAAAAAAAAGGAAAAAGAAAAAACAAAAAAACAAAAATCAAAATACAATATACTATATCCTGAAGAAGTAAACCGAAGGTTTACGAAATATCGAAATAATAAAAACATAATACAAATAGACCTCAAGCTCAAAAAAATAGTTTAATTAAATATATAAGAAAAAGGTCGAAAAATTAGATAAAAGAAGCACAATAACCAACTTTATAAATTATGAGAGCAGAATTCGGTGAGTAAATTCGTCGTTATTGTGCTTCATACGACGAATTTACTCAGCGAATTCTCATGGACGAATTCGTCAACGTGAACGAAATTCGTCGTTCGTCCTCGGCCCTCAGGTACTGACCTCGTGCCCTATTTTTATCGTGAACAGCTTCTGGTAGTGAGGAAAATCTCTGAACGTCTGGCTGTTCTGAAGACTGCATAAATAATTTATTTATTTCAATGCCGCAAACAGTTATTCTTATTTTTAACCGACATCAAAAAAAGAAGGAGGTTAACAATTCGTCTATATATTTTTTTTTTTTTTAGGTGTGTAGGTTCATAACTCGGTGCATTTTAGACCGATTGTAAAAATTTTTTTGTTGTCTGAGAGGGTATAGCTTCCCATTGGTCCCATTTGAAAAAAGTGGTCACGCCCACAATTTTTAAATTTGATTTTGTGATCTTCTACTCATTTGATTGCTGCGAAACCTAGCAAACATCTTTGGTTCTTGTAATTACAAATTTTTTAAGTTGAAAAAATGGGCGGGGCTACGCCCATTAAAATGTATTATAACGTTACACGTGGTTCTACTTAACCGATTTTTACGAAACTTGGCACACACTTTGAGCTCTAAAATAGACACAATTTTCTTTAAAAAAAAATAGGCGTGGTCACGCCCATTAAAATTTTATATTATATTTCACAGGGTTCTATTTCACCGATTTTTACGAAACTTGGCACACACCCTAAACTTTAAAAAAGGCACAAAATTGCGTTCAAAAAAGTGGGCGGCGCATGCCTATTAAATTTTAGTATAATATTTCATGTGCTTGTATTTAACCAATATTTACGAAACTTGGCGCACACTTTGAAATCTTAAAAATACACAATATTGTTTTAAAAAAGGGGCGTAGTCACGCCCCATAAAATTTAATGCTATATTTCACGTGTTTTTACTTAATCGATTCTTACGAAACTGGACCATATTTCTAAATAAGCACTAAAAAGCTACAAATAAAACTTTTTAAAAAAAATTGAACCGACTTTAAAAATAAGCTCTAAAAAGCTACAAATAATATAGATCTAGTTAAATAAAAGATTTTTATATATGTTACCTACAGTGCCGTTTGAAGTTGGTGCCAGTAATACTGGTACTAAGCACATAAGAACATGCCCGGTAAAAAAACTGCAAGTAATTTTTATATACATATGTATGTGCTTAGTTACCAATGTTGCTGGCACCTTCTTCAAACGGCACTGTAAGTAACATATATAAAAATCTTTTATTTAACTAGATCTATATTATTTGTAGCTTTTTAGTGCTTATTTTTGAAGACGGTTAAATTTTTTTTAAAAAGTTTTATGTCAATGTGTTTTTCCAACCGCTCTTTTTTCTCGAAGTCACACGGATAGTGATTTAGAAGGGATTCAATAAGCTACATGAAAGTATTTTTTCAAGAAAAGCCCACTTCTTGTTCAAGGCAAACTCGACTGTCTTTCAATATCCTGAAAATATTCAATGAAAATATTAATTAAAATATTTATTAAAAAAATCCAATTATATAAAACTATAAGAGAAATATGTATAATAAAAAATTCAATCAAAATATTAATTAAAATATGTATTTAAAAAAAATTCAATAATATAAAAATACAAAAAAAAATATATAAAGATGTCATATAAATTCCAAAAATGGAAGAATTTGTCCTTTGCACCAAAAAACTAGTTGCATCGTATTGAATTTGACATTTCGTCGGCTCGTTATTTCTTTGCGGCACAGTATATTCAAAAGACATTATGACTGCAGCAAACCAATAACCAACCGACGATTTTACATTTTGCTCAGATTACAAACAAATCATGTTAGAAATATACCATTGTGAATAATCCAGTGAGTGATATTCACAATAGTGACATTTCCCTAGAAGCAGTGATGCCAACTCTTGGGTCATGAAAAGCAATGTGAGCATATAAAAATAGGGTAAAAAAGGGAAACATTAAAAAATTTTGCTGGTAAAAAAGCACTAAGCTAAATATTTTCTGTTATTTGTGTTTTATATAATGAAGTCTTTATTTTTTTGTTTGACTATGACATTTTTTTATTTTAAAATCAAATGCATAGTTCCTTTAACGCATCTTTTGTTTTGTTTTTTTGTTGTTCCATCTTAAAGAAAACCATGATAATTTAATTAATAAAAAAAATTCTTATAAGAAATTAAAAAAAACAAAACAGTTGATGATTTCCATATCAGATGTCGCCAGAAAATTCTCCGCAGCAGCAAGTAGCTCACAATCAAACCTTTAATGATTTATGCGCCACTTTACTCAAAGGCATAGATCCTAAAATACCTACTAAAAATTTTAAAATAAATTTAGCTTTAAAGAAAACGCACCGCACCCACTGTGCAGACAAAATATTCAAAATATTCAATTCATTCATTGCCAAAAAAAAATTCTATGATATATTTTTTTTTTAATCGAATATTTTCCTCAACTAACAAACTGCCTTTAAATTTGTAACCACTTTTACCATTTATTATTGCTGCAACATTGTTGCATGTTCGTGGTTTTAACAATTCCACTTGAGAGACGGCGTAAATGCAACGCAACGAAACTAATGGCTGGAAGAATCTCTAGGTTACGTGTGGTTAATACGACACTCTCGTACGGCCGCAACTCCACCTTATGCGTATCATAAATTTTTATGTCTTGTCGCAAATGTTGCCTGCTGGCTGCAGTTCAAGTCGTTATGGCTATTGTTGTTGCAACTGCAGCATACATTGTATTTACTGGTGCTGTCATTGCTTGTCATAAGTTATTGACCGACCGATATTTAACCAGCAAATATATTTATACGTAAGTACAGTACGTTTATGCGTTGAAGTATGTATGGATATATGTTTTTTTTTGTTTCTACCACGCCAAAATGGAAGGACGGACGCAGAATCACTCTTTTCGTAACACTTAAATTTCTTAAAGACAAAATAAAAGGGGGGAAAAACTTTGCCAAGTTGCCATGACTTTGTTTGTTGGGCTGACGAGATGAGAAATATCAAATAGTGATAAAAAGTTTCTTTGTCTGTTCGTATGTATGTACTGCTGCAACAATGTCACAACTCAAAAATTTCGATTTTTTTTCAGTTAATGCAACAGAATTCCGCGTATCATGTGATTTTATCTTGTGTACAAATGGTACACTCACCTTTTTGGGAGAAGAATATTTTAGAAAAGTTTTTTCATTCAGTTGAATTAAACTTATTCTCTGTAATTGTAATTTTTATGAGTTAGAACTTTGTTGCAATAAATGTGCATTATGTTTGTGCTTGAGCATGCATTTTCTCTTTTTTCTTGCTTGTTTTCTTTTATTAGACATTTTCCCAACTAAAAAGTTTTCCCTAAACATTTGAAGTGTGAAGGCAAATATGAATTTTCATTTCTTCAATTTATAAAACATGAACGATTAATACTTGTATTTATTTGTTGTCTTTCTTGTTAATGCTGCTAATAAACACTTCGGTTCAAGTGAGTAGAGCCACTAACAATTCAAAATTTGTATGGCTACAAGAGAAATTTTACTACTAGGCTATTTTTTAAACAAACAAAAAATTTAATTTAATCCAATTTTTTTTATTTGAAAGACCAATACAATTGAAAATGTTAGTGACAGGGCTGTTCTTGACGGAAGCTTATTTTGGACGTCAAAATTTTGCGCCACTTTTTCACGAATAACACAAACGATGTTGGTCTTCAAGGCTTCAATTTTTACTAGTGAAAATTTTCTACCCGTAAAATATTTGAACAACTATATGATTTGCGAAGTAACAAAAATTATGTGCGTCTAATCAATTGAACAGGAGTGTACTTTTTTTTGTTTTAGAAATACATTATGTCTGCATGACCGTAATTTTTGTGTTAAAGGAAAAGTTTATTGGCTGTTGGCGGTTAAGTTTGAAAAATGAGAGATAAAAACAAACGAAATCTTTTTCTAACAAAAAATTTTTTTTTGTTAGATTCCATTGCTAAAACTCTCGTCTTGACTTGTTTAATTTGACGGTGTTTGAAGCTACAGATGAGAAGAAAACAATATGAAGTGAAATCTCTCTTACTACTGACATAAATTCATATATTACGACGGCCCTATGTATAAGCAAAAATTAGCATGAGGTTAGCATAAGTGACGAAATTGCAATAGGTATTAAGGAGTTCCTACACACAATTTGGCATTCAAAATGGTGGCATTTCCTAATTTTAACCCACCTCTAAGTCTACCATGATTATTGTTGTGAAGTTTCAATGCAAAACTCTTTAGGATCATGTTCAATTTTGCCACTTATGCTAACTTCATGCCAATTTTTGCTTATACATAGGGCCGCGAGTAACTAACTAGCTGCTAAATATAAATGCCCAGCAAAAAATTTCAAAAAAGGTAATCGAGTTTCGAATTAAGCATTTTTGGAGGAAGCCCTTCCCTACTGGATTAGCAACTTAATCAGGGTGATTCCCAAGGGAATAAATTCTTGGAAATAATTTTTTTATTTCCATGAACAACAAATTGTCATCGCCAATTGTTAGGGAATAATTCTTTCCGACTTCATTGCAAACATCTGATAGAAGAAGATAAGAAGAAAATTAAATTTTTATGGGCGTGCCTGCGCCCATTTTTTAAATGCAAGTTTGTGTGCTTTTTAGAGCACAGGGTACGTGATAAGTATTGTAAGAATCGGTAAAGTAGAGCCACTTAAAATAAAATATTAAATTTTAATGGGCGTGACTCCTCCCATTTTTTAAATAAAATATTATGTCTATTTTAGAGCTCAAATTGTGTCGTAAGTTTCGTAAAAATCGGTTAAGTAGAACCGATTGAAATGTTATAATAAATTTTAATGGGCGTTACCCCGCCCATTTTTCAACTTTTTTGTAATTACAAGAACCAAAGGTGTTTTATAGGTTTCGCAGCAATCAAATAAGTAGAATATCATAAAATTAAATAAAAAAAATTTTAGGTGTGTTCCCGCCCACTTTTTTTTACAATGGGATCAATAGGAAGCTATACCCTCTCAGACAGCAAGAAATTTTTACAATCGGTCTAAAATGTAGCGAGTTATCAAGTAACACCCCCAAAAAAATAGAAACGAATTGTTAACCTCCTCCTTTTTTTGAAGTCGGTTAATAAAATAAACATCTGTTGCGAGTCGAACATGCTATTGTGAATTGATGTAATTGTATTTTTTACTCTTTACGCGTATTTTATTAACTTTCTTAATAAATAATTAATTATTGAGCAAAATTAATAGCATTTTGCTGCGATTTATGTTATTTTTATTGGAAAAAATAAAGAGAAGAAATTTGAGAGATGCATCATATCCGTTGTGTTTATCGGAATCAATATGCAATATGTACTCGTATGCAAGTGAAAAACATGAAGAATTGTTGTCAGTATATACTATAATATAAATATATATACATATATGCATATATGCTATAATATAAATAAATTCATGCATTTTCACTCCTTTTAAAAATAAAATGAAACAAGTTTAAAAATCAACAAGAAAACTACTTACATTGTGCTTCTTTTTTTATTCCCAAACAAAACGTTTGTGAAAAAATACACATATTTTTTGGGGGAATAAAAATTTGTGATGCCATATTTTTTTTTCAAACATTCAAGTTTTTACACGTGGAGATAATTCACGATTGCAAGTTTAAGGAAAAGGGAAATAATTCGAGGGAATAAATATTCACGATAGCTGTGAATGATTTTAACAAGGCCTTAGATTAAAATAATCGATTCTTGGGAACTATTTATGCTCTTTGTTTATTAGGCAACATGTTCACGTAATCTATTAAAACTAAAACAATCATTCTTCTCATAAATCAACTTCTACTTAACTTTTTTTTTTAATTTTATGTAAAGTGATTTATAAGCGAGTAATGAAAATTGCCAATCAGGGAATAGTAAGTCATTAATATGGCAAGTAGTTGTGATGGTAATGTGTAATTTTTTGCTGGGTTACTATAGTAATAAACTCTTGTATGTGTACAACGAATTGTCAAAATTTTAGGGAAAAATATATTTTAAGGGCCTAATTCATAAAAAATATTTTGGTTTTATAAAAGGTTTATTAATCAAATTTCCATAGAAAATTTGTTCTATAAACCTCTTATTAAACAGAAATATTTTTTATGAATAAGGCAGGTAGAGATGGGCGCGACAACAACCTGAACACGAATACCATGATGTCCAACACGTGCGAAACACTTCGTGTTAAGTCGTGCGTGTTCGTATCACGAATAAAAAGCACGACATGCTCCCATCTCCAGTTCAAGAAATACCTGTTATATGCAATGTGGCAATTCTTTGAACCTTGTCCGACATGTAGATATAGAAACTAGGGATGCCAATCGGAACTGGTTTTCACGAATCCCGGGATTCGGGATTTCAAAAAATTAGATCCCAGGACTTCGTAATCCCGATATTTTTTCAAAATGCGGGGATTTTTCGGAAACCCTGGAATAAAACAAATCCCGGGATTCGTGATTATCAGAACCCTCTGGATTTTCGGGATCGGGATTTCGGGATTGGCATACGTAATAGAAACACTTTTAAAGTGACACTCACTCTTACCAATCTGTTACTTTCTTAATTGCCAGGATTTGTGTCTGATAAATGTTTCAGGGATCCTTTTGATTTAAAAATATATCTCACGCTTTCTTCTATATGGGACTCACATGACTCGTGTGAAGATTAGCGGTTATACATATACGAGGGCGGTTCGGAAACTTCTTAGCCTATCAATGAAAGAGAATAGTTAGTTTTTCAAAAATATTTTTATTTTTCAATATAATCTCCTGAAACTTCAATACACTTAGTCCAACGCTTTTCTAGCATTTCTATCCCTTGATTAAAATAGTTTTCCTCAAGGTCTTCAAAATAGTGGTTTACAACTGTAATTGCATCTTTATTTGAGGTAAAACGCTTGCCAGCAAGGAATTTTTTTAGATTTGGGAACAGGTAAAAGTCACTGGGAGCCAAATCAGGAGAATAAGGTGGGTGGTCAAGCAACTCGTACTTTAATTCGTTGATTTTAGCCATTGTTAAAACACTCTTGTGCGCTGGTGCGTTTTCTTGATGAAAAATTATTTTTTTGTGTTGTAAGCCAGGACGTTTTTCTCGAATTTGTACATTTAATTGATCCAAAAGGTTGCAATAGTACTCTGAATTTATTGTTTTACCCTTTTGCAGATAGTCAATCAATAAAATACCTTTGAAGTCCCAAAAAACCGTTGCCATAACCTTACCAGCCGATTGAATTGTTTTTGCCTTCTTTGGGGCACTTCCTCCAGCTTCAGTCCATTGTTTGGATTGTTCTTTTGTCTCTGGAGTATAGTGGTGGATCCATGTCTCATCAACAGTTATGAAACGACGCTTAAAATCCATTTTATTTCGCTTAAAACGATCCAAACAAGCTTGAGAAATGTTCATTCTTATGCGTTTTTGGTCGACTGTTAACAAATGCGGCACCCATATTGCAGAAAGCTTTTTCATCTGTAGTTCTTCATGCAAAATTAAATGGACTCGATCATTTGAGATGCCCATGATATTAGCTATTTCACGCACTTTTATTCGTCGATCATTTAATACCATATCATGCACTTTGGCTACAATTTCTTTTGTTGTTGCTGTTTTTGGACGTCCACTACGTGGTTCATCTTCAATGCTTGTACGACCACGTTTAAATTTAGCAACCCAATTTTTTACTGTTGCATATGAAGGAGCACTTTCACCTAACACATTCACAATATCGTTATGAATTTCTTGTCCCGATAAACCTTTTTTATGTAAATATTTAATGACACCACGCATTTCTAATTTTTCCATTGTTAAAAAATCGCGGATGCGTCTTTTGTGAACACCTGTTTCTATATGAAGGAGTTGCCAGATCGAAACAAAATTTAACATGTGTTCATAGCAGAGATGGAAGTTTCCAAAACACGTAACTTATTTCTGTTTATACCGCGCTTTTTGTGCTAGGCTAAGAAGTTTCCGAACTGCCCTCGTATAATGAGGCAAGATTTTTGTGCAGCATGTACGTCTTTTTCTTAAAACCAGACCAAAAAGCGCAAACCTCACGAGAATCGGCCGTAATATGGTCGTGTAGATTCACTGAACGGTTTCAGGGACAATCCTCAATGCCACTATTACTACAGTGTTATTTGAGGATAATTGTATCTTCCTCTCGATAAAAAAACCAGTTTAATGAGTATACACAAAATTTCTAAATGATATCGTATCATGAGCGTGAGTCTAGGGATATCAGCTTATAAGGCTTAAAGTCAGATACCTCAGAAATGGTGTGATGATTCCCAGCCTAACCGTACTTCACATTCGATTTCTATTTGCTGCTTTTTGTAGTAAAAAATTTATGTTTGAGTAATTTTACACCATCATATTGCAATTAATTTTTAATGCAAGCATATATTTTTGAATAATTTAAAAACTGCGATATTTTTAAATTTTTATTTTATATTAAACTTTAATTGTCCACTTTTGACTTTACCTCCTTCTCTGGCATGTGTCATTCACATATGTACGTGGAGGGGAGGACGGGTCAATTGCATAAACATCTTTCGCCTGCAAAACAAAAGATGACTGACATTTGGAGAATCTTCATAAAAAAGAAAAAAAATAATGAAATGAAATTAAAAATAAGAAAAATCCAAATATAAAAAATAAAGAGTAGTGAAGTTGCTCGGTATCTTTAAGGCCGCTTAAAATTTTTAAACATTATTACTAGAGCACTTCAAAACTAAAAAAAAAAAGAAAAACATTACAACAGCAACAACAACTGTTAAGAGTCACAATAAAAAAAAAAGAAAATACAAAAACAACAGTTCAACAGACTTTATAGAGTTTCATCGTCATCTCCACCATCATCATTATTCGTACTATTGGTTCGAAGCATTTAACAGCTGCTGCTGCTGCCGAGTTTTTTTTTTTGTTTAGCCTGAAAGCTACAACATACTAACATATGAATTTATACTTGATGTTAGTTCCTCCGTTGGCTTGCACGCTCACTTACTAACTCATTCACTCGCTCACTCAACTCACTTGAAACGACCTTTGAAAATATGTGAAGTTGGCAACGTCAATCTTCTGTTGCCGCTTTTCCCTCATCTACGTGTGTTTACACGGGTGTTTATATTTTCTTTTCTTATTTATTTTTTTTAAATATATGTATGTTTCAACGTAACGCATTAAAAAGAAATAAAAAAAGAAACCGTGTACATACATACATATGTATGTACATATGTATGTATGCATGTAGTCTTTACTTATTTTTTGTCTGCTTAAACCAGCAGCTGTAGCTTGTTGAGGTATCTGGTAGTTTATTTTCTTATTTCTACTTTAACTTACTTTAATGGAACGTGTGTGTGTGTTTGTGCATCAGTCTATGTTTAAAGTTACATATTGTTCGAGACGCTTTTAAAGTAAAACTTGTGTTGGACTTGGAGTGGCTTGAGCTGGTAACACTTAAGAAAATTGCTTGAGGTGTTTTATTGTAGTTGTAGTTGTTGTTGTTGTAATATTCATGTTTCTAGAACACAATTTTGTGCTTACATAATCACTAGAAATGTTCTCCATATTCGCTAGATCTGTCATAACATTTTCTCTTTCCTTTATCTCATCTCGCAGTAATGACTGGTTCTATTTTAAGAATTTGCAAATTGATTTTTTTTTGTAAGTACAGTGAAACCTCTCATAACCGGACACTCATCGTCGCGTTATTTTTGTGCGGTTATTAGAGGTGTCTGCTTATGAGAGTGGTACAAATTTTTTGGTAGTTTATTGTAGTTGAAAAATTATATTAATGCCCTAATTCAGTAAGAAGATTTAGGACGTTTTTGTTTAAAAATGCTTCTGAGTTCTTGTCTTTGAAGTCTTTAAATTATTTTCTTCAAAAATTGTTGTTGTCTCTGACAATGAAAAATATAAATATTATTGCCATGTTTTGAAAACATAAAAATTCTATTAAATTATTATTAATAATAGCTAGTTTGAAAAATATATGAAAAAATATGTATTGGATATAATGTTTAGAACAAAATCATAAAGCAAATACACGAACCTTCTAGCATAGACAATAAATAGCAATCGTTTTAAGGAATCAAAACTGCTTTTTTTTCGTCCATAGACAAGACGATACATTCGTCGAACAGAATTAGGGCATAATAGTAGACTGCTTCAACTTAGATTGGTACACTGAGAAAATTAAATCGTAAAATCAAAGATAATACACTTTTATTGATCAGATTGTGCCCAAAGACAAAACAACTTTAACAGAAAGACGTAAAGTTCTTTAGATTCCCATGAAATATATACTTAAAATCGAAGACTTAAAATCTTGTGGCAAAGATGTACGTCTTTGGACACACATGAAAAAAGTCCTTAAACTAAGGAAAAAGTATTTTGGCACAAATACTTTCATTCGTTAGTCTTAAGGCTAACCTTAAGTTTCGTTATGCATTCGTAAAGAAATTTAACTTTGAAGACTAAATTCTTTAAAGATACAGGGCCGTATGCAAAAAAATATTTTACTTGAGCTTTAAAGTTCATAGTAGTTACCAAGCACTTTAAGGCTAACATTGCTTTGTTAAGAAATTGTATGCAAAAAATAACTTTAATTATTTTGTAATTTAATAATAAATACTGGTAACACCACCGTGTTCAACAACCACTTCACGGCTTATGATGTACAACATCGAATACAAATTAGTTCGAGTATTCAAATAATTTTTTATTTTATTAAATAAATTTGTATTATCTTGAAGTAAAGCAACCTAATTTAAAAAGTATGAGCTTCTGACATGGAAGGAAAACAGATAAACATTTTTATGAAGTAAAAGTAAAAATAATATGATGAACAAAGAAAAATTATGACAATATATTTTATTCGAATGAAATGAGTATTTGAATATCCAGATTTTTTCCATTCGTTTTGACTGTATGTACATCACTAAAACATTTTTTTATAATTGAATTTATTTTAATATTTTTTATGGATTTTGCTATGTATTTCGAATCAGTTGGATAATTTGGTGATGTTTTCCATAACATGACAGAAATAATAAATTTAAGATAAGAGCTAACACTTCTAGCTTAATTTTTAGATGTATCATGAATCAATATGTGCTATATTAACAAAAATATTTGTAGAACAAAATACACATTTTGGAAATATCAACTTAAAGGACCCTTAACAAACGTAGGTGCCTACTTTAGAATTTTTGTATAATAATTTTTTTAGAATAAAACTTTACTTAACATTGCTTGGCAAAGCTTTGTTAAGTTTTTTTGCATAAGACCCACAGACTTTATCTTTATTTTTTTTAACCGCTCTTGTTTACCGTTGCAAGCAAACATGTGTGAACAAGCAAAAATGTTCACTTATGCATTGAAGACAAAATTCTTTAAAGTTACAGACTTTGTCTTTGTAGCAAGGATGCTTAGCTTAAAAAAAAAACAAAGAAAAGTCTTTAATTTTAAATACGTTTTTCAATCCCTTATTAGCAAAGAAATTAATCGTTGTAGCAAATATTTTATCTTTACGGAAAAGATAATTTCTTTGATTAAGCTTCAAAGAATTGTAGTCGTTTGTGTTGAAGACGCACCATTTGCTTGTTTAAAGAATAAATCATTGATACAAGGATTTTTTCCTTCTAACAAAGATATTTTCGTTACAATTTTACAAAGACGTTTTTTCTTTGATTTTAAAGCTTTTAATTTTCTCAGTGTATATCTTTCCATATCTTTTTAATTGATAAAAACAATTTTTTTCCTGTGCCATTTAGGGACACGAGCTACGCACACGACTTCTTCGAACAAACAGCAATTTCTTTGCCGTGTTGAACGCATTAGTATTTGCATTTGCGTTAACTGGGGAATCACCAATAATATCATTAACACTAATGCAAGTATGAATCGAGGTTGAATAAATAAATACCTACTATGTATTTAAATGCAACTCTTGTTGCCGTATTTCACCGCTTCTGTCCGCTTATGAGAAGTATTTAGAACAATATTTTTAAAAATTTAGTGTCCGCGTTCGGTTAGGGGAATGCATTTTATATGGAAAAACTAATGAATATGTTGGATCTACAAAACTTGTCCGGTTATTAGAGGTGTCCGGTTATAGGAGGTGTCCGTTTCTCTGTATTTCCTTAGTTTAAAGGGTGTTCCAAAAATCAAACACTGTTATTGGCCGATATGAGCGAATAATTGTTAACTGCCCAAGTAAGTGTGTTTCACAGAATGAGCAAAATTTTTCCGAGGAGAAAATTATACAGCGAGGAAATTATTGCCTGATCTTAATTGGAGATGCATGCCGTTCAAACAAAATGAATACGTATTTTCTATGTCGTTAGAAAAAAATGGCAGCAGCAGCTAGAGATGCTAAACGGGAAATCCCGAGCCCGGAAATCCCGGGATTTTCGGGACTATGCAAATCCCGGAGCTCGGGATTTTTTAATTTTAAAGCCCGGGATTTTCGGGATTATCTGAATCCCGTTTTTTTTGCATAAATTGTGTTTTTGACTGTCATATTCTATATTTAAAATTATTAGAAACTCCTTTTTATAAAAAATTAAAATAAAAAATTTGCTTTGAATAAATATTTTAGTAGATAATATTATATTGTATATATGTATGTACATAATATATCTTATGGCGTTTTCTTTTCTGGGAAAAAATTTTACATACACTTTTCAATGTACCTTTTAAATATGAACAAAAATAATTGTAAAATTAAAAAATTATTTTTAATATAAATACGCACTTTTGTGCACAATGTTTTCGGGATTTTGTAACTCCCGAAAATCCCGGGATCCCGGTTCGGGACTTCGAGACTCCATCACTAAATCCCGAAACCCGGGATTTCAAAAAACCTGTCCCGATTAGCATCTCTAGTCGCGGCTCAAAGGACCATCAGTAAATCGCAGTTATTAAGTGCACTTGTGCCTATTTAGCGATTAAAAAATTCAACACTGCACAATTTAGCTCTAAAAATTAGAACGACTACTGTCAATATTGGTATGACTACAGTAAAAATTTCTACTAACTCTGGTTTTAGACTCGGCAGTTTTTCTTGCTCAACTTTTGATTTTATGAGAAAGAAAAAGATAGGTATACAAGAGGTAAAGGGTGGTCAAATTTTAGGGGCCGATGTTGACTTTGAATAAAACACAAATTATTTAGAAAATTATTGTCATTTCTTTTTATTATGATAATATGGTATGGTTCAATTATGTATCGCCCAAATGATCCAATGGTCCAAATTTTCGATGACGCTGAGGCATAATTGAGGTTCTATGCCGTTAATGTGCCCAATTATCTCATCATTTAGCTCTTGAATTGTTGCTGGCTTATCGACGTACACCTTTTCTTTCAAATAACCCCAGAGAAAGAAGTACAACGGTGTCAAATCACAAGATCTTGGTTAGTCTGAAATTGAGAATTGTCAACTGAAATGCAGAAAAAAACTGGACGTTTAGGTGTGGTTCACATTCAACATCGGCCCATAAAATTTAACCACTCTTTATATACATATTACTTTCTCAACTCTCTCATACAAAATCAAAAGTTGAGCAACTAAAACTGCCGTGTCTAAAACCAGAGTAAGAGTCTGAACACAATGCAACGATAATTTATTGCGGTGCGGTTTTTCATACGATTTTGAAGGAAAAAACCGCAGTGCGGAACGGCATAAAATTAAAATCTATTTTATTTTCTCTGCGGACTTTCTTATTCTCTCAATTTTCGACACTCTTTCTCTTTCTGATGTTGCCACAGTTTTTGAATAATTGGCGGTGTTCACAACAAAAAACATGATTTTTTTTGTCATAAAATATAAAAGTTTAAAAAATATATCAAATATGTCAGCGAATGTATAAAATGTTAATCATTTTTTGTTTTTAGTTACTGCCATTACAAAATATTTAACACAAATGGAAATTTTTTTTATAAAAATGTATTCACAAAAAAAAAATTAATAAATATTTAAACAAACAATGACAAGTATCGCCGTAGCCATCTTCCGTTGTATTGTGTTTATTTTTCTCTCCCGCAACGAGAAATCGCACCGCACCGCAAACATTGTGTTTAGACTCTAAGTGAAAGAGGCGAACAAATTCACTTTAATTTGTTATGTTTTAAATATATTTAAGCAAAAATAATTGCTAATTTTCAATATTAAGTATTTTTGTTTTTGCCAAAAAAAAGCCAAAATCCTCTACTACTCTTCCACTAATTTATTTAAATGTGCTGTAGTCATTTACAATTTTTCCGTATTTTTTTTATTTTCAATTACGTCTTGCTTCAAAAATGACCACAACAAATTCAAAGTATTTTCAGTACAAAATCGCTGTAAAAGTTTCCTATAGAATTTTAAAGCATATGTTGACAGTCATCGATAATCTTCGATAGCGACAACTGGAATAACAATTTGAAGTGAGCAACCTCAAAAATATCGTTTTGTGTTGATGTTGACAACTGGGAGAAGAGTGATTGTAAACAACCAGAGAATCAGCTGATAAAAATTTTAGCTAATGAGGCACACAAATGCCTTAGCGATATCATAGCAAAGTTTTGTGGGCTTTGCTACAATTACACAGCAGCTGAATGGATGGAATACGTTACACAAAATACTTCGTAATTGTTGAAGCAACTGAAGCTTGTTTTGGTTACAAACGATTTAAAAAATTTCATCTACTTCTAACTATACAACCTTATTGCACACGCACATGCGCATACGCAGACTAAACTTACGAGTTGTAAATACCCTCTAGTCAGCCTAGAACCATATGTCTCTATGTCAACACTCTTTTCTCTAGCGACAATTTCACTAGTTAAAATGTCGACAACTTTCCTTTATGCGCGAGTATAGATACGTTAGAGACAACAGTTCTAGTGTATTTCTGGTGACATTGTCAACGGACGTGTCAATAGTTTGTTTTCTTTTTTTTATTATGCTGTGCAGTCAATACCAGACTTGCAAACCGATTGTCGGCTAGCCGCTGTCACTTTTGGTTGGCTCTATCAATTTTAAACAAATGTTTTTAGTTGAATAATATAATTTTGTTTAGACAAGGGTCACTTTGAATCTTTGGTTCAAATGTCTCTATATTGCCATAACAGAACTACCTCGTCAATAGTGCTAAAGTCTACTGGTGGATTACAATGGCTGGCGATTACATTGGCTGGGGTACACCTGGTCAGTAGTGCTATTGACAATGTCACTAGTAAATCTCTACAATTTTACTATTGACATCGAGCAAAGAAATACCGATATTGTACAATAGAGCCCCTTAAATTTACTAGTGAATTTTTGGTGACAATGTCGCCATGTGGTCCCAAAAGCATTAATTAGTCAGTAGTGCTACAATCTACTACTAGATTTTCAATGACAAGCTAATGTTAAATGTCAATAGATGATTACATTGGCTGGGGTACACCTGGTCAGTAGTACTGCTGACAATGTCACCAGTATATCAGCACAATTTCACTATTCGCAATTCCTGCAGGGTACTGCAGCCTTTTACAATTGTGCGAGTACATCGAAATGTATGCTTGTAAATGAGGCCTATGGGTGAAAATATGTATCTGGAGTTTTTCTTCTTTTTTTTTGTCGTCGTCTGTAGCCGCAGCCGCAGCCGCAGCATCGCTATCAGCCAACCCAAGCAACCATTCATTGGCATTCTCTTTGCGTCGTTTAATGTCTTGTTTATCATTTTCTTAAACAGCAAAGAGTAATATAATAAGTATTTCTTATTCAAGTCATGCCAAAAGCATCCGCTTTGATCGTGGCTGCAATATCAGTTGTTTGGTTGTTCGGTTGGTTGACAGACAGCACAAACAAAGTAAATACGATTGGAAACGGCAGAAAAGATGAAATCACAAATGTGAATGTGTGATTTTAAACCATAATTTTTCTTCTTTTGTGCGTTTTTTTTGAGAAAGTATTTCACATTTTAATTTTAATAGTTTTGTGTAAATTTTATGCGAAAGTTTTGCTATTTTGCCATCCAGTCGCTTTAGTTGCAGCTTTGCTGCGTTACTTTAGAAAATTATTTAGTTTTCTTTCTGTGTGATTGTGTGTAAGTGTTTTTCCGATTGTTACTGAACAATCGCATCCGCGATTGAGGTCTTATGTTAGAGTTTCATAATGGAAATTTTTATGCTTTTTTAATTTTTGCTGATTTCTTGCATTTCTTGAGTATCATCATAATTTTCCTGTAGATGACTTTGGCTGTAAATAATGATCGAAATAAGTAGATCATAAATGTCATGAAGAAAACAATTTGGGCATCTGGCAACGTACCAAACGAAGAACGTTAGGACGACGCACATTGGGTTGAATCAAGTCCAAAGTCGCTTTTAATTAATATTTTCAAGTTTTTATTTTCGAATAAAGTTTTATGTCGAGTAAAAATAGATAAAATTCCGTGATTAAAATCAATGTTTAGTGTTGCTTACTTTTTCTGCAGTGTGTTGTCAAAGTACAACGTTTTTTCGTGGCTTTGCTAATAGTGAAAACAATTAAAATTTAACACATTTTAAGTTCTTTTTTTTTTTTTGTTTAAAAGTTATTTAGTTGAAATTTTATGATGGAACCGTCAACTTCAGGTATATTAGTGCGTGGTTAAGAAAGTTTTGTTTAAATTTTGTTTGAAAAAATATTTTTGTTGATATTGTTAAAAATTTGACAAAATTAGAGTATTTTCAATATTTGGTGGAATAGAACTAAAAATGTTACGACTTATTTGTTCTAAGAGTTTGTGTTAATAAAGCATATACTATCAGCTTTTATATGCAAGAAAAAAACCGTCCGAATATAATGCCGTTTTTTAAATATTTAAGTTTTAAGGAAATTAATTGTTTGTTGATGATGGTGATGATGATAATGATGATGATAATTATGATGATGACCATGATGATTGTTGTCCATAATTTATATAAAAATAATTCCTAAATACATATTTTTTCTTTTATAAAAAACAAAAATTAAAAAAAATTCCGATGTTTTCAAAAATACATTTTTGTAATCAGTAAAGCATACATTTTCCAAAAAAAAAAACTAAAAAACAATTTTCCACCTTTCCCTGAATTAATAGCAGGTTTGGGGCTGATTCAACCCACTGTGCGACGGTCGGAAAACATATCGTAAAGTTTATGAGCGCAATTCAATTCAATTTAAATACATATGTTTGTTGCCGTTGATCCTTACAACGAATACTTGACAATATTTACAGAACGTCATTACTACTTATGCATTAAACACATTCACAACAGCAGGCTACACGAACACACGACTTCAAATGCCGCTAGCAGCATTTGTCGCCTCGTAGCGAGCTACTTAATTATTTTGGTGACGGCAGCAGCACCATCTACAACTGATATTCAAGTACAAATACATAAACCACTTTCATATATTTTGTATTTATAAGAATTAATTACTCTTTTAAAATTTACTTATTTCACGTAAAACTACAAAAATTAATCAATTTATTCTTTACATTATTTTTTTTTATTTTTTTCTGGTAAATAATATGAAATAATTGTACGATGTCATTCATTCAACATTTTGTAGTATACTGGCAACACTGCTCATTTGCTCATTGTAGCCAAAGAAATAGAAATTAGTTTAATTGAAGTACAACGACAAAATCAGCATAGACAACAACCTGTCGCCCTGTTGCCTTGCTGCTTTCAAAAGAATCATTCTCATATAAACATGTGTATTCTATCCTTGACATTTGGTGGTCGGTAGCTTGCTGTGGTGAATGTGTTTAATGCATTATTTAACTTTTTTTATTTAAGATATCTTGCAACGATATGTAAACGAAAAGAGTCAGGTCCGAAAATAATAATTATTCTTGAATTGTCCAAGCCCAAAAATAAAACAACTACAAGTAAATATGGGACACCATTTTTATTGTTTTGAACTAGAGTTTTCTCAACTCGAAATGATTGTTATTTTGTAACAGGCTGTTTTCTCGGGAACCCTAATAGTATGTTTCCACCGGCTTTAAAACAAGTAGGTTTAAGTAAATCACTTCAAAGTATTTCCACCGAACGTGTGAGTGATTTATTGTTCGAATTTTCGTATTCAATTTATGCTCGTACTTTATGGAATTTTATCTACATGAAGTTGACATTTAAAATTGAATAAATATTCCTTAATGCCATTTCTTCGAAATTGTCAATCACTATTGACTCCGGCTAGGGCTTGAAATATTGAAGTGGTTTCAATTCCTTTTCCGAACGAATTTGAACCCTGTGAAATGGCGGAATAAATTATTTCCCCATAGTGCAAAGTGACGTGCACACACACACACTAAAATAGCATGCCGCTTATATCCATACAACAGCCACTTGACGTGTTTTCCAATGCATGGCTTTAAATGCTTTAAGTGTCCAAGCAACGGTCAGCGTTACAACAAAATTATCTAATACCGTCTGAGTTTTTGGATGACATCTGTCATCTCCTTTAAGCTTAAATTAGACGTGCCATAGCCATAATGTCATAGCCATAACCAAACCAAAATTAAATTGGTTTATATGACAATGGCTATGGCTATGGCGTTATGGCGAGTCACATATAATTAAATACAGTGTTGCCCATAAGTTTGGTTCGAACAGCTGTTTTCTATGGTTATGGTTATGCCATATGTCTGATTGGATCTTTAGTTATTGCATGCCTGTAAATCAGTGCATTCACGCTATGGCGTATTGGTTTAAAAGAATTGAATCATGGTACACTACAAAATCCCAAAATCAAAAAAATTGTCAAAAACCAAAATAAAATCGCCAAAACGAAAAAGGGCAAAAACTGAAAAAAATCGCTAAAACCGAAAAAACTGCCAAAAACGGAATAAAAAACGCCAAAGCTAAAAAAACACCAAAAACTGAAAAAATCCCAACAACGGAAAAAAGCGCAAAAACTAAGAAAAAAAAAATTAAAAATTTATACATCAGGTAAAATATTCGATTATTTAGGGTAAAGTTCGTATAGTATTACATATGTATGTAGTCTCGTCAGTTGCACTTTACTGAATTTATTTTAAAAATATTCCTATTTGTGTAAAATATGTAATTTTCTTGCAGGCCCATATTAATTGGAGGGCCCTAAAAATAAATTTAGAATATATGAGTTCGAAAGTCAAGTTAAATTTTTATTCGAAAAGAAATCGCATATTCAAATAAAATAAGGAAAAAGTAATATTGCTGTAGCTTACTTAAAAATTGGCCCTATGCTCCTTGTAGGAGTTAAAACAAACAAATATATATATATATATATTTCTTAAAAATCACATAAATAAACTGAGTGGCTGTAAAGGGAGCGGCGGGGGGGGGGGAGTGCGGATTAAGGATCTGTTGTTGGTTTGAAAATTTTATATTGAAAATTTTGTAAAAAGCGTTACCAAGGGGGAGAGCATAAAGACTCCGCAAATAGCGGTACGTAATATGTGAATGGTTCTGACATTCGACTTAAGCAGTTTTTCCTTTTTGCCACAAATATATTGAAAATTTAATTACGAATTTTCTTTGTGGTCACATTTCATTAATATGTAACTGGAAAGTATATACTAGTTAAAATAAGTACTTTCACATAATGATATAAATAAGTGCTTATTTTATTTATTACGGCGAAGTCATTATTAAAAATATAAAATAATTAAATAAATAAGTACCAGTCATTACTTTGTAAGCTATTCAAAGAGTAGTTACTGCCCATTACAAAATCTCGAAAAGTTTTTGATAGGGTGGTTTTTCAAAAGATGATTTTTCTATAAACATAATGCGAGTATTCTTTAACTAAGTAGCAGGTAATAAGCTCCAAATGCCTTAACTAAAGTTTTTATGTGTTAAAGTACAAAAAAGAAAAGAGGTGTCTTAGTACACCCGGTTGTAGGTTGGCTGCTTAGTTATATAAAACAATGCAATAAAATTATATTATAATCATATTATGATGATTTCAATTTCTCTGCAAATATTTCAAAACGTTTCCATTTATCGGGTATGTGCTGTATTCCACACCTTTTAATTTCACGTTGAATACAGAACATACCCGTATTTCTTTTCAAGCGGCGTACGCTTAAATTAATGCACTGTTTGTGGCCGGTGGCAGCTGTTAGCCGGCTTACAGCCGATCGGCTCTGTTCTCTGGTTTGTGCTCATGTGCAAAAACAAAACAAAAACAAATTGTCTTTGTTGTTATAGTTTCACTTACTTCAAATAACGAAACTAAGTACAAAGAAATCAAAACAAAAATAAATTTGTAACTGTAATAGTGTCGATTATTTTTGTTACGAAAATCACGTCCTAACTCCTGTATCGCGCAATAAATAGCAAAGCTATAAAAATGTGCACTATTTAAAACTGATTCTAATGGATATTCACGAGGAGTTTGATGTGTGGCAAGTAAAATGTTACTTATGCTGTTATTCCTAACAATCACATTATTATTCGTATGCTAGATCTCTTAGCAACATTCAATTTTTTTTTTAACATTGATGTTATCGAAATCTAAGATCTCTTCTTTGTTGCTAATTTAGATTTAAATATATAAAAAAAAACGCAAACCGTTAATTATAATTTTTCATTGTTGTTCAACTTAACCTTCAAATCAATATTAAATTTAAAACGAAAACAACAACATTGTAGATACACAAAGTTAGTGGCTGGCTGGCTGGCATTTATCTATTATAATTATAATTTGCCAGTAATGGGTGTTAATAAAAGAGGAGTGAGTGTTTGTCGTTTATTTTGAATACAAATAAATTTGTTATGCTATACTTAAGAGATTTTTAACATTAATAAGAAAAAAAATCTAGTTACATAGAATTGCAAAATATTACTCCATATTTTACTTCTTTATACATATGCTTTTTTTTTGTTCGTTGAGTCTCACTCAGAGTTCTGTGCTTCAGTTTTCATTAAAAGCTGCTGCTGCACGATGAATAGATAGATGATCTTGACTTGGTTTTTAATTTCATTACAAGTAGTTCAAATATATTTATGTATGTATGTAATATTTTTCAATGCTAGTTATTTCTTAAAATTGTTTCGTTCTTTGTTTATGTTTAAATTTTAAGTTACAAAAAAGATGAGTTTTTTGTTTGAACTTCTTTTATCGTTGGTAAATTTTTGTGCATTCGTTTGATGTGGTTTTTAATTTTGGCCGTTATCATCAATCATTTTGAATGGTTTCATTTTGGTTCCTTTATTTTTTATTTTTTTGATTATTTATTAATTGTTTTGTATGCTAGAAGTTTCATATTCTGTTACTGTACTGACATTTAATTCATTTAAAGTGATTTTCTTTAACCTTGTCGCCATATTAAAAATTTTAGGGTTTAAATATGAGTAAATGAGCTTTTAATTTATTATCTGTATTATTTCTAATGCGATTTTCATTCAAATCAATTCACACTTAAAAAAAAAAACATCTGTTAAAGTTCAACTGCATTTTGTTAGCTAATTCTGCCAGAACTAGCTATGGATTGCTTTTATACACTAACGGCCTGAATTTATCTGTAATAATTATGGACACAGAAATGGGTAAAATTTTCTATGTAAGATAATTTTTTTTAATTATGGAAAAAACTTACGGCATGTCCCACGATGTCACCAGAAATCGTTCGATCGACAACTTGTATTGCAAACGACAACAAAATTTTCTTATGTTCTTGTTGTTTGCATTACAAGTTGTCGATCGAACGATTTCTGCTGACATCGTGGGACATGCCGTAAGTTTTTTCCATAATTAAAAAAAACTTATCTTACATAGACAATTTTACCCATTTCTATGTCCATAATTATTACAGATAAATTCAGTAAAGTGCGACTTTGACTCGCGCACGAAGGGTTCCGTGTGTTGGGCTTTGAGCATGTTTTTAATATGGCTTTTTTTTTTTTTTTTTTTTTTTTTATTTGCATTTTTGACGTTTTTTCTGCTGAAATGATTTTATTTTGTTTTTCTCTTTTTTTGCGTTTTGGAAATTTTTGTCAGTTTTTTGGCGATTTTTTCACTTTATGGCGATTTTGTTCATTTTGTCGATTTATTTTCATTTTGTCGATTTTTTTTCATTTTGGTGTTTTCTTTCATTTTGGCGTTTTTCTTCATTTTGGCGATTTTTCGGTTTTTGCGATTTAATTTCGTTTTAGAAATTTTTTTAACTTGGCGATTTTTTTCGTTTTGGCAATTTTTTTTTGTTTTTGGCGATTTTTTTTTGGTTTGGTGATTTTATAATTTTGGGATTTTTTTGTTTTACCGGTTTTGAAAATTTCAAGAGTTTAGCTCTTACGGTTTCCAAGGTACAGCAAGTTGTCAAAATTACATAGTCAAAATTGCATTAACTGATGGAATACCCTATAATTAAAATTTTTTGAAATTTTAGTGTTAATTGTTGTAATCTGTATACACTAACCTTACAAATTTCAAGTGTATATGCATACAATTGTATGTATGTATATTACATGGGATTTTAAAATTTTTCGTTTCTCGTTTTGGAACACCCTTTAATTTTTTCTCTCATGCATTTGTTGTTGTAGCGGCCAAAGTTCTGCACACTCTGTCCGTAGCTCTTACGGTTCTTGAGAAAATAGCCTGTGACGGACAGACGGACAGTGTAGCGAAAACAGTAGGGTTCCTTTTCACCGATCCGACCGATTAAAATATTTTTTTTAATCAAACTTCGAAATTTTTGTCACTTAAACTCACTAAGAAAAATTTTTGTTACTCACGCTCACGTCGTATCACGCGTTTATCATGCTACGATATTATTTTAAATTTTTTGTAATTTTCTAAATCTATAAATTTTTATTATGGCAAGAATTTTTTTTAAATCATACATAAAGCACTTGATAAAGTGGGAGTAAAACCCCGAGACACCCTAACTTAATTTTGGGCTGTAGAGCATAGTGGTATACTCCGTTTTGAAAGATTAGGTCAAAATCAAGAGATATTGCATTTTTTTAGTTATTTATATTCATAAAATCAAAAGTAAAAAGGTGTTCATGATTGAAAACACTCTTTAAACACTAAGGTTACGACTCTGTTTTGGGCAAATGTTTGGCTAGTGGGACCGTACCCTAATTGTAATTATCAAATCTGTTCATAAATTCCTTCAAAAGCATAGTTATATATGAAAACTACATTTCTCGAAGATTTTCAATATCGTCATGATTAATTTCAATACTATTTAATTTAGTTTCAAACATTGACCCAAAGTCAATCGCACTTACTAGAAGAAACATGTTTGGTATATCCATAGCAGTAACATTAACATGAATTTTCCACTAATATGTGCTTATTAAAACTTGAAGTCTTCAAAAGTTTTGATTAAAATAAAGGAATAGTAGAATACTGATGCATATACTGCCTGTGTGATCATATTGACCGAATGAAATTCAAGATTAAAAAAAGTTAATTTCATTTATTATAGGGCTTATAAAATATTCTGAACACACCCACCATCTTCACGAGCCATCAATTGTATAAAAATACAAGAATAGTTACAAATAACGTTTTTTTTATATTGATTTTAAAGTTTGTCAAAATAAATTCATGACTTAATCAAAAATAGCCAACGAAATTGCAAACTATTTTATAGATCTTATAGATCGGCAAAAAATATCGCCGTGTCGGCAAATCGATAATACGGACGCCAAAGAAGTTTGAAATTCCCCACTTTGACGAAAAATCGCCCCATCTGACAACACTGATCGTATGAATGTTTCAAAGCGAATTAAAGCGAATCTACCTTCTTATATGACAGTGTTGCCAGTTTTTTCATGCAGCTTATCCCCAATTTTTGATTTGTCATCACTAGGGCAAGGAATCTCATGCACTAAAAAATCGAAAATATGCGCATAAAACATGCACTTAAAATTTGAAAATATGCACTAAAAACACAGAAAATATGCAATTAAAAATATTTGTTTAATATTTTATTTAAAAACAATTTTAAAAAAAAAGGCAGAAAATAATTCATTTAATATACATATTTATCTACATATAAAATTAGTATAAAGAAAAACAAAACAATAAATTCAACAACAAAAAATTAAGTTAAATAAACGGCCTGGCCCACGATGTCACCAGATATCGTTCGATCGACAACTTGTATTGCAAACAACAATAACTTTAGAAAATTTATTTTTGTTTGCAATACAAGTTGTCGATCGAACGATTTCTCGTGACATCGTGGGCCAGGCCGTTAATTTCAATAATTTTGCAGAAAAAATCTCAAAACCAACTCACTTTCCATTTAAAATGTATTATGTTGTGTAAAGTTACAAATTTTCAGCGAATTCCCGAACAAAACAATAAAAATGTTGTGTAAATATAAAAATTTAGAGTTCAACAGGGTGATTCAGGTAAATATTTTGTAACAAATTATGTGTCAACTTTTACCAGAAGATGTCGCACTAAGTATCAGGAGCGTTTTACTTTTTCAAATGGATGCTAACCAAAATAGCAAAAATATGCACAAAAAACATGCATTTATTGAAAAATATGCGCAAAAATATGCAAAAACGAGTATTTTTAGCAAAATATGCAAAAACTATTGAATGCCATTTCAAAGGAAATTTCACGATTCGCAAAGATAACTTAACCGTTTCCGTTTTATGATGCCCAGTGAAAACATGCATTTGCATGAGATTCCTAGCCCTAGTCATCACCAAAAATCCCCAAATTTAGTTTTTTTTTAAATCAAATTTATACTTTTGTGAAAAAATAAAAAAAATTTAATTTTATTTAAAAAATAATGACAAAAATAACATATTTATTCAATAAAATTCATTTATATCGATGGCTATTTTTACATTCATATTATTTAATTTGTACTTATAACAACTTGTAAAGTTAGTTAGTTTAATATACACGAGTATAAAAAATTTTTAACAAAAGTTTTAGCAGAAGGATTAAATTTGTCACAACAAATTTAATTATTTTTAAAGTTTGTGTTTATTCTAAGAAGTGCTTCCAACAAGTCGCATTGCATTTTGTTACGTATTTTTGTTTTGGTAGTATATATTCATTATTGGTTAATCTCAAATCAAAAATCATTCTTGTTACCATCAGATATAAAAAAAATCCCCAAAAAATCCCCTCAAATTTGGTTATCATCTCCAACAAATCCCCAGATCCCCAATATTAATTTTCATTCCCAATCGCGATACTGTCGATAGTTTATTTTTTTCCGACTATCGATGTTTTAATTCTCCAATCGATTAGTACTTGAAAACAATCGATATTTGTTGGTCACTATCGATAGTAAATGGTACACCACATTATACGAGAACCATAAAACTTCGATACTATGACGATCGATAGTTTTTCTAACTTTCGATCGTCTCGAATAGCTATATCGATAAAGTTGTTTAAACTATCGAAAACTTTCGATAGTGACACTATCGATAGTTTTCCACCTCTACTAAGACATTTAGCATGTTCTTGTCATTGAAAATCCACTTATTGGCTACTTAGTTCTAATGGGAACATGGAGACATACCAATCAGACATTTACTGGTGCATTTCTATACTTTACGTACATTCAAATTTATGTATAGTGACAAGTTGTTGACAAATTTACCCCAAATACACCACATCTGATTTCTCTCTTTCTTTTATACTGATCGATAGAAAATTTATAGTAGAATTTGAGTGCTGACATTGACACTTGGCCCCATTCTGACTGCAGGGTAATTTGTCTAGTGTTGTGCTCTAAACTCCAAAAATTATTAACCGATAATTGAAAAAAAATAATTCAAATTTAAAAGTCATGGTATGCTGCGGACTGTGTTTACACAATCAATATTCTACTTCCATATTTATGATATTCATGCGATGTGTCAGAGCTTTTTTAAATAAAAAAAGATCTGTCCGCATATTTTCAGTAAATTGTGACGATTCATTATTTTCATGTTTGTGTTTTTGTACAATATTTCAAAGCCAAATATTAATGAAAAAGTGACCGTGACGAAGTGTTTCTAATTTAGTTTTTTTTTAGTAGCAGCATGAAATAGTAAACAAATAATTGTAACGATGTCTGAAGAAATGCTTTGTTGTGCTATTTCGTTCTGGTTCAAATACGTCAAAGTGTCTACAAAATGTTTGCTACTTTAAAGGTTAACAAACTACATACATATTAATGTATGTATGTACATAGTTTTCTTTAATTAGAATAAATCAAATAAAAAACAAGCGGATAAATAAATCAATTAAAACAATTTAATATTTCTGTATTCACACTTGAAATTTTAATTTTTATTGATAACTTTTAGGTGGAGAGGAGGGGATCGTAGTGAATTTTTTGCATCGGGAAATAATTCCATGAGTTCTATGAACATCTTTAATTTAGAATCTATTCAGACAAACAATTAGTTGTCAAATTAAAAGAAAATTTTGTTGAATTAAAATTAGGGATTACATATATCGTCGGTTGGTTTTTGGTTTGCGGCACAGTTTATTCAAAATACTATCATGAACAAAATTCCACGTGAAATTTTTCCCATGGAAAAATTCCAAATAATAGGAAAAACAAAAAATTCTAATTGGAAAAGGGAGAAATTTCACGCGGAATTTTATTCATGATAGCCCTGAATGTGAAATGTTGAAAATGACGCCACAAAATGACAACACAAGAAATGTCAGATGTGTACTCAGTATTACAATGATCTTTACCGCTGAACAGCTGATCTTTTAAGACAGTTTTTGTTTATTAAACAAGATTAAATAGAAAACATTTTTCTTCACTTACTTATATATACTAAAAAAGTAGTACTAATATTTTCAACGTAAATGATGGACAAATTTGAGGTTAGGAAGTAAATTGACTGTCAAATGATGAAATTCTACACTCTTGAACAAATAATTTTAATTGTGAATTTTAATTTGAAAGACCGGGTGTACGTGAAGAAACCAGAAGCAACTCACGCTGTGAGAAGTGACGAGATAATCGAAGCTTTGTTGCAAAATGCACAGAGAAAAAACTGCCTCATAGAATCAAGAAGATTTTCTCTATGAAACGTTTTTAGGCTAAGGGGTCTCCCAGTAGAGATTCCTTATTGTTTTTATGTGGTAAATCTTATTAATTTTATCAAGAAGAAAACCACATAAAATCAAGAAGAAATCTTATTATTCACAACTTTTTTTTACTAAATTTCCGTTGTTTTTGGCACCAAAAAAAAAAAAAACAATGCATAGAGAAAAACTTCTTGATTCTATTAGGTTTTCTTATAAATTGTAAACTATAGGGATTTCTTATCGATTTTATTAGTTTGCCTTCTTGATTTTTTTAAAAAGGGTTTCTTCTTGATTTTATTAGGCGATCTTATTGATTTTTTTAATAAGGTTTCCTTATTGAAAAAAGCCATAGAGATTTCTTATTAATTTTGTTCTATTTTATGAGGTATTTAGTAGGCACTGTTCTCTCTGAGTGTGGTTCAAAATGTTGTGAAAAGAGCGGACGTCTGCCGACTTGCTGGAGGTGGACATTTGCCCGACATCGTAATTAATTCTACTTCAGATTGGTATCAATGAAACTGAAATTGTCGAAAAAGTTTAAACTAAGTGTTCAAGCCAATTTACTTCTTAACCTTAAATTTGCCCACCCTTTATAATCATACCTGACTTGGTTTTTTATTACCCAGCCTAACTAATATTCAAAGTACTTTATTTATTAAGAATTCATATAATTTTCCTTCAAACTCCAAACACACAAAACTAGAACCATTAGCCTGAGTATTTTTTTTTATTCTATGACGAAATTTATACTTTCTTTTAAATAGTTTTCGTGGAGTTCTTATATTAAATTATGGTTTTTTCAATTTGCGGCAATAATGTAATAAATAAAGTTTGTCTTGTTATTTTTTTCATGGCAAAATTTATTACAATCTTGAGTGCAAATCTTAGTTTGCGTCTCCTTACACATTTGAATTATTTATAACAGACATTTGAGTCTTAATAGCAAATTAAAAACAAAAAAAAATATCTAAAAAAATTAAAATTTAAAAGCTGCATTGAAAACTAAGGTCCTAATTCATAAAAAATATTTTGATTTTATAAAAGGTTTATTAATCAAATTTCCATAGAAAATTTATTCCATAATAATATTTTTTATGAATAAGACAGTATAAATATTTAAAAAGAGTATAGAAAAAGATTTATTTTTTTCCAAAAAAAGTATTTTTTTTTTTCAAAAAAAGTGTTTTTTTTTTCAAATTTCTTATCTAAAAAACGCTCTTTTTGAAAGCTACTTTTTTTAAATTCCTTTTTCGCAATATACTGTTTGGTTTTTACCTCTTGAAAACGTTTTTTTTTTAGGTTCGAAATTGCAATTAAATAAAAGTCGCAAGTAAACAATTTTTAAATAATCAGAGCAGAAGAAGTTACACAACGTTAAATTATTCACTGCCAGGATACAATGATCTGAACAGCACTGTTTTTAGCATAAAGCTTACAAAAGCACGTTAGGAATATTCCCCAAAAGTCTCAGCACATTCAGTGGCATTGTTGTTTGTTTTTGTATAGCAAGCGTCCGTGTTGGCTTATGTGTTTGTGTGGTTGTATATTTTTTAATATAAGAATGGTTATAACATGATGTTTGTTGTTATACTTTTGATTTTTACTTCCTTTGTCATCATCATCTTGTTTGTGTCCTTTTGTAATAGTATCGGGAGCGTTCTAATTCTTTTCGATGTTTTTATGGATAAACATTTGTATTAGGGAGATCCAACGGTACTCTTTTAAAGTGTACTTTTTGAAAATGCTATGTAATTTTTTTTAAATTTTTTTTTGCCAAATAATTGTTTTTAAGAACGTAATTTTTGAAAAGTAACTTTTTGAGGCGTAATTGTCTTAAAAGCTGTTTGTTTTAAAATGTACTATTTTTAAAACGTGCCTTTTAACTTCGCTTTACTGGAAATAACAGAAACCCAATTTTTTCAGTTATCCGATTTTTTCTCTAAAACGTTGTTCGGATTACTGAAATTTGTTACAATTAGGCGTACTGCTTAAAATCAGTAAAACAATATTTTTTATACATATTTTAATACACACCATACACATGCATATATGCACATTTTGTTCTTGCAATTTTTCACGAATTCCTCGAATTCCTAGCCACTTGCATTGACAATATAATAGAAAATGACAATAAAGTTCGTAAGATCGAAAAGGACAAATACATTTTGCCATTTAGTTTTTTAACGGACAAAACATGCACAATTATTTCAGCCTTAAGTTATGCAATCGATTTCTAATAAATAAATTTGTCATTGTTTATTTTTTCACTAAAGCGAAGTAAATTTCATACAAAACGTAGTTGTGGGCTTGCTTTTGATTTTCAGTAATACGATATTTTCAGTAAAGCGATGTTTCGCTAAAGCGAAGTGAATAAGACTAGCTGCGTTTAAAATCAGTGCGGGGATTTTTCCCATTTGTTTCAGTAAAGCGTGTTGCGCTAAAGCGGATTCAACGTACATACTTTCTTCTAAAAGTACATTTTCTCAAAAGCTATATTTTTCCAAACGTGCTGTCTTGAAAAGCATTTTTTTAAATGTACGTTTTTTAAATGCCACTTTTTTAAAATAAAGTTTTCTTAAAAGGTACTTTTTCAAAAAGTACTGTTGCTAAAGGCACTTTTCTTAAAATCGTTTTTTAAAGATAATTAAAAAATGGTACACTTTCTGAAATGAAACTAAAAAGTACTTATCTAAAAAGCATTAAAGGTACTTTAAGGATTTTCTTAAAACTATTATTAAATGTACTTTTTTAAAATGTATTTAAAAAAAATCATTTTTTTCCAAGAAAAATTTTTAAAAGGTATTTTTTTGAAATAATATTTTGTAACAAGTAATTTTTTCAAAGTTGCAATTTTTAGAATGTACTTATTCTAGCTGTGCTTTTATGAGGTGCTATATTAAAGAAATTAAACTTTTTGAAAAACTACTTTTTTAAAAGGTAATTTTTGTATTATATTTTTATTTTTAATTTAATTTTCTTGTACACATTTTATTAAGATTTCCGAAAGTTATGTATCACCTTTTTTTTTAATTTTATCCATTCTTGGTTTGCTATTCTGAAGAAAAATATATAATTAGGAAATTTTGTAATTATTTTCACCAGTATCTAGAGCTTTTTCTAAATTCAAGAAACCCAGGGACGGACAGTCAGACTATGGCGGACTAAACAATAGTTGTTTACTACCATTGAATCATTATATTTAATTGACACTTTTTGACAGTCGACTGTCAAGTTTAATTGCAATCTACGGTTCCACTGCAGTGGGCAAAAGTGTTCGCTGTTCTTTTATGACTGTTTGTGTGGTTATTTTTTCATAAGAAAAATAATTTTTTCGTTTATATTTTTAATGGTTCTGGGAAGTTATTATAAATGAAACTGCTTAGCACATTTTAATAAACGATTAAATGAAAATGATTGTGTATTATTAAAACTTGTGGAACTTAATAAATTTGTTTCACTAATAAAACTGTTAAACAAATATTTGTATGAAATATGTGTATATACATACATATACTACATATATATGTATGTATATACACAAAAGTGCCCTGCAGAAAATGCGAAAATTGAAGTTGTAGTGATTTGCTAGTGACATTGTCAGTAGTACTACTGACCAGGTGTACCCCAGCCAATGTAATTATCTATTGACATTTAACATTGTCATTGAAAATCCACCACATGGAGACATTGGCATCAAAGATTCACTAGTAAATTTTAGGGGCTCTAGTCTACAATATCGATATTTCCTCGCTCGATATCAATAGTAAAATTGTAGTGATTTACTAGTGACATTGTCAATAGTAAAACTGAATGGGTGTACCGCAGCCAATGTAATCGACCATATGGAGACATTTGAACTAAAGATTCACTGGTACAATTTCAGTGACCCTCGTCTACAATTTTATAAGGGCTGGGCAACAAACTTAAATACATACATACATACATACATACATATGTACGTAAGTTTTTAAAATTATTGCATATCATAATAAAAAAGAACAACAAACTATTGACGCGTTCATTGACAATGTCACCAGAAATACACTAGAACTGTTGTCTCTAACGTATCTCTACTCGCGCATAAAAGGAAAGTTGTCGACATTTCAACTAGTGCAATTGTCGCTAGAGAAAAGAGTGTTGACTAGAGGGTATTTATGTAAATGTGTATGTATGCATGTACATACTCGTATGTGTAGTTTTTCGTTGCTTTTCTTATTTAATTAAAATTTTTATAATTTTCAGGTTTAATAAGGAACCTGCTAGTTGGCAGACTTTTACAGTATCTAATTAAAAATAAGTACTTGATATAAAATATACATACATACACACATATCATACAAAGTAATAAAAAAAATTAAAAATTCGTGTATGTATGTAGATACATATATATTTATATCGCGTTGGTAGCGATAAAAAAAACTCAACCATTCTGAAAATATTCTACTTTTAAATTAAAGCCTACAATGTCTTCGCTGTAATATTCTCTTTAATATACGAATTTGTTTTGCAATATACAGTGAGTGGCTTTAGATTATAACGAATTCCAAGATAGCTTGCAATTTTGTTCGCTACAGGCGAAATAATCCATACTTTCATTAAACTAAAAAAAAAAAAAAACAATTAAAAATAAATCTTTCCGCCAAAAAAAAACCGACTTCAATGCAAAGATCTGATAAAAGAAGATAAGAAGTACGTGAAATATAATATTAAATTTTGATGGACGTGGCCGCCCATTTTTTAAATGCAAAAGGTCTAGAGTGCGTGTTAAGTCTTGTAAAAACCGGTAAAGTAGAACTACTTAAAATAATATATTAAATTTTAATGGGCGTGACTCCGCCCATTTTTTTAAAGAGGACTGTGTCTGTTGTAGAGCGCAAGGTGTGTGGTAAGTTTCGTAAAAATCGGTTTAGTGGAATCGCGTGAAAATTATAATAAATTTTAATGGGCATAACTCGCCCATTTTTTTCAACTTTTAAGTTGTGTTTATAGGTTTCGCAGCAATCATATACGTAGAATATCATAGAATTAAATATAAGAAACTGTGGGCGTATATCCGTCCACTTATTTTTATAATGAGACCAACGGGAAGCTATGCCTTCTCAGACAAAAAAAAAATTTTTTTAATAGGTCTAAAATGTACCGAGTTATGAAGTAACACCCAAAAAAAAATAGAAACTAATTGTTAACATTCTCCTAATTTTGTACTAAGAGACCAAATCAATAAATTAGTACAGTATGTAAACCATCTCGGAATGCATAAAAATGGGCGTTTAAAATACCAATATAGACCACATGATTTTGTTACATACAGACCATATGTTTTGCGCTGAAAGTGCAAGCCTCTCTTTCGATCTGTTTTTTTATACTATTTTGTTCCTTCATACTTTTCTACTTCGTCAAGCATAAAATCAATTTTAGTCTTAGTAAAATTAGACGTCCTTTATTAATTTATTTTTGATTGTGCAAATAATTAATAGCCTGCTGTAAAACAGCTGTTTTATGACATTTATTTCAGTGCTGCCACAATAGCACTTTTTTAAACTGCACAAAATACAAAAATGGTGCACTATAGATTTAATAGTATGTTTCCACCGACTTTAAATCAACTAGATTTGAGGAAACTACTTGCAAGTGTTTAGGCCGAGCTTGTGACTGATTTGGTGTTCTAATTTTTGTACTTTATAAGGTGGCCGTAGCAGCTGTAATTGAATTTTATGCATTTGTAATTGATTAAATATTCTTTAATGAAATTTTTTCGAAATTGTCAAGTACTATTGATGGATAATGGGATGGGATGGAGTTTGTAATTTTAAAAGCAACGCAGCTTTACATAGATAAAACCAGTTCGAAAAATAATATTTTCGACACAATTTAAAATATACCAATTATTTTAAAGGGATAAATCAACATGATTTGCTCAAACCACCATGATTTGATAAAATCACCCCGGTGGAAATTTACTATAAACGATATATAAATTAAAGTTTAGTTCAACTAAACCAGCGTTTAAACATGCACTGATTTATTAGCCTAAGTAATTTTTTAAATTGATATGCATTATATCGGAGACTCAGAGTGTAAATGTGCTAAGTTCTCTTTTTATAATATATATATAACGGGTGTTTTTTTAGAGGTATAGAACTTCGAATTGAAATAAAACACAAGAAAATCGTTTTAATGTCCATCAATTTGGCTTTATTGGAAGGATAATTTTATGCCATTAATGTTTAAATATGATTTCGGGCATGTGGCCGCCGCGGCTGGCTCGAATAAAGCCAATTCTACAGGTCCAATTTTCAACCACTTTTTCGAGCATATGGGGCCGTATGTTGGCAATAACGCCACGAATGTTGGCTTCCAAGTCCCATAACGTTTCTGGTTTGTTGGCGTAGACGAGCGACTTCACATATCCCCAAAGAAAATAATCCAATGGTGTCAAATCACACGATCTTGGTGGCCAATTGACAGGTCCATTTCGCGAAATTATGCGCTCATCGAATGTTTCCTTCAATAAATCGATTGTGACGTGCGCTGTGTGGCATGTAGCGCCGTCTTGTTGGAACCACAACTCATCCACATTCATGCCATCCAATTCGGGAACAAAATAGTCGGTTATCAGCTCCAATTGCTGTGCACGGTGGCGAATCGATTCATTCGGGTCCTCTTCAACACTTTGCTCTACAGCGGCAATTGTTTCTTCGGTGCGCACTGTTCGACGTCTCTGCGGATGCGTATTATCACATAGAGTAAACGTAGTGCGAAAACGATCCATGGTTAACCGAATTAATTGCTCTGATGGACGATTATGTCGACCATAAAATGGACGGAGCTTGCGGTAAACTTCGCGAACTGAACCATTATTTTCGAAATAAATTTGCACGATTTGCAAGCGTTGTTCTTTTGTCAACCTGTTCATGATGAAATGGCAAACCAAACTAAATATTAATCACTTGACAGCTGACAAAATGGCCGCCAGTTAAAAAAGTGATGCCAACTTAAAGTTCTATACCTCAATAAAAAACACCCATTATATATATGTATATGAATTTTTTATACCGTTCTTAAGAGAAAGAAACGCGGCATCGACTGGCTTAAATATTGGACCTTATTACGAGTGTCGGCTTTCGACTTCGACTACGACGATTTTGTACTAGATTAAACAAAAAATGTTTCAATATTTTTTAGTCTAGTACAACATCGGCGAAGTCGGAATAGGACACTCATAATTACGCTCATTTACTTTAACTTCAAACTCTGCATTTCGAAAAAATTAATATAATCGCTAATATATTACATTTTGTGTCTCCTTTGAAGTGAGTTAGCAGGTTTACACTATAGGTCTGCACAGATGTAACTGTTTGCACCAGTTTTACTTGTGTTGCTTCTGGTATGTACATATAATGTATGTTATTCAGAGTTTCTGTTACTAGTCATGTTTTAGAATCGATTGTTTTTCTTGAACCAAATCTGAGTTTATGAAAGAGAGAGCAAAGAAGAAAGAAGAGTGGTACTGATTTGCTTTCACTGATAAGTTATGACTAGTAACAGAAACGCTGAATAACATATGTACCTGTACATACCAGAACCAATACTGGTGCAAACAGTTACATCTGTGCAGACCTATAGTTTACACTTTAAGCCTATGATATGTTAAATAAATGCAAATGGAATGATGATCTTCCACTAAGCCGCGACTTTGTTTGTTAAATCCTGGTACTCTGTTCGAAGTTGTGAAAATTTTTCAGCAACATTGATTATTTCGCGTGAAAAATTTGACACGTAACAAGTGATGCCCATTTTACTTTCTCGGAAAAAATGTTCGTATTTATTGGTTTGTTTGGGCAACACTGATCAACTTTTGTTAACAAAAACATCAGCTGTCAATATTTCGCACGAAATAAATGCCAGTCTCATTATTTCACAGATAGCAAGAAAATGTTGCCAGATACATTTCATAAATTTTTCACGAGTTTAACAGAGTACAAGTTTTGCAACATTATTTCATGAAAATTTCACGTAAACTTTTTTTGTATGGAATATGTCAACATTTCGCGTGAAATTTTGAACAGAGTACCAGGCTTAACGCTCTGAAAATAATGTTAAAGCGGATAATTACTATATGTACTTATGTATGTATGTATGTTCGTAGGAATTGTGAATTTTTTTTCCTAAACGGACATTTTTATATTGAAGTAGAATTTTCCAATTAATATTTTTTATAGTCTTTCTTAAGAAACATTCCGTTTTGTTTTTTTGTCAACTTGGAGATAAATATTTTAAAGAAATACAAAATAAAACGTTTCATGAATTTGTAAATAACATATTTTGCAAACAATTTGTTTAGAATACAAGTAACAAGTTGTCAATAGATAAACGAGAGCTGAGAGCAAGCGTCATACATACTGATGATCATGAACTAATTTCTAAAGAACCAGCAAGAAAGATGATTAACAGCTGTTTGAACAAATAAATAAACAATAAAAAATAAATAAAATAAATATTTTGTTTTGTTGTTGATACAATACTACATTGTTATTATTATTATATATATATGTATGTTTGTATGAATGTATGCAGTATGATCTTAGAAAAAATCGCGTGAAGCAATACTTAGTACAAGTAAGACGTAAATTGTTAAATTGTTATTTTTCCAATTGAAAGAACTGGGAAAAAAATAAATCAGAAAATTACCAGAAACGAGAGCTGGGATTAATGTGAATCACACCACGTCATGCGTTACATGCGTTATTGTGAATGAATTGTTCTTATAAAAGAATTGATATGTGCAGTGTTGCCATATACGTTTGAGGAAAAAACTGCCCACACCAAACAAAAAATCTATTTTTCAGTAGAAAAAACTGCGCCAAAATTTGTTAACAGTATTATATGTATTTCATAACATGGTTTGGTCTCTTTAAGATTTATTGTGAAATGTTATAAATTAAATAAGTGTCCAATTTAAATACATTTTTAAATACACTTTAGCTTAACGTCATCAATGCTTCAAACAATTTTTATTATGAGCATAATCGTATAAATCTCCTCACCAAATGAAAATTGTGTGTATAGAAAACAAAAAGAAAATTAAATAACTTTAGAACTTAAAGGGTTTAGAATGTTCATACTGCCCATGCGGTACTTTTTGCAGTTCTTTATGGTTGGCACAACTTTTTCCTTGCCTTCCATTCTAACAGGTCTTGTATTTGGCTATACAATTTCCTTTTAAAACTTAGCCAATTTGTTCTCATTCAATTAATTGAAAATGTTTATTGTCTTGTTTCCTCGCTTTCAACATTGTTGGTTGCTACAGCCAGGGTTGTCAGATACGGCGATTTCTCGCCAAACGTGGCGATTTTAAAACTTGTTTGGCGACTAAATTTTTGATTTGGAGACATGGCGAGTTTTCTGGCGATAAATAAATTTGTTGGCGATTTAATGGATATTTTTTAACAAAATTGAATTTGAAAATTTTAGTAATTCAGCAAAATTAGTTTGTTAAAGGAGTAGTTTCAAAAATAAATCCTACCAAAACTCGTCTGCAAGATATTCGGGTATGTTCTGTATTCCACGTCAAATTAAAAGGTGTGGAATAGAGAACATACCCGATTAAAGCAATTTGATTTTCATGATTTGTTCTATATTAATTAATTACTAATGCGTTTTGAATTTAATAAAATAAATAAAAAAAAATTTGGCGATTTTATTTCTGCTTTTGGCGATTTGCTGCTAAATTTTTATACGATTATTTTTTAAAAATTTATATTAAAAAAAGTGTTATATAAAAACAAATTTATTATCAAATATATATTAAGAAAAACCACATAAAATAAATTTTGGCGATTTTTGGCGACTTTTAAAATCAATTTGGCGAAATAGCTCGGGAAAAATCTGACAACCCTGGCTACAGCAGAGTGTCATTTATTGCATTCCTCTGCAAACAATGTTGCTAATTAGATTTAAACATTAACCAAGCATTCATTAATGGACTTCACTTGCCACACGAGTGTGCAACATATGATGCTAGGGCACCATTTTTTGAAGATTATGATCATTAATAAAAATTTTCATAAGCAAGCAGCAAAAGCAAATGAAAGAAGACTTAATTCTTTTTTGCATTTAAGGCGTTTTACAATAATGGTTGGTATTTTAATTGAAATTGTTATTTATTTATAGATAAATTTAGGTGGTGTTGAGTAATATGAAAAAAAAAAAAAAACAAAACTGAATTTTTACAGGCATGTGCCATATTTACTCGTATCTCATTGAAGGAAAATTAAAAAAAAAAGTTTTATTAGCTTTGCACCATTAAATGTCGCCCAAGTCAAAATTTTGAGTTAATGATCAAACAGAACTGAGTTGTGAACACATTTTCCACACAAATTGACACAAAGCAGCAGTGGCAACACTTAACTCACACATGGCAATTTTAGTTGAGCAGCTTCTAAGCAAGGCGATTTTCACATCAGGTAATCTCAAGTCACCAGCTGACGATCAGCTGATAATTTCACTGCTGTCAAATCAAAATAAAACACTCGGAAATATTCTGTCAGCAGGGAATTTTACACTCGTGAACACCTGGCATCAATTGGTCTCGTTTCTGAGCAGGGTGACCGATGAAATTTTTCAAGAAGTGGCACCAAAAGGGGATTTATAAAAAAAGGGGCTACATAAAAAAAAACGAGAAAAAAAGGCGGGGGGGGGGGAAAGGTGGCAATGTCACGCTGAGTTTATGGAAGATAGAGATAGATAGAGATAGATAGAGAAGATTATGAAAATTGTTTTCCTCTCGCCCAATAACTAAATAGTTGCTCAACTATAATTTCCGTTTGTGAAACCAGACCAAAAAGCAGACATTGTCTTTTTCGAAGTTATTTTAACTTTATTTTTCTTGCTATCAAATTCTTTTTATTTTCGCTTAAGATAATCTTATAACTTTAAGTTTCCTTCTTTATATACATACATATTCATAAATAGATGACAACAGTTGGTTAAGAAAAATAAAAGTGAACAGAAAAAATATTAAAACCAAAACGAATTAAAGTATTTGCATATTTAATAAACTTAAATCTTTGATAATCATAGCTTGTAAAATTAATATAGATTTGTTCTAAAATTAATTCATAATTATTATTTGTTATGACGAAAAAAAAAGTAAAACTAAACAGAAAAATAAATAATTATTTTATTAATTCAGTAATACAAATTCCATATTAATCTCTCATAATAACAACATTGTTTAAATATTTGCAGCAATTCTTTTTCTGTTAATTCAGGCAAATGTGTCGGCACATCAAAACGGAAAATTATTACAAACCGACTTTATATGACTTTATATAGTTAAAAGCTTAATGAAAAATTATTGAAATCCAAGCCATTAATGTGGGGGAGTTTCTGTTTGTTCTGAATCGTGAGCGCTTTAGATAAAAGTTATGGAAAAAGTTTCTGACGGGGTGGTTTTAGAATAAACACTACAATTGTTTGTTTTTTTTTTTTTTTGTAAAATTATTAACTTGTTTTTCAATATTTTCTGAAATTATGGTTATTATTTTTATTAAGTTGTGTTTTTTGTTTCGTTTTGTTGGCAAGCTAAGAAAATAAAAATCTAAATATTCTCATCATTGATGGGCAATAATATAGAAACTTTATTGACATAAAGAGTTAAGAAAAAGTGGCGCCATTACACAACTGCAAAAAAAAAATAAGAAAATTTAATCGCCGACGCCTTTAGTTTATATTTAGTTTTTGCATTTAGTAACCCAGCAAAATTTTTTAAAATATAACGTAAAAATGCAATTTTTTTGCAGTAAAATTTGCTAAACATTTGTTTAAATTTTAAGGACTCCACGTCTGTTTTAGAAAAGTAAAACTGTAATGTAGGACAATTAAAAAATAGTTTTAAAAAGATTGCAGATGATAAGCAAGATTATTAAAAAGTAGCATGTCCCACTTCTACGCTCTTGTGTTGACTTTCATATATGGAAAAGTGTGCAGGCCAGTGCACATAAAATATTAATTATGTACTATTGTCAAACCAATTTCTGCGATGAGCACTTGTAATAACATAGTCGTATCTAAAGGGAACTAGAAGGGGCCACACCCATCAATATGTAACATAAAAACTTTGTACACGCCCTGATATCTGGTAATGAATTACACGATCAATTGTGCGTTAAGAATATTCGGCTCTGTCACTAACATCAAAATAGTAACGTTTATCAGCCCAATCATAATCAAAAATTCCGCGCGAGTTTTTTCACATTTCCCTTTTCTCCTATTCAGCCCAATCATAAATAAAAATTCCGCACTAGTTTTCTCACTTTTCCCTTTTCTCCTATTGTGAATTTGTTTTTTCCCTTTTTTTTACCAAATGCGGGAATAAAAAATTCCACGGGGAAAAAGTAGGTACGCAGTTGAACTTGCTTTTTTCATTAAAAATCTTTCCCTTGCAAAACAGAAGGGAGTTTACATAGAAACATAGTTAATGCACAATTAATATACAATTTATATACATAAACTTGTATTTTATAGTTCTAGTATGTGGAAAAACACAAATAATGTCCAAATAAATCATTTATAAACTTATTTTTACATACATTTTCATGTTGGTGAATTTTAATAATTTTGTTTACTCTCTCACTCCAAAAAAAAAGGAGAAACAAAATGTCAACAAACAAGCAAAACAATGAGCTTCGTAATGCGGTGATGCCACGTATTACTCTTTTTTTTTGTTCCCAAGGAATTTATGATTGGAGGAATTTTTTCTCGAGAAAATTATTTTCCGTGAGAAATAAATTCCGAGGGAATATTCATGATTGGGCTGATAATGAATTATTTCCCTTTTCTTTAATTAATGCGGGAAAAAAATAGGTATTACGAACACAGTTGAACTTGCTTTTTTCATTAAAAATCTTTCCCAGCGAGCTTATATAAAAATATAATTAAAACAAAATTTATATAAACAATATTATTTTGTAGTTCTTGTGTTTCGAAAAACACAAGTAGTGCCCACATTTTAACATATTTTTTCAAGTTGTTGACTTTCAGTAATTTTGTTTATGATTGCACGCAGAAAAGGGAGAAAACAAAATGTCAATAAACAGCAAAATAAACAAGGGTGATCGATGACATTTTTCAAAAAGTGCCACCAAATAGGGGATTTATCAAAAAAAGGGGTAAATCTAAGAAAAAACGAGAAAACTACACTAAAGTTTTTATTTTTAATGTATTTTTATATAACTCACCCTAAAAAAAGGAGGAAAAAAGGTGGCAAGGCAGTCGAAAAAGTGGCAATTTGCCACTTTAGTCGGTCAAACGGTCACCCTGAAAACAACAGGCTTTGTAATGCTGTGATGCCACTTATTACTCTCTTTTGTTCCCAAGGAATTCATGATAGGAATTTTTTCTAGAGAATATTATTATTGTGAATGGCTTCGTCGACGTCATTATTTCCTTGGGAAATAAATTCCGAGGTTACATTCATGATTGGGATGTATGATTAGAAAAGGGAGAAGTATGTGACGTAATCAGTGTTGCCAGAGCTTTATATTTTTTTATAGCCACTAATCAAGTAAAAATTGTCTAGGAATACATTTAAGTGACTTGAAAAATTAGGAACTAAAAAGTCATGACAGAGATTGTGTTATAAATTCTCCAAAAAAAGGATGCTATGACTTTCGACTATTGTACATTAATCTAAAGACTTCCAGGAGTCCAGTTACAATATTCTTTTGCAGGTTAAAAAGAATGACCAACATCCATTTCATTTTTTCTTTTAGAAATTGTTTTCTAATTTCTGCAAAAACACGATGTTATGATATTAATCTAGAGACTTTCAGGAGTCTCTTCCAATATTCCTTTTCTACCCATCTACCACGGTTTTTGAAAAAAAAAAATTAAAAATCCATATTATGACTGTGGGTTAAGATATGAACTTTCCGTGTCGTTGGAGGTATTAAATGTTATATGTATCTAAATAAAGGAAGCGTTCGGCCCGGTTCTTTAAAACGAATTGATTTGAAATCGCACGATTTTAAAAAACTAACTCCGATAAAGAAATATATTTTCAGACTTTTTTTAACTTTTCTATATATAGATTCTCAAATATCATATCTGAAATAAAATTATCGTGTACGATATTAAAAACGCGTCTGCAGGACCATTATTAATATTTTGAAAACGAGAATTTACTCGGATTAGGTTTACAGAACAGGGTCGCTTGAGAAGGAACTAGGCTTCAATATTCTGGTTCATTTTGCTTCAAAAATCGGGTATCAAGTCCATTTTGTGAGAAAAAACTAGTTGTTATTATTTAACAGATGTCCGTTTTTTTTTTTGTTAACACAACGGTTTGTGTCTATGCTTATGAATTTTAAAATTTAACTTCACACACTCATGTGCTGTGGAGCTGAAACTTTCAACACAGGTTCGGGTCAATACGCGGTAGGTTTTTGTTTTAAGCAACTAAAGTTAACATATTTTAGTTGTCATGTTGCCATACGTTATAATATTTTTGACAACTTGCAACGCAACTAATGTTTCGTTACCCTCCATAAACGAGCCATTAATTCAAGTTAAAGCCATTCATTACTGTAACTTACAATAAATCCTATTCAAGAAATCAGAGTTCTTACAAGTAAATTTTTCTTTTCTTTTTCATCTTTTAAGCAGGTACGTACTTGGCTGGGTTATACGAAGTTCAATCTTAAGTTTTTATTTGATAACCAAATACCAAAGGCCTTCTTTCTCAACGTCGTAAACATTGCTATTAATAGTCTAGTCGTATTAGTAGAACTAAAAATAAATGAATTGAACACACAAGCTGAATTTACCCACGATTAGCACATACATACATAAAACTAGAGCTTCAAAAGCCTTAAAGGCTTTTTTTATTTTCTTATCTCTCCCCATTTCATTTACATGCGCTTTTTTAGAATTGAAAAAAAAAACGGAAAACAATTTTTTCAATATTTTATATGATTGACATGGGAATATTGAGAGGAAGATAAAAGATTTATACAGCTGAAACGTTTAATTTGAAATGTTAATTCAAGTGCTTTGAGAACATGTGTAAACGTTTAAAATTTTATTTGTTCTTTTATTTTTTTTATATTTTCTGGCCAGAATCTTGAGGCCTGAACTGTGATCTGTCTGACTTGAGTTCACTTTTCTGACTCTTTACAATATTGAAGATTTTGCAGGCAAAATATCTGTGTTTGCTTAAGTTATTATAGATCTACAAAAACAATTTTGCAAACTTTTTAAATTTATTTTGCAGAACATTAACATAATCATAAAAATTTTTATTTCTTATGACATTTTAAACCCTGCAATTTTAAATTTGTTTTCTCTATATCTATCATCGTTGTTATTTTAAAATTTTCTACAACAAAATTTTTTCTAATCTTCCCGCAGCCATAAACTATTTTCATTTTATTTATAAAAATAATTATATAGGAAATATGTGTAGTTTAAGGTTTTCATGATTAATTTTTATAAGTTAAAATAATTAATCTCGTTTTTAAAATCTTTGCAAATAAAAACGGAATTGTTTGTTACCACGCTAGACTTGCATTTTATTTAATATATTTTATTTGCTTAATACTACGAGTAAAATGGTTTATTTGATTTGAGCAAATCTTTTAATTTTCCATGATTGTCTGAAAGCTATTGCGTGTTTTTAATTTGTTTAAAACCCATTAATAATAATAATTTGTTAAAATATTGACAATTCGCAATGAATGGCAGTTGTAGGTAAGAAAATCTCCCACACTTTATAAATATAAATATGTAATATTTAAGTGAAATATTTACATATGTATTTGAAAGAAAGAGAATAGACTTGAACTTGAAAAAACACAACTGTAGTGTGTTTATTGTGCATTCACAATAAGAAAACGAAATATACTACATTCACAATAAGACGAAATGTAATGTTCAGGGATGGAAAAGTTGGTGCAATTGTACCATTTTTAGCACTATTTGGATGCCAAAAGTACCGTAGCACACCAATGACCAATTTAGCACTATTACTTTGTTTTTTTTTTTTGCTTTTTATTACATGCTAAAAATAGCATTAAAAATATTGAATTTATAAATAACCAGTTTCTAGCGCTGGTTGATGTAGAAGCTAACAAGTTCTTAAGAAACGGGAAAAATCGTCGGCTCAGAATTTGTTTAAAAAGTTGGGGTGCAGAAAAATTACAAAGAAGGTTTACATAAAGTTTTCCCAAAATATATCCAATCGATTTTTTTGTATTTGCAACACTGCTTCCGACACATGTTTCGAAGGAAAATGTAAATTTTTGTGAACTGCCACGAATGAAGTTAGAAGTTAACATTACTTTATTGTAAAAATAAAAATATGTTTGGTGCCGCATACACCACTTTTCTTAATTTATTTTCAAAAATGAACTTTTTGTGCTCCATACGTATACTTTACTGCTGTGAATTGAGAATTTTGTTGTTTTTTTATTATTCATGCTGTTCAGAGAAATAAGTGGATCGTTTAACGCCGATCAAGAAGCCGCCGCCGTAATATTTTTAACAATCGATCAGCTTACACTCTTACACAAAAATAACAAGTAATTCAAGTGTATTTAATATAAATAATGAAATTAAATGATTTCTGTTATACTCAAACATGCATAAATAAAATAATAATTAAATTAACTTAAATTAACTAAAATGCATAATTGAGGTTTCTTTCATTTTATTTTAGTGTTCAAAACATGTAATCGGCGGCTGCATCTGGGTGATGATATTTTCGCTTAAAAGTTCCGTTGAATTTTTCTTACGGCATCTTCTTTTTTATTATTAATTTTTTATAGAAATGGGGCAAAACAAGAGTTAACTTTACTTCGTACGATTTTTTATGAAGAATTTGACACAATCGCCAAATAGAGGCAAAACAATACATACTTATTAAACTTAAAAATAGTGGATATGGAGCAAAATAAATGCTAAATATCTCAGAAACCATAATAAATTTCGAGAAAAAACTATTAAAAAAATAAAAATAAATAATTTCGTACAATCTCACTGAAAAGAAGTACAAATTTTCTTGCAAGTTATTGGTAAATCTGATTTTACATCCTTGGTATGTATGTATATATCGTTTTATTATTGTGAATGTATAGTACTAATTCTACACTGAAAATAACCCAAGCAACTTTCTACAAGAAAAAAGAAAGAAAAGAAGAGTGGAATAAACGAAACCTTCGCACATCTTAGGCAATTTTAGGCAAGTGTTTTATAAAGTACGGAATACTAAAAACAAATGTTAATAGTGATCAGTTTGAGAGCACATATGGTGTTACTTTTCTCTGGGTGTATTTAAAATTAAGAAATAATTTTGAAACTGTAATAATATTTTAACTTAACGTTGCTTTCGAAAGTAAATTACGTTAAAAAAACATTTGCCAAAGCTACAAATTTCGAAAGAAATTCGATACACTAGGCTGTAAACTTTGATGCTCTGTTGAGCTACTTCAAACCTTTAATTAATGATCAGTACAAATACAAAAATTTGTAAATTATGTAGTCCAAAGGAACAATTTTGTTTATTGTAAGTCTATTTCCAATTCCTATTTGTTTACTTAGTTTTTTTTTTATTTTTTTTACTTAAGCAAGTAAAAATAAAACTTTAATCAAAAATTTTTTTTATCTAAGTTTTTCCCTTAGACTGCTAATCTAAATCTTCTTGAAGTGTCCCTTGAATTTTACATTTCCTTTTCATAAATATTTGTTTAAGCCAGCAGCAGTTCCCTTTTATTTCGCTGCATGCAGCTGAGAAGTACAAAGGCATTTAACATAAATATTTCATTACTATTCATGATCTTTAACAAATTAAAAAAAAAATTAATAATAATAAAATAAAAATTATGCACACAAAGAGTTGTAAAGTCTAAATTTAAAGCATCAAATGAACTAAAGAAGAATAGACAGACAAACAATTGCTAATTTTTCTTTTTTTATGGGTCTTCTTATGCTCATCAGCATAAAAAGACATTCATATTCATAACTTTGTGCATTCATAAATTCATCTTAATAATTTTAAAAAACATTTTACACACATGCACCCAGGCAGGCAGCTAAACAAAAAAAAAATGCCACAAAACGATCTTGCCAAGAATGAATAAAGAAAAATCATCATTTTAAGTTCTTTTATTTCATTATTTCTCTCTAACTGTTTATCCAGCATAAAAGATGAAATAACTTTGTAAGTATTCTTTAATTTTCTCAGTTAAAGAAAACTTTAGGTTGTATTAGGATTTTGTGCACCTAAATAAAATGTTTCATGCGGAAGTTGCCGATAGTTGAATATAATGGATACACTGGCAATATCATGGTGGCAATTTCCGTACACGGTTGCATTGTTGTACAGACAAAATTTTTGTGTACAGTGCTTATATTCTCTTAAGGTCCAATCAGACCTGCCATAACCATAACCATAGAAAACAGCTGTTCGAACCAAACTTATGGGCAACACTGTATTTGATTATAGGTGACTCGCCATATAGCCATAACCATTACCATATAAACAATTGCATTTTAGTTTGGTTATGTCTATGGCACGTCTAATTCAAGCTTTACATTGCACAAGTCAGTCGGTACAAGGCTACAACACAAGTCACTCACGTGACTACTCAACTGCAGAAAATATTTCTATGGAATATGAACATTTCCACAGGAATGTGAACTTTTTGTAGCGTGCGACACCAAGCAAATATGTATGTTTTTTTTTTTTAAAGAAAACTAAATTTTTATTTTTACTTCTCAGGAGCTCTACGTTATGTAAAATTTTAAGCAAAATCGAGCCACGTTGTTCACAAATACAACGTTAATTGATTACTGTCGCACGCGACAAAAAGATGGAATTTCTCGGAGAAATGCCCATATGTAATATAATGTAAAAACATGGTAACTCTTTAATCAGCTGACAACGAACCTTACCTACAAATCAGAAATATTACAGCTAAACCCACGATGTCGATCGACAACTGGATTGAGCGAGACAAGTCCCTCATATACATATAAGAATGCCGATGATGAAGGTGTGGCGGCATTCGAAAACAGCTAGGGAGTTCACAATAGCGTTTTAAAATATGTCTCAACATTGCAACGTTTCAATTTTAATACATTAATGTGGACTGGCAAATTTTGTTGTTTTTGTTTTGTGTATAAATCAAATTTATTACCAGGTGGCAAATTTAAAAAAGCATGCCATTTTCAATATGGCAACATGGTAATTTTAAACTAAACTAAATTTAAAACTATAAGCGCAGCTGTAGTTGATGAAGAAATATTTGTATTTTTCGCATTTTGCAGAACAAAAGCTATTCTGATACATTTATCCAACAATAATTTCTAGTTAAAAAAAAAACATTTTATTTATTTATTTATTTACTTGATATTAAAATTATATAAAATATAACACTAATATATACATTGATAGCACTGGCTGCTAAGGCCTGCGCACAATGAAAATTGTAAGATGACACAATATTGCCACATTAAAATTTTAATATACTCATTGTGAATTCCCTAAGCATGTTGTTCCGTTCTGCTATTCAGACTATTCACAATTAACTTTGGTGTTATTTGAGGAGCCACAGAACAAAAGGTGCTTTTTTGCATTTCTCGAAAAATTGGTTTTTTGGTATTTTTATAATATTTATGTTGAAATCTTGTAGAAACAATCAAGTTAGCGTTATTATTACTCGTATCTTTTTTTTTACAAAGTAAATGGGTTTTAAAACATTTATGCTTAACAAAAGGTGCTTTTTTAATATATTAGATCAGGTTGAAGCACATTAAGTCAAAATTTTATTGTCATATATGTGTATTCGCATTACACAATGAACATTTCCCTTCTATTAACAAAATGTGCTTTTTTACTTTTTTTTAACAAGCGGTGTTTTTTACTTTTTTTCCTTAAGAAAAGGTGCTTTTTTGCTTTCTTTTTTGCAAAAGGTGCTTTTTCCGAAATAAAAATGGATTTCTATCAAACATCCTTAACATTTAATGGGGTGACTTATGACAGTTAGATGCATCTATAGATAAGTAAAAAACTTGTTAGCATTTCCAGGTTGTTGCAGTTTTTTAAAGGGGCGAAAAAAATAAATCTCGATTTCCCAAAAAATTTTAAATGAGCAAAAAAGCACCTTTTGTTCTGCGGCTCCTCATTTGTCACTTATGGTAGGTACAGACTTAGCAACTTGCTTAGCAACACGTTTTCGAATATTTTGACACAGACACTGCAACCTACAATGCAACCGTCAATGCAACCCATAAACATCAAAACATTTTGATATATTCGAAACATCGAATGCACCTTCGAACGCAACCATAAACAAGACTACATACTTTGCGACCGACAACGCAACCTGCCTGGTTGCATAAACACGTTGCTAAGTCTCTACCTACCATTAGAAATTCTCACATATAAGTTGGCTTACAGAAGGATACGAACTTTAGCCTAATCAGTAATAACTTTATTGACAATTTGACAATTTTGTTTTACTGTCACTTTATCAAGTGTTCTGTGTGTGATATCAAATAACGTTTGAGTGTAGTAAAAGATTTCATACAAAATTTTTTTTTTTAAATGAAAAGAATTCAATATAATGTCGAAAATAAATGCATTACGTGAGCGTGAGTGCTAAAAAAAATATTTTTTTTCGTGAGATTAAAGTGATAAAAACTTTTAATTCAAAAAAATCATTTCAATCGGTTCTCCGGCTTACTGTAATTTATTATGGCCGCAAAATATTTAAAATTTCCCATAGTGCAGTGCAGTGGGTAGATATGACCAATGTATGTAATTTTCTTTTTTTGCAAAAAGTGAAAATTGCAAAATTTTTAGCTTTGACCCCCTGAAGAGGAACAAGTACGATGTGCATATAAGGTTTTGCGAATTTCTGTTTTTGTTTTCGTTGTGTCAAACGCATAATTTCATTGCCTATTTTAATGCCAAAATTTTTTCGGTTAAAATGCTGTAGGGGCATTCTTGTGCTACTTTAAAGACAATAAGAACTAGTTATGTATGTTGTTACTAACGAAAGCCCTTCCTTTGTGCCGTCATAGATAAATTATTTATATTTAAAATACCTATAGCCTAAATAAATATAAACTAAAGACCGTTAATTGACACAGAATTCTTCCGATGAAGTTTATGAATATTAAACTGACGTTTCTTGTTAAGAGCAAGAAGCTCAAAAGGAACAATGCATATGGAGATGCATACATATTCATATATACATATATATGTATGTACATATGGATACATGATAAAAAGTATGCTGATGTTGGCATTTCCCAGTGTGTGGTAGCCCATGTGTGACTTATGTATGTTTTATTTGTTTTTTGCATCATAGTGGCATTGACATGCTGCTGGTGATAATGTTCTAAACTCATAATACTTTAGCTTTAATTTTTTTTTCATCTTCGAGTTGTATTGTACTTCAGCCACCAGCAGACATAATGGTGCGAATATTTTACTGATAATTTTTTTTTTTTTCATTTCATACACGATGTTATGCAAATTGCTGTTAATGTTTTTCCTTTTTATCTCTCTTTGGCATTTTTTGCTCCTAAAAGTGCCATATATTTAATACTGTGGCAAAAAGGAAACAGTGCTTAAGTCGAGATAAGCTGATTTTGAGTTAATGGTACCTCTGTAATCTGCATATTCGAAAGTACCCCTGGTCAAAATCTTAATTAATTTGTCTGATTTTTCAGGAAGTTGTTGCACTATGACTTACGACTTATCTTTTTTAGACTTCTAATCTCATTTGGAATAATAGCTTAATTAAGATTATACTTTGGTATATTTCAACTTAAATGTATTACTTCCCAGCAAAAAACTTTGCCTACTAGAATGCAAAAAAGTGTATGTACTCCTCAGTCGTAAGTACTTACAATTTGACTGAATAACCCATTATTTTTGTTTGAGAAGTTCAAAAAGTATGCGGTACCCTATACTTTTTGCCTACAAACATACAAAAGTTAATAGATTACCGATTGCCTAAATGTACTCAAAATTTAATGGGTTATTTTTTGCGTACAAATATGCAAAATAATATATATTAATTTTTGCTTAAACTTATTCAAAATTAATTTGCTATATTTTCTAATTTTTTTATTTTAAATGAATAAAATTTTGTAACAAATTTCTCTAGATATACATATTTCCTTATTAAGTGATATAAATAAGTTCTTATTTTATTCATTACATGACAGTCATTATTATGCAAATAAAATAATTAGATAAATAAGTACCACTCGTTACTTTGTAAGCCATTAAAAGAGTATACTACCCATTACAAAATTTCGAAAATTTTTTGCTGGGTTATACTGTGTAGAATGATGTTTGCTTGAAAAAAAATAAAGTTTAACAGAGAATTTCCCAATTTAAATGTAAAAGAAATAAATTTCTGAAAATCGACTTGAACGCCTAAAAGTGCTCTACTGCAAAACAGTCAAATATGACTTAAGCACTTTTTCCTTATTGCCACAGAATTAAAAATTGACTTCGTTTTTTTTTTTTGTTTGTGTAAGAAGGTAATAAATTTCTTAATAGCAAATATTTTTAGACTTATTTAATTAAGAATATAACATAAATTTTTTACCAGGTCTAATCGTGTTTTTTGGGAAAAGTGGTGTGCTAACAAAATGATAGAATAAATTCAGTAAAGTGCGACTTTGACTCGCGCACGAATGGTTCCGTGCGTTCGGTTTTGAGCATTTTTTTAATATGGGGGTTTTTTTTCGCGTTTTTGGCCTTGTTTTAGTTAAAACGATTGCATTTGTTTTGTCGCTTTTTTCGGTTTTTGGCGTTTTTTTTTTATTTTGACGATTTTTCCGGTTTCTCGCTATTTATTTTAGTTTTAGAATTTTTTTTTTTAATTTGGCGCTTTTTTTCGTTTTGGCGATTTTTTTTTTGGTTTTTGACTATTTTTTTTAGGTTTGACGATTTTATAATTTGTCGTTTTTTTATTTTTACCGTCTTTGAAAATTTCAAGAGTTTGTTTGGCTCTTACTGTTTTCAAGATACAGCAAATTGTCAAAATTACATAGTCAAAATTACATTAACTGATAGAACACCCTTTAATTTAGTTTTTTTTTAATTTTAGTGTTAATTTTTGTAGTGTTAATTTAGTCTGTATAAAAATACACTAACTTTACAAATTTCAAGTGTATATACATATGTACATGATATTTTAACATTTTGGAACACCCTTTAATTTTTAACTCTCATGTATTTGTTGTTGTAGCGGCCAAAGATCTACACACCAAAATTTGAGGTCCGTAGCTCTTAAGTTCTCGAGAAAATAGCCTGTGACAGACAGATGGACAGCGTAGCGAAAACAAAAGGGTTCCTTTTCACCTTTGGTGTACGGAAAAGTACTTTTTAACAAGTACTTTTTAACCGACTGCTCAACGCAAAAAAAGGGTATTGTGCTTATCGGCCTATCTATGAATATGTGTGTTCCTTTGCGGCACTATATAAACCGAATGAGTGGGTGGGCTGATTTTAATGATTCTTATGTCAATAATTTTTGCTTGTCCTTTAGCTTGCCACTGCTACATTAGTGGTCGCGGCTGTATCATTGTGTTTCTCTGTGTATCTTCTCACATCAAATGGCAGCAATTTACTCCCACTAAATTATTATTTCTGTATGAACTCTCCCCCAGCAATTACTATTTATGTGTTGTAATAATTATGAAACATATCAGCAGCTAATTTTTCACAAGTTCCATTCAAATTGAAGTGAAATTCCCAACAAAATTTACAACAAGCACGCGTCTCTACCTCCATTTAATTTATCAAAGACATGTATGAAATTATTAAATTATTTTGTTTGATATAAACTTTACAATTACAAAAAAAAAACCTTGCAAAAAGTTAAAATTTTTTCGTAATTATTATTTAAAAAAAAATATCTAAAATCTTAAGCAGAATTACATCATATATTAAGTGACTAAGATTCTCGTTGGAGCGAAATAAAAGTTTATAAAATTGGCTTTAAACTGGCTTTTAGGAAAGTCTTAAAACTTTTTTTTATTGCTTAATTTAAATACAAATTAATTGATAATATACTACCAGTATTTGTTAATTTTTTAATAAAATCATATTTTTTTTTATTTTTCTTTCTTTGCAGGTAAGCAATCTGTGCTAATTTTTGGTTATTCATAGAGAAAATAAATTTTATGGCCATTGATGTTTGTGAGTAATTAAAAAAAAAAATGATTTAAAATAAAAAACATATTATTTATATGGTAAAGCAAGTTTTCAATTCGGAAACAAGCAAAAATATTAAAACGCAGTTCATTTTAAATGTTAAAAATAAGCTTAAAGAGATTATAACCATTTTTGCCCTTTTTTGTTAGCAAAATATTATTTTTTAAATAAATAAAAATTGTGAAGCGTAATGGCGCAAATCGATTCTATTATTCTTTTGTTTAAACTTTAAATCCATGAGGGTTTCATGTCAACAAATAACTGGGTACAATTCTTACGATGAATGATTTAAAAATTTCGTTTGATTTAAAATTCTCTTTAAAAGTTGACACCTAAACCATTTTACATTTATACGATTATTTTTTTTTTAGTACTTAATCGCTTTCTCTTCTTCATTTACTCTTTCGCTTTAATTAAATTATATAAATTTTGCTATAAAGTAGTTTTATAACAAAATTTAACTTAAAAAATCTCAAAAGGATAAATTCTAGGGAATTTTTGTATTCCCATGAACAGCGTGACCATATTAGCTTATTTTGAGCTAAATTTAGCTTATTTGTTTCAGATTTAGCCTTAAAATTTTCATTTAGCTCTTAGCTTATTTTTTAGCTTTTTTTAAAAACTCATTTAGCTTTTTTAGCCTTTTTTTAGTCTAAATTGCGTGTTCTCTAAAAATATATTAAAAACATAAACAACTTATAAAAATTATAATTTTTTAGCATTGTAAAATAGTTTACAAAAAATACAAAATGTAAATTGTACAACAATTTTATAACAGAAATGGAAAGTTGAAAAGTACTAGATAATGGTAGAATGGTTAGAATTCCAATGGAAAAAGTTAAATTCATATTAGTGGCCAAAAAACACTTTTTGATTTTTTTGGGTATAAAATTATTTGACTTGAGTTGAACGTCCATTCAGCGGCATCAATTAACTTAAAACAAAAACCTGAAATAGCCTTAAGCCTGGATAACACTATGTACCGATTTTCGTCGGGCCACCTCAATAAAGTCATAAGTAATAAGCCAAAATGGCATTATTACTCAATTAATTCTGGAATAAGTCTATATGGGCTTATTACCAATGCAGTGTGGCGCAATTATGTCCTTGTCTTTCAATTAGTCGATAAATTAGAGCAAATTTAGCTCTTTACTTATGACTTTATTTCAATGATCTGACGAAACTCGGTACATTGTGCTGATAGTGTGATCCATGCTTTACCTTAAATAGCATTAATGCACTTAAAAAAACTTTCGTATTTTAGTATAAATGTTTTTACATTTTTGAAAAGTTTAAGATCATTTTGGGGAAGTTTTTGTTTTGTTCGTCATTAAATCTAAAATATACCCAGTAAAAAAAATTGGAAGTCATTCTAAAGGAAGTACATTTTCATTGCTTCCAAAAAATTGATATTTTTAATTTGCCAATAGTTAGCAGAAAACCAAGTAGAAGTTTATTTTAGTCATACAAAACCTTGTAATTCCTCTCTAGTTTTAGAAATTACTCACCAGAATTTTTAAAAAATCGATTTTTTTGAAGAAACTTATGAACTAATTTTGGTCTAAAATTTTAAAGTTATTTGCTTAAATTTACATTAAATTACTGTTTCGTGTTTAAATTCCTATAAAAAGAATTGTTAAAATAGGTAACTATTAGCCATTTTTCCTAGATGAAAATATTATCATAGAACACAAAAAGTACATTTTTCTTAAAATCGCTTCCAATTCGGTGACCAGGCGGCGAAAAAGAGAACTTCTTGCAATGACAACCCTATGTAAAAATCATTAGATCGGATCAAAATTTGCACTACTTCCAGATCGCAAACTCTACATTTTCATGACTTTTTTGGAGTGTCTTTTTTTACTGGGATAATAATTAATAAATAGTTTCATTAAACACATATTCAATGTGTATAATAAAAAAATATGTTTGTGTAATATTTAATGTTAGTTTAGCAATAAGAAACTATTGAAAAGTGATAAAAGAAGTAGAAAAAAGTTTAGCTTTATTTTCTGGCCTAAAATTTAAATTTTTAGCTTATTTTAGCTTTTTTTCAAACGTGATTTAGCTTAATGTTATTTTAAAATCTGGTCACACTGCCCATGAACAATAAATTGGCATCGCCATTGTTAGGAAATAAAATAAACAACATCTGTTGCAAGCCTAATATTCTATTGTGCATTGATGTAATTATATTTTTCATTTCATTTTTATTTATTATTGTTATTATTATTTACTTGCTAAAATAAAATCAAACAACTAAAAACTATTAAAAAAAAACAACAAGAAAACTGCTTACATATTCTTATTCTTCTTATTTTTATTCCCAAACGAAATGTTTGTGAAAAAACACCATATTTTTTGGGGAAAATCCCACGGGAATAAAAATCGGCGATGCCATATTTTTCAACAAGTAAATTAATTGTTGTTGTTACGATAAGTAAAATTCAAACAAATCGAATTTAAACTCTGCCAAATATATTTATAATAAAATATTTTAATAAAATTTATTTGAAATAAATTATTATACATTTTGCAATTTTTTTGCAACAAAAATTAGCATGAAATTAATTGCTTTGCAGAGTGTGTGTGTTTTATCAACCAAGATTTTTATCATTTGCGAATGATTAATTGTTTAAGAAAACTGAAATAACAAAAAACTTCGACTTGTTCAAAGACTCCATTGCCGCCTTCAAATAATATTGAGAAGAACAAGAAATACTAAAAAAATAATGAAAACAAAAAACACATGTGCTACTCTTAAAACAAAATCAAATAAAAATGGTAAATGCAACTTTTTGCATTTATTTATTTTTTATTTAATTTTATTTTGTAGTTTTTTTTCGCTTAAAGTTTTATAACAATTCCAACACCAATTTAATGATTTTGACTTAATTTTCACAACTAAGTAAAATAATAAAATGTTTATAACAAATACTTTATGGCGCCGGTGCAAAGTTTTATTTTAAATTTTTTAAAGCAAAACAGAGAGAGAAAAAAAACAACTCGTATAAAGATCAAAAGCTGCTGGGAATTAAATAATGGCAATAACCCAGCAAAGAAACGATTTAAACGATTTTATAATGGAAATAGAAACCAAATTACGTCAACTTAATGAAATAAAAATTTGGCGATAATTTGATTACGAGAAACCGAATTGCAAGGTCGTGGGATTTGTGACCTCTCGATTATTTCAAATGCGGCCACGTAAAGTCACTATTTTATGCTGATAAATCAGCCTTGGAAGGAAATTTATACACTGACATATGTTAACATATACTGCCTGGCTCACGATGTCGACAAGAAATTTACGTTCGCTTATACATATATATTGAAAACAAAAACAAAATAAGAAAATTTGTTTTTGTTTTCAATATAAATAAGCAAACGAAAATTTTTTGTCTACATCGTGAGCCAGGCAGATAATTCCTGCTCATTGATAAAAATTAACAATTAGTATTCAACCTTTTTCTATTTGGCGTCGTCGATTTTAAGTTAATACTAATTTTGTATTCCCTAAAGTACCCAGGAGACGATCAAATAAAACCATCAATCACATAGCTGTATGATGAGAATCACAAAAGTTTTATTTGACGGCTGATTATTTGATCGTCTCCATTTCTGATTGACGATAAATTGTCATTTGCTTTATGTTATGTTGCTTTGTGACAACATAGAGAAGTGCGCGTATGCAGAAAATTATTTAGCATTTTATGGAAAATTACCAGCAGTTTTATTATTATTTATTATCAATGTCGTACAGGAAAAGAAATTACGGTTAACTCTGTATAATATTTATTTAATGTAATTATTAAAATAATCCTTTTTTGAGTTGATTCTGGTTTGTTCACGTAAATCCGGTTTTTAAAATTAAAATCCAAAAATTTCACAATTAAAATTATTTGTTCAAGAGTGCAGCGTTCCATGGTTAAAATTCCCCATTTTTTTACTAAATAAATGTCAATGCATGACAACTTAATTCTTAACATTTTATCGTTTGACAGCTAATTAACTTCCTAACCTAAAATTACCCCACTCTTTATACACATTCTGGCAACATGTTTTTTCTTAATTCCGATTTGATGCATCTCTCAAATTTCGCATTCTCTTTTTCTCCAATATGATTTTCTTCTTCTTCTGATAACATAAAATCGGAGCAAAATCGAAAAGGATTTTACTGAATCATAACAATTTGTTAAGAAAATTACGAAAGTACGCGTAAAAATTAAACTGCATCAATTCACAATAGAATGTTCGAGTTGCCACAAATGTTTATTTTATTCCCTATTAATTGGCGATGCCAAGTTGTAGTTGGAATAAAAAAAATTATTTTCAAGATTTTATTCCCGAGTTTGAATATTTATCGACATATTTATTCGTTCGCAGTAACGATAATATCTTACATATAATAATGTATGGTAAGATATGTAATATCTTACCATACATACAAAATGTCAAAATAAGCGAAAAGTACAAAGAAGAATAAAAATAAACTTAAGTGAATGGGCCTTATTACGGTTCTCGAATTTTTAGATTCGACTTCAACTTGCTGTACTAGATTAAAGAAACATACAACATTTTTCTTTAATCTTGTACAAACTCTCGAAGTAGAATAGAAAAATTCGAGAACCGTCATAAGGCGCAATATGAGCTTGTGATTTTACTTTTTTACTTCAGCCAACAGGGAATATCGTTAAAATATGTTGCTGGATAGCAAAGTCGATAAGCTTTTGTTATATTTATTATAGTGATACTGAAATCAGGGCGCAAATCACGGCATTCGATACGACTCGTAATTTTAAAATATTTCAATAGAGTTTATATGGAAATATTTTTAAATTACGAGTCGTATCGAATGCCATGATTTGCCCCCAGGTACTGGGACTGTTACAGCCCGTTGTGTCAACGAATTTATCTGAGACTCTGGATGCCATGGAAAGCAAACAACACAGATAAAGTGGGTTAAGCACCGGGTACCGCGTCTACTTCCTTCTTTACACGGCTTTTCATCACGCAAAGTTTAATTTGCAAAGTCCTGAGTATGTAGTAGGAACGAAGGGAAAAGAGATTGGGAGATATTTTCCCTTCTCTGCTACAAACTCAATATTCCAGAGTAAAATTTTCGTGTGGAAAAGCCATCTTACAATTTATCTGTTATTGTTTATATAAACAAATTTTGTTATCTTCACAAGTGCTTACTGGTTGTTTTTAAATATATCTTAAACAATTTACATATTTTTGCGGTTGTTTAAATTGCAAATACAAATTTAGTTACGGTAGGAGGGCATAAAAAATTCATTTTTAACAAAGAGCAGGCGTATTTCATACTTTATTATTATATTTATGTATGTCTCTTGTATTTCATACTTTTTCTTTTGGTTTTAAAGATTTTTCTTGTATTATTTTGGGCATTAGAATAATCATCATCACTAGTCTTCTTTTTTTTAGCATTTGTGGGCAAGGGGGCGCTGTAAAACATGCAAACTTGCACCCACATTATAAAAAAATATATATTATTTGTTGCAGTGACATTTAGCAGAAATGAAATACAGACGTACATACATAAATGTGCCCTTAATTATGAAAGTGGTCTAAGTCATAATTAAGGGCACATATGTACATATGTATGTAAGTATGGTGAACAAATCAAAAAATATTTTTATATTAGACAACATTTTAATTTAGAGTCGTTCTATTCTCCATTACTATAAATTTAATTAATATTTGCTAAATATTTGTTGAAGTTTTTTCAATATTTATGTGACTTAGACCACTTTCATAATTAAGGGCACATATTATGTGAATGTAAGATTAAAAAAAAAAAACAAAAGCTAATCGTGAGATTTTATTGTTGACTGAAAAATATGCATTTTTTCTTCATGAATAAAGAAAACAAGATTGCACATTGCACAGGTCCGTTAGTTTATTTTCTGCTTGTGACGTAGACATAGAATTTTATGGCAAACAAAGTACATACATTAGGTTGTGGAATGTGCCCTCCCTCTCTCACACACTTTTTACAACAAACACTCGGGTATATTCTATAATGACGAAGATGCGCAATAGAAAATCTTTTTGTACGGCTGAGTCAGCGTTGCCAGTTCTTTTTCAAGAGCTTATCCCCAATTTTTGATTTGTCATCCCAAATTTAATTTTTTTTTTATCAAATTTTTTCTTTTGTGAAAAAATTAAATTTTTTTAATTTTATTTGAAAAATAATGACAAATATAAATATCATATTTATTCAATAAAACTCATTTATATCAACAATAGCTATATTTACATTCATATAAATTTAATTTGTACTTATGTACAGACGATTGTCAGATCTTACAATATTGTCAGATCTGGCAATGTGCTGACAATGTACTGGCAATACAAAAGTGCCAGCACAACGTAGATTGCCAGTTCACACGGCTGTATAAAATTTGTCAGAAAATCTAACAATTTATTGCCAGACGGTTGTATGGCAAGAAATTCATCCCACAAAATCGCCAGTCGAAATATTGTCAGTTCACACGGTTGTCATATGTGAAAATTGCCAGATATGTATGTTGTTATGCGTTGCCAGACTCAAAGCACTTGTTAGAAATTGTTAAATATCAATCGTTTGTGGTAGTGTTAAATGTAAAAAGTGAAAATATAAATTATTATGTACCATAAGAAGAAATTGAATTAATTTTGGCTGCATATATTTTATTATATATTTTTTCTTGAAAATCAAGCGTGTGCAGTGTTGCCCATAGAAAGAATTCTCTTACAATGACGCCATTGTCAGATGCATAAACTTCGCACATCTGACAATATTAAAATGTCTGACAAATAGCTGGCAATAATTTTACAATGTGTTCACACGATTGTAAGATGTCTGACAATTTATTGTCAGCTGCTAGTATTGCAATGGACTGGCAATGCTTTTTCTGGCAACGACATTTGACAAAAATTGCCAGTTCACACGGTTGTATGAAAATTTGAGCGCACATTTTACTGGCAATACTTTAAGATATGACAACCGTTTTTACATAGCTTTACACATAGTTTAATATACACAAGTATAAAAAAATGTTAACCATAGTGTACCATTTCAAAAACATCAGAATCGAAATCTTCTGATTCATCAGCCTCAGAAACTTTGTTGTACATAGTAATTGTATTAAAAAGTTTTAGCATTTCAGCGGAAGGATTAAATTTGTCACAACAAATTGAATTATTTTTAAAGTGTGTGTTTATTCTAAGAAGTGCTTCCAACAAGTCGTATTGCATGTTGTTGCGTATGTTTGTTTTGGTAGTGTTCATTATTGGTTAATCTGCCTTGATACTTCTTCTTTATTAGAAACCATTCACTATGAATAGTAAGTAACACACATTTTTAGACTTGCCAGACGCATATTTCTTAGTTCAAAAATTCTTCTTGTTTGACCATCAGTTATAAAAAAAATCCCCAACAAATCCCCACAAATTTGGCTATCAACCCCAACAAATCCCCAGATCACCAAAACTAAATTTTCATCTCCAATCGCGAACAAAAATTACCAATTTGGGAACAAATCCCCTAAACTTGCAACACTGGGCTGAGTGCGCAATCTTGATTTATTGATTCATGTTTTTTCTTAAAAAGGAATAAGATATTTGATAAAGACATCGCCAGAGAGAGAGAGAGAGAGAGAGAGTAAACTTTAGAATATATGCAGCTTTACAAAAATTTTATTTGAATTTAACTAACGGTCTGTCCCACTATGTCGAAAGAAAACGTTCGTTTGATAGACAACTTGTTTTGAAAACAACAATATAAAAAAAAATTTATGTTATTTTCAACACAAGTATTGCATCGAACGTTTCCTGTCGACATCGTGGGACAAGCCGTTCAATTAATTTCGTTCCGACAATTTATATTGAAAACAACAATCGAAATACAAAAATTGGTTTTTATTTTTAATATAAATTTTTTAACGAAAATTATTTTACGTTATAAGGAATCCGGCAGTTATTCATAAAAACTATTTTTAGTTCATAAAATAAATTAGGTATGCAAATTTGTTTTCAATAACTTTTATGCCAAATCAGAGCTATATTTTTTATATTAACTGGTGCTATAAAAATTAAAAATAGTTTGAATAACTGGGTTCTATTTGTAGGAAATCTCAGTTATTACATATACTATTATTATTATTATTGTTATTAACTAGTTCTATAAAAATTAAAAATACTTTACTTTAAATTGATTGTATAACTTAAACATTTTTATAATTGGCCATTATACAGTTGGTGTGCTTATCTTATCTTGCTGGCCGGATTACCCCTGCTAACTGAGCTGACTTACAATCAATAATATGATTCATTTCATATCTTTTTCATTATCAATATTTATTTTTTATATATTTTTCTTGTGCTTTTTATTTATAGTAGTACCAAATAAATAAAAAGCATTTAATGATAAAAAGGCTAAATAACTAAATTTTTATTGATTTTCATTTGTAATAATAAGAATAGTGTATAAGTGCCTTTCAAAGCAGCCAATAAATGATAACCAAATCTAATCATGAATATCGTCAATAGTGGCGGTTATTTGCATTGGCTTTACCCTTGAAATGTCATGATTTCTTTATTTCTATTCCTTAGATAGGAAGTCAGGGTCAAACTATTTAGGAAATTTTTAATTTTTGTAATAATCGGTACAAAGAAATTTTTATTTTGTTTGTCTGAATTAAAGTATTTAATACTTCAAAACAAATGCCAAGTGTTATTTATTAAAAAATAAAGCTGTTAAAAAAAATTAACCGACTCAAAAATAAACACAACAATTTAAAAATTCATCAAAAGCTTGAAGATGACTATGAAATCTGTGGCGAAAAGGAAAAAGTGCTTAAGTCGAGATAAGCTGATTTTGAGTTAATGGTAACTGCGTAATCTGCATATTCGAAAGTACCCCTGGTCAAAATCTCAATTCATTTGTGTCGTTTTTCAGGAAGTTATTGCACTCTGACTTGCGACTTATCTTTTTTAGACTTCTAATCTCATTTGGAATAATAAAGCTTAATTTAGGTGATACTTTGGTATATTTCAACTTAAATGTATTACTTATACTGTGTATAACGATGTTTGCTTGAAAAAAATAAAGTTTAACAGAGAATTTCCCAATTAAATGTAAAAGAAAATCTGAAAATCGACTTGGAACGCCTAAAAGTGCTCTACTGCAAAACAGTGAAATATGACTTAAGCACTTTTTTCTTATTGCCAGAGAAATATCGCCCCTATCGTGAATGTTTATTCGCTCGAAATATTTCCCTTTTCCCTAAAGTTGCAATCGTGAATTATTTCCGCGTGAAAAAACTCGCATGCTCGAAAAAAATATGGCATCGCCGATTTTTATTCCCGTGAGTTTTTTCCCAAACGTTTTGTTTGGGAATAAAAAAAAGAAGCGAAATGTTAGTACTCGTAGTTTTCTTGATGATTCTTAAACTTGTTTGTTTTTATTTTTAAAAGGAGTGAAAATGCAGGAATTTATTTATATTATAGTATATACATATATATGTATATATATATAATTGAATATTTATATTATAGTATATATCGAGCCATAACCGCCGAAAAAATGTATCCCACAAACTTGAAATTTTACAGAGGAAGGTTTTTTCAAAATGTAATCAGTTTGAATAAAGCCATTATTTTAAAATTTATAATGTAAATATTGTTTTGTGTAATACATTTAATTTTAATAATTTTAAATGATGTTGAACTATCGATTTCGATAAAAAAACAAAAATCGATTATGGTGTGGGATACATTATTTTGGCGGTTATGGCTCGATATAGTATTTACATACTGTCAACTATTCTTTATGTTTTTCACTTACATATGTACATTACTTCCGATAAACACAGTGGATTTGATGCATCTGTCAAATTTCGTCTCTTTATTTTTTCCAATAAAAATAACGTACATCGGTGCAAAATACTATTCATTTTGCAGAATAATAACAATTTATTAAGAAAACTATAAAAATACGCGTAAAAAGTAAAAAATACAATTACCTCAATTCACAATAGCATGTTCGACTCGCAACAGATGTTTATTTTATTCCCTAACAATTGGCGATGCCAATTTGTTGTTCATGGGAATAAAAAAATTATTCCCATGAATTTATTCCCTTAAGATTCGCGATAAGGGTGTATATTTTTTATTATATTATATTTAAAAATTAATTGTTTATTATCTCGTAATAATTCATGCTTGTTAGCCATTTGTATCTCGTCCGCAAAGTTAGTTGAATGTTTTCCTTGGAACGTTCATACTCTAAATACGCGGCGCCCATGTGATTAAAAAAAACTTCAATTTTGAATTCATAAATTAAGATAACTAAGGCATACTTTTCGTTTTAATTTTTAACCTTGTTAATTTTAAATTTCCATAAATTTAAGTTAACCTTTTAGCAAAACCAATTTATTATATCACTTTAGTACAGAGAAGGAAGGCGTTCGTTAAAGTGGCAATAGTAGCACTTTGGTTTTTACATATTTAGAGATAAATAAGCGGAAAAAAGACGAAGTATTAAAACCACCCACCTGCAAAATAAATTCGGCTTTAAAAATTATTGCTAAAGGGTGTTACAATAAGCTCGAGTCGATATTAGAATGCAACGAAACATGACGAGCTTAAAGTATGGACATTCACTGTATTTATAAAAGTGGTGTAACCCCAAACTATTTAATTAATGTATTACTTTTCATAGACCGGGTCACGTCTATGAAAAGGTGGCTTATGTATGACTCAAAAACAAAATTTCTAGAAATCAGCTGCTAAAGATTGCATTTCGTCAGTTTCTCGGTAGTTGTTCTGCTTCGTTCTGTTTCTGTTGGTCTTTTCCGTTATAAACTAGTGAAGTTTTGAGGAAAAATAAATTGCGGTAAAAAATACGGTTGTTTATTTTATTTCCAATTTCTCCTTTTCCACTCTAGGAAATTTTGACGTGAATACCTATAATTTGTGCTCTTCTTTCTCTACATTTTCAGTACACTTCTAAGCAAGTTAGGACTTTCTGCTCATCATGTTAAAGAGCGTCTCAAAAACTATCCGAACCAAAAAAAAAAGTGAAAAATAATTTTTTGAGTCATAAGCCACCTTTTCATAGACAGGGTCACATATTATGTTCTGTGGAAAGACGATTTGCAGCTCCTTCTTCTTTTGAATAACAAAAGGCGGCTTGCTCTATTTTGTTTTTAGAGTTGATATTGTAATGAATGCATTTATCAAAATAGCAACGATAAAAAATGTAGGTTACACCACTTTTGTGCTGATGGGCTAATAAAATGTTTAGTATGTATTTAATTATCCTCCTCTAGAGTTGTGTCCAAAAGCTCTTTTAAACTAAAAACTAAACTAAAGTGGTTTGAAACAACTTTTGATTCAAACGCTCTCAAACTAGTTCAAAAAGAGCTGTTGGACACAAGTCTATCCTCCTCATAACATCGACTTAATATAATTAGTCAATCCGAGTGATGTTGAACAACTTCCCATAAAGAAATTAAGAAGAATAGCGGAGTGAAATTGTTTGATCCTCTACACCTTGAAGTAACTATACGTAACGAAGGAAAAAATTAAAGAAACGAACGAACGCAAAACAAAGCAACTTTGCGAGTACAACAATGTCTGTACACACCACCCCCATTCTTTATTTTCCTTCTCTCCCACAAGCTCAAGACTTTCCAAAGTAAACTTTGCTTGTGAAAAAGACTCTTAACGTTTATCTGCTTAACGCAAGAAAAGAAAATGATATTCTTCCTTATTGCGAATGGCGTCGTTGACGTCTCACATCAAGACGACAGTAAAAATTTTTACTTGTCTGCTCTTTGTCGACAATAATCGATTACTATTAACATGCTACATTAATTTACAGAGGCCTAGAGATTAGTAATATATTGTCAATAAGAGCCAATTCTTGTCGATAAAGAGTAGACAAGAGACAATATTTACTGTCGTCTTGATGTGACGTCGAAGACGCCTTTCACATTAAGGGGGAGTATGAAACTTTTGGCAATTTGAGCTAAGTTAGACGTGCCGTAGCCATAATGCCATATCCATAACCAAACCAAAATTCAATTTGTTTCTATGGTAATGGATATGGCCTTATGACGAGTCACCTATAATACAGTGTTGTCCATTATTTTCTTCTTCTTTTTTTTGAACAGAAGTAACACTTAGGAAATGAATGCCTAATACTATTACTAGGTGTTACCTTCTTTGGGAAAAGGAGAAGACAGGTGGTGAAGCAAGAGATAGAGGAAAGCTTCATTCTTTTACAACTCTACTCTTTGCACGCTGTTTGATAATGCAGTGTTGCAGCGCCATCTGGTGTCAAATGAGGCGTATTAAATTTTGAAGCTGTTAGTAGCCATTTTATTGGTTATTTTACTTCGCCGATGATTCTGCTCTGCACAACGAAGGAGGGCGCTCTGATGTTACATTAGGATTATTATCTGATGAAGCCAGTATAGTTTTTAGTGACCAGTGCCTTATGCATCACTAGAACTTTTCCCACAGCAACTGATACAAAGGACACTAATGCACTTCAGAAAAATGCGTGGTGTTGCTATTTAATGACTGATGGATACCGGGGTCGAACCCACCAGGTCTTGCGGTTTTGTAGTCAACGTGCTAACTACTTCAGCTGTTGTCTATTGTTGTGGTAATGGCACTTCTAATTGCACCTTTAGGCTCAAATTCACAGTCTTTAGTTAACTAATGAAGGTGGTTTAACCAATGAAATTTATAAGAAAAATCGTTAGTTAAATCACTGGCGTTAGTTAACTATGGACAGTGAATTTTGATCTTATTCTTATTATTTTTGCAATAGAAGAAAGTTTAAACAAATTCAGACTGATCTGTTAGTCTTCATCTTCTTGCCTTGGTGTGCTGCAATCACAAGCTGCCAGCATCGACCCGATTTTATTAAAAAACCTTTTGCTTCGATAAAAAGACTTTTAGCATCGCTTAAAAAAATAAAATCATAACCTTCAAACCATTGACTTTCAATCTCATCAGCAGAGTTTAAATCACAAAATTTGTTTTTAAAACACTTTAATGCCGAATCAACACACAATATTTATGTATATTATGTGTGTGTGTGTGTGTGTGTGTGTGTGTGTGTGTGTGTGAGCTAAAAGAAAAGCTCACCGTCATCATCATATTTCATTGGCCAAAATGAGAAAACACCTGTTGCCAACACAATTGGTGTCGAATTATATGTACATGGGTTTTTTAACCAAAACCATCCATAACTGACTTTTAATCTCGTATAAAGTTTTACAATTTATAGATCTGTTTTGACCAAAACAGTCAACGAAGCAAAGTTTATCATTAAATAGTAAATGGAGTGTGTGCGTACGAGAGTATCAATCAATATTAGTCACTAAAGAAAAATTTTTTTATTTTATATTTTTGTTTAATCGTCATTTAGTCAGCAAACGGCAGCTTCTACAGCATCTCAGCTGCCTCAAGGCCATTCAAGGCTGACCAGTCATCGGACAAGTAAATGTTTTTTTTTTTTTAATACAACATGTTTTGAAATGCTCTTATACTATACACTGCACTATTAATTTTTTTTATTTTTATTTTTTTATTCATAGAAATCGTCAGAGCAACTTGTTTATTTCCAATTTAATTATATATGTAGATTAAAAGTAGAAAAAAAATATGTAAAAAATTTTATTGTAAAAGATTTTACTTTGCTTGAGTGAAGATCACAAATTCGGCTGCTGACTAATTTTATGAAAAGTGTGAAATTTTCAATAAAATAAATTATCCGCCTTTTTTTTTAACTGTATAAATATGGCATAAAAACATTATCTGTTTTATTACAGTTATTTATCTTGAAATTATTTGCCTAAAGCCATGCAACGATATGCAAAAGAAAATTATCGTTAAAAAAAATACTGAATTTTAATTGTCGTGAAATTTATATCTATTATAATACGTTTTCGTTGATGGTCGCTTGGACATAAGATATGGCCAAAGAAAGTTTATATACTTGTAAATACATATATTTGAAATGTATGAAAGGCCACAAAATCGAGGGGTGTGCCACAAAATATACTGGTAGCCTGGTGTGCACGTCAGATTTTTGCATAACGTGCCGTAAGGAACGTAAGCAAGAAACAAAAATTCGTTACGAAATTGTGGAATGTAAAAAAACAAATCAAAATTTTATTTGTTAAACAATTATTTGAATGACATAACGTAGCATAACATAACATAGCATAACACAAAATACCATAACATAACAACATAACATAACATAACATATGAGAACGACATAACCCCCCTTACGAGGGCGGTTCGGAAACTTCTTAGCCTAGCACAAAAAGCGCGGTATAAACAGAAAAAAGTTAAGTGTTTTGGAAACTTCCATCTCTGCTATGAACACATGTTAAATTTTGTTTCGATCTGGCAACTCCTTCATATAGAAACAGGTGTTCACAAAAGACGCATCCGCGATTTTTTAACAATGGAAAAATTAGAAATGCGTGGTGTCATTAAATATTTACATAAAAAAGGTTTATCGGGACAAGAAATTCATAATGATATGGTGAATGTGTTAGGCGAAAGTGCTCCTTCATATGCAACAGTAAAAAATTGGGTTGCTGAATTTAAACGTGGTCGTACAAGCATTGAAGATGAACCACGTAGTGGACGTCCAAAAACAGCAACAACAACAGAAATTGTAGCCAAAGTGCATGATATGGTATTAAATGATCGACGAATAAAAGTGCGTGAAATAGCTAATATCATGCATGGGCATCTCAAATGATCGAGTCCATTTAATTTTGCATGAAGAACTACAGATGAAAAAGCTTTCTGCAAGATGGGTGCCGCATTTGTTAACAGTCGACCAAAAACGCATAAGAATGAACATTTCTCAAGCTTGTTTGGATCGTTTTAAGCGAAATAAAATGGATTTTAAGCGTCGTTTCATAACTGTTGATGAGACATGGATCCAGCACTATACTCCAGAGACAAAAGAACAATCCAAACAATGGACTGAAGCTGGAGGAAGTGCCCCAAAGAAGGCAAAAACAATTCAATCGGCTGGTAAGGTTATGGCAAAGGTTTTTGGGACTTCAAAGGTATTTTATTGATTGACTATCTGCAAAAGGGTAAAACAATAAATTCAGAGTACTATTACAACCTTTTGGATCAATTAAATGTACAAATTCGAGAAAAACGTCCTGGCTTACAACGCAAAAAAATAATTTTTCATCAAGACAACGCACCAGCGCACCAGCGCACCAGCGCACAAGAGTGTTTTAACAATGGCTAAAATCAACGAATTAAAGTACGAGTTGCTTGACCACCCACCTTATTCTCCTGATTTGGCTCCCAGTGACTTTTACCTGTTCCCAAATCTAAAAAAATTCCTTGCTGGCAAGCGTTTTACCTCAAATGAAGATGCAATTACAGTTGTAAACCACTATTTTGAAGACCTTGAGGAAAACTATTTTAATCGAGGGATAGAATTGCTAGAAAAGCGTTGGACTAAGTGTATTGAAGTTTCAGGAGATTATATTGAAAAATAAAAATATTTTTGAAAAACTAACTATTCTCTTTCATTGATAGGCTAAGAAGTTTCCGAACCGCCCTCGTATTGTGACGACAGTAAATATTGCCACTGGTCTACTCTTTATCGGTAACAATTGACAATCTCTTACTAATCTCTAAGACCTTGTAAATTAATGGAGCATATTAATAGTAATCAATTGTTGTCGACTAAGAGTATACAAGTGACAATTTTTACTGTCGTCTTTATATGACGTTGACGACGCCATTCGCAAAAAGGGGAAATATAACATAACAGCATAGCATAACATAACCCAATATTATGTAACATAGCATAACGATATAATCACTTCAGTCACAGAAATCGATCGAATTCGGATTACGAATTTACATTTCAATATACATATCTTATTTTAATTGCTTCGGATATTGATCTATTTTGTTCATCCAATTTGATTTTTTGTTTCAATTAAAATGTGGCAATATTTTGCAACCCAAAAGAAAACAACATGAGCAAATCAAAATACAAAAGGCACAACATTTTTTTTTTATTGAAGTGAACAAAATTTTAAAATTATTTATAGAATCCTCTAAGCCGTCTTAACATAAAATCACAAAATGACAATAAAGTATGTATGTATATAACATAACATCACGTCTAATAATCTTTAATCTAGTACCGTAATGTCGTAGTCGAAGTCGAAATAGGCCAACCGCGATATTCGGCCCAGTTCTGAAAATCACGGTGATTTAAAAAAGAAACTATTAATAGCAGACTTCTTAGTGATTTTTTTTTTATCTTACGTTTTTTTATGTATAATAGAATATTTTATTCCAACTTCCATCCCTATAAATCGCGAATTGTACAAAAGCAATGATTTACCTTTTATTAATTTTTTGATATCACCGTGATTTGACATGTCTTGATTTGCAGAACAGGCCCGATTATTAGATTTTTTACTTAAATTTTTATTAAATTGCTTATTTACCAAAAATATTCAAACAATGAACAACCACAGCATGTCTTTTAAATCACAAAACTTTTCTTCGAGTGTAGCTTTATATTACTCTCATTTTTCTCACCAATACAAACATATTCTATTTTGCGGATCACTGCTTTACCCAGTTGACCACGGCTTTCGTTAGTGATGTTAGTGATATCGATTTCGAATATATTTCGAAAATTTATCGTGTAAAACTATCAAGAGTGACATTAAAAAATTAATCGAAAAAAGTTCACCTGTCGCTCAGTTTTGTCCCAAAAAACATTCGATCTCGAGTTTCGCCAACAATATCAAAAGTGAGAGAATAACTTACTTATATTATTTATTTTTTTTTAATAGCTTAACTTACACTACAGGATTTGAACATGGTACCTTCATTCTAACAGACTACCACACATCCCCTAAACTATCATGGCATTTTTTTTCCAATCAATTATTGCACATATGTATGTAAGTGTGTGTTCTTCAGGATTATCATAAATAAATTTTCACATGGAAATTTCCGAACGTGTGAACAATTGGTATCAAAAAATTTCATACTATTGCGAAATATTTTGACAATTTATGAAGAAAATTATTCACAAAGATTTGTCTATTGGAAAAAGTGGAAATATGTAAGTTTTTAATTTCATGGGAATTGATGATACGAACCTAAAATCCATGTGAACAAAACATTTCATTTGGAAATTTTCACATGTGGAATTCATGATAAGGCTGCTTATCTTTTTAACCGACTTCAAAAAAAGAAGGAGGTTAACAATTCGTCACTATTTTTTTTTAGGTATGTAGGTCCATAACTCGGTGCATTTTAGACCGATTGTAAAAATTTTTTTGTTGTCTGAGAGGGTATAGCTTCCCATTGGTCCCATTTGAAAAAAGTGGGCGGGGTCACGCCCACAATTTTTTAAATTTGATTTATTGATCTTCTACTTATTTGATTGCTGCGAAACCTAGCAAACATCTTTGGTTCTTGTAATTAGAAAATCCTTGAGTTGAAAAAATGGGCGGGGCTACGCCCATTCAAATGTGTTATAACATTACACGTGGTTCTACGTAACCGATTTTTACAAAACTTAGCACACACCTTGAACTCTAAAATAGACAAAATTTTCTTTTAAAAAAATGGGCGGGGTTACGCCCACTAAAATTTTATATTATATTTCACAGGGTTCTATTTCACCGATTTTTACGAAACTTGGCACACACCCTAAGCTTTAATCAAGGCACAAAATTGCGTTAAAAAAAGTGGGCGGGGTCACGCCTACAATTTTTTAAATTTGATTTTGTAATCTTCTACTCATTTGATTGCTGGGAAACCTAGCAAACATCTTTGGTTTTTGTAATTACAAAATTTTTAAGTTGAAAAAATGGGCGGGGCTACGCCCATTCAAATGTATTATAACATTACACGTGGCTCTACTTAACCGATTTTTACGAAACTAAGCACACACCTTGAACTCTTAAAAATACACAATCTTGTTTAAAAAAAAGGGGCGTAGCCACGCCCCATAAAATTTAACACTTAATTTCACGTGCTTTTACTTCATCGATTTTTACGAAACTGGACCATATTTCCAAATAAAGAAAGATACTTACAAATAAATTTTTTTTGAATTGACCAGAGTTTAAAAGTATTCACTAAAAAGGTAAAAATAAAACTTTTAAAAAAAAAATTAAACCGACTTCAAAAATAAGCACTAAAAAGCAACAAATAATATAGATCTAGTTAAATAAAAGATTTTTATATATGTTACCTACAGTGCCGTTTGAAGTTGGTGCCAGTAATACTGGTACTAAGCACATAGGAACATGACCGGTAAAAAAACTGCAAGTAATTTTTATGTACATATGTATCTGCTTAGTTACCAATGTTGCTGGCACCAACTTCAAACGGCACTGTAGGTAACATATATAAAAATCTTTTATTTAACTAGATCTATATTATTTGTTGCTTTTTAGTGCTTATTTTTGAAGTCGGTTTAATTTTTTTTTAAAAAGTTTTATTTTAACTTAGAGTGCTGTCATGTCTTGAACTTGGTATCTTTAGACTAACAGGCTGGCACACTTCCATGCAGCTACCGTCACACATTCGAAAAACTATCGCGAAAAGTTCGGCGTTGGAAGCTTTAGCGAACATTCGAATTTTTTTTTTTAGATTTGCGAACAAATATCGGACAATTTTGTTTCGAAATTTCTTCGCTTTAGTGAGCATTCGTTTTCATCGAATCTCAGGTCAAGTGGGTGTATGTAACGCAAAGAAAAATATTTTTTTTTTATAGTAATAATCCTTTCTTAATATGCTTGTACATATGTATATACATAAGTATCTGAATAAAATAATTACAGCGGAGCTCCGTTACAACGAATTGCGCGAGACTGGAAAATCTTGCTCATTATTAGGCAAAGGTTGTTACGAATATGAACTTTAATGCGTTTGTTTTGTCTGTGTAGAAATAAAAATAAGTGTTCCGAGTTTTTTATTTTGTTTGCAAATCTACGGCCTGTTCTGTAAACCGAATCGATTTGAAATCGTACGATTTCCAAAATGATTGATGGTCGCGCAGACGTGTTGAAAATTATATACGATAATTTTCTTTCAGATATGATATTTGAGGCACAATATAATAGAAAAATTAAAAAAATCCAAAAAAAATGTTTTTATTATGGGAATTAGTAAAAAAAGTAATAAAACATAAATACAACACATACTCTATTTTGAAACACTATTGAAACTAAACATTCTTTGAATTTAAAATTTGTTTGTTTGTTATAAAGATTATATATAAATTTTCAACAATGAACATATAACCCCCGTTGTTCATTATAAATAAACTTGACTGCAAAATTTACCAAAGCCCTTAAAAGCTCTCATCATTATAATATTTTAAAAATTTAATGTGTTTTTTATTGCATGTGTTTTAGTTAAATGTTTTCTTTTACTACATCTATTATTTTATTTTTATAGTTAAAGGGAAAGAATTAAAGCTGTATTTTTATGCCTTTACGAAATGCAGTTAAAATAATCCTGTATTTAAATTTGAGATTTAGTATCTTGTAATAATTATAGATATTTTTATACTCCAATTTGCTTCCAAATTATGTATACAGAAGCAATACTCCCCCAAAAAATTTCAAAACAAAGACGTTTTTGTTTGAAATTTGGCTACAATGAGTTTTTTTTTAAATAACTTTCTTATCTTATTCTTCTTTACATAGAAAACGTAGTAAGTTAATCAAGGTAGATAGAGAAAGATTTGGCTTCTCTTTGAGGATGTATTATTTTTATTTTAATTATCTTTAAAAAGGTACTTTACCTTTAAAAAGGTAGCTTTTGCAGCAGGCACCTTTTTAAAAAGTAGTTTTTACAAAAAGTACCTTTTTTCAAAAGTTGCTTTTAAAAGAGTATTTTTTACAAAAGCATCTTTTTTAAAAATTATTGTTAAAGAAGTACCTTTTTAAAAGTACGCCTTAAATAAATTAAATAATTTATTTTAAGTATTTTTTTAAGAAAGGACATTTTATAAAGTATCTTTAAAAAATAACCTATTGGCAAATACGTTTTACAAAAGGTACATTTTTAAAATGTGTTTCTTTAGAAAGAAAGAAAAGTACTCTTAAAATAAGTAACTTTCAATGAAATATATTTTAAAAAAGTACATTAAATAATACTTAAAAAAAGTTCCTATCATAAAAAGTTCTGGTTAAAAAAGTACGTATTAAAAAACGTACCTTCTGAGAAAATTTTTTTAAATAAGCACATTTTTGTAATTGTCTTATTTTCCTTTTTTCACCACTACGCTGAGGCGATAAATGAATTTGTAATTAATAGTATTTCTTGTATTAATAAAATAAAATAAAAAAAAATAGCTTTTTAAAAAAAGTATACGTTTTAAAAATTCCAATTTTTTAAATGTACTTACAACAAGTTAAAAAAGTACATACTAAGAAAGCGCATCTTCAAAAAGTGCCTTTTAAAAAATTACCTCCTAAAAGGGTACCTTTTAAGAAAACAAGCTCCAAAAAAGTACATTTGTTCAAAAAAGTTCCTTTAAAATGATCTTTGAAAAAGTATGTTTTAGAATTTTTAAAAAATTTCCATTTGATAAAATATATTTGTGAAAGATACGCATACATTTTGAAAAGCTCATTAAAAAAAAACTATGTTCTTAAAGAAATATCTGTTAAAAGATTAACTCTTTAAAAAAAAAGTACTTTTTGCAGAGCTGAAGCCGTAGGATAAAAAATATTGACCGCTATGGTCGTTCCCCACTCAACTCGGTTTGTTCGTCTGAAAGTCTACATTGGAATTGCCATTCACAACAACGTTTGAGATAGAAGTTTCCATGTGCCATAACAATTTTAAATACTAAAAAAGTATGGTTGTGTGAGAGTCTGATTGACTTCTGACGACCAAACTGAGTTGAGTTGAGAACGACAGTAGGGACATTAAATAAAAAGACATTTTGAAAAGTAAATTTTAAATTTATTCAGATCTCTTTTCAAAATAATTTTATACAGGTGATCAGATTATCAAAGATCAAAGTTGTGTTTGATTGTTTGTACCTTTTTTGAAAGATTACATATACAGGGTGTCTAGTGGCAAAATATATGTTTTTAAATACAATTATTTCAAAAAAAAATTAACGCTGCGGAGGGAGGGTGGTGCGCATTTGTTAGTCACGATGTCGCAGTGATCAAGTGAGCATCGCACGTTCGCTGTGGAGACATTTTTAAGAGTAATGATTCTTATGTAATTGCTCGTTCACAATTTTATTCAAAGTTCGGTATTCGGTGAATACGTGATGGTCTGAGTATAAATTTAATTCATTCGTGGGTTTAGAGATTCCGCGCAACTGCTTCGGCTATGAATGTCCCACGTCCGCGGCCTAGTCGATCTTCAAGGACTCCCGAAAACATTCAACTGGTTAAAAGCAGTTAAAAGGGCAGCCCCACTGGGACTTCCAAAAGCGATTATTCATGAAATTTAAAAAAGGATCTTAAGTTCCATCCTTTTAAAGTTCAAATCGTTCAAGAACTGAAAGAAAGTGACTTTGATTTACGCAAAAATCTTCGTGAAACGATGTTAAAGCGTTTTCGCACTGTAGATCCCATTCACGTCGACAAGCAAAACTGCCGTTACTGTTCTCCAAGAACCCGCAACCCTGGATTGAAACATCAAAAATCATTGCATTGCCTCAGGGTAACTGTTTGGTTTGCCTTATCCACTCATTAGATAATTGGAACATTTTTTTTTTGAAATACTAGAGGCCAGGCAACGAATGTCAACGGTGAAAATTATCGACGCATGATTATGGAATTCTTTTTGCCAAACCTGAGAGCTCATCCATCGTACTCTTCACACATGTGGTCACAACAGGATGGGGCGATTGTACACGCACCCAGAGTTTCGATGATTTTGCTTGGAGAAAATTTCCCCCAAAAACTGATCAGTCGTTTTGGGGACATCCCATGGCCACCGAGGTCGACCGATCTAGCTCCCATGGATTTTTTTTTATGATGCTACCTCAGAGAGAGGTTTTATAATGAGAATCCCAAACTCTTGTGGCTTTAAAGGAAAATATTCGTCGAGAAATCAGCTCAATTGAACCAAGTTCAGCTCAATTGAACAGTGTGTTTAACTCGACGGAAGACATCTGGATGTCATGCTTTTTAAAAAATAAACTCCGAATTTCCATTCTATCGTTCAATGCTCTTAATAAAACTTTGTGTCAACTATTACGTTTTTTATTTAAGTTTGAAATTATAAATCTGCTGCCAGACACCCTGTACATGTATGAGTATCTCGCTCTGTCTTGGTTACAAATCCGAACAAATTTAACGGATTTCCGGAATGCACAATCTGTTCTATTTGATCCATAATTAGCAATGATATGCATTCGTTGAATGCGCAAGAATTTTTTTATTAAATCAAAGCCACAAAGCAATTATTAGCATACTGGGGCTTGTGTAAAGAATGCGAGAAATTTGCTAATCTAAAATTTTTTTATTATTACCATAGTTCACGTTTGGCCTCGTAAATCCCTTACATCTTGTAGCTGTGGTAAATCTTGGTAAATTTAAAAAAACACGGCTACAACAAAATATAGCTTTTACTAAAGCTACAAGATGTAAAATACAATAGCCAACCGTGAAGTTCGCTATTATTTGATGAAACTAGGAATAAATAAAGTAAAAACTTATTAAAGGCTCAGTTAGCCGACTGTAATGTAATGTAACTGCAACGGTAGGAAACAGCTGATCGATATTTTTATATGAAAATTAGGTTACCTTACATTACATCTCTATAACCATTTGCATTACTTTTGACATAAGGGTTGTTCACATTACGTAACGCTCCAAGGGGCGGGGAGAGGGTGCTAGAGATATGTTACAGTTTAGAAAATTTATACTGAAATTTTTTATTAAAAGTGTTACTAAGGGGGGGGTCGTATAAAAACTCCGAAAATAGTTTTACGTAGTATTTGAATGACTGTTAAGGCAGCGCAAAAATGTTTCAAAGAAATAAGTACTGATCTGAGATTTTTCGGGAATTAGTATAGAACAATAGAACTGTATTGAATTGTACAACAATTGATTTTTTCGTTAATTTGTTTTTTATTTTATTTTATTTTATTTTGTTATACTAATGACATCAATACTTGTTTCAACATTAAAAACAATGACTTGAAATTTAAATATCAATTAAGTGTATATGTAAGTACTCGTATTTGCCATGAACACTGTCAAAGTCAAAGGCTTTGATTTGAATATAATCCCCAGATGGTTGATTTCTAAAGGGAATTTCAGCTTAATGTTCTACAATAATGAATGCATATGACACTAAACAAACAGTTCGTTTTCATTTATCATTTTCCCATATTGAGACCATATTTGTTTATACAAGTAATTATTTTAAAATTAAATCAACTATTAAAAACAAATCAAACTCACATTAGTCATACAATTTGATTCATTTTGATGTTAATAACAATTAAATTTGCTATTATTAATTTGCAATTTCTTGAAAATCTCTTCATATGGAAAATGTGTAAGTAAATCATTGCCATTTACAAACAATTAAAGTTTACAGCCATGTAAACTTTGTAACGTAAAGACAGACAGAGAGGAGAAAGAGAGGGGAGAGGGAGATGGACATGTAGTAATTGCTTTCGTAAACCAAAATACAGTTGGCATTATGAATATGAGAAACTAACAAAGAAATTGACAGTGACTTTAATCTCTCCACCAGCTATGACTAAATATGGAAATGTCTTGAACAAAAGTCGGTAAAGCATCGAACTTTAATTCGTTTTGTGATGGCGGTTTCTATTAAAAAAGATTTCTAAACAAATAAGTATGTAACATTTTTATAATTCCTCTTGTATTGAGCACCCGCGCATTAAAAATTGCAGCAGTTTATATTGAAACCTATCAAACTTGACACACGCGTGCTCTAATAACGCCTTTATACGTCTTACTTAAGCCATAAATCAAAAATCAATATTATACATTATAACTTAAAATTTTTTAGTTAATATTACAGCGTTATCCCCTTGTGGTTGGAAAAGTAATTGTTTTAGTTTTATTCTTAAAACTTCAAAGTTTTTGTATTTGTGGTTAAGCGTTTACGAATTGTTTAACTTATTTTAATACACTGGTTTTAAAAGGTGTACTTTCACTACAACAAGAGATACTTTATAAAAGACACTTCTCGAAATATACTTGCTTTAAAGCGATATTTATATAAAAGATATTTTTGAAAAGGGTACTTTTTTGCGGGTACTTTTTGTAAAGACACTTATTAAATTGCCCTTTCCTTAAAGGGGACTTTCCTAAAAACCTACTTCTTATAAAAAGTACTTTTTATTAAAGGTACTTTTTATGCAAGGTACTTTTGACAACAGATACTCTTTACAAAAGGTATTTTTCCAAAAAGGTAATTTTTATAAAAGATACCTTTCTAAAAAATTACTTTATATAAAAGGTACTTTACATAAAAGGTACTTTTTATAAAAGAAACTTTTCTAAAAAAGTACTTTTTATAAGTTCTAAAAATGTACTTCTCATAACTTTTCTAAAAAGGTACTTTTTATAAAAGATACTTTTTTAAAAAGGTACTTTTTATAACTTTTCTAAAAACGTACTTTTTATAACTTTTCTAAAAAGGTACTTTTTACAAAAGATACTTTATATAAAAGATACTTTAAATAAAAAGTAATTTTTACAAAAGGAACTTTTTATAACTTTTCTAAAAAGGTACTTTTTATAACTTTTCTAAAAATTAAATTTTTTTTAACTTTTCTAAATGGGTACTCTTTATAAAAGATACTTTTTATAGCTTTTCTAAAAAGGTAATTTTTATAACTTTTCTAAAAGGGTACTTTTTATAAAAGGAACTTTTTATTAAAAATACTTCTTATTAAAGATACTTTTCTAAAAAGGTACTTTATATAAAAGAACTTTTCTAAATAGGTACTTTTTATTAAATATATGTACAATTTTTAAAAAAGTACTTTATATAAAAGGTACTTTATATAAAAAGCAGTTTAGTAGCAGTACTTTATATAAAATGTACTATATAAAAGGTACTTTTAATAAAAGGAACTTTTCTAAAAAGGTACTTTTTATAAATTTTCTAAAATGGTACTTTTTATAAAAGGTACTTTTATAAAAAGGTACTTTTAATTAATAACTTTTCTAAAAAGGTAATTTTTGTAAGTTTTCTAAAAAGATAATTTTTTAAACTTTTCTAAAAGAGTACCTACTTTTTATAAAAGGTAGTTTTTATTAAAGATACCTCTTATTAAAGATACTTTTCTAAAACGGTACTTTGTATAAAACAAACTTTTCTATATAGGTACTTTTTATTAATGATACTTTTTAAAAAAAAGTACTTTATATAAAAGGTACTATATATAAAATTTAATTTATATAAAAGGTACTTTTAATAAAAGGAAATTTTCTAAAAAGGTACTTTTTATAACTTTTCTAAAAAGGTATTTTTTATAACTTTTCTAAACAGGTACTTTATATAAAAGGTAATTCCTATAAAAGGAACTTTTAATAACTTTTCTAAAAAGGTATTCTTTATAAAAGATACTTTTCTATAAAGGTACTTTTTATAACATTTCTAAAAAGGTACTTTTTATAACTTTACTAAAAAGGTACTTTTTATAACTTTTTTAAAAAGGTAATTTTTTTATGGGAAGGTACTTTTTATAACTTTTCAAAGAGGTACTTCTAATAACTTTTCTAAAAAGGTAAAGTACCTTTTATAAGTAGGTACTTTTTATAACTTTTCAAAAAGGTACTTTTCTTAAAAGATACTTTTCTAAAAAGGAACTTTTCTTAAAAATACTTTTCTAATAATGTACTTTATATAAAGGTACTTTTTATAACTTTCCTAAAAGGGTACTTTATATAAAGGTTCTTTTTACAAACGGGACTTTTCTAAAAAACTGCTTTTAAATAAAGTACCTTTTTTATATAAAGCCCTTTTCATTGATTTTTATAGTCTTACAAAAAGTGTATCGGAACCCGAACATTTGAATAAAATCAATCTGAAGCTCAGCGGGAAAATTGTTTAATATTCTCCGAATATTCTCGTAAAGTACATTTATAAAGGATACTTTTTAAAATGTGTGTTTTTTTTAAATTTTTTTCCAAGATTGCTTTTCTAAAATGTCAAAACGAAAGAAAAATAAAAATTAAAGTAGGGCTTTGCAAAGTATATTAAAAAGTAAAAGGCCCGTTCGTAAACATTTAAAAAATGTTTCTTTTATTTCAAGAAGATCCGTTAAAACTAGATCAATAGTGTGGCCGTCAGAATGGTTGCCATTATCCTTGCGGATATATCATGGGTGTGTATCAAAAAACTTTTGAACTTTGGTGTAATTTTCCTTTGCAATGCCTGACTTTTTTTTAACTTTTATAACGATATAATGTTTTTTTTATCAGTAGTATAATGCAATTTTTTCTGTTTTTATTTCTGATACAACAACTGCGATAAACTAGCACTTAATTTTTCTTACATTTTCACTAATAAACCTTAAACATCAAAACTATAAATCATTTTAAAGTAAATTTAACAAATACAACACTACGTACAATTTTAGCATTAAATTGTCTGAAATTATTGCACACAGATTATTTTGGCTGGCTGGGAGGGAGAGTCTCTTAGTTGTTGTGTATTATCTATCGTTGGTTGAAGTTGGAGGAGAGAAAAAAAAAAGTTGCAAATAATGCGGTCAATTCAGTTTTTAAGTTTTCTTTTTCATAAAAAAAAAAATTATTTATTTATCTAAAATTTAAGTTGCCTCATAAATATTCAAAATTAAGGAAATTGTTACTATCGTTGTTGTTGTACAATTGCTGTAGTTTTGTCTATGAAACCAATCCATAACACATCTTTCGGAGATGTCTGTCTGTCTGTCTGTCTATCTGTCTATCTGGCCAATTTGGTTTTGGTACGTGTAAACACTGGTCGAGAAAATATTTATTGTGTTTTGTGGCTATAAAAAAAAATATTTTATGTTGTTAATGTTTGTTTGCCTTTTGTCTGTCTGTCTGTCTGTGCATAAATTTCTGCAGTTTTTAAAGTTTTCCACACACACACATAACAGCAACAACAACAACAACAACAAGAAAACTCAACCATAAATAATTTCTCATGTTGCATTACGATAAGCAGATGCAGCAATATTTAAACAATATTTTATTAATATTTGTGGAGAAAATCATTTAAAGAAAATTTACAACAACATCAACAAAAATAGAAAAATTTGCTTTAAATTAGAAAATGTGTTTTAAAAAGGTTCGTTCGTCTGTATATTTGCAATGATTATTTATTTATAATATTTTTGTTTTTGCAATAAATTTTGTAAATGCATTTTCCTTTTCATGTATTTTTGCTGTAAAATGCTTCACCGAGAAGGTGTTAAGTTTAGTGAAGATTTTTCAATTTTCAGCCTTTAATAGTTCAAATCAAAATTTTCGTTAACTTTTTTTTTATTTCAAATTACTTGAAATTAAAAATAAGTTGCATTATTCATGTTCACTTTTGCTGCAAGCAATTTTTTATTCCAAACTCATGAGATTGTAATAAGGAAAAACTATAAAAAAAAAAAATTAGACACAGTGGTACAAAAAAAAACGAGGAATAATCATGGCTAAGCTTAAGCAAGTCGTTGGATCTTATGGATATCTTCTTTATAAGAAGAGAATAATTCAGTTTGAATTCTGGATTTTAAAGAATAGAATAAAAAAAAACATTTAAATTACTAAATAAAATGATATCGAAATATTAAGTTAAATAACAAGTAAGAGTGCTATATTCGGCTGTGCCGAATCTTATATACCCTTTACCAACGTACGTACATATATATAGTATACAGACACGTACATACATATTTGTTTTGTGAAAAAATTTATCATTTTTTTAAAGTTTCCATCTTTGGAGCTATAATTTTCATTTTTCAAATTTCATACACCAAACTTTTCTTTCAGAAGCATAAAATATATTCAATTTATAAAGAAATAGAAAAAAAAAACAAAAAGTGTAAGTTTTCCAACCCTGGAGTCATAATTTTGGATTTTTCTGATTATTGATACCAATCTAGTTCTTTAAAAAATACATAAAATATGTTAAGTGAAAAAAGCAAGAACGAAATAAGCAAAAACTTAGTTTCATTTAATTCCTTTAATATTAAAAAAATCAGTTAAGTGCGACTTTGAATCGCGCACGATTCTTGTTTTGGCGATTTTGTCTGTTTTTGGAGGTTTTTTTCATTTTGGCGATTTTTTTCTGTTGTTGGGCTTTTCTTCATTTTGGAGATTTTTCTCATTTTGACGATTTTTTCTGTTTTTTTGGGTTTTTTTGGCGATTTTTTTGTTTTTTTTTCGTTTTGGCGATTTTTTTCTGTTTATTAGTTTTTTTTCATTTTGGCGATTTTTTTCTGTTTTTTAGGTTTTTTTTTTCGTTTTAGCGATATTTTTCATTTTGGCGATTTTTTTTCATTTTAGCAATTTTTTCGTTTTTTTGCGATTTATTTTAGTCTTAGAAATTTTCTTTTAATTTAGTGCTTTTTTTCATTTTGGCGATTTTTTTCTGTTTTTTTGGGTTTTTTTCGTTTTGGTGATTTTTTTCGTTTTGGCGATTTTTTTTAAATTTGGCGATTTTTTTTCATTTTGGCGTTTTTTTTCATTTTGGCGATTTTTTTTTATTTTGGCAATTTTTTCCTGTTTTGGGGTTTTTTTTTAATTTTGGCGATTTTTTTCTGTTTTTGGTGCTTTTTTTCATTTTGGATTTTTTTCTGTTTTTGTGGGGTTTTTTTCGTTTTGGCGATTTTTTTCATTTTGGCGATTTTTGCCTGTTTTGGGGTTTTTTTCATTTTGGCTATTTTTTCTGTTTTTGGGGCTTTTTTTTCATTTTGGATTTTTTCTGTTTTTGTGGGGTTTTTTTCGTTTTGGCGATTTTTTTTAATTTTGGAGATTTTTTTCTGTTTTTGGGGGTTTATTTTCATTTTGGAGTTTTTTTTTCAATTTGGCGACTTTTTTTTTCATTTTGGAGTTTTTTTTCATTTTGGCGATTTTTTTTTCTGTTTTTGGCGCTTTTTTTCATTTTGGAGATTTTTTTTTCATTTTGGCGATTTTTTTTTATTTTGGCAATTTTTTCCTGTTTTGGGGTTTTTTTTTAATTTTGGCGATTTTTTTCTGTTTTTGGTGCTTTTTTTCATTTTGGATTTTTTTCTGTTTTTGTGGGGTTTTTTTCGTTTTGGCGATTTTTTTTCATTTTGGCAATTTTTTTTCATTTTAGCAATTTTTCCGGTTATTCGCCATTTATTTTAGTCTTAGAATTTTTTTTTTGTAATTTGGTGCTTTTTTTCGCTTTGGCGATTTTTTTTGTTTTTGGCGATTTTTTTCGGTTTGGCGATTTTATAATTTTTTGATTTTTTAGTTTTACCGTTTTTGAAAATTTCAAGAGTTTTGCTCTTACGGTTTCCAAGATACAGCAAGTTGTCAAAATTGCATAGTCAAAATTGCATTAACTGATGGAACACCCTTTAATTTAAATTTTTTGAAATTTTAGTGTTAATTTTTGTAGTCTGTATAAAAATACATTAACCTTACAAATTTCAAGTGTATATACATACATACATACAATTGTATGTATATTACATGGGATTTTAAAATTTTTCGTTGCTCGTTTTGGAACACCCTTTAATTTCCAATTCTCATATATTTGTTGTTGTAGCGGCCAAAGGTCTACACACTGTGTCCAAATTTCAGGTCTGTAGCTCTTACGGTTCTCGAGAAAATACTAATATAGGTTTAGACATAGTTAATTTTACATAACACAAAAAGTTAAAGTTTTCCAACCCTGGAAACGACTTTTTAATTTTTTTATATTTTTTTAATTTAAAATTCCAATTTTAGTCGTACTGAAGTGTAAAATAAGTTCATTTATTAAAAAAAAAAATAAAAATTTGTTTTTGGTAGTTACTTTTATATGGCAAAATGAAGTTTAAGTTTTCCAGCTCTGCAATCGTCTGCCCGATTTTGCTGAATTTCAATACCAATCTATTTTGGAAAATTTCTGACACACTAGTCCAAGAACGAAGTCTACCTTTTCTGGGAGCTTCGGAAAACCGATTTCACGTACAGACAGACGGACAGACGGACATCGCTTATTCGTCTTCCCTATGCATAAGGATCCAGAATATATATATTATATGGGTCGCTTATTGATATTATAGAAATTACAAACGGAATGACAAACCTATATATACCCTTTTACCATTTTTGTTGGTAAAGGGTATAAAAACCTTAAAGAAAGTAATGAATCTAGTTCACACCAAAGGCGCTGTTGCGCACTATGGCGCGTAGTCATAGTCAAAACAAAGTACACTTTAAGAAATTAAAACCAGTATTTTGTATGGTAATACTGATTTGAACTTCTTAAAGTGTACTTTGTTTTGACTATGACTACGCGCCAATGTGTCCAATTTCATTTCAACTTTCGCTTAAAAAAATAATTCACGATTCATTTACAAACACTTCGACGACACAAATGCCGCAAATTTGTGGGAGTTGGCAACTCTATTCAAATATAAACAGCTGTTAATGTTTCAATTTTTTAAATTAAGTTTCAACTTATTGAGTTGTAAAAAATTGCAATAAGGAAAAAGTGTTTGTTTTTAAAGAAATTAGTTATATACAAAATATCGAAGGGATGTGGGATTTATTGCCTTTTTTAAAATGCTTATTTTAGCCACTTGCTTATTAGGAAATAATTTTTACGCAATTTCGGTTGTTGGACACATAGTACAGCGGTACTGTAAAAAAATTGCGAAACACACATACGCTCTTGGTTATATTTTAGCGTTTTTTCTATCGTCCATCAAAATAAATTAGAAAAATATTTTGATTTGATAAAAGGTTTATTAATCAAATTTTCATAGCGCCGGTCCAGACTTGCAATGTTTGTTGCAGCAACTTTTTGTTTTTTTTTTTGTTTTAATGCAAAAGAGCAAGACAGAATTGCTGCAACAGCAATTGCATGTCTGGACCGGTACATAAAAAATTAGTTTCATAAACCCCTTATTAAACCGAAATATTTTTTATGAATAAGGCAGTAAATATTTACAAAAAAAAAATTTACATACTCTTATATATAAAAAAAAGTACAAAAAATTTTTAAAACACCATCAAATTCTTTAAAACAATTTAATTTTGTTAACACAAAACCTGCAAATTTCCCTTTAGAAGAGTACTTTCTAATATAATTTCAAGTAGCAGATTCACTCTATACTATAGAGTCTATATAAAGAGTCTTTAGCGTACTTAATAATCACCCTTATTGTGAATACATTTTCCATACGATTGTCTTCCTTGTTCAGAAGATCGCTACTGTGAATTTTGTGTGTGTGAATATATGGCAACTTTAAGAAATATTCCCCTATCATGAATAACTTTGTAACGGGAATTTGTTCGCCATTTAATAGTGATGGTTTAGTATAGTGATGTCTTTCCCATGATATCGATGTTTTGTTTCAAATGTACGAGTGATTATAAAAAGTTTAAATATTTTTATTTTTTTTTTTTCAAATGTAAATGTGCATGTAACAAGTCGAACGTTGTACTCATCGTGGGACTCAAACTTTTTGCTGAACGTTTATTGAAAAATTTCCGCCTCGTGGTGGTCTCTGCCCACAGCTTTTTATCCGATTTCAAAAAAGCAGTAAGGCTATCAATTCGTGTGCATTTTTTTTATGTGAGTTACCTCATAAGTCCGTAGTTTCTAGACCTATTTCAAAAATTCTTAAAAATTCTGAAAGGTCTCAGCTGCAAAAAAAATATTGGCGGAAACAACTCCTTTAATTTTTTTTCCTTTTTTTTTATGTAATTTTGCTCATAGGATTGCTAGGAAACTTAGCACTAATATTGGACTCTCGTAATAACACATCATTAAATTAAATTTTATTAAATTTAAATGTGCGGATCGACTCCCATTTAAATTAAATATATTTCACGTGCTTCTGCTGAACCGATTCTTATGAAATTTGGCATACACTGTGAGCTCTAAAAGTTTTACGATCTTCTATTTAATGGGCGGGACACCCTCATTACAGTTTAGTATACGAGTAGATATATTAAATTATATGTGCTATGGCTTACGAAACTGGGTGGGGCCATCTCCATTAAAAGTTAATATTCTATTTCACGTTCTGCTGCTATTCTTATGAATCTTGGCACTAAAAAGTTTAAAATTATGGCCTGTTTCGCAATAACGAAAGAAAACTTTCGACTCAAAATGTATATTGAAACAACAACAAAAACAAATTTTCATATTTTATTGTTGTTTTCAATATAAATTTTGAGTCGGAAGTTTTCTTTCGTTATTGTGAAACAGGCTATTAAACTTAAAAAAAGTTTAACCGACTTCACAAGTAAGTACTAAAAAGTTAAAAATACTTAGGACCTGCCCCACGATGTCGACAAAACAAAAACAAATTTTAAAATATAACATTAAATTTTAAGGGTCTGTACCACGATGTCGATGTTTTGTTTGAAATGAAATTTAAAATTTTAAAATTTTGTTTTTGTTTCAAATGCAAGTGAGCGACAAGTCAAACGTTGTCGACATCGTGGAACAGGCCCTTAGATTCAGTTAAATAAAACATATTTGTAGGGTACTATTCTAAAAATTTTTATTTTTAATACCATAAAAAGGTTGTTATTATACATAAGTCTGTAGTTAGTGATGTAACGAATGTCAATTTTTGATATTCGCGAATACGAATACGAATATTTGAAACGATATTCGCGAATACGAATGCGAATACGAATATAATATATGAAATCTGTAGACATTAATTTGGGGTTCTATTTACGTCTGCAATATGAAATATTAAAAAATTGTTAAGAAAAAGGACTTCATACTCCTTTTGGCGTACTTTAAAGTTAATAATTAAAGATTTAAATGATCCTCACTAAATAATATTTGAAAATGATACAAAGCACAAATTTCTATAAAAAATTTAATGGATTTGTACAAACTAATATTTTTAGCCATTTATTTAAATTTCGTTTAGGACTTATGCATTTATTTATTTAATTTATTTGGAAAAATATTCGTATTCGTATTCGCCTGAATTTGGCGGATACGAATATCTAAAAATGGCCGAATATTCGACAATTCGAATACGAATACGAATATTCGTGCATCACTAGTCTGTAGTGTGTGTCTGTGTATCTGTGTGTCTGTCCGAGTCCACGGACAGGCCAAACGGCTATACCGATTTTGTTTTAGCTTTTTTCTGTTTGAAAGGTGACTTTATCTAGAAGGTTCTTAGCTATGTTTTAATAACATCGGTCCAGCCGTTTAGAAGATATCACATCGTCTTTTAAAATTTTTAATTTTTATTTTTCATTAAAAAAATTTTATTTTGGGGCAAACAATTTTATTTGTCATTTCTAAAGATTGCGCAGTTTCGAACAAAAACATGTGTATGCTTCAAAGGTAAAGAATATTCACGCGAAATTCACAATAGCAAATTGTTGTTCGGGGAAAAGAAAAATTGCAAGAGAATACGAATAAAATATTCTCTTTCTTCACTATAAGGTTGAATGAAAAATCTCTCGATTGTGTCTCTCAATCTTGGGGGAAAATTACGGAATTCGATATCGTAAATGCAATTTTAATTGTGTTTGTATGGAAATTTCGATCAATATCGAATGCCTTAATTGGCCCTTTGGATTCCTTGTACCCCGAGTCTCATGCATGTACATATATTTTTCCAGTCTGTAGATTTGAAATAAGTGTACTAATTTTAATATGAAGCGAATGAGAATTGCATCATGAAAATAAAATAATGTGCCTTAAGAATGGCTGCCATTATTTTGCTGGCAGTGCTAGATTATTTTAAGTCTTATGACGACAAGTAAGCACTTTTATTGGAGCTTAGCATGATATATTATAACGAATTTTAAATTTCCAACCTTTGGGTTGATATCAGCGTTACCATATATATTTTTTAAAAAACTTCCTATATCTGAAAAAAAAAACTTTTTCTACAAAAGTACCAAAATTTTAAAAGAAAACAGCTGATCGATATTGTTATGTGAAAAGTAATGAAAATGGTTAGGCTAAGTGAGCCTTTAGACACTGTTGCAGTAATAAGGGAGTGAGAAAATATAAGATCGTTTTATTGCATACAAACATCACTTAATATTTTCATTCAATATACTGCAAAAGTTCAATTATGGACATATTTATAAAAAAAACTTGAAAAAACTTTATATTGTCAAAAAACTGTTTGGCATCTTAAAAAACTTAAAAAAAAGGGAAAACTTGATAAATGGTAACGCTGGTTGATATATACATATATACGAGAGAGCGAGGGAATTACCTTAAAACGATCGCTATAACAGCCTAATTTCTTAGGGCCTTGCTCATAAATAATGTTTTTGACTTATAGAAGGCTTATGAAATATCATTTTCCATGTAAAATTAGTTTTATAAACTAAAAATATTTTTTATGAATAAGCCAGTTAATATTTATGTGGACTTTCGAGCATATTTTTTGCTACTTCATTTTAATATCGTATTCCTTTCTTTGTCATTTACATTAACAATGAACATTGTAAATTTTCTCTTATTATTTCCCTAAGCCTTTAGTTTGTTATTTATTTTACATTTATCATATATTTTTGTAACAAAAAAATAACAATAAATATTTGCTTTGACAGTTTTGGCACAAAACACAATTTGTGTGTCAGTAAAGCAATAACCGACTGCTCTATTACTCGTATCTAGGACTCTGTATCCCTCTAAGCTTTTGTTTATTACAAAAAAAAAAATAATATATTTGGTGTTGTCTTAAAAACATAATTTGTGCAACAGAAGAAACCTTAAAACTTAAAAAAAATACTAAAATAAAGACATAAATTAAAAAAAAATGGAAAAGAAAAATGATTACACTGCAATGAAGTTGTAAGAGAATTTATTTGACTTTTGCCACACAATCAAATAAATATTTTGCACCAGCAAATTAAAGTTAGATATTAGAATTATAAATGTGAATTCTAGAAAGCTGTGTTATTTATAACCATAAATTTGTGACAATTTGTTTAGTTGTTGTTTGAGGAGGAAATAACATTTTATGTATTTGATTCATCTTAATAAAATTGTTGCTTTGCACACAGAATTTTATAAAACAAATACGTGCTCTTTGTCATTTAATTTCTGTTGTGTATGAATGCAGTTTTATTAAATTTTTTTTTAAATCCCAGACATTGTTAAGAAAATAAAAAAAATCAATGTACCTATCTGTATAATAATACATTAAATAAGCGATGGAATAACATTTTGTCATATTTATTTAAAACAAAACATATCGACAATTAAACAGAATTATTTGCTGCAATTAAACCACGTAATTGGAAAATTTTTGGAATAAACTGCAATTAAAACAAGTAAGAGTGCTATATTCGGCTGTTCCGAATCTTATATACCCTTTACCAACGTACGTACATATATATAGTATACAGACACATACATACATATTTGTTTTGTGAAAAAATTTATCATTTTTTTAAAGTTTCCATCTTTGGAGCTGTAATTTTCATTTTTCAAATTTTATACGCCAAACTTTTCTTTCAGAAGCATAAATATATTCAATTTATAAAGAAAAAGAAAAAAATTTTTAGACCTATTTAATTTTACATAACACAAAAAGTGTAAGTTTTCCAACCCTGGAATCATAATTTAGGATTTTTCTAATTCCTTGTACCAATCTAGTTCTTTAAAAAATACATAAAATATGTTAAGTGAACGAAGCAAAAACGAAATAAGAAAAAACATAGTTTCATTTAATTCCTTTAATATTAAAAAATTCAGTAAAGTGCGACTTTGACTCGCGCACGAAGGGTTCCGTACATTCGGTTCTGAGCACTTTTTAATGTGGCTTTTTTGCTTTTTTGAAGTTTTTTTCAGTTTAAAAGATTTTTTCAGTTTTGTCGCTTTTTTCTCATTTTGGCGATTTTTTCTGTTTTTCTCGGTTTTTTTCATTTTGGCGATTTTTTCTATTTTTGGGGCTTATTTTCATTTTGAAGATTTTTTTCATTTTGGCGATTCTTTTTCCATTTTGGCGATTTTTTCCTATTTTGGGGGTTTTTTCATTTTGGCGATTTTTTTTTCATTTTGGCGATTTTTTTTCCTGTTTTTGGGATTTTTTTTTCATTTTGGCGATTTTTTTCTGTTTTTTGGGGTTTTTTTCGTTTTGGCGATTTTTTTTTTCCATTCTGGCGATTTTTTTTCATCTTGGCGATTTTTTTCTGTTTTGGGGTTTTTTTTATTTTGGAGATTTTTTTCTGTTTTTTAAGGTTTTTTTTCGTTTTGGCGATTTTTTTTTCATTTTGGCGATTTTTTTTTCATTTTGGCGTTTTTTTTTTCATTTTGGCGATTTTTTCCTGTTTTGGGCTTTTTTTCATTTTGGCGATTTTTTTCTGTTTTTCTCGGTTTTTTTCATTTTGGCGATTTTTTTTTCATTTTGGCGATTTTTTTTTATTTTGGCGATTTTTTTTTATTTTGGCGATTTTTTTCTGTTTTTGGGGCTTTTTTTTCATTTTGGAGATTTTTTTCATTTTGGCGATTTTTTTCATTTTGGAGATTTTTGCCTGTTTTGGGGTTTTTTCATTTTGGCTATTTTTTTCTGATTTTGGGGCTTTTTTTCATTTTGGATTTTTTCTGTTTTTGTGGGGTTTTTTTCGTTTTGGCGATTTTTTTTAATTTTGGCGATTTTTTTCTGTTTTTGGGGGTTTATTTTCATTTTGGAGTTTTTTTTCAATTTGGCGACTTTTTTTCATTTTGGCGTTTTTTTTTCATTTTGGCGATTTTTTTTTCTGGTTTTGGCGCTTTTTTTCATTTTGGAGATTTTTTTTCATTTTGGCAATTTTTTCCTGTTTTTTGGGTTTTTTTTCATTTTGCGATTTTTTTCTGTTTTTGGTGCTTTTTTTCATTTTGGATTTTTTTCTGTTTTTGTGGGGTTTTTTTCGTTTTGGCGATTTTTTTTCATTTTGACGATTTTTTTTCATTTTAGCAATTTTTCCGGTTATTCCCCATTTATTTTAGTCTTAGACATTTTTTTTGTAATTTGGTGCTTTTTTTCGCTTTGGCGATTTTTTTTGTTTTTGGCGATTTTTTTCGGTTTGGCGATTTTATAATTTTTTGATTTTTTAGTTTTACCGTTTTTGAAAATTTCAAGAGTTTTGCTCTCACGGTTTCCAAGATACAGCAAGTTGTCAAAATTGCATAGTCAAAATTGCATTAACTGATGGAACACCCTTTAATTTAAATTTTTTGAAATTTTAGTGTTAATTTTTGTAGTCTGTATAAAAATACACTAACCTTACAAATTTCAAGTGTATATACATACATACATACAATTGTATGTATATTACATGGGATTTTAAAATTTTTCGTTGCTCGTTTTGGAACACCCTTTAATTTCCAATTTTCATATATTTGTTGTTGTAGCGGCCAAAGGTCTACACACTGTGTCCAAATTTCAGGTCTGTACCTCTTACGGTTCTCGAGAAAATACTAATATAGTTTTAGACATAGTTAATTTTACATAACACAAAAAGTTAAAGTTTTCCAACCCTGGAAACGTTTTTTTAATTTTTTTATATTTTTTTAATTTAAAATACCAGTTGTAATCGTACTGATGTGTAAAATAAGTTCATTTATTAAAAAAAATAAAAATTTGTTTTTGGTAGTTACTTTTATATGGCAAAATGAAGTTTAAGTTTTCCAGCTCTGCAATCGTCTGCCCGATTTTGCTGAATTTCAATACCAATCTATTTTGGAAAATTTCTGACACACCAGTCCAAGAACGAAGTCTCTAGCTTTTCTGGGAGCTTCGGAAAACCGATTTCACGTACAGACAGACGGACAGACGGACAGACGGACATCGCTTATTCGTCTTCCCTATGCATAAGGATCCAGAATATATATATTTTATGGGTCGCTTATTGATATTATAGAAATTACAAACGGAATGACAAACCTATATATACCCTTTTACCATTTTTGTTGGTAAAGGGTATAAAAAATTACAGAAAAATTTATTTGCGTGATGTTTTTTATCATACAATTGATAGTAGACCGAGCTTAGATTTTAATATAATTTTAGCTATTTAATTATTTTAGGTAAATTATTGGGCCTGTTCCACAATGTCGACAACGTTCGACTTGTCGAACACTTACATTGAAAAGAAAAAAAAATCTTACGGCCTGTCCCACGATGTCACCAGAAATCGTTCGATCAAATACTTATATTGAAAACAACAACAAATTTTCTAATGTTATTGTTGTTTGCAATACAATTTGTCGATCGAATGATTTCTGTACCTGGATTCTGTAACTTTTTAAGAACCAAAAATCGTTATATTTATCGACATATGTGACGCGCAAAATAGAAAGGGACCTAAGGGTACAAACCGGTTTTGTTCAGGAGAGCCATTTTAAAGATTTAAAAACGCGTATCTCTGGTGTACCATCACTGAGAGTATTGGTATTGGTCTCATTTGAAAGCGACACATCTCATGAGGTCAGGAACGTGTTGGTCAACCTTGAAAACGCGCGTAGGTCGTCCCTACCTCTTGTTTTGTGTAGTTGCTTTTTACTGATTTCTACCTAGCGCGCTGTTTGCATGAGTTTGATATCAATTTTGCTCGCGTTTTTTCGAATCCAGGTTTATTTTCTGAAATTATTAATTGTGAATTATAATAAGTACTCAGTACTATCACTCTGTTAGTACGAAAATTTTTTCGTCCCTTTCTATTTGCGCTTAGAATCGTCGACTTCAATTTCATAAAACGCGCATATCTCTGGGAGGGAACACTTTTGGGGCATGGGATCGGTCTCATTCGATGCTCAGATGTTGTCCACATAAAAAGAAGTGAAAATTGATTTTTTTTACCCTTAGGTCCCTTTCTCTATGCGCAGTCACATATGTATTCGTTTGCGTTAACGATAATGTGATTCCGTAGTTTCTTTTTTACGATACTCTCCAGCCCTACCTTACTCACCATTTAATTCAATATTATGTAGTATCTCTGTATAGAAAATGCGAAAATAAGCGAAAAGCACAAAGAATAATAAAGAAAAACTCAATGAATTTGATCTTGTGATTTAAATTGTTTTTTCTCCAATCGGCAGCGAATATCGTTAAAATATGTTACTGAATAGCAAAGTTGATAAATTTTCGTTATATTTATTAAAGCGATACGATAATCGTAATAAAAGTTACTGAATCGTGGGAAAGGCCGTTCAAATTGTGTATTTGTTTCAAATATAAGTGTGCGACAAGACGAACATTGTCGACATCTTAGGAGAGGTCCTTAAATGTCCTGATGAGTTTTACTGAAGTAAATGTCGAATATAAGGCTAAAACATGACTGCGACTAAAAAAATCATCAGCGAAGTTGTATTACATTTTAAATTAAAGTTTGCTCGTGTGATGCACAGCAGTGCTGCGTTTACGATCAGGTCCATTTTCTTTTAGCCCTTAAGGCCTATAAAGGTTTATGTGTGCATACAACTGCATTATTATTATATGTTTCCGACGTATGTATATTCACCTTTGCAAGGGATTCATTTTGAATCAATACATTAAAAATTTGCTATTAGCTGAAATAATCCATTTAGTTTCAGCTAACAGGCGGACACAACGCACCGCCTTCGTATGTATACAAATGGTTCCATCAAAAATGCTATTGTAAAAAGCGTCAAGATGCCTTATTTATCAATGGTATGGTATGCTTATCGACCAAATGATATGGAATGATGGGAAATCATTCTAAATTATAGAAAATCACGTTCACAGAGAAGATTTTATCTATTAAACGTTTTTAGGCTAAGGGGTATCCCAGCAGAAAGAAGCGAAAATTTTTTCATAGAAATTCCTTATTGTTTTTATGTGATAAATCTTATTAATTTTATCGAGAAGAAAACCACATAAAATCAAGAAGAAATCTTATTATTCACAAATTTTTTTTACTCAATTTCCGTTATTTTTGGCACCAAAAAATCAATCAAACAATCAAACAAAAGAGAAAAACTTCTTGATTCTATTAGGTTTTCTACTTGATTTTATTACGCTATCTTATTGATTTTTTCAATAAGGGGTTCCTCTTGATTTTAGTAGGTTCATATATGATTATGTGTAAAGCATCTTATTGATTTTTTTAATAAAGAAATCTTCTTGATTTTATTAGGTTTTTGTTGTTTCGTTTCTATATATAGACATAGAGAAAATTTTTTCATTATCTTTTTCATTTTTGTATAAGAATGTTTGCACAATAATTTCAATGGTTATTCAGGCTGCTTGTTAGCATATTGCCTAGAGTGCTTGTCTATCAGTCAGAAGTTTGCTGGTTCAATACTTGGTGAGTAAGTTAGTTAAGAATATAACATGTGTATGTATGTATGTATAAATAAATAACATCTACAATATACTACATAGATAAATACGTATGTAAATATATGGTATAGAATTTAAATGAAAATGCATAAGTACAGAGAATAAAGACGCAATATATTTTTTATGTTTTTATGAGGTCGCCTAATAAAAACAAGAAGAAAACCTTTTTGGAAAAATCAATAAGATATCTTAATAAAAACTAGAAGATTTCCGCTTGATTTTTTCAAAAAGGTTTTCTCTATGAAATAAATAAGATTTCCTTATTGAAAAAAAACCATAGAGATTTCTTATTAATTTTGTTCTATTTTATGAGGTAATTAGCAGGCACTGTTTTCTCTGTGTTTAAAGAAAAATAAATTACTTGAAAAATTAAATCTTTCAAAAAAAGTACCGCTTCAAAAAAGTACCCTTTGCAAAAAGTATCCTTTGCAAAAAGTACCCTTTCAAAAAACTACCGCTTCAAATAAATACCCTAAAAAAGTATCTTATTGAAAAGAAACAGTTTGTGAAAAAAGTTCCTATTTAAAAAAGTACTTTTTAACAAAGTACCTTTAATATATGTATGTATGTATATATTTAAAAAATTACTTTTCGAAACGGTAGTTTCGACAAAGTTGTTTCTGTAAAAGAATACGTTTTCATAAAATTTAATATAAGTAAAGTAATTTTAAAAAGTGCCTTTAAAAAGGTAAATTCAAAAACTTACATAATTGAAAAAAGTACTCGTACTTGTTAATGCCGGCCGTACACTACACAAGTTCAGTGCTCAAGTCTGGCACTGCGTAAACTATGCTTGTAACACACACTATACAAATAAACTGTGTATTTTTTATTTTAAATCGCCATAATGCTGGTGATTATTTGTATAATTCTAGGACTCTGTCCAGAATGTTTGTTCTGTGCTCATTTCTTGTTGTGAACTCTTAAAAAATCACAAAACAACTGAGCGTTTGCAACATACACTACACAAGTTCACTGTACAGTTTTCAAACTTGAGCAAATGTTAAAATCATTTTGATATTTACTCAGTTCACTGCTTAAATAGCACAAACACCCCCATACACTACACAAACGCACTGTACAGTGCCAGACTTGTGCAGTGAACTTTTGCAGTGTATGGCCGGCATAACGAAAAAGAAGGTACTTTTAAAGAAGTATTTTTTTGCAAATATCTTTTTAAAAACTTATTTTTTTTATAAATAATACATTTTTATAATAAAACTTAGTATTAGAATTACCTTGTACAAAGTAACTCTTTTATAAAATAATTGTTATTTGCGAAATTGCAAAATACTCACTCGCTCGTACTAACAATTATGGGAAGTTTTAAGTGTTATTGCAAGTACGTAATAAAATAAGGATTAAATCAGTGAGCCAAGCGTTTAATATGCAAATAAAGTCTATATTACACGCGAATTGAAAATCTTTCGAAATCAAATTTTCACAATCAACTTAAATTATTTTGACGGCTCTTATAATGTCAACCAACCAACCTCTGTTTGCTGCCACAGTATTCAATTTATTTATTTATTTAATTTTATTTCGGCTTCATAGTTTTTATGATGTTTTTAGTTTTATTGCTGTGAATGCTTATTTTAATCAGTTTATTGTGCTCTTGTGTTTTGCAAAATTTGTTTAACAACATATTGCTGCAGTATACACAAGACGGGCGGGCACTCCCTCACAGTGTGTGATACGAGTATTTTAGTTTTCTTCAAATCTTAATCAAGACATCTGAACCTGTGACTTCTGTCTATTACAGAAGTCACTCTTAGCTAAACGCTGTGAGATAAAAATATATCAGATTTTTGGTGTAAAATTAATTTACTTGTTAAAGGCTCTTGCCAAAGGGACTTGCATATTGTTGAAGAAACGAGGGCAGGCGGTTAAAATTATGACATTACTTTTGCGCCATTTCGTATAATTGTTCTTTATTTCTTCTTTATTTTAATTGTTAGCAATCTAATTTTTGTATACTTTGCATCAGCAACAGCTTAATTTTGATAGGCATCTTCTTAACTTATGCAATATTTTTATGCTTTAATATAATGAAGCATATTTATTTCTCTAACATCTAGTATCAGTTAAATATAATATATTTTGTACTTCATTAACCATATCAGCCTGAAGTCAAAGAGCAAGACATGATTTTCTTTGCAGATTTTCTTAATATTTTTTTTTATTTTAATATTTTAATAACACAACTAAAGCGTACAATGGTAAAACTGCCGATGGGCAAACGTTAAAGCAGAAATTAAATGTTTTAGGAAAAGTAAAATAAAAAAAAACTGAAGATGTTTGCAAAATCGTACAACATATCATCGGTTGGTTTCTGGTTTGATGCAGACATAATGAATTTTGAATATACTGTGCCGCAAACCAGAAACCAACCGACGATATGAGTCCTTCGTTTTGAAAGTCAGGCAACTTACTTTTTGAAAAAATTCAAATAATAGTAATGATGGATTATATTTGAGGAGCTTAAAAGCAAAGGGGGATACAAGTGCAAAAACTAAAAAAATAGTTAGATGCAGCAATATAAAGGGTGGGCCAAAAGTTAACATGGGGTTTAAAAGTTTAATAACTTTTTCGTTTATTATATTTTTTATATTTTTTTCCTCACATTATATACTATACAAAATGTAAATTTTTTTACACTAAGTATGAAAAATAATGTCTCTTAAATGACCACAGTTTTCAGCTTCGCACACGCAAAGAAAAGATATGGTTGTAAAATGGTTGAGAAAACAATATTATGTTCTCTGAAACAAATGTGTGGTCGTTGAAAACTAGTTATTGTTATTTTAAACATTAATTTCGTTACGATAAACACAGTAATGTTTATATTTAATAATTACATTAATATATTCATAGAAAGTGCGATATGGTTAGAGTTTAAGAATATAGTTTTGTTAAAAATTTATGACTACAATACAATTTGTATTATTGTGTAAAAATAATATGATGTAAATAACAATATAATGTTGTCTAAAACCATGCTATGTTAAGTTCTTAAACAAATCTTTTTCAGAAACATATTCTGTCAGTTCAGTGTGTCGTTTGTAAGCTATCGGTAGTGCATGCGTGGTGTTAAATAAATAAAACAAGTATAAACAAAAGGGTAGATAAATAAAAATAATATGTACATATGAATGCATGTATTACTACGTTTATACGCGCACTATTTGCAAATAAAATTATTTGCAAATAAAATAAGTCACTGTTTATACGGCATAGCAAAAGTACACAAACTTGGTAGCACTTCTATAGAAAACTTAGTTATGTTGACAACAAAAAAAAAATAGTGTAAATGTACAAAATATCAAATAATTGTTTGTTTTAATCGTCATTATTTGCTTCTAGCAATGTTTTTTGTTGCAATATTTATCCATTTATTGTTTTTTGTTATCAAACATTTGTAAGCGTGGCAACCTCAGCATTTTATTTGCAAATAGTGCATTTATCGTGAATAGTTTTCTGAATTAGTAAGTCGCAATAAAAACAATAATATGGAAACAATTTACTGTTTTATTTGCAAATAAGCCCTGCGTATAAACGTAGTATATATCTCTTTATACAAATATGTCTGTATTTCTTGTATACACATATATGTAAGTATACATTTCTATACATACATACATACAATTTCTTTCAACAATATTAATTTATTTTTATTTCGGATTTACAGCAGAGCTGTTTTAAACAAAAGATTTGCCAATAAATATATGATTAGAAAACAAAATATTATTATTACATAAAATAATACTGTGTTCATATTTAACAATATTATTATAACATTAGAACATGGTATGGTAAGTCTCAATTATATTTTAGTCACACCTAACAATAGTGTTGTCTTATTTACAATAATAAGATTAGGTATAACAAAGTTAATTGTTTTTGTAGATAATATTATTAGTAACTCAGAAAATAATATTATTTAAACTTTGCTTTTCCATTGACAATAATATGATTTGACTGCGACCATATAATTCAATCATAGTATGTTGCTGTTTGATTATGGTTACCTCAACCATATTTTTGCGTGCACTGATGGGCTCGTTTTAGAGCATTTTCCATAACATCTTTCAAAATTTGTGGCTGTAGCTTTCGAATTTCTGCAACAATGTTTGCCTTGAGTTCAATGATTGTCTCTGGCTTGTTCACATGTACTCGCTCCTTCAAATAACACCAAAGAAAATAGTAGGGTACTGTCAAATCTGGCCATAGTGCCGGCCAAATAATTTCGGAACTTCTGGAAATTATTCGCTCTCCAAAAATTTGACTTAAAAGTGCCATTGTGCCTTCGGCAGTGTGAGCAGTGGCTCCCTCCTGCTGAAACCACATACCAGGTCTGTTTTCAAGAGCAGGACGTAAACAATTTTCTATCATAAACCGATACCGCTCTCCATTTACGGTTACAGCACTTCCATCTTCATTCTCGAAGAAGTAAGGCCCAATGATATTTTCTGATGTGTTATCCCACACCATATTGTACACCTAATGGGGTGCAACAGGCGTTGATGAATGGCTCTTGGATTTTCAGAACCCCACAACCTGTTTATTAACAAAGCCATTCCAATGAAAATTCGCTTCATTACTCGTAATCAAATTTTCAATAAAGTCGATTTCATTTCTGCCCAACTGTTGAAACTTAACTGCAAAATTGCCGATGATCTGCGGGCTTTAATTCTTGCACCAATTGCACCTTATATGGGTATAAATGTAAATCTTTTCTTAAAATGCGCCGTAGTGACTAACGAGACATTCCTAGCTGAGCAGAACGCCTACTGGCAGATGTATCTGGTGTTTCGTTAACACTTTGCTATACTCGTTCAATACTTTCCGCAGTGCGACTTAAAAGTACCGCTTGGTGATGACAATCAACTAAGCAACGAATCATTGCTTCAGAGGACGAAATTCTGACTTTAAAATGTCGACAATATGCTCTTTGCGTTAAAATAATTGATCTCTGATTTAAATAATAAAATTCTATTATTTTGCTTCTTTCTTCAGTTGTGAATCTCACCATTATTTATTCTTCAAGTGTTATTTATATAATCTGAAAAAAAAAATAAAAAAAATATATAAACGAAAAAGTTATTAAATTTTTAAACCCCATGGTAACTTTTAGCTCACCCTGTATGTACAGTGAAACCTCTTGTAAGCGGACACACACGTCACCGTATTTTTGTCCGGTTATTAGAGGTGTCCGCTCATGAGAGTGGTACACATTCTTTTATTTTAATTTTGGTTCTGCAAAACTTGTCGGGATATTAGAGGTGTCCGCTTATGGGAGGTGTCTGTTAGGAGAGGTTTCACTGTATATTACTCTATAAAAATGTATGATAACATCAATCCGAACTCTATTGAAGGCCAATTTAGCGTATTATAACTTATGACCGGCAAACTAGAAATATGCTCTAAAAGAAGTGTTTTATGCGCATTCAATATGCACTAAAAACTTGATAATATGCAATAAAAACTCATAAAATATGCTCTTAAAATAAAATAAATTGGTTTATTTGTAAATCAAAATATATTTTTAATTCAAAAATTCAAAAACATTTTCGTATTTTATATATGGGCATTTCCACAGGAATGTTAACGTTTTGTAGCGTGCGACACCAAGCATATTAGCTTGTTTTTTCAAAGAAAACGAAACTTTTTTTTTACTTCATTATATATTTGTGTAGGCCGTCAGCAGCTCTACGGTAGGTAAAATTTTGAGAAAAATCTCGTCACTTTGTTCAGAAATAAAAGGTTAATTTCTTGCTGTCACACGTGACAAAAAAGTAGAATTTCTCGGAGAAAAAAAAAACAAAAAAAAAAAGTAAACGAAAAAAAATTAACAAAGATTAACTGCTGTATTAAAAACAATAATTTGGGTTTGAAGTGCACGTTAAAACAAAATTGCCATACAAAATTTTGACTGAAGCAAATAATAAAAATTAATTTTTTGGAATACTCTCATAAAAATTTAACTTCAGTTTCAAAAGAATTAAAACTTTGAAACTGTATTATGGATAAATAACACAATATTTTCATTAATAATTTTTATTACAATAAACAATAAAATATTTACCTAGATTTTAAAATAAAAATCATTGCCTGTAAATACGATGTCCTAAAAGCGGAAATTATGCTTTAAAAACTAGAAAATTTGCGTGCAAGACTGATATATGCAAAAATATGCTTTAAAGGCAAAAATATGCAAAAATATGCACTAACAAATTAATGGCAAAATTCATAAAAAGTTCTGAAACGGATAAATATCTTGTCCCCGCATTAATACGTCACACAAGAAAAAACATGCAATTGCATATTTCCGGTTTCCCCGCTTGTGACTTTATTTCAGTAAGCCGATGAAAATCGGTACATTGCGCCGATAGTGGAATGTGTTTTTAACGTAAAATATTTGAAAAAAAAAAAAAATTTTATTTTGAATAAAAGAAAAAAATATATATATTTGCATTTGTAGTTAAATATGGCAAAGTAAATTTATTGGCAGTAAAGTAAAAAATATAAAAAACAATCAACCAGCACACCGTTAGTAGTCTTTTCAACGCAAAATATTGGCCATTAAAAACCGTTAAGGCTATTCATAAACACCTACAAAAGGTGCTAAATATTTTTCCTAATTCACCAAAAAATAAAATTTTTTTTTGCTATTTAAGCCATAAATAATGCTGTTATATGAAAGATAGATTTTTTAAGTACCTTTTATTTAGTTAAAAAAAATGATTATCAACTGAAATGCAAACAACTCTTGGATTAAAAAAATTATAAAATACATACTGCAATAGAAAAAAATTATTAAAACTATTAACAATGAAAACAAAAAAAATCTAAAAAGTTGAGGAATTTAGAAAGCATTTTGGTGTTGTTTTTCCTTCTAAACATCAACAAAGAAATGCCGACAATTTGCATGAAATTATAAACTTAAAATTATTTTTATTATTTATGTTGTAATTGTTGTTTGTTTTAAAGTTCACTAATTAAAATTTTATTGCAAAAATTCAATAAAATAAAATTTACAAATGTTTATATCGTATAAAAAAATAAAGCTTTGCTTAATTCAGTATAATGTTAGTTTTTCATCAGCAAGGGCAGATAATATACACCCGATTTGAAAAAGTTGGCGAGAATAAAAAATCGAAATGGCTAAATATTCAGCTAAGGGAACTATGCGATCGCCTTCATTTCAGCCCAAAGTTGCTTTGAAATGCAACAGTATACAATCTTATAACTATTCAGCTAGCTGAATTTGATATGAAAGCAAAATATTCCTTAGCATTTATAACAATATACATTTTAATATTTTTTCAATAATTCACTCTTTTCAGCAAGCTGAATTTATTGTATCATTTAATAAATAAAAAATTTCAACAAATTTGTTTACTTTTTTATAAACATCACATTTTAAGCACTATTCAGCTAAGTGAATTAGACAAATTTGAATTGAAGTCTCTCTTTTTGTAACAATATATTAGCTTTACAGCAATTCAGCTAGCCGAATTTAAAAACTAAATAAATTTGATTACTGATTGTATGTTTGGTATATTCCGCTACAAGAATTGGATTGAGGTTTTAAAAGTACTTTAAAGTATATAATATACAACCAACTCAAAAAAAATGGCGAAAACCATAAACTGAAATGGCTAAATGGGTAAGCGAACTGTTTAAATCGCTTCATTGCAGCCCAAATTTGCTTTGAAATGTAACAATATGCAATCTTCTGCCTATTCAGCTAGCTGAATTTGATATAAATTACAAGTAAAATATTCCTTAGCATTAATAACAATATAAATTTTTATATTTTTGCAAAAATTCACTCTTTTCAGCAAGCTGAATTTATTGTATTACTTAATAAATTAAAAAATTACAACAAATTTGTTGAATTTTTTATAAACAGCACATTTTAAGCACTATTCAGCTAATTAGCTAATTGAATTAGACAAATTTGAATGGAACTTTCTCTATTTGTAACAATGTATTAGCTTTACAGCAATTCAGCTAGCTGAATTTTTAAACTAAATAAATTTAATACTAATTGTATGTTTTATGTTTGAATTGAGGTTTTAAAAACTATATGATTGTTACAATAGATGTACGTTTTGATAAGAAAGTGCTTTAAAGAAGATAATATACAACCAACTCGAAAAAGTTGGCGAAAACCATAAACTGAAATGCCTAACAATGGCTAATCGAACTATTTAAATTGCTTCGGTTCATCCCAAAAAAATCGAGGGTGGCGTTGGCTGAAGTAGTTAGCACGTTGACTACAAAACCGAAGGTCCTGGGTTCAATGCCTGTATCCGACAGTCATTAAATAACAACACCACGCATTTTTCTGATGTGCATTAGTGTCCCTTTGTGTCAGTTGTTGTAGGAAAGTTCAAGTGATGAAGGCATAGTCACTGGTCACTGAACTATACCGACTTCAGCAGATACTAATCCTAATGTAACATCAGAGCGCCCTCCTTCGTTGTGTAGCAAAATCATTGGCGAAGTAAAATAATCAATAAAATGGCTACAAGACACAGCTTCAAAAAATTAATACGCCGCATTTAACATCAGAGAGGCGCTGCAACACTGCATTATTAAAAACGTGCGAAAAAGCAGAGTTGTAAAAGAATGAAGCTTTCCTCTATCTCTTCCTTCACCACCTGTCTTCTCTCTCACTATCCCTTTCCTAAAGAACGTAACACCTAGTAATAGTAGTAGGCATTAATTGCCTGAGTGTTACTTCTCTTTAAAAAAAAAAAAAAAAAAAAAAAAAAATGGAACAGTCTGTCTATTCAGCTAGCTGAATTTGATACAAATTACAAGTTAAATATTCATTAGCATTAATAACAATATAAATTTTTATATTTTTGCAAAAATTTACTCTTCAGCAAGCTGAATTTATTGTATTACTTATTAAATTAAAAAATTACAACAATTTTTTTCAACATTTTATAAACAGGACATTTTAAGAGCTATTCAGCTAAGTAAATTAGACAAATTTTAATGTAATTTTCCTAATATGTAGTAATGCTTTTAGATTTTCATTAATTCAGCTAGCTGAATTTTAAACCTAATTAAATTTTACAAAGTAATTTTACGTTTTACATATTACGTGTAATGTTATATTGCAATAGATGTACGTTTTGATTAATTCAGCTGATATAATTTTTAAAATAAACAAGTATTTAGTCTTCTGAATTCAGAATGCAAGCCTTAAATTAAAAATTTTGTAAACATTTTGCATTTATAGACGAATTCAGCTAGCTGAATTGTTTAAATCACGTGTATGTATGTATTAGGGATGGGCAAAAAATATCGATATATCGAAATATCGATATTTGAGAAAATAAATATCGATATATATCGCCGATATTTCAAAAACCTATATATCGATACATCGATTCTTATTTACGAGTATCGGGTTTTGATACTTTTAAGAGCTATAGCCGTTTTTTAACTGTGACCCAACTAAGTCAGGTGACATTTTGGATTGTGTGGGTATAAACCTAAAGGCAGAATTTGTTTTTACTTTCAGTTCTGTTACGAATCAGCTGACTCTTTTTGGTTTATAAAAATCATATACATATAAGCCATTAGTTTTTCTCTCCTTAATTCTGTTATGTTGCGTACACATTCCTCGATGCATGTCGGTATTCACTTTATGAATGCGATGGTAGAACTATAGCTAAAACTTTACAACAATTACGCCCGGGAACTGAAATTGTATTATTTTTTTGACATATGTTTATAAACGTTAAAAACCGAAAAGTTGTTCCCAGTTTCCCAGGAAATGAAAAAGTCTGGGAAAAGAAAAAATCTAATAACAATGGACGATGCAAAACTTTAGTGGAAAACTGAGACCATTCTGGTCCGAAACAGCTGATAATTTATTACAGAAAGAGTAACTATTAAAATTTATTAACAGAATAGCACAGCACAGAGCAGCAACAGAAAGTAAAGACTAATGAAGTCTTAAGGAGCTACAGTAGGTTACGTATAACTTAACATAAATAGTTCTTTTGTATTAAATTTCTTAAAGTAAGTAATTGTACATTCGAAATTAATGCAGCAAAAAATATCGATATATCGAAATATCGATGTTTTCAAAAAATATATATCGATACTGTTCAAAAACATCGATACGATATATATCGATACATTTTCTTCATTTGCCCATCCCTAGTATGTATGTATGTAAAAAAAACACTTCTAAATTAGTAAATGTTCGTTTTGCTTTAAATTTGTTGCAACTTTAGAAAGATGGTTTAAATATATTTTTGCTTCTAAAAATAACACACAAGATTGTAAATTAAAACTAATTTATATAGTAAAGTATAAGAAATATATATATTGATTTAAGTACATGTATATATAAGTTTAGGTGTATTCAGCTAGCTGAATGTTACGTAAATTTTGAGCACCTTAGTTTAGGTGTATTCAGCTAGCTGAATGTTACGTAAATTTTTAGTGTATTATTAATATTATTATTGTTTTTCAACCTACAAACTATTAATTTTCTTTTAAAACTAAATGTTTATTAAACAATATAAAAAGGAGAAAAAAATATAATTAATTGCAACTAATAACTGATCATTAACACAATTTTATAATAAAAAAAAAGTAAATAAATATGCCAGCTCTGGGTAATTTTTATTAGAGAAACGTTTGATTGTTGCAAAAAAATACAAACAATAATCGTGTCAAATAAACTGCATATTTTGTTACATGTAACTAAATTTTATTAAAGTTTATAATAAAATTGTAATGCAGCAAAAAAAAAATAAACCAATAATTTTAAAAGGCAAAAAAGACCACAACAACAATAACACAATTTAATTGCTATTTAAAACCATTGAAAAAATTAAGCGGAAAACCAAAAGACATAAATCAAATGGCGGGCTCCATATAAATATTTTTTTTTTCTTGTTTTCATTATCATACAAATCCACTTCAAGATGATCAGATGAATGGCGCACAGATAAAAAAGTGACACTTACAAGTCCTGAATACAAATTTCGAAAAAGTGAAAAAAATAATGGTTACCCACAATCATTAAATAGCAAATGTATTGAGGAAATTCGATCAAGAAATGGGACATGACAAAGATGTATGTGTAAAGAAGAAATTTTGGGTTTGCTGAGGTGCGAATGCAAGTTTCAGCTTACCGTACAAATAATTATTTAGTTCTGTAAAATTTAAGATTGTTGGAACTTTTTTTTTACAACATTCTTGTTGTTTTGTAAAATTTACAAATTTGGTGTCTTAGGACACCCGGTTATAGCTATGCTGCTTAGCAATATAAAACAAACTTAGGCCCAATAATTGACCTCTCAATTATATGTCATTTATCTTTAAAATGCACGTAAGTATTGAATTCATTTTTTTCAGTACAAAGTTGAGAGACATTTAAATGCCCAACCTTGTGTACTTAAATCACACTTAAGTTCTACGAGCATACCATATGTTATTGTGCTTGTGTGTGTTTATTGAAAACATGTACATGAACATCATGTGGTCGTATTAAAAAGAATTTCGCTTAATTTTCATAAATATATAACATATACAATATATACTTTCAAATCATGAAATATGTAAGTAGAAAAATGTATTTGATGCTCTTTTCGTTTCATAAAATGTGTTTTTATGCAATTTTAGTTTCCTTCATTTTGATAACCTCACTTTTTTATTTATAATAAACAGCTGTTGTCTAAAAGCCTTCCATAATACTGGGAAATTTTGTAGTGCTACCGTACTTTCATCTAATTTAATAAGAACTTTAGTTAACCACTGAAAAAATGAAGCTACATTTAAGTGCCACCTAAACTTAAGTGGCAGTTAGCTAAATGACATATAATTGGGAGGTCAATTATTGGGCCTCAATGTGTTAAGTAACAATGCAATAAAATTATATTATATGATTCAAAATGTTTCCATTTATTTCCCATGTTTTTTTTTCTAGCGGCGTACTATTAAAAAAATGTAGTGTTTTTGGCCGGCGGCGGCTGTTAGCTGACTTACAGCCCATCGGCTGTGTTCTCTGGTTTGTGCTCATGTTCAAAAACAATACAAAATCAAATTGAGCAATCCTTCTCATTGTTTTTGTTTCACTTACTTCAAAGAACAAAACAAAATCAAACAATTTGTATGGTCAATTTCGTACTCTGCTTTTAAGCATGAATGAAGAAAATAAGATTGCGCATTGCGCAGCTCCGTTATTTTATTTTCTGCTTGTGACGTTTTGTTGTAAAGAAAATACATACATTTGCTTGTGGAATGTGCTCTCTCTCACACACTTTTTACAACAAACACACGTGTGTGTATTCTATATTGACGTAGATGCGCAGTAGAAATTTTTTTTGTACTACTGAGTGCGCAATTTTGTTTTCTTGATTCATGGGTTTTAAGTACAAAGAAATCAAAACAAACATACAATTATAACTGTAATAGTGTCGATTATTTTTGTTGCGAAAATCACGTGCCAGCTTCGTGTTGTGAAATAAATAGCATAGCTATAAAATTCTTACGCAACAATCCATTAAATTTAATAATATACAAAATTTCTCATTAAATCCTTTTAAAGTCTTTGTTCTTGCTTAAAGCTATTCCGCCAATTTAACTTTTCGCACTTTGCTTTTTAATTGACACTAAATTGCAGCATTCTGTTTAGGCCTTAAACCAAACTCAAAGCAAAGTTAACTAGAACTTATACATATATTATTGTATCATACAACTTAATTAACCAACCTCGCCTTTAAGGCCTTAAAAATGCTAACAAACCAACCAACCAAGCCCCCGGTTATTTTACAGTCTGCAATATTTATTTAAATTTGCTTGTTATATTTTACTTTTGCGCTTTTGTTAATTCGACGACGGTAGTGTTGTATTAAATCATGTTAATTTGTTTTAATTATTTATTTAAATACAGCTTTTTTCCTTGACTTCTTGCAAAACTTTAGCAACTGTTATCGTTCGTTCGGCAGTGTTTTTCATGTGTTAACTAGACGGCGAAATATTCTTTTAGTTTCTTGAAGAAACTCTTTATGTCTCTTGCGGTGTTTAAATTCATTGATTTATAATCAATTACAGTCTTTTGAATTAAAAGTTTTTAACTCCTCAACACCCTTCCCCTTCCTCTTCTTCATACTACCAGTTGTCATCTCAGGCCTTTTTTTTAAACAAACCCCCCTCTAAATGTTGTTCGGGTATTTTAATATTTACGGTGTGTTGTATTGTGTCGTCTAGTAGGAACTTTAAACTTTGTCGAATACAATAATAAAAAAACAACGACAACTCTAATCAATGCTTTGATGTTTCACCGCCAATATTGTAATAATGATAAATACAATTACATGTATACGAGTAAGACGAGGGCGGTCGTAGCATTACCCAACACAGTGCGATGCGCAGTTCGTAAAAAAGTGTATAGTTACTTATTCAAAAAAAGTTGTAAAGACTGAGAAAATTAAGCAACATCTACGAGTATATAATACCATTTTTAGACACGCAAAGTTTACTTTTCAAAGTCTTAATTCAGCTGGGAGAATGACCGAAAGAGATAATATTCCTCCCTCTTGTCTTTCACGCAGCTGAATTAAGACTTTGCAAAGTAAACTTTCCCTGTCTAAAAAAGGGGTATAACTTTTCTACGGATTTTAAATTAAATTATGCTGAATGGCAATTGGTAGGAAACAAGAAGGATTTTGTGCAAAATCTTCTAATTCAGCTGGCTGAATTGAGTTCTTATGCAAAGGATTAGGCTGATAAAAAGTCTAGATTCTTTAAATATTACCCCTTTTATACACGGAAAGTTTACTTTGCAAAGTCTTAATTCAGCTGGGAGACAGACAGAGAGAGATATAGTATTTCTCCCTCTGTCTTTCACACAGCTGAATTAAGACTTTGCAAAGTAAACTTTCCGTGTCTAAAAGGGGTATATTTAAAACTATTCAGCTAACTTAATCGCAGAAGTATTTGTGTAAAGTTTTGTAATTCAGCAGACTGAATTGATCTCTTCAAACTACAGAATGATTTATTTTTACGTATGTTTTAAGCATTTAATAATACTCAGCTAAAACTTTTGAACTAACTTAATGGCAGAAGTATTTGTGCAAAATGTTGTAATTCAGCTTGCTGAATTGAGCACTTTAAAATACAGAAGGATATAACTCTTATGTATGTATTAAGCTGGTACATATTCTAGATGTTTTTTAAATATTTAATGCTATTCAATTAGCTCAATAGCAGAAGTTGTATTTGTGCAAAAATTGTAATTCAGCTTGCTGAATTGAGATCTTATGCAAAATATTGAGCAGGTATAAAATCTAGATTTTTAAATATTTTATTCTATTCAGATAGCAGAAGTATTTACTAGCTGAATTGAGATCTTTAAAATACGGAAATATTTGATTCTTACTTATGTAGTAAGCTGATATGTATCTAAATTGCAGTTTCTTTACACATTCAAGACTATTCAGCTAACTCAATAGCAGAAGTTCTTATACAAAATATGGAATTCAGCTAATTTTAATTTTAATTTTACTAATTTTAGGTATGTGTAAGTGACAAAAATATATTATAAGTTTCTTTAAACATTCAGCTGGCTGAACTGAGCTCTTTAAACTACCGAAACATTTTATTTTTAATTTTTACATATTAAGCTGGCAGATATTCTAGATTTCTTTAAATATTTAATACTACATATTCAGGTACTTCAATAGCAGAAGTATTTCTGCAAAAAATTTAATTCAGCTAGCTGAATTGAGCTCTTAGGCAAAATATTAAGCTGGTATGTAGTCTAGATTTTTTAAATATTTAATAATATTCAGATAGCACAATGGCGGAAGGATTTGTGTAAAATTTTGTAATTCAGCTAGCTGAATTGAGATTTTCAAACAGCGGAAAGACTTTATTTTTAATTTTTACGTATTATTAAGCTGGCACATATTCCAGATTTCTTTAAATATTAAATACTATTCAGCTAGCTTAATAGCAGAAGTATTTCTGCAAAAATTTTAATTCAGCTAGCTGAATTGAGCTCTTATGCAAAATATTAAGATGTTATGAAGTATAGGTTTTTTTTAAATATTTAATACTATTCAGATAGCTTAATTGCAGAAGTATTTGTGCAAAATTTTAGAATTCAGCTAGCTGAATTGAGATTTTCAACTTACATATATTGTAAGGTGATATGTATTCTGGTTTCTTTAAACATTTAAGGACTAATCAGCTAGTTCAATAGCAGAAGTGCTCGTTTAAAATTTTTAATTATGCTTCCGTATTTTATTTTTACTTATATGTACTCGTATGTATATTTAAAAAATTTGTAATTCAGCTGGCTGAATTAAACATTGCTTAGTGATAGTGTTGAAAGTATAAAAAAAATATATTTAGAGACTTCTGGAACCTCTATCGTATTCTATTAATTTATGTAAATTTCATGCCAAGTAGTCGTATTATAAACACACACATATCGTGTTGTTCGCTTGCCGTTCTACTGATGGTGTCGCTGGTTTTTTATTTCGTATTTTTCCATCAACGTTATAGAGAATTTTGCATATAATTATTTTTCTAGTTTTTCTTTCTTTGTATGCACATTTGACATACAAATAAATGTATAAATTTAAAATAAATTGTTTACTTCTCAAAAAACAACAATATTTTTATCTTTAAGTTTTTTTGTTCACTGTTACTTCTGCTATTCGGTGGAAGAGAAACAAAACTATAATTTTTTGTGCTTTTGTTATCGTTGCTTAGTTTTGATCAAAGCCTCTAGTTTTTCTTAATATATTTTTTGTTTGCATTTGTAATTTTTATCATTAACAGCAATGGACTAGTGTAGTAGTACGGCTGCTAAATATTTTTCATATCTCCTGACATGCTGCTAAGTAATTGCAGGAAAATGTGACCAACGTTGACAAAGAAGCCTTGCAACTTTAATATGGCTTTTTAGCGGAAATAATGCTAATTCAGCTAGCTGAATATCATTTTGTAGTAATAATTTCAGGAGAGTGCAAGTATTTGTGCTAAATTTTGTAATTCAGCTTGCTGAATTCTACCACCTAAAGTTTTATAGTTGCTATTTACATATTATCTGGCATATTTTGGAACTCTAAATATTTTTTGGATTACTTCAATCCATATTTGTATAATTGTGTAATATTTAATGTTAAGTCCATTTTGCTGACTTAAATTTGTTTTTACGTATGTACATACTTCTATGTCCCGGTTTACACACTTCAACTTTTGTTGATTAACTAACGTAATTCAGCTGTAAAAAAAGAGATATATGTATTTCCTTCTCCGTCTTTCTTAAAGCTGAAGTACGAGTTGATCAACAAAAGTTGAAGTGAGTGATTTTGATTCACATAAAAAATAATTTCATATTCAGCAACATCTTTTTAAGAATTAAATTTTACTTAATATATATTTAATTAAATCTAAAATAAAAATTCTCATATATTTATAATGCTGAATTTCTAATTCAGCTTCTTATTGAGATTAACATTTTAAATGTTTTTAACATAAATAGAATAGAATATTATTAATTCAGCTAGCTGAATTTGTACTACCACTGAATTCTTCCTTAAATGTGGTCACACTTAGTCCCGGTTCACACGCTTCAACTTTTGTTGATCAACTCGTAATTCAGCTGTAATAAAAAAAGAGATATATGTATTCCTTCTCCGTCTTTCTTACAGCTGAATTACAAGTTGATCAACAAAAGTTGAAGTGAGTGAACTGGGAGTTTTATTTATTTCTTGAAAATAAATCATCTTTCTCTCACAAACTGCTATCGATTTTTATTCACATAAAAAATAGTTGCATATTCAGCAACATATTTTTTTCAAGAATTAAATGTTACTTAACATATATTTATCATGCTGAATTTAGTAGTTCAAGAGTAAACTTCTAATTCAGCTTCTTATTGAGAATAATATTTTAAATGTTATTAACGTAAATATAATAGAATATTATTTAATTCAGCTAGCTGAATTTGTACTACCACTGAATTCTACCTTAAATGTGGTCACACTTACCTTCTACTTTATAAACTGCCTGGTTTCAGTTACTTAATGTAAAATGTACATACATATGTACACCCCCGCCACTCACATTTTGCCTTATAATAATTTCGCAACTGAAACCAAGCGATAAGAATTCTTTTCTACAGTAAATTTTGTATACACATACAAGATTATGCACTTTTTGCATATTTGAACAGTGATGATGGTGTTGGTGGAGAGTGTATAAATATTTCCTAGCCTGCTGATATGCAAATATCATAGACCCACAAAAAAGCCAGAGGAAAAAATTTACTCCGCCGACTACAATTGACGCGTAATATATTCATTCTATTTGCAAAACATGCACAAATTAGTCAGTCAGTAAGTTTTCTTTTGTGTTTATTTGCAGTTCATCGCAAATAATAAAAAAAATAAATAATTATTTTCTTGAGATTCGTTTTTAGAGCTATTGTTGTTTTCAAAGAAAACAATGATAAACAAATTGTTTTTTGCCGATGGCAATTTTCGCCCCCTTTTTAATGTTGTTGCATTTCAAGCTTATCAAATCAAACGGCCTGTGTTCTACATTGGAAAATAAGCTGAATTGTATTTATGTCATGACATCTATAGATGTACATATGAATGTACATATGTTCCATAAAAGTGTCCTGTCGTTTTAAATGCATTTTTGCCAATTTGATAAGCATTTGTTATGTTGTTTTGCTATGAACTTAATGGGCCTTGGTAAAAGTTGGTTTTTTGTGATAAAACCAAGTTTTTTTTCTCTTAAAAATAAATTTAATTTCATGGAACTACATACATTTATTATATAAGTTGCAATTATAGAACTCTGGTATGAACTTTAAGGATATTATGCTCATTCAGCTAGCTGAATAGCATTGAAGTTTAATATTTTTACAAAAAAGAATAAATATCGCAATAATTTTTTTTCAATTCAGCTAGCTGAATTGCGTGTTTTAATTTATATTGATGAAAATTAAAGCTTAATTTATTCAAACCAAATATTGCTTACACATTTTTATTATTGTTTATCTGTATTGTTGTAATGAATATCAAATTCCTGGATTTTATTTTGATGTTATTAATTTTCTTTTTTCTATATACATATGTATGTACATATGTATGTATATGCTAGCTGAATAACAGTGAATTGTAACAATTATTTTTTTCAACTCAGCTAGCTGAATTATGTATTAATTATTATTATTTATGATATAAAATGCAATTATAGAACTCTGGTGTGGACTTGAAGGAAATTATGCTCATTCAGCTAGCTGAATAGCACTGAATTTTAATGGCTAAAGAAAAGAATAAACATCGCTACAATTTTTTTTTCAATTCAGCTAGCTGAATTGTGTATTTTAATTTATATTGATGAAAATTAAAGCTTAATTTATTCAAACCAAATATTGCTTACACATTTTTATTATTGTTTATCCGTATTGTTGTAATGAATATAAAATTCCTGTATTTTATTTTGATGTTATTATATTTGTTTTTTTTTTATATATATATGCATATGCGAGCTGAATAGCACTGAATGGTAATAATTAAAGAAAATAACAAACATCGCAGCAATTTTTTTTTCAATTCAGCTAGCTGAATTATGTATTAATTATTATAAAAGTAATATTTTATTTATTCAAACGAAGTATTGCTTACAAATGTTTATTATTCCCCCATATCGTGAATGGCGTCGTCGACGTCACATTAAGACGGCAGTAAAAATTGTCACTTGTCTACTCCATTATATTTACAAAGCCTAAAGGCTCTGTTACCCGACTGTAATGTAAAGTAACTGCAACAGTAGGAAACAGCTGATCGATATTTTTAAATGGAAAGTAGGTTACGTTACATTACATTTCTATAACCATTTTCATTACTTTTCACATAACAATATCGACCAGCTGTTTCCTACTGTTGCAGTTACTTTACATTACAGTCGGGTAACTGAGCCTTAAGAGATTGTCAATAAGAGAAAATGTTTGCTGATAAAGAGTAGACAAGTGACAACATTTATTGTCGTCTTGATGTGACGTCAATGACGCCATTCACAAAAAGGGATTGTATATCTTTATTGTTTTAATGAATATAAATTTCCTGGAGTTTATTCTGATGTTATTTTTTTTTTCTTTCTTACTATTTGCAGGTATGTTTCTCAAAAGTATTTCTAAAGGATTTTTTGTGAATCAAGTAAGTTTTCTGCCACGAAATTTCTACAAAAGTTCCCAAATTAAGATGCGAATACATTATGTAACTCAAACAATTTAAAATTAAAACTGTGTAAAAATTTTATACAAAAATCTTGTATTTTGAATAGAATTTTTATGAATTTTTTTTTTTGCTTTATTTTACATTTAGTTTCCGCAGTGATAAGTCGCTTTATCTTGAAAAAATATATGAAAACCACTAAAATATTTGAGTGATTCCTATAAAAATTTTCTAGACAAGTCGCTTGCTTGTATTGTGGAAACTACACATTCATAAATTATATTTCGTTTCTGCACTATTGCCCACTGTATACAGAAGGAGTTAATTTATGGTGGCAACCTGTAGACACCACAAATTTGCCACCGGAAATTGTTAAAAGACTATGTGTATCAATAAAAACCACAAAAATTTATTTTAAATTAAAAACAAGATTTCAAAGTTCAAAAAAAAATTCAATTGGTAACAAATTGTGGCCGCTCAGCTGGTCATAAATATTTTATTGAAACTTGTTTAAATGCTTGTAGCTGAGTTAAATTAAATATGAAATACTTTCCAACTATGACAGTAAAATGACAATTAAATATTAGGCCCTTTCGTGCAGGAAAAAAAAACAATTTTTTAATAACGATATCGGAACAATATTTTATCCGAACTTGAAATTTTCGTTATTTGAAGAAAATTTTCCGAATACAATTGCCAACATCGAAACTGGTTTTACAGCGAACTAGCACGACATTCAGACATTCGCAGTCACTCAAATGCCAGCTGTTGCTGTTAAAAGAAAATAGACAAAAAAACGAAAAGAAAAATCTTCAGCAGCTTTTAAAAATTATTTCTTTAACATTTGTTAAATTTTAATTTTGTTGGCATTTGTCTCGGCCTTAAAGTTTTTTTAAGCATATCTGTTATTTTGGCCTTTATTTGGGTCAAAACTTCTTGATGAGAGAGTTATACACACACGAACACACACACACACACACACACACACACACATACACACACACACATACACACACACACACACACACACACACACATTACAAGGAAACAAGTCTCTAGTTTCATCTCTATTTATCTTGATGATGCTCAGAACCGCAATGCAACGAAGGAATGAAGAAATGCTGTTGGTTGGAACTTTTATTGAAAAGTTTTTTTTTTAAGATTTATTACCTTGAGGGTTTGTTGTTGGAAAGCAGCTGTTTTGTTTTTCTGTTGCATGCATTTTATGCGAGTGTGTTTGTTGCATTTCTTCTTTGCAACAAGTTTAATTTGCTTGAAGTGTAAAACATTTTTTCAATATACATACATATATACATACATGTACGTGCATACATACGTATTTGTTTTTCCATTTCTATTTTTAAAGGCATTTTTATAGCTATGGTATTTATTGTGCGATACAGGAGTTAGGACGTGATTTTCGTAACAAAAATAATCGACACTATTACAGCTATAAATATATTTTTGTTTTGATTTATTTGTACTTCAAAGCAGAGTACGAAAACAAACGAAACTAATGCCCTAATTCTGTTCGACGATTGTATCGTCTTGTCTATGGACGATTCGTTAAAACAAATATAATTTATTGTCTATGCTAGAAGGTTCGTGTATTTGCAATATGATTTTGTTCCAAGCATTATATCCAGCACATATTTTTTCATATATTTTTCAAACCATTTTATAATAATTTAATTGAATTTTTATGTTTTAAAAACATGGCAATAATATTTATATTTTTCATTATCAAAGACAACAACCACTTTTGAAGAAAATAATGTAGAGAATTTTTAAACATAAACGTCCTAAATCTTCTTACTGAATTAGGGCATAATTGTTTAATTTTGTTTTGTTTCGTTCTTTGAAGTGAGTGAAACAAAAAGTAATGAGAACGATTGCTCAATTTGTGTTTGTTTTGTTTTTGCACATGAGCACAAACCAGAGAACACAGCCGATCGGTTGTAAGCCGGATAACAACCGCCGGCACAAATAATACATTAATTTAATCGTACGCCGCTAGAGAAGAAAATAGTGGGAAATAAATATTTTTTTTCCATATATATATATATATTTATTGTATCTTTAAAAATGAACTAACAATAAGGAATATTTTTTTGTCGGCCAGACAATGTTCGATCAGCATTAAAATACGAAAATTTACTTTTGTTTTCAATATAAGTAATCGATCGAACGTTTTCTGTCGACATCGTGGGACAAGCTGTTGAAAAAAAAAACTATCAATCGGCCTGTCCCACGATGTCACCAGAATTCTTGTATTGCAAACAACAATAACATTAGAAAATTTGTTGTTGTTTTCAATACAAGTTGTCGATCGAACGATTTCTGGCGACAGGCCGAATATTTTTCTCTTATATCAGCAAAAGATTCATTTTAAAATTCATTGATAAATTATTTAAGCCTTATTTGTCCGGCAACATTTAGTTTTCTTTATAAATTATTATATTTTAAATTGTTTGTTGAATTTTCAACTTAATTGAAAAAGATTTTTTCCGTTGGCTCTGCTGTAAAGCAACATTTTTATGTCATAATTTAATGTACTCGCATGTGTGTATAAAGTCGACAAATATACTTCTCTGTTTTGCGTATTTTTTATTTTTTATTATTTATTTAAATTCTACTCTGAATGTGTTTATGAAGATTAATGGGATTTTTGACTTGGCAAAATTGTAACGTAGTAAATGTTCATTCATTCATTTGCTTGAATTTCAAGTGAACCGCTAAACTAAGTTTATAGGGAAATAGTGGGTCTATTTTTTTTTTTGTTTATTGTTTGTTTATTAATTCTCTTTAAGTTTTTAGGAGTTTTTATATTAAAAATTTGAAGTATTTCTTTAGCGTTCACCAGCATTTTAATTGAAGTCTTAAGTGCCCTGGAGACGATCAAATAAATTCATCCATCAATCATATAGTTGTGTGCCTACAATAATGTTTGTGCGGCTACAGATACGCGTTGTCAGCAATGATTGATGAAAATCAAAAAGTTTTTATTTTTTTTTTATTTGACGGCTGATTATTTGTTCATCTTCAGCTCTGATTGGAGATTCTTATTAATGATGGAGAAGTGCGCGGACGAAAAAAAAGGTTATATTGCGCTGTAAAGTTAAAATATAAATAGTGATTGGCGTGTTTATTTGAGCTTCTCCTTTTAAACGACAAGCATACGACTCTCACTAATATGCGGTGATTGACGGGCTTATTTGATCGTCTCTAGGGCAATTTATAAAGGTATTTTGGTATTCATATATTAATCCCCCTTATTGTCTTGTCGACAACAATTAACTACTACTCCATTAATTTACAAAGCCTAAGGCCGAGTTTACATCTGTGTGCCATGTGCCCAAAAAAGCGTAACCACTAATTACCAATGAAAAACTGTTTGATTCAGACAAGTAATTATTAAGTTAAACAGTTTCATACATAACTAATAGACAATTTGAGAGAATCCAACATGATTGGAAACTGTTTAAATCAATAAATACATATCTGAATAAAACAGTTTTTCATTAGTAATTAGTGGTTACGCTTTTTTGGGCACATGACCTTAGAGTTCAGTAAGATATTGTCAATAAGATCCAATTGTCGCCGATTTAAAGTAGACCAGTAGTGCGATTCACTAACTTTTTTTTAACGATAATCGCATCGTTAAAACAATTATAACCAAAATTTATCGAATTTGCTATTCAGTAACATTTTTAACGATATTCACTGTAGTTTAATGTCAGCTGTGTCGTTATTTAAGCGACAATAATTTATGTGCTGTTAATTTCATCGGCAAAATTCAACAGAAAATATCAGCTGCGCAGTATCGTTAAAAAAAAGTTACAGAATCACACAATCCTTATTGCAATCGATAAAATGTATAGACAAAAATTACGATTGTCTGATCGTTAAAAGTTACTGAATCGCACTAAAGGGCCAATATTTACTGTCGCCTTGATGTGACATCGACGACGCCATTCACAATAGATGGAATGTATATTTTTTATTTGGAAAGAAATGGACTTAAATATTTTGCTGCTCATGCTAAAATTTAGCGGGAGGCTTTCACAAATAATGTTTTTGTTTTCGTGCACTTCCATAAACATGTCCAATAGCTTTGGCTTTGCTTTGGCCAACAAAAATAATATAATAGAATGAAAATATATACACACAAATATATTTTCTCTTTTTATTAGAAATTTAAAATGTATTAAGAAGTGAACGGCTGCGGCATGCCATTGTGAGTATAACATTTTTTTTTTAATTTCTTAAAAAAAATCTGAAAATCAGCATATTTTGGCATTTTAAAAATGTATGTTTTATTTTGTGGTATTTAGCAAAAAAAATAAAAAAAGAAGCTGTAACTGAGAAAAAATGCTGCATGATGCTGGTGGTGAATGGTTTATTATTACTTTGTGTTCCTTGAAATCTAGACAAAACGTACGACACAAAAACTGAAGAAATAACTAAAATATGTACTAGCGAAACGTTCAAGATCACAGCATGTGGGTTGTTTGTTGTCATGCTTAATAGCAGTAACAAATTTGTATCTAGAATAGCAAAATATATATATATATATTTTAAATATGCAGCGGGTGTTTTTTTCCTTTTTTTTAAAAAGAAATAAAACAAAAGTAAGTGGTGCTAATTGCCATGAATATGGTTTTATTCGAAAGATACATAGGGCCAGTTTATCGGCCAAATAGGGTGGCTGGTGCAAGACCAATCTGAAGTCCAATTTCTATGACTTCTTGCCGCTGAATGTTTTGTTCCAAGGCATCATTTGTCTATGGCTTATTGGCGTAGACCAGAGACTTCACTTAACCACACAATAAAGCCGAACATAATTTTCTTTCGAAACTCTGGATCCTTAGAAACTTTGTACGGTATGCCTGCTAGAGCTAATGCGTTGACTACAAAGCAAATGACGGTTTTCAGGAGCCCGAGTGCCATTCCTGGTCTGGACATCATAGACTTTTCTGTTATGCATAAGTGTCCATGCTCATGCACATCACAGCACCTTTCTTTATCGTTATCTAAAGCTATTAATCGTAGGCGAAGTAAAATAACTTATAAATTAGTTACATAGTTCAAAATATTTCTTCTATTTAACACCAGAGGTGTTGCAACGATGCCAACAAAACGCACAATAGCAGAGTTGTAAAACGGATTAAACTTAGTAACTCAATACTTCACCATCTACACTAATCTTCACTACCCGTTTCCTAAAAATATTGATCGGAAACTGTAAAATTTTACAAAAATTTTAAATTAAATTTCAACATAAAAAATATCTTATTGAAAAAAAATTTTTTGTAATCAAATTCAAAAATATGGAAAAACTATTGAAAAATTGTGAAAACTACTAAACATTGCAAATTTTGTTAGTGGTAGCTGTGGTGGAGAATTTTTCCAACAAAATTTAAGCGATAAATGAGTACGCTAATCAATCAAATTGTCGAATTTGGTATCCTCATTTCCACATGAGACCCAAAAGCATCCAATGCATCTCAAACAGTTACCGTTTGGTATGAATAATCACCCCTATCGTGATCAGCTTTTCCCTTAAAATATTTTCCCTTTTCACCAAATTGCAATCGTGAATAATTTCTCCCCAGAAATCTGTTCGCTTTTTTGATTCCCCTTATCGTGACTAATATTTTTCACATGGATTTTTTCACTTTTCCCTTGGTTTTGTTCAATTTATTTTTGCAGGCGAACTGAATCAATATATCGCGTAATTTCATTACTAAACTTCCAATTAATAACTTTTAATTATAAATAATAATTTTTTCCACTGCATCCAAAATATTTAAAAATACTACTTTAAACTTTAGCATTTCTTAATATAAAACATAAATTTGTCTGATTTTCAATTAATTTTTAAGCTTTACAAGTATTCTTCCCGTTTTTCACATTCACTGCGTATCGATAGCGGGAACAACCGTTCCCGGTAGCAAAATTGCCCTTCATGGGGAATGAAAATCTCATGAGAACAAAAATTTCTCATTTTATTCACGATAGGGGTGAATATTTCAAAAAATTTATTTGTTGTTGGTCAAGCACGACGAGATGCATTTCGTTGCTGCTAAGCAACACATCAGTCAACTTCAACCACAATTCTACTGATGCTTTGCTTATAATATTATATATTTATAATATTTATATTTCTTTAGACACTAGGAACGTGTGGTTTCAACAAGACGGTGCTGCATGCCACACAGCTCACGCGACATTCAATATTCTGCACGAGCGATTTGTGATCCATTTCATTGTGAGGTGATGTGTTCTTGGGACAAGTTACGGCATTCGATATCGATCGAAATTTTTAAATATTTCTATATAAACTCTATTGAAATATTCTGAAGTTATTGTCCGTATTCCTTGCTCTCCGTTTTTAAAAAAATCATTTGCAAAGCTTCGAAAATTCGAAATTCTTTCTCACGTTTTGTTTCCATTGAACTATTCAGCCTTATTGTGAATAACATTACCCGAGAGTTATTTTCCCTATTCTTTGTTCTCCGTTTTTAAGAAATCATTTGAAAGCTTCGAAATTCTCTCACGTTTTATTTCTCTCACCATCTGTTTAGAATAGATTTTTTTTTATTTTTTTTTAAATTCATTCCCCGGAAAATATTTAGAATTGGGCTCATTCATTGGGTTCGATATCGAGTGCAGTAATTTTCCTACTGTGCATTTCGGATGTACGCCAGTCAGTGAATCCGCGGCGGATATTTCCACGAATGAGCATCATATCTCGCACACACTTTGTTTTCTTTAAATTAATTTAAAGATACGTGTTCCGTACGATAGTGGGCATATTAATTGCTTAAGTGTTAGTTTCGTTTCAATTGTGACACGAATCTTGTTATCTACATACACGGAAAAAAATATTTTCCAATAAATTGCTTTAATTGAAACAAAATAACAAAAATAATTGATTGAACCAATTAAACTTGTGATTAAAAGTTTTTCTAAAAATGTAATTCAGTCAGTTAAAATTTTTACTTAACAATTTAAAAATTGACAATCAAATTTTTAATTAAACGTTTAATCAATTAATCTTTTAATTAAAAATTTAAAATTTGACAATTAAAATTTTAATTGATTTTTTCAATTAAAAGTACTGATTTGAGAAATATGTTTTTTGTGTGTATATGTATATGTAGAACTTTTAACTTCTCCATACATGAAGTTACATATTTTACCCAAATGTTCGAAAATCACTTTTTCATAATTTTTTTACGTTTGGCGGACTTGGAAGTCGACTCTGAATACTTTCGCTATAATGTGGGTGTGTATGAATGTGTGTGTGTGGCTGGATGTATGTATGTAAACATTTCATAACTAACCCAGTTGGCCACGTCTTTAAGACATCTTTGACGACGGGTACAAGACAATGGTAAGTCGTAGAAGACGTATTGAATACAACTCTATACAAATCGTCGACGAAATTTTCATACAAATGGCGGCGAGGTCACACACGAGGTCGTCAACACTTCTTCCTCAACAAAGTCTTATTGAAGACAAAATGTATGACACTGTCGCTCAGATTGTCGTCAACACGGCTTTATTGAAAACGAAACGAGGGACATTGTCGCTCAGATTGTCCTCAACAAAGTTTTATTGAAGACAAAACGTGTGACATTGTCGCTCAGATAGTCATGAACGACGATTTCCTTTAAGTTATCTGTTAGAAAACCCAATCGACAAGCGACATGTCGTACAATAATCGTCGAAGACAATGTCGTTTGCGACGATTTGGCCAACTGGGAAGCAAATTTGACAAATTAGACTACTAAGCCGATCAAAATCTAATGAGCTCTTGACCTCAATAGCAAATGTCCATTGCTGCCAATTTGACTTAGATCGGGGGATTTATTCCAGAGATATGGTTGGAGAAAAATTTTGGAAAAATGGGTTTGTTTTAATGTCTTCATCAAATCGATTGTCGATTTGTCTAATAGACTTTTGTTAAACATTAACAGTCTTGTTTATAAAAACTATTAAGGCTTTATACAGGGTTAATAAGAAAATTCAATGAAACTGTATTAAGCTTTAGGTCAGTTTTATATATTTTTAGTTTTATATATCGATATTTCGTTAACCTTTGGTTAACTTCTTCAAGTTTATTCTTATTTTCTTTTGTTGAAAGTAAGAATAAATAATCCGGATGAAGTTAACCAAAGGTTAACGAAATATCGATATATAAAACTAAAAATATGTATATAAAACTGACATAAAGCTTAAAAAAATAGTTTCATTGAACATACATAAAAGGTCGAAAAATTTAATAAGAAAATTTTTTATGAAAATTTGTTTTAATAAAATCTTCATAAAGCTTTAAATAATTTCTATAAATAAGGCTGTAATTTTCAGGGACAAGGACTTCATGCACTTAAAAAAGGTATTTTAGGCGCCTAAGATATGACATCAAAAACGCAAAATATGCACTAAAAACAACGAAATATGCACATATTTTATAAACTTTTTATTCAAAAGAGTTTTCAGTTTACATACAACTAAATAAAGATATAAGAATATTTTCTTTTCTCAAGTGGTGCGTGTACAAGCCTTTAATATTAAATTTTTTCTCAATATTAAATGTGATATAAGGATTTTTTCCGTTATAGATTCCAAACACGCATTTTTCGAGATATGTTTATATTGCAGCGTAGGAGCGATACGTACATAAATAGATAAAGAAAAGTGTTGTTAGTTATTTTCATTTAAAAATTGTATATTTTTATATTTTCAAATGTGAAGTTCAATCAATGTTTTGTGCATTGAAAAAGGCCTTGTAACGTCTGTGGATATAATCGGCTCAAATTTAAGTGATTCTTTTTATATATATTTAGTTATATATTTATTTAAACCTACCATTACAATGAATTGAATACTAGGTATTACATACACTTGTTTTTTAAATCCGTTATAATTTTTAAAAACAATATAAAGTTTCAGCAGAATTGTTTCACGACTTTCGACTTTAGCACACAATTTTCTCTTGAAATCATCAAAATGACAATTTCTTTTTAATTTGGTAGGAGTTTGAGTGCACAATCGTTTTACAATTCTACAACAATGCAAGCGAATAAATTTGCTAAAAAACTGTTTTACATTAATAATTTGTCAGCAATATATTTTCAAATTTGAATTTTTGACAAAATATGACACAAATCATACATTTTTGCCAAAATATGAGACAAAAATATGCATTTATGACTAAATTATGCAATAATATGCATTTTCAGCAAAATATGCAAAAATATGCACTAACAAATCGATGCCATTTTTACGCAAATTCATTGTTTCGTAAAGATATTTCATTCTTGCCATTATCAGAGTTAAGGGAAAATAATTATCGCACTCGCTGTTGGCGCTAATGTTATATGAGGCCATCAGAGCAAAAGTGGCGTAACCCACATTTTTTGTTTGTATTCTGTTCTGGTGATAAATGCATTATTTGCATTACCAACTATAAAAGAAAGTAGAGTAAGTCACCTTTTGGTATTCAAAAGAAGATGGAGCTGAAAAATCGTTTTTGCACAGAACATAATATAGCAATTAAATAATTGAATAGTTTGGGGTTACACCAGTTTTGCGCTGATAGCCTTATGTTAAGGACTTCAGCTCATAAAGCTCACGAAATTATTATAGGTATTTGTGGCGGATGTTTCGTGGAGTATAGAGTATCATAAATTAATTAATTATTGATATGAAGTTTTGGTTGTGCTTTAACTTTTCTATTGATAAAAATACATTAGTTACATATTGTTAACAATTTCAAAGTTGAAATAATAACAGCCCGATATATTGCTGCTGCTAATAATAGGCAACTAATAACAATATTTGACCGCAATAAAAATCAATTTCAATGAAGAAAAAAAATTCCAAAAGTTCCATTCTTTTAACTCTTGGCCCTAATCATCAAAATAAGTTTTAAGATTTTGAGCACACAAAGCTTTAAATATTCATAATTATTTTCCAATGCCGAAAATGAATACATAAGCCATTATCAAAAAGTAGAACATTTAACTTGAAAATAAAAGTTAAAAAAAAGAAGTAGTAGGTATGCACATACAGACATACTTTCTTTTCTTTAGCTGAACAAAGATAATAATAATAATAATAATAAAAATAAAGGCAGACTCAAGGAAATGTACGACTGCTGCCAACAAACATTCATGTCAATTATTTTACAATAATTGAAAGTACCATCATCCATCCATTTTCATGCAGCCAATTCATGCAACTCTCAGCCAATATTAAATAAAAGTAATAGTCCAAATACAGTAGCTGCTGCAGAAAAAAAGCAAAAAAGAAAAATGCTCCAGCAGAAACATCAGAAGCTGCAAAAGAAATACAATGCAATTGAACGAACCGTAGCGTTGGAAATGAAAACTCCAACGAGTCATCACCAGCTGAGCTGTGTTGTAGCTTTTCGAACGATCTCTCGTCATCATCGTTGTAATTGATTTTTTTTGTAAATTATAAAAAAGTATTAAATTGAAATGAAAAAAGCAAAACGAAATAATAATAAATTCCAGTAGCTTTCAAATACGAGTTATATCAAGTATTTCATATAAATGATCAATCGATCTTACTAAATAGTATGGATGATGATGGCAAGCAGCCAGTTGGAAATTGAAAAAAAATAAAAAAAAAATGTTATCGAAATATTTTCGTCATGCTCTTGTCGATGGCGGCTGCATGACCTTTGCGGAGAAATGAAACTGATAGGCAGATTTATATAAAAACATATGTATATTTTCAAACAAAATCTTAGTAAAAAAATAAAACCAAGTGCGTATTGGACGACACGCAAATTCGTAAAGCGTTCCATATTTTTGAAATAAAAAAATAAAATAGTTCAATTTAAATAAAAGTTAAACTAAAGGACGTCAAAACTGACCCGCAGTTCTTAAAAATGTGGGCTGATCTTAAGAATGTGAAATTTTTGTTGATAGTGAATACAATCTAAGTCTAATCACAAATGTTTTTTTTGCTTTAGTTTACATACCTTAAGATAGCCATAGACTATGCAATATTATTGACTAGTTTATTGCTATTATTATTGTCGTTTTGCTCCACACTAAACAATAAATAGCACAATATAAAAAAAATATATATAGCGCAATTTTTCTTACAATATATGTAAAAGACATACTAAATACATACAAAATCCTAAACAAATTAAATAACTTTTTAGTTAAGTAATTTAAATTTTAATAACAAAAATAATGTTTAGTGATGTATCTGGAAATAATTATTGTACAATGTTACATTACAAAATATTTATTGTTGCGCAATATAAATCAAAAGACTTTTGATTCTATCCAATACATTGTACCATATACCAATATATAAACAGGCAATTTTATTGCACAATATTAATTATTGCACAATAATATTGCAAATATGGGGATACCTTTATAATTGAAACCTTGAATTCCTTCAGCTCAATTCATGCTCGATGGAAAATGTTCAACCGGGCTATTTGATTAAAAACAATCTCCCGGCTGTCTCGGGTTAATTTTCTTCTTTGCCTGTCACAATTTAATGGTCATTGCAAGAAATTCAGTAGGTCTTGTTAGCAGTCATGTGAGAGAACTAAAACTTGGCCTATATTTTTTAATATTATGAACTTTTTATAACTATAAATTTGCCAATAAAGAGTTTTTCTTATACCTTTTGAAAAGTTAAACATTTTACTTTTATTCAGTTCGTTAAACAAAAAACCTTGATGATTTTTTTGTTTATTTACTCTTAATTTTTTTTACTCTTTACACAGTAAATTATGACAATCACCATGAAAATGGACGGACATTTTGTCAGGCAGATAGAAAGAAGAAAGTAACGAGAACAAATTGTAAATGTAGGCCAAGAACGTTGACTATTAAGATAAAGGTTTTCCTTACTTTTACTTTAGCCTTTGTTAAGTTTGCATATATTTTTTTGGTAATTATTAAATACTTCATCATAATTATCTTTCCAGTTTTAATTTGAAACATTTTATTAATAACTATCAGGTTGATAGTATTAATAAAATTACAAGGCTTAAAATTTTTTGGATTTTGAAATATAAAATGGTCCTGCGGACCATGATAATGCCGAGTACATACATATATGTGACAGCGCATAGAGAAAGGGACCTAAGGGTAAAAAAAATCAATTTTCACTTTTTTTTTTGATGTGGACAACATCTGAGCATCGAATGAGACCGATCCCATGACCCAAAAAGTGTTCCCTCCCAGAGATATGCGCGTTTTATGAAATTGAAGTCGACGATTCTAAGCGCAAATAGAAAGGGACGAAAAAATTTTCGTACTAACAGAGTGATAGTACTGAGTACTTATTATAATTCACAATTAATAATTTCAGAAAATAAACCTGGATTCGAAAAAACGCGAGCAAAATTGATATCAAACTCATGCAAACAGCGCGCTAGGTAGAAATCAGAAAAAGCAACTACACAAAACAAGAGGTAGGGACGACCTACGCGCGTTTTCAAGGTTGACCAACACGTTCCTGACCTCATGAGATGTGTCGCTTTCAAATGAGACCAATACCAACACGCTCAGTGATGGTACACCAGAGGTACGCGTTTTTAAATCTTTAAAATGGCTCTCCTGAACAAAACCGATTTTGACCCTTAGGTCCCTTTCTATTTTGCGCGTCACATATATATTTTAAAAATTATAAATATATTTGGTTTTTGTTATTTGAGTTTTCTAAAATAGATTTTTTCCTTGTCAATTTACTGCAATATAAATTTTTGACGATTCATATGGTTCCAATAAACGGTATACAAAAGCTTCAAGTAAAATCCATCGAGTTTAGCAATGATGCAGAATATGTAAAAGTCTAATAATTTTTAAACCACGTGATATTGTACGGCTTGCTCGACAAATAACTATAGACCCCTTCTCTAGACAGGTTTAAATATCTTAGCATTTCAATTGTAATTTTATTATTATTATTAAATTCTTTATTAAATTTATAATAAACTAGCTGACCGCCCCGGCTTTGCTCGGATGTTTTTTAATAATGATTGCTCCCCTTTGTTAGTTTGTGCTTAGAAAAAATGAGAAGTGAATAGTAGGCATTTTTTTAATTTTTTTTTCTTTACAAACCATGTCCTGAAAATTTCTAATCGAATAAAAAAAAAAATCAGCCAAATCGCTCCAGCCGTTCTCATGTTATGCGATTTCATACATGGACCGTTTCATTTTTATATATATAGATTACAAATTTAATATAAAGTTAAGTAGCACTATCTGCTAAGACTATCGGCTCTATGTAATTTTGATTCCCGTTGTTTGTTCTTTAAACGCACACAACTTTAAATAAAAATCAAAAAACTTTTGATAATTTCTTCTTTTCTTAACGTATGCATTCATTTCTGTTGCGCAAAGATAATTCTTTCTGCTCATTTTCTGCAAACAAAATTATGTTACTCCACGATATAAAAGTGATGAAAACATCGGCGTTCGAAAAAATCGTCATATAGCAACCAAAAATCGTTAAATCGCACTTTATAATTGTTTTGGATAAAAATCGGCGAAAAGCAAAGATCGGCGAATCTGGCAATACTACTAGTGTTAATTTCGTAACCATTCACAATAGTGCTAAAAATTCAACAGTTATACAGAGATGTAAAGTAGAATTTTGTAATGCATATTTTGTAAAACATTTTAACCCTTGGCATTATTTCGATGTACGGTACTTATCTGACTCCTTTTTTTAAGGAGCAAAAAGTAACAATGTTAGAGGGGATAAAGTGTTTCTCAAAAATTTTCTTAATCAAATTTTATTTGAGTAATAAACATTTCCCATATGTAAAATGCAAGTTTCTCATAATGTTCTTTGCAGATTTACCATAACAAAAAGCTAGGCGAAGTAGGCAACTTCAACTCGTTTTGAAATAGGTACAGAGACGCCTGAATTCCCATATATTTTTTGGTCTCCTTAGGCAGAATCTGTCGTTGCAGTCTTGTTAGTTAGCAAAAATATGGAAGTACGGGTACAATCACAAATGCCATTTTGTTTTCAATTTACCTTGAAATTAGTAAATATGCACTAAACAGTCCAAGTATATATAAAATATGGAACTACCTTTCACCAGAGAAGAAAAAAAAAAAACAACAAGTGCTTGTCTGTAAAAAACTTTGTTTATTTAATTAATGTATTGTTTAGGGATTAATTTATGCACAGTGGCTGTACAATAACTTGATGCTTTATTAAGTGTTAATTTATGTTTAAAATTAACAGTTTTCATTAATGCATATTAGAGTTACAAAAATAAGTGCTTAAAGGCGATTTTATATATGTGCCCTTAATTATGAAAGTGGTCTAAGTCATATATTTCTTTGGTCGAGATATTTAGTAGATTACATTTTAACAAATCAAAAAATATTTTTATATAATGCAATATTTTAATTTAGAGCTGTTCTAGTATCAGTTAATATGAAAATATATAATATTTATTAAATATTTATTGAAGTTTTCTTAGATTCATTTAATAGTTCGAGGCAAAAATGCACATACTTAGACCACTTAAATAATTAAGGGCACATACATATGTATCTCTTATATACATATATTTTTTTATTTATCGTATACGTTCTTCGTGGGATTACTTACAAACAAGAAACAAATTTCTTAATTTTATTTGCTATTTTCAATATAAATTTCATAATACCAAAATTATAAATTCGTCATCGTTGTGAGCAGGTCTTTAATATTTTGTTCATTCTTAAATAATGATTTAAAACATTTTTTTATACAACATCATTTTATAAAGAACTAGATATGAACTGCAGATAAAAAAAATGTAAAAAAAATTTAAACTCAAATTGCCTCAAAACATTGACACTGTAGTTGGCTTTAAAAAATGTTGCAAAACATAATTTTAAAGTTATTTTTTTTTTATTTTTAACTAAATTAACAGTATTATGTAAGTTTTTAATGCTTCATATTTTCTTGGCAGCTTTTTTTTAAATTTAAAATTTTCTGTTCTGTTGCAAGCAGCAGATAAAATAAAATCTTTATTTTTAGCAAATTTAGCCTTGGGCATTTTTTGCTTCAAAAAATTTATAAACTTTTGCTGCTGCCGTTTGTCTTTGACATGTTTTTAATGTTAAGAGAATGTACTCGTACTTATATTTATTATATATTATTTTTATAAAGTGTTATTAATTGTTCTACAACAATTTCTGTTCAGCATAGCAAGAGAAAAATATCTATGTACGAGTATTATTGAATGCAAATTAGTTTTATAAACATACATGTTGTTTTAAATAATTTATATACATTTGCGAGTAGTTGATTGCATTTGGTGTGAAAATAAAATAAGTACTTGAATTTCATTAGTGACATACTGAGCAATTGAGACCAACAAAGAGAATCGCATGAAAACTTGTTCTTAAAATCGAAACTGAACTTAACCTAATATTTATCTATCTTATGAGATGGCTTTATATTAGAGTAGAGTAGACTGCTGGTGAAAAATCACTTAGTTGCAATTACTATTATCTTTGCAACTCATATTGAAGATTTCATTTAAATCATTCAATACTATCAGAATTATTAGGTCTGTTCGATGTTTATTTTTCCAAGCACATTCTGACTTCTTATTTGAATAATAACTTGTGTTGCAAATGTAAGTAAAATTCTTTAAAATAATTAAGACAAATTTACATATATTTTTATATACATTAAATGATGATACCAAAATAAAAAGTATTTTTAACCGGTATTACTTCATAACTCGGTACATTTTAGACAAATTGTAAAAATTCTTGTTTTGTCTGAGAGGATTCCATTGGGACCATTGTCAAAAAGTGAGTGGGGACACACCTTTTAAATTAAATTTTATGATATTCTACGTATTTGAATGCTGCGAAACCTATCAAACATTTTTGCTTCTTGTAAATACACAATTTAAAAGTTGACAAAATGGGCGGGGTTACGCCCATTAAAATTTATTATATTATTTCCGGCGGTTCTACTCACCCGATTTTTACGAAACTTACCACACACCCTTAGCTCTAAAATAGACTTATTCCTCCATTTAAAAAAATGGGCAGAATCACGCCCTTTAAAATTTAATGTTTTATTTTAAGTGGTTCTCTGAGCTCTGAAAAACACACGATCTTGCATTTAAAAAATGGGCGGATGCACGCCCAATAAAATTTCATATTATTATATATATCACGTACTTCTTTTTTACTTCTTCGATCAGATCTTGGCATTGAAGTCAATTATTTAAATTTATTTTTGTTGGATGAATCCGAAGCTAAAAAACTTTTCCATTGTTTTACAAATAAAACTTTTTTTAAATATAAAATTTGGTATTGAAAATTAAGGAACTGTCCCACTACGTCGACAACGTTCGACTTGTCGCACATAGACGTTCAAAACGAAAAAAAAAAATAAAAAAAAATTTGTCATTCCCCACAAAATTTGCTTCAGCAGACCACGATCCAACGATTTTCGTTTCGCCGTCGCCGAAACTATCTTTGGAAACATGTTGACTTCAGCAAAAAAAAAAAATTAGCTGATAGATTATCATTTTTACTAAATTTTAAAAGAAATAGGTACTTATCGGTTAAACTAAAATTTTCTAAACGTGCACTTAAATTGGCTTCTATACCCATTTGAACCTTCTCAAAAACGTCAGTGGTTTTGCCTGTTAAAAACTCTTTAAATTCTTGATTATTGCGGTTTTTCACATTTTAACCTACCATATATTTATTTGCTGAATATTGTGTATGCTTTCAAAATATATATATGAAATAGTGCTTGCTTGCATTTTGTTGGAAGATGCTTTAACTCATAAAATAAGTTTCTTTTCTTAAAACTGAGAACAAAAAATGTGACAATCCTAATTATGCTGTTTCATTGGGTTTTGGCTATTGAAAGTAGAAGTCATTCACCCCTATTGTGAATAACAATTGGAATTTTTTAAACTCGAATTAATAATTCTATTGTGAATCTACCATGAATTTTTTCCCCGCTATCATTTCACAGTGAGTGTAAAAACGGAAAAAGGTGTTGCCGGGAATTTAAAAAACTTGAACATTATTTACTCATTTTGTTTTTAAAATATATATTCGTAACATTTAATATTTCATTTAAAGAAAAATATTGAAATTACACCATGTATTATTTCACTCCACCTGCAAAAATAGTGAAGCAAAACCAAAGGCAAAAGTGGAAAATTCCCCGTGATAAATATTCATGATAAGGGGAATAAAAAATGGGATTTTTTCTAGGAAAATATGTATTATGCATAACGTGACCAGAAGCTTTTTACAAAAATTAAATTAAAGATTTTTTGACTTCATTTACAAAACAAAATACGATTTTTATACAAAACAATGTACAAAAACTTAAGGCGAATGATAGCAAGTGGCCTTGTTAGTCCATATTATCATCAACTGACTACACCAATGTGTCAAACTCTTTATAAAAAAATAAGCAAGATCTTTTTATTTTATTATTGACAGTTTGGTGAATGTCAGTTGTTATTCTCCTAATAAGCCCTCTTGGTAATAAATTCCTAAAGCAGCAGAATGTCTGCACATATAAAGCACTGTAAAAAAAAGGATCTTTGAGTGTGTACGTTTGTATTTTTATTTTTTTCATTTGAGGAGCTGCCAGATCCAAAAAAATAAACAATAACTACACTAAAAAATATTTGGAATAAATTTTTATCAGTTACATATTAATAAAAATATATTAAGAGATAAGAAATTTCAAAACTCTAAAAAGCGGGATAAAGCGGGATAAAAATTCAAGGCGGGATCAACCTCAGAAAAGCGGGATGTCTGGTCAGGTTAATTATGCACGATTGCAATTTTGGGAAAAGGAAAAACATTTCAAGAGAAACAATTTTAACGATAGGTGGAATTATACTTTCTATTTTAATTTTTACTACCTCCCTACTGGCTGTTTCACTTTTCGCATAAGATGCACTTATCGATTGCTATAATTTAGATACACGATGTATAAAATATACACACATATATGTAATACTTTTTATCTTTATTATTTATTATTATTGTTTTTTTATTTCATTTTTTGCTTTATCTCTTTAAACGATCTTTGATCTTAAAAACTACTGACTGCACTTTGTGCTTCGAGAGTCTTTAAGTAAAAAAAAAAAGAAAATGTTAAATGAATGTCTATTTTTTTATTTAATTAAAACAATTTTCACACGTTTATGTTAAAATAACTAAAAGTAAATGCTACCAAAATTTTTAGAAGGTTTTAAAACAGCTTTTAGTCACGTTTTTAGCAAAATAGTGACAGGTTGTTAATTTTTTTTGTACTCGTATTTGGTATTTGAAATTTTAAATGTGGGATAAAAAATAATAAAAATTTAAGTGGAGATTATATTGAATCTATTTATTAAGTTTGAGATAGTTAAAATGAAAAACAATGCACAAGTAAATTAAAAACGTAATTAATGTATGAACTTTTTCCAAAGACCACTTACTTCTTTTTAACAAACTGGAGAAAAAAAGTTCCCTTCATCGTGTGCTCAAATCGAGCTCCTACTGTAATTAGTAATTACCATGCACTTATATTAAGTTTTAAAACCTTTTTTGTAGGAATTGACAGTTTAATGCAAATTTTCCCTACACCAGCACGATTTATTTATTGCTTATTCATTTATTTTACAATTATCGCCATCGTTATTTAGGGATTAAAATAAAATAATCGGATTTTGATTGAAAATTAATTAACATTTGCTTTTATTGCAACAATAGAGGATAATTAATGATAATGTTTATACAATATTGTATTAATAACTAAATTAAACAAATTAAACCGGTCATGAGTCACATGTAAAACAAGCAAATGTAATACAAATTGCGTTTGTTTTCAATTTCCATAACTAGAGATAAGAAATTTGCATCATTTAAAACATTTAACTTGTTTGGCTTGGTGTAAAAATAAATGAATTTAGACAAAGGGTGACAGAATTAATTATTTTATTTTTTATATTCACTAACTTTTTATTAACAATAATCGGATCGTTAAAATAATTATAACGAAAATTTATCGAATTTGCAATAACATTTTTAACCCTATTCGCTGTAGGTTAATGTCAGCTGTGTCGTTATGTAAGCGACAATAATTTATGTGCTGTTAATTTTATCGAAAAACATCAACAGAAAATATCAGCTGCTATGATAGTACTATCGTTAAAAAGAAGTTACAGAATCACACAATCGCTATTGCAAACGACAAAATCTGGTATGTTCTGTATTCAACGTGAAATTAAATCGTTATAAATACACATTTCCACGTTTTAATTCCACGTGGAATACAGGAGGCTTATTCTGAATTGCGATGCGAAAATCAATGCGATGCGAAAATACACAAATGCGAACAATTGCTATTCTGTATTGCGATATTCGCAAAGTTGTTTTTTAACCGCATTTCAAATGCGAAAAGGTGGCAAGTCGGTATTCTACATTGCGAAAACAAATGTCAAATTCGCAAAATTTATTCGACAACAAAATAGCATTCGCAAAGTACAAACATGTAAGTGAAAGATAATATTTTATTTATTTATTCATCATATATTTATTATTTAATTCAAGGAAGCAAGCAATAAGACCATGAAATATGAATAAGCACAGCCAATTGGCAAGATGCCATTTGAAGACATCAAATGCAGGTCAGTCGGCAAATACTTTGTAGCAAACGCTAACCGAAGAACTAAATATCAATGGACCACCTATTAGAGAAGCTGCAGGATGGAAAAAAGTATGAAATATATAGACCAGTTCAAAAATATTTCACTTCAACTTAAATTTTAATATGGTTGCGCCGATTTTAAAGTACACACCAAACAGACGCTTAGACGAAATAAAATCGACACTGGCGGTGGCCCATCAAGATATAATCCACTGTCTCCCTTAGAGGTGGTGAAATTGTTAAACATGATCCGTCATGTTACATGACGGATTCCGTAAATGGATTACCGGGCGCACTTTCCTTCGGGGCAACAACTGCTTACAATCTTGAAAATAATGGTGAAGGCATGGTTGTGATGGAACAGTTGGACGAAGTGCCGTCGTCGAACCACAGTGCCACAGAATCCATTTATTATTTTTTTTATAGAATTTCCTAAATAAATCTTATCAACAATTTTCACAGCCAAACAAGAACAATTTATTTATTTTTAATTTGACGTTTGTTGACACTGACGTTTATTTCAGCAGCGTTGCCACGATTTGAAATAAATTGCGAATGCGATTGCGAAAGTCTAACAGAATACCAATTTTCTTTCGCATCGCATATCATTTGCGCATCGCATTGATTTTCGCATCGCAATTCAGAATAAGCCTCCAGAACATATACGAATGTATAGACAACAATAACAATTGTCGGATCATTAAAAGTTTCTGAATCGCACCACTGGTCTCCCCATCATTGCCATTTTGTTGCAGATTATTTGAGATTATTTTCTTACCTACCTAGAGGCAGATTTCAATACCCCAGATCGAATCAATTAATTCTTAAGCGCTAGCAGCTTTGGCAATAGCATCCACCCTCTTATTGCTATCAATGTTCCCACGTTCAACAGCCCATGTAAGGGTAACTGGCAAGTGTCTCGCTATCTCTTCCAAAGGCACTCGGCATTCGGACAGTTTGTGATGTGATGTACACATTTTTTAGGGAACAACTTTTTAACGTTCTAACTTCGAAAAAGTTCAATGAATGAATTCGTGAAATTTCAAATAACTTAAGTTCGGCCTTGCAATTGCAAGAAGTTTTCTTTTTTCATCGAATTTTTATTTTTCGCCGACTTAAAGAAATAAAAAGGTTATAAATTTAATATTTATTATACGTTCTTTAGTTTATAGATCCATCATTAATTTAATTTTGTTAATCGATCATCTGCTAGGGTGTAGGTGCGGCTTGGTTATATTGTCAAAAGTTAGTGCATTTACTACAAAGCAAACGATGGTCTTCGAAAGCCCCGAGTTCTATACTTGGCGAGACCCGGTCATATCAACCTAATTTTTCTGGCCTGCATTAGTGTCTATCAGAGAATGACAATGAGTACTCAAAAAAAAAAAAAAAAAATAATAATTAAATAGTCTTAATTTTAGTAAGTCCATATAATCGTAATTGCAGTGCAAACAATTTGTACGCTCACACATTTTCTCTCAAACAACTATGACTATAACCAATTCCAACATATAAGAGTATCTCCACTTCTTTTATGCTAAAAACTAAAATACGCTGCAACTATAAATAAAAATGCGCATGAGTGGGTATCAAGCGTATTGACTGACTATCTGTAATACTTAAAGTCGCAGTATGCTTATACTAAGAGTATGGATATTTAATCGGACAAAACTGATACGCGTGATACTCGGGATATTTATTCATCATTCGCCACCGTATACATACATTTGTGTATATAAAGTAAAGGTTGTTTTTTATAGGGTGACACAAGTTTAAATCATAATAAAACAAGGAAATATATTTTTAATATCTATGAAACGGGCTTTATTGGAAAAAAACTTTTAGAAAATTAATGTGTAAATATTATTTCTGTCATGTGGACGCCACGGATGGCGCGTAGAAGGCGCAATCTGGCCGTTAACTCTTCGAATGTAGATTTCCAGGTGTTCAATTGTTTGTGGTTTATCGACATAGACAAGTGACTTAACATAACCCCAAAGAAAATAAATCAATGGGGTTAAATTACACGATCTTGGTGGCCAATTAATTGTGCCATTACGTGAAATTATTTTTTCATCAAAAGTTTCTTTGAGTACATCAATTATAGCGCCAGCATACGGCTCCGTCCTGTTGGAACCACATATCAGCAAGATTAATTAATAAAAATTTCGAATCATGTTCCTATACCGTTCACCATTGACAGTAGCATTCTGACCATTATCGTTTTTTGAAGACATATGGGCCAATGACTCCGCCAGACCATAAAGCGCACCAAACAGTAATTTTCTGTGGATGTAATGGTATTTCTATAAAAGCTTGTGGATTCTCCTCACTCCAAATGCGCCAATTCTGCTTATTTACGTACCCATTCATCTAGAAATATGCTTCATCGGAAAATAAAATTTTTAATGGATATTTAAAATCAATTTCGTTTTGTGCTTCAGCCCATTCGCTCTGGTGTAAGTCGATGCATAATGAAATTTCAAAGCAAACTGAACAAAAATCAACTATCAGCTGTTAAATGGGTGCTCATATAAAGCAGTGATGCCAACTACTCAAAGTTGTGACACTCTAAAAAAAAACACGCTTTAGGACGGAAAATGTGTGGGTGTTTGAAAACATGCTTTATGTGACTGTGTGTAAATTAAATTAAATAGTCCTTTATATACGCATGTGTACCTGATTAATAGTCAGTGTATTTTTATACTCATGCGTAGAGATGCTAATCGGGACAGGTTTTTTGAAATCCCGGGGTTCGGGATTTACTGATGGAGTCTCGAAATCCCGAACCGGGACCCCGGGATTTTCGGGACTTACGAAATCACGAAAACATTGTGCACAAATGTGCGTCTTTATATTAAAAATAATTTTTTTATTTTACAATTTTTTTTTTCATTTTAAAGGTACATACGGACGTACATATGTATGTATGTATGTACTTCTATAATTCAGACATTTAATTCCAAATTTTCACTGAAAAGTGCAGTGTATGTAAAATATTTTCCTAGAAAAAAAAACGCCATAAGATATATTTACCCAATTCACAACCTACAGTAGGTTGTAAATTGTATTAGCTACAACTATGGTAGTTGTGAACGGCCTGTTGTAAGTGTTGTTTTAAAAATGTCAAACATTTAAAAAGAAGAAGAGAAATAATAAAAAGCGACTTTAAAATTAAAGTAAATGTAATTTAAAAATGTTAGCACTTTTATAAGCTTATAGATTCTAAACGTCATTCTACGACATTCAAACTTTTCTATGGAAATTATCTACAACATTTTACAACTATTGTACAGCTTGACGACCTACTACACTTACAATAGGTTGTGAATTGAGCAATTATGTATATAAAATATAATATTATCTACTAAAATATTTATCAAAGCAAATTTTTTATTTTAACTTTTTATAAAAGGGAGTTTCTAATAATTTTTAATATGGAAGATGACACTCAAAAACATTATTTATGCAAAAAAAAAACGGGACTCAGATAATCCCGAAAATCCCGGGCATTAAAATTAAAAAATCCCGAGCTCCGGGATTTGCATAGTCCCGAAAATCCCGGGATTTCCGGTCTCGGGATTTCCCGTTTAGCATCCCTACTCATGCGTGTGATTATAGCTCACACAGTCTATAAATTTTAGTTTTAGTTGCTTGTGTTGCGTAATTTAAAAAATATATATAAACATAGTTGTTAGTTATAAGTACTCGATTTAAACTTAATGTGTGTGTTTGCATATAAGCGTGTTTTTTTAGCTGCACGCATTCATACTTGTTTGACGGCCAATACTCAAAGAGTACTTAAAACAATACTTTTGTCATTCTCTGGCATCTATGCTAATGGCCGGCTTCGCAGATATGTATATAGCAATTACATATATTTTTTGTATCGGCTTCATTCGTTTCTTTTTTGGCGATTTGAAAAACCCCGCCAACCATAAATATGTACCCATCTATTTCAAACATTTTGAAACTTAAGTATAAAATTATAACAATGCAAATTGTTTTATAACAACTAGAGTAAACGTTTTTACGTCTAAAAAGATTACAAAAATAAGAACAACAACAAACCACTATAAAAATTGGTATTTTTACGCTTGTTGCACATTAAAATGTGAGTATGTAATTTGAAAATTTGCGCTGCTGCCGCCTGCTTGCAGATATACATATGTATGTAGTTCACATTTTGAGGTCCCAAAGAAAAGAAAAAACAACATTGTTGTCAAACGCTGGTAAAACAAACAGAAAAAATTGCATAAATACTTTACAGTTGTATTATCTAATTATTTAAATTGTTTTTACCCCTTCCCAAAGCCAGTCATAAAAAAGCAACATCCTCCTACTCTTCCCCCATCAACAGACTAAAAATGTATTTATTTAAAGGTTTTTTTTTTTTTGGTAATGAAAAATAAAGCGGGTTAAACCAAAATATATATTTTATGGTTCAATGCCAACAATGAATGTACCCAGCAATAACAATAACAAAATAATTGTTGCTTAAATAAATATTTACGCCCCATGAATGACTAAATTCAATCTGGCTTTTCTCTCCCCCCCCTCTCTCTCTCTCTCTCTCTCTCTCTCTCTCTCTCTCTTAATCATTTGCGGAATGTAAATCTCAGCTTTAAATTTGTGTTAACTGATTATTTATTGTGTAATTTTTCCACTTATTAGTTAACATATACAAAAATATTTGCGACCTGGCCCGCGATGTCGACAGAGAACGTTCGATCGAAAACTTGTATTGAAAACAAACTAGCAAATTTGTTTTTGTTTTCAATATAAGCAATCGATCGAATGTTTTTTTTCGACATTATTTTTTATTTTTTTTTTTGGTTTTGTAAATAATTTTTTGTTCTTTTTTGATTTTGTTGTGAATTTTTGTTTAAATTATTTATGATCTTTCCGCATAATTTGAAAATTAAGTTTTATTTATTTACTTATTTTGAGTCAAGTAATTTTAAATATTCACCAAAATATTTTTTATTGTTTGCAATCCAAAAATATAAATTAAATATATTTTCAATACCTCGGCTTAGGGCTAAATTATCGTAAGTGCCAAAACTCATATTTTTACTTTGGATTATTTTGAAATCGAATGCGTTCAAAAATTAATAATGAAATGTTTCCGACTGTACATGGAATAATAAAAAAAAAATCAATTTCGCACTTAAAAATATTTTATTTGAAACCAAAAATTTTTATATCTTTGTTATGATGCTTAGATTTGTTTAAGTTTAACATTTATTAAAGGACTAATAATCCCAAATCATTATTTTACTTATTCAGTAAAAAATATTTTTTTTATTATGATTATTGAGGGGTTTAGCAGGAATTTGTTTAATTTTCAATTAATTTTTGAGCTTTACAAATCTTCTTCCCATCTTTACATCCATTGGGACTGATAGCGCGAGAAAAATCTCAAAGGAGATTCACAATAGCATTTGTCCCTTCGAAGGGAATTAAAATTGCATGGGAACAAAAATTCCACTTGTTATTCACGATAGGGGTGAATGTCCAGTGCTGCCACCAGCGTGTAAACCGCACCATGCGCTGCATTTTTTTTATGTAATGTCTGTAGGTTCTGTTGTGGATTGGATTCACTCCATGTACGGCAATTCTGTTTATTAAAATGTTGGCAATATAGCAATAACGCTGGCAGAATAACTGAGCAATAATAATAATAATAATAACTGCTGATTGCTTTACTTATGTTAAGGCTATGTGGAAATCATAGCTCATAATATGAAAAAAGTCAACAGGGAGGGTGCACAGCAAAAATATAATTCTCTTGTAAATATCTGGTTAATCGAAAAATTTTTTGTTTTATTAAATTAATTAATATACATATTACTTTACTAACCACGTTTTCAAGAGACTATTTTCCTTTTTTTCAATTAATTTTGTCAATTTCACTAATATTATCTAAATGTCAAACACAATACAGAAAATTCGAATATACATAAATTAACACCGAGTTTGACGTTTCATGTACGCAATAATTTTCAACTGTTGGCAATTATTGCAGGCTCAGGAAATGAATTGTCTACATTGGCAATATCAATATTTTGACATTTGCTGCAATATATATTAATGAATTTATTGCCAGTCTAGATGATGGTTAACAGGCCGTTAAGGCAAAAATCAAACTACACGGAGAAAAAACTGCCTCACAGAATCAATAAGATTTTCTCTATGAAACGTTTTTTGGCTAAGGGGTATCACAGCAGAAAGAAGCGAAGATTTTTTCATAGAGATTCCTTATTGTTTTTAAGTGGTAAATCTTATTGATTTTATCAAGAAGAAAAACGCATAAAATCAAGAAGAAATCTTATTATTCACAACTTTTTTTACTCAATTTCCGTTATTTTTGGCACAAAAAAAAAACAGTCCATACAGAAAAACTTCTTGATTCTATTAGGTTTTCTTATAAATTGTAAACTATAGGGATTTCTTATTGATTTTATTAGGTTGCATTATTAATTTTTTTAAAAAGGTTTTCTTCTTGATTTTATTAGGCATCTTATTGATTTTTTCAATAAGGTTTTCTTCTTGATTTTAGTAGGTTCCTATATAATTACGTGTAAAGCATCTTATTGATTTTTTTAATAAGGAAATCTTCTTGATTTTATAAGGTGTCTTGCTATTTCGTTTCTATAAATAGACATACATACAATTTTTTTCAAGATCTTTTTCATTTTTGTATAAGAATGTTTGCACAATAATTTCAATGGTTATTCAGGCTGCTTGTTAGCATATTAGGTAGAGTGCTTGTCTATCAGGTAGAAGTTTGCTGGTTCAATACTTGGTGAGTAAGTTAGTTAAGAATATAACCTAATGTGTATGTATGTATGGGTGCCCCTATGGCTGAGTGTCAGCGATGCTAGCCTCTCAGTCCAGAGGTCGTGGGTTCGATTCCCACCATAGACCTTGGGTGTTTTCCGCAGACAAGCTAATCGCTTTGTGGGTTGTGTTTGTTCTTAAAAATTTGTTTAAAAAAAATGTATGTATGTATGTATAAATAAATAACATCTACAATATACTACATACATACATACATATGTATATGGTATAGAATTAAAATGAAAATACATAAGTACAGAGAATAAAGACGCAATTTTTTTTTTATTTTTTTATTGAAAAAATCAATAAGATAACCTCATAAAAACTGCAAGATATCTTCTTGATTTTTTCAAAAAGATTTTCTCTATGAAATTAATAAGATTTCCTTATTGAAAAAAAAACAATGAGATTTCTTATTAATTTTGTTCTATTTTATGAGGTATTTAGTAGGCACTGTTTTCTTTGTTTAGTCGCTGAACACAATTTTTGCAATAAAACATCGTGTATAATTGATGAATGAATTTCAAAGTAAATGTGGATAATTTGGTAGCATTGTTCAAGGGTCAATTTATTCATGATGACTTGCCAGAGTATTCTGCTTGTAAATGTCAAAAAGTGATTCCAATAAGACAGTTTGTTTGACAGTTAACCGAAACGTTTCGTAAGTTCTATCGATCTTAAAAACGACCCTCATCATGCAGCCACGTGAACCTCTATCTACAGATTTTGTTCTAGATATCTTTATACTTTTTAGTTGGCCTCTTTGTGAGCGATACTACAATAATTCTAACTATTCAACACATTTGAATAATGAAATGTATGATTTGTAATATTAAATGTTTTGTATTGCTTCAATTCCGCTTAATTCAAAAATGATTCATCATTATAATTTTACCCGTTAAAATAAAATTTACCATATAAATTTTTTTGCCAGTTAATCTTTTTTTAATGTTTTGAAAAGTTTCGATACAGTGTTGCAAATTTATGTTGAGTGTTTAATACTCATTGTAATTTTGGCACATCATTTTAAGACATGGTAAAATTTGCTTTACGTTTCTTTTCATTGCATTCGTATTAAAACTTTATTATTCGTGTTTATGAGCAGTGAAAAATTGGTTTTAAATAATTAAGCATCAATTTAACACGCGTAAAAAAGAGTAACCAGAGTAATGAAAAAATGTTTGATTCAGATATGTATTTATTAAGTTAAATAGTTCCATACATAATTAATAGATAATTTTATAGAATCCAACATGGTTGGAAACTATTGAAATCAATAAATACATATCTGAATCAAACAGTTTTTCATTAGTAATTAGTTGGTTACGCTTTTTTGGGAAAATGGCACACAAGAAATGCCAGATGTAAACACAGCCTTAAAATGTCATAATTAAAAAAAATGTTGATTTCTGAATTAAAATGCAAAATAACTTGTTTTATGTAAAGTTAGTTCTAAGGCTTAGAGTCTAAGCTTAGTGATGACGTTATTTAAACAAATGAGCGATTGTAGTAGATGATGATGAGAGTTTTATTTTAATAATTTCTTTAAATTTTCTTCTTAAAGTATTAAATATTTTTTTTTTTTAATTTTATTTCATTTATTTATTTGTTAATGTAATTTGACCCTTGTAATTTTGAACAAAGGTTTTTAAAAAGCAAAACAAATAAAAATTACAAATAAAACCCAATTGACTTTTGTGGGTTTTTAAATGCCTACTAAGAGATAGGGCTAAAAACTGTATAATTGCAGAGGTGGGCTACCTTTAAGCTTATGGTTAGATTATGGATGGCAACCGAACTTTAGTTGAGTGGCCATTTGTCAAACATTTTGCAACTAACAGATATTTTAGTTGCCAAATCGCTTTAATAATGGGGACCACAAATTTTTATTTGGTGAAAAGTTTTTAATGCAAAAGGGTTCTAAAATTAAACAAATTAAATGCCAACCAATTTTATAAAAATTAGAATTTAACAGAGTTTAGCTGAGAGAATATGTTATTGAAATGTGTTGGTGTTTTTATTGTTTGCTGATAGCTACAATGCACTGTTGTACACTTCTTGTTGTTTTGTCCCGCTTCACACTAGTCAAGTCTTATTGCTAAGCTTATCACCTTTTCTTCTTTGAAGTTTCATCGGCGTCCACACAATTCAAGTCTTATTTTCAGAGAAATTAAATTCGAGCAAACCATTTACTGGAACAGTAAAAAATATTTACTGAAACTAAATTTTGTTTCATTCAAAATTAATCCAAAATTGTTGACTGTGTATTTAGAAATTTCTATATGTGTTATTCGATATTAAATAACAGAGTCCCAAAGTTGGAAAAACTCGCACGTTTGGGTACTAACTCGCTCGTAACCGAATGCGTGATTTCGCCCTTTTTGTTGGAACATTGCCGAAAGTATATCGTTGAATTCAGCGAAATGCCGCAGAGCTCCAACCAATATTTTCATCTTTAAAAAAAAAGGTAAAAAAATACTGTTTGCATGTGTTAAAATTTTATTTTTAAAATATTACAAATTCAGCAATTCTGCACATATTTAAGTCATTTAAATATTTAGGATGTTCACAATAGCGTTTAAAAATATGTCTTAACATTGCAACGTTAACATTTTAATATCTTAAATGGGTTGGCAAGTTTGCTGTTTTTCTTGTAATGCAATTTAATACTAAGAGTCAGACTTAAAAGTATGGAAACCATGTATTTGTCAATATAGTAATGATAGTTAAAAGTGTCAGCGCAGCTGTAGCTGATGAAAAACATATTTGTATTTTTCGCTGTCTTTAGGCTTTTTGCAGAATAGAAGTTATTTTAATAATTTTATCCAACAATAATTTCTAATATAAAAAGTTTTGTTATATTAATCGTTTCCTGCTGCCAATGAAAATTTTAAGATGACACAATGTTGCCACATTAAAATTTTAATATACTCATTGTGAATTCCCTAATTGTGTTTTATATGGTTGCCTGGTCATAATGAACATTTTAAAATGACACAATGTTGCCACATTAAAATTTAGAGATATTCATTGTGAATTCTCTAATTATTTTGCCGTAATGTACGCTTTTAAAATAAAATACAAAAGAAATAGTATTTCGAACAAAGTTTTGTTTTTTTTTCGGTCATATTTTTTGCAAAGATTTATTAATTTAAAAATTTTTTATATGCATTTAAGAGGTCTTAGTTATCTGCTATTTAATATTGCTGGAAACTTTTACAACCCAGTAAAAAAAGACGATCTGGAAGTAGTGCAAATTTCGATCCGATGTAATGATTTTTACATAGGGTTGTCATTGCAAGAAGTTCTCTTTTTCGCTGCCTGGTCACCGAATTGGAAGCGATTTTAAGAAAAATGTCCTTTTTTGGGTTCTATGATAATATTTTCATCTAGGAAAAATGGCTAATAGTTACCTATTTTAACAATTAGTTTCTTTTTATAGGAATTTAAACGCGAAACAGTAATTTAATGTAAATTTAAGCAAATAACTTTAAAATTTTAGACCAAAAATAGTTCATAAGTTTCTTCAAAAAAAATCGATTTTTTTAAAATTCTGGTGAGTAATTTCTAAAACTAGAGAGGAATTACAAGGTTTTGTATGACTAAAATAAACTTCTACTTGGTTTTCTGCTAACTATCGGCAAATTAAAAATATCGATTTTTTGGAAGCAATGAAAATGTACTTCCTTTAGAATGACTTCCATTTTTTTTTACTGGGAAGCAATGCAAAAATGATTTAGTTAAATAAAAATTTTATTTAACTGAAAACTTTCACACTTTTTAAGCTGTAATGAAATTTCTAGAAATTACAAAATGATCTAGTCTAATTGTCCTATCAGCTATACTAACTAGCTATGCCCTTATGTTTCCGCTTCCCTGTGGGGGTTGTTCAAAACTATTATTTATTTTTAGTTGCAATGTGATATTTTCAAATGTGGTTGACACTTAACAATTGTTTTGTTAAATAGCAATTTGTGGTTTATGGAAAAACTACATTTGCAAAAGAAAAAGAAAAAACAATGTTTAAAAAAGGCGAAAGAAATATTTAACGAACTTGAACTAAGGTAAAATCAATACAAATTAATTATGACAAGGGAATTAAGTGAAAGTGTGAATAAACTAATACAAAAATTTGCCAATGTTAAAGGAAATAAATCGAAAACTTAGTTTTTTTATTCTTGGAATAAGAAGGGTATTGAAATTAATATCAATCCTGTGGTCTAAGTATTTTAGAAAATAATATTTTTATTCTAAGAAATATTGGTTGTGTTTGCTTGAAATTATTAACACTAGCTGAGGTGCCATGAAATAATTACTCATTTGTGTTATTTGAAAGCTAAATAAAAGCACAGAAAACAAAACTAAACTAAAAGGGTTGTTCAGACATTTTTGGTTGAACCAAAATAAAAAGAAAAAACTTACGCGATGAGTGTGCTCCAACTGCAGGTATCAAATAAAGGAGCTGCTGCTATCACATTGTTAATTTTGTAATAAATGGTTTTAATTTTTTGTGAAGTATGCCGAAGCCGCAATTTAGTTAAATTAAAAAAAAAGTAAACCCAAATCCAATTCTTATTGCTTGTTTTGGTCATTTGTACATAATCAATGTTTTCTGCAGCCAACTTCACGCACCTCGTAACGCGCTGTCAATATCAAATTTTTCAACCTTACGGCGTTGCCACATTTGATTTGCCTGCTCTTGTTTTTTTCCACTCTTAGGATTTCTTTAAATATTTTTTTGATATTGTAACCAAAAACTACATTATAATAACAACCCCCTTGCATTTCTCTCATATATTTGTAACTAATATCTGTTTAATCTTAAGTTGCATATGTAAATAAAACGCAACCCAAACTGAAAAAAGAAACATCATATTAAATTTCAGTTAAAAAGTTTGACAAAAATATGCTATAGAAAAACTAAAATGTAGTACAAGGAAGTCTTAACGCCACTTTTACATCTGCAGATTTTATTTTGCACAAACAATGCCTCAAAATTAATAAAGAAAACAACAATAGTGTTTTTATGGGGGTGTAGGAGGCGGAGGCGGAGGAGGAGAATAATGGCGAAGATGAAAATGTTAGAGATTGCTTGAGTTTAAAACGTGTATAGAAAAATTTTACCGGAAAATTTTGTACAAAAGTATTTTTTTTTTATCTTTGTTACGCGTACATTTTGCGTTTTCATATACAAAATTTGTGACTTTTACAATAGTTGTTGGTTGTATATTCGTATAACAATAAAAAATTTTTATTTTTTTAACAAGTTTTATGTTTAAATTAAAAAGTAACGACATGTATTAAAAAAGAAGCAAGTCTTGGTAATCATGAGGAACAGCAGCAGAAGCAGCAGCCACTCATTGAGACAACTATCCGCACATCATCATCAGCAACAGTTTCTGCATCTTGTTGCACTGATACATGATTGCTATTATAACAACATAAAATTTCGTATAAACTTACACTTTCATTCACTGTTGTTGGTATTTCTTGCCAGCGATGAAATCGTTTCTTTCCTTCGGTTTTTTTTTTCTATGATTTTGACAATAAGTCTGTAATTTTGTTTGGAAATTTGTAGGTTTACATTTTCAAATCAAACAATTTCCTCTTTATAGTTATTGTGTTAAAAAAAAAACTAAAACACTTTCATTTGAATTGAAATAGAAATACATACATAAATGCCAGTTTGTATGTATATTATTTTCTCTCAGGGAAGAGCTGTACTATTGGTCATGAAGTATGTAAATCATTTCAATTCATTTAGGTCCAGAACAAGGAATTCTACAATAAAAAATTTATACTGAAATACATATCACACACTTAATCATAAACAGTTACAACTCAAAAAATCTCAGATGTTCAGAAGTGGCATAAAATTTTGATACTGTACAAATGACGCAAAGTATATAACATAAAAATCGGCATAATGGTATTTTTTTTATAGTTCATGAAGACTGTTTTGAAAAAGACTTTTTTGCGGTCTCTAGCAATACAATTTACATAATTTTGAGTTGTGACTGTTTAGGATTTAGTGTGCGATTTAGCTTTTTAGAAAAACCTATTTTAAAAGTTTTTAATTCATTGACATTATTTTTTTCCTTCTATTTTCAGGTATGTTCCTAAAAACCTGAAAGGTTTTTCTTTTTCAATTAAATCAAGTAAGTTTGTTGCTGTAAAATTCTTAAAAATATCATATAAATTTCATAAAAGTATTTTGTAATAATAAAATTCGAATTGGATTGATTTTTTTCCTCAAGGAATAATTTTTTAGTCAGGCTCAAGTTCAGTATTTTATTCCATTTACTTTTTTTGGAATTGGAATTTTTATTATTAATAAATGTGATTTACTTTAGAAGACAATAAAGGTAATAAATTTAGGAATTTTTATAATCAGTAGTAGAAGTATTTTATTGGCTTAAAGTTTGACTTATACAGCTCATTATTTTATTAGATATCTTTATATAGATATTTAGTTTATGCCACGAGTTTTTAATTTCGGCTGCTTCGTTGTCAAGTTGTCGACGCCAATTCCTCGAAGTCATCTTATTCTGGTGCCTTGCGGATATCAGTCGATAGCATTTCTGGTTATATCGTCTTGTGATCTATCTATCTTCATTTACGCCTTTTGATTTCAACAGCTATAGATGTATTGACTGTCGTTTCCCATAATTGTTGGTTACTTTTGTTAGCTCAATAATAGCATTTTTGAGTTATGGCGTTGTTGAAGTAAATGAACAATTTGCTAACTTTCATATCTACACATTCATGTACATATATGTGCCCTTAATTATGAAAGTGATCTAAGTCATGTACGAGGGCGGTTCGGAAACTTCTTAGCCTAGCACAAAAAGCGCGGTATAAACAGAAAAAACGTAAGTGTTTTGGAAACTTCTATCTCTGCTATGAACACATGTTAAATTTTGTTTCGATCTGGCAACTCCTTCATATAGAAACAGGTGTTCACAAAAGATGCATCCGCGATTTTTTCACAATGGAAAAATTAGAAATGCGTGGTGTCATTAAATATTTACATAAAAAAGGTTTATCGGGACAAGAAATTCATAATGATATGGTGAATGTGTTAGGTGAAAGTGCTCCTTCACATGCAACAGTAAAAAATTGGGTTGCTGAATTTAAACGTGGTCGTACAAGCATTGAAGATGAACCACGTAGTGGACGTCAAAAAACAGCAACAACAACAACAGAAATTGTAGCCAAAGTGCATGATATGGTATTAAATGATCGACGAATAAAAGTGCGTGAAATAGCTAATATCATGGGCATCTCAAATGATCGAGTCCATTTAATTTTGCATGAAGAACTACAGATGAAAAAGCTTTCTGCAAGATGGGTGCCGCATTTGTTAACAGTCGACCAAAAACGCATACCCAGTAAAAAAAAATTGGAAGTCATTCTAAAGGAAGTATATTTTCATTGCTTCCAAAAAATCGATATTTTTAATTTGCCAATATTTAGCAGAAAACCAAGTAGAAGTTTATTTTAGTCATACAAAACCTTGTAATTCCTCTCTAGTTTTAGAAAGTACTCACCAGAATTTTTAAAAAATCGATTTTTTTGAAGAAACTTATGAACTAATTTTGGTCTAAAATTTTTAAGTTATTTGCTTAAATTTACATTAAATTACTGTTTCGCCTTTAAATTCCTATAAAAATAAACTAATTGTTAAAATAGGTAACTATTAGCCATTTTTTCCTAGATGAAAATATTATCATAGAACACAAAAAAGTACATTTTTCTTAAAATCGCTTCCAATTCGGTGACCAGGCGGCGAAAAAGAGAACTTCTTGCAATGACAACCCCATGTAAAAATCATTAGATCGGATCGAAATTGGATCGTTTTAAGCGAAATAAAATGGATTTTAAGCGTCGTTTCATAACTGTTGATGAGACATGGATCCATCACTATACTCCAGAGACAAAAGAACAATCCAAACAATGGACTGAAGCTGGAGGAAGTGCCCCAAAGAAGGCAAAAACAATTCAATCGGCTGGTAAGGTTATGGCAAAGGTTTTTGGGACTTCAAAGGTATTTTATTGATTGACTATCTGCAAAAGGGTAAAACAATAAATTCAGAGTACTATTACAACCTTTTGGATCAATTAAATATACAAATTCGAGAAAAACGTCCTGGCTTACAACGCAAAAAAATAATTTTTCATCAAGACAACGCACCTGCGCACCAGCGCACAAGAGTGTTTTAACAATGGCTAAAATCAACGAATTAAAGTACGAGTTGCTTGACCACCCACCTTATTCTCCTGATTTGGCTCCCAGTGACTTTTACCTGTTCCCAAATCTAAAAAAATTCCTTGCTGGCAAGCGTTTTACCTCAAATGAAGATGCAATTACAGTTGTAAACCACTATTTTGAAGACCTTGAGGAAAACTATTTCAATCGAGGGATAGAATTGCTAGAAAAGCGTTGGACTAAGTGTATTGAAGTTTCAGGAGATTATATTGAAAAATAAAAATATTTTTGAAAAACTAACTATTCTCTTTCATTGATAGGCTAAGAAGTTTCCGAACCGCCCTCGTATTCCATTGGTCGAGATATTTAGTAAATTACATTTGAACAAACCAAAATATATTTTTATATTATGCAACATTTTAATTTAGGGTTGTTCTAGTCTCGATTAATATAAGTTTATTTAAAATTTATTAAATAATTGTTGAATTTTTTTCAATAATAATTTAATATTTCGAAGCGAAAATGCATGTGGTTTAGACCACTTTCATAATTAAGGGCACATATGTATAGACATATCGTTACCTTAAAAAGAAAGCCCCTGACTCATTATTAAAAAAAATTTTGCATTTTTTTATACATTCTTCTACCGAAATATGCAAAAAAATCGATTTCAAAAAAATAATGAGTTACGACTTTTCTATATTAAGGTAACGATGTTCTTGAGCACTTTGTCTTCACATTGATTTACAAAATGTAACAGTTTCATCTGGCAACTACTCATGTAAATATCAAGGTTGCACCATTGTGAATGAATATACATACATACATACATACATACATAGAACATTTATGTTGCCGGATCAGCTTACATGTATTTAACTGGCAAAAACATGTTTTAAGGCGTTATGGATAAAATATTTATTTTATTGAATTTATTTGATTTGTGCTTTAGTTAAAATAAAGAACAATCTGCTCTAAAATAGATATACTATACATGCATACGAGTATGTACTTCCCTTTATGGTAATTTTTTCTTGTCTGTTTATTTTTTTTTAACCAAATATGATTCTTCTTTTCTCTTTTAGAATTTATTTCATTTTTTAATACATAAAATCAGTGATATACATATGTATGTATTCAATGGTAATTTAATACTACAATTCTTTATAAATAAAAGTTTTTGATTAAAATCTTTAGTTTAGCCGGATGTAATATTTTGTGTGCTATTGATTATTTATTTATGCGCATGCTGAGTATAGGTTTTTTTTTGTAGATAAACTTTTTCAAATGCATTTTGGCATTTTTAATTTTATGCGTTTATACTATTTCCGTTTAGAGTGAAAAAAATAATAATAATAAAAAACGACTGTTTTGTGAATATGTTAGTTGTAATCATTCATGTCATGTTATACGTTGTACTAAGTTTGTAAAATAATATTGACAAGTGATTGTTTCATTATTAAAAGGGAATATATATGTACATTAGTATACATATATGTCTATATTTTGATTACATAACTTGACTCAGGAAGTGCCAGTTAATTATAGAATTAATGAACTTAGAATTATATTTAAAAACTAATTGATTTATGATTTAAGTGTCTTAACTAATGAAGCTTATTATTAGCTTTCATGCCAAACTTTTTAACATTAATCTCTATTTCGGTTTAAATTTTTTTTAATTCTATTTTTATTATTTAATTTTTTATTCTAAATATTATTTAAATTATTCTCGTCCTTAAGTGAAAATTTTAGTTTGCATTTTTGTAGAAATAGTTAAGATGTCTTTTGGTCATCTTAGCTAAAATTTTCAAATAAGGACGAGAATATCTTAAATAATAGGGCCATTACTTTCGCAAAATTTTCTTATATTGAATAAAAATAATTTTTTTTCTCAGTTTATTCTTCACGTAAGTGAATGCTCAGTTGGAAAAATGTTGTATATTATTTAATAACAACCAAGTTTATGTCTAAAACTAATGCTGAGTACACATCTGTCATTTCTTGTTTTGTCATTTTGTGGTGTCATTTTCACCACAACGAAAAATATCGCTAATAATAAACGTTGCCAGTAGTGCCCACTACTACAATGCCAGAAAATGACACAGTGTGTACTCGGTATAGCGTTGATTTGAAGCTTTTTTTCCAACAGTATAAATTTAAATATGTTAACGCTAGATTTTGTGTTAATTGGGTTAATACAGTTAGTTTGTTAAAGAAAAGTTTCACTTCTTTTATTTCTGTTAATAAATGTTTTAATCTTAATTTTAATACTGCCCACATTAGGCCAAACATAATTTGTTTAAAATAACCATAAATCACGATAATCTGTCATGAAAAAATCGTATATACATATGTATATATTTTTTAAATTTTATGACAGTCCATAAAAAAATTTACATTTGATTGACTTGTTACACATTTCATTGTTTAAAAAGAGCATTACGTTGAAAATTATCAAAAATAATCCAATATATTTACGATTCCAATAACCAACACCCACTTTAATATTAAAAGAAATTTCTGTAGCGAATAGAAAAAAACCTACTTTGCATTACAAAAAAAAAAAATGAAAAAAAACGTTGTTTAAATTTAACGTAAAACACACACGCTTAAATTTTTTCATGCATATGAATTGTCAACACTGTTTCCGTATACGTTAATGGCCACTTTTATTTTTTTTTATAATTTTTTTATTCATTTGCAATAATCAATTAATTGTTGTTGTTTTTTTCATTTATTGATAATTTTTTATTTCATATATTACTATTCAATTATTCATGCACTTTACATTTTAATGAGAAAATTAAAGAGAAACAATAAAAAGAAAACGGCGAAAAAAACTACCAGACCGACAAGCTGCCAGTAATCAGTGCTAATGGAAAACATAGACAACATAATAAAACAATTCATAAGCAATCTGAGGGAAAAAAAATTAATTATTTACATAGTACATACATACATATAGGAGTATGTATGTAAGTATGTACATGACGCGTGTTTAAGCATAACAATAAATTTTAAAAAAATTTTATAGTAAAAGTGTGTTTTTGATTAAGGAAACCAAACAAATGCCATATTCAGAATCTAAAGAATTATTAAAATTTACATATGTATGTATGTACAGTGTAGGAACAAACATGAGAAATAATGAATCCCACATGGACAACCTAACAAATAATTATTTAATGTATCTTCGTTATAACATGAAATAACCATCTAACGATAACAACACTGCACAAAAAGTCATAATTAGTCAAAGACATCGAAGATTCTGTTGGTGAATTGGCATGAGGAACCAGTAGTGCGATTCACCAACTGTTAAATTTATCCATGTACATACATACATATTTAATTGTATTCACTAACGTTAGCGCGATTCAATAACTTCCTTTTATTAAAGTTAAGCCAAATTTCAATAAAGTGGTATCTCTGCCAGGCAAGATGGCAGAGGCAATGGAATGGAAAAACAAATGCATTTGGTATATATGTATAAATAAATATTCGACCTTTTTATTTAAAGTACATACATACCTATAATGCGTTTTTATATAATTTATCTATTCAGGCTTCCAAGGTCATTCAAATTGATTGATTGATGCAAATAAAAGACAATTTTATTTCATTTGTTCTTATCCGATGTTTCGTTGGGGTTTTCCAACATCTTCAGAAATACTATTTTTTTTATTGAAATCTGGTAATTTGGTTTAGAAAAATGTTGGCCATGAAAATTTTTCCGAAGTTTCGTTGTCAATTATTATTGTTTGCTTTAACAATTATGTTATTTATTAACTTCTGGTTAACAACTTTGTTAAAATTTGATAGAATGTGGCATAATGTTTAATTATGAACAATAGATTCCATTTATTAAAAAAAATACATAATTCCTAATTTGTTTTTTGGGTATTCGGGCAAATCTCTTACTTACTGGGATAGGAAAGAGGGGATTTCCTGGCCCAATTAGGGAACACAAGAGAGAGGTTAGAAGTGTCGTAATAGTGTTGCCAGAAGTAGGGGAAAATCCTTACATGTAGGTATTTTTGATACTAAAATAAAAGGGTAGGGAAAATCGGACAGATATTTTATATTTTCCAAAATGTAGGGATTTTTTCGTCATGTCGCATTATTTATGAAAAAAAGCAAACATAACGTTTTTTTAGTACGTTTTTTCAAAACGGTTCAAAAATTTTATTTTCGTTAAAATCGCTTAAAAATATATTTCAAGAGCTGTTTGTGGCTTAAAAAGTTGACGACAAGGCAAGGCGAATTCATATACCAGGTAGTGTCAAGCTTGCAACAACAAAATCTGGCTAGTACTTTATTGCAATAAAAATTGACATATCAAACTTAAATAAATAAATAACTCAATCTATTTGTCCTTGTAGGTATATAAATATACTTCAAGAGTTCATAAAAAATGTGGGTTTGTTTGAGTATCAGATAAAACACGTAAATTGTTACCTGAGGTGTTATATTTGTGTATACATTTTAAGACTGATATAATGGCAAAGGAATACATATTATATACCGTTGAATAGACAATTATATCTACTATTGTAATAACATAGAAAAAATTAAGAAACATTTGCAGTAAAGAAAATAAGATCAATAATTTAGAAAAAAATAAAAAACAAAATTATAAAATCGCCAAACCGAAAAAAATCGCCTAAAACAAAAGAAAATCGCCAAAACGAAAAAAACGCCAAATTAAAAAAAAATTCTAAAACGAAAATAAATCGCAAAAAACCGGAAAATCGCAAAAATTACAAAAATCGCTAAAATTAAAAAAAAATCACCAAAATTAAAAAAATCGTCAAAACGAAAAAAAATCGCCAAAATAAAAAAAAATCGCCAAAATGAAAAAAAAATCGTTTAAATGGAAAAAAATCGCACAAAATGAGAAAAAAGCTAAAAAAAAAAATTCAGCTGAAAAACGTCAAAAACGCAAAAAAAAACGCCATATTAAAAAAATGCTCAAAGCCCAACGTACGGAACCCTTCGTGCGGGAATCAAAGTCGCTCATAACTGAATTTATTTCGTTTATAGCGTGTACCAGATTTTCCTACTGGGAACATTAAAGTCAGCGAAATTGTTATTAGTGAAAAAAAAAATTTTGTTTCTATGAATGTAACTAAAAACAGACGCCTTTTAGCGCTGCTGCAGCCGAAGTTTATGAATGAATTTGTTGTTTGCTTCGTATATAGAATTCTTAATTGAATACCAGACATAAGAAATATTTTGAAATATGCCTACACATGCGAGTACTACAAAGCACAAGAAACTAATAAATAAATAAATAAAATAAAAAGTAGAACTATTTGTGTGTAAAAAAAAGTCCCCAAGTGTGTGTAAACTTTAAAGTGACAGTTGTTATATGTTGCGCGTTGCATAAAAGTGGGCTTATTAAACCATGAACTCTTTTGGTTTATTTTCCTTACAAAAATACATATATTTGTACGAGAATATGTATGTACATAGAACAGAATTTAAACGAAAAACAAATGTAAAATTTACGCCTGACTGACTACTCGCACAAATAAATTTATATTAAACTCGTATGCAAAATGTTACTCAAACGAGCTACGACGCATGTTGCAAGTTGTCTGTTGCTGTCTATGCTACCGTTTCAATTACTTTAAAGTTTAAACATACACATTAGTGTATGTAGTACGTGATTTGCATAACTTCAGTTTTATTAATTTTATTTGCAGTTACAAAATCAGACTTTAATATTTAAACTCTTGCGTTAATTGTATTTTATTATTCCGGTTTGAGTGTAACGCTTTAGCACGTTGTTACGTTACCCCTTTTTTTTGGTCATCATCATCGTCATCATTGTCGTCATCAGCAACTATACAAACAATTGCCTTAAATACTTCATTCATGTCTCCATAATATTTTTTTTTGCAAGTCTTTTTTTTAAATCATTAAAGGGGGAGTTATTTATGCTTGTTAAGCATCCCTATCAAAATCGATATTTCCATAACCACCAGTGAGTGAGTGAGTGACTGAGTGCTTACGGGCGAGTGAGTGTATGGAGTTATCGAGTGAAGTGCATTTGTTGTCTATAAATTGAAATGAATGATATTGTCAATAAAAAATGCAATTGTTTTCTTTCGTCATTGTTGTTTCTATCTGTTTCTCCTACTGCTGCTGTTAACTATGCGTTTCATTGTTATTTTTCGGTTGCTGTGTTACATCTCCCCCGCCCCTCCCCTCGCTTGTTGTTGATTAATCAAGCTTTAGCTAGCTCTTCTTCAGCATAATGCCTGCCGCCATACCGGAAATTCAATTAAAATCCATTATATTTTGTGTCAATACGTGACACTGCATCAATTTATGGTTTTGCTTCACAGCCAGCACCAATTGCAGCTTGCGAACGACCGGCAGCAGCCGTAGAAGTTAACAATTATTTGGACGTTTCTAAACAAGCTTATCAATGATAATTTTGTTATAAAAATTGAATGAACTTCAAGCAAGCCACTTGATTTTGATGTTCTTATATTGGTAAGATAAAATTCAGTTAAATCTTCCAAATATTTTGCTATTTTTTTTATTATTTTTGTTTCCACTGGCACATATCGGCCCTTATTTTCGATTGTATCGTAAGCGACATATTATCGAAAATGTACTTTTGTATTGAAATTAAAATTTTATGGGCCTACCCATGGTTTAGAATAATCAAAATGCCAAAATTGTTGATAACTTTTGAGATAAGGGCTGTAAAATTTTATCGTAAGCGACAATTTACGTACAAAAATGTATTTGAATATTTAAAAAAAAACCTCGTGAAAAATTTATTTTTGTCGCTTACGATAAAATCTAAAATAAGGCTCGATATCATCTATCTTTTTTAATGTTAAACAACACAATAATCGATGCATTATTTTACTTCAAAGTCGTACAGAAGGTTCTGATTATTGAGACCTCTATTCGCAGCATACTCAGCCTGGACATTTCCCCTAGAATTATTAAAAATTGCATGTAATAATTTTAATATTACTCATGAAAATAACCAGCATAGTGCCCCACCCAAAAAAAAAAACATAGCTACGCCAATGTTGGCGATTTTTCCTTTGATCTATTACAAATGAAAACAATCACTTATAATGCCTCCCCCCCAATTCTTAAAAAAAAAATTTATGTAGCTACGCCAATATTAACGATGGAAATCTTGGTGTTTTTCCAACAGCACAAGTTTCCTTGAATCTATTATAAAAACTCCAATATTTCCATTTTTTATTTTTTGTTGTTATTTAGTTCAATTAATTGTTTTTATTTTTACTTGAGGTTTCGTTAATCTTTGATTAATGTAAGCTGAGTAGCTGATTGGGCTCCTTCATCCGATCCTGGATGTGGGGCTGCCAGTACGTATCCAGGAAGACAGTTGACAGAGGAGATTTATGCGCCACCGATAATGAGGGTTATACCGCATATGGTCGGTCGTCACAGCCTCGTCAGCTAATAACAGGGTACATCACGTGTAGGGAAGGTTGACAGTTGTACAGGAGAGGCTGTGGGGGCGCATAAATTCACCATTAGTACGCCCATGCTCCTTATAAGGAGCCAAAGGGCCCAATATATATATATATATTTCTCCGAGAAATTCCACTTTTTTGTCGAGTGCGACAACAAGCAATTAACCTTGTATTTCCGAACAAAACAACCATATTTGCTTGGTATCGCACGATACAAAAAGTTGACATTCCTGTAGAAATGCCCATATATACTCGTATATATATATTTATTTATTTATTTATTGCAAGAAAACCGGTTAAGCGGTTATTTTTCAAGAGCAACTATTCGGAAAAACTTAAAACCTGTTTTTTAAAAAAGTCGAGTTATCGATATCCCTAGTATACAGGCAAATCACGGTATAACGAACGATATAGTGTCAGGCCTATTCGTTATACAAAAAAATTACTTATATCGCATAATTTTTCTAAGTGTTATCTTTATTATTTATTATTGTAGACAAATAAAAATTATTCAGTTCATACATATTATAAAAATAATATTTAAAGTTTTAATATTAAAAGCGAAAAAAAAACCAAACAAAAGCAGGAACGAAAAATATTTAAATGTCTATGTGCATTGTGCCATAACCGCCAAAAAAAAGGTTAACCGACATATACGAGTATTTTGAATTTCTTTTTTTTACGAAAATTCGTTATATACGATCGCAAATAATCGGTTTTGATCAAGAAACGAAGTTATAAAATTATGTCACTTAAACTTTTTTTTGGCGGTTATGGCACGATATCGATGATAAATAAATAATCGATTTGCATAAAAAAAGGAAATAGTAAAATATGTCGCTTAAGCTTTTTTTTGGCGGTTATGGCTCCACATGTTAATTTATACGGTTCTATATTTAAAGACAATGCTCTTGGAAAAAAAATCACTGATTGAGCCTTATTTTTGGCTAATTTGTATGCTTTTTTCGAACGTTTCTTCCTGAATTTCCCAAAAGCCCAACGGTTTGAAAAAGCAACATATTTTTACTCATAGTTTTTTGCATTGAAAACATTCGTTATATAATGTTAGTAAGTAATTATATCGTCGTTGCTCGTTGTTTATTACACTGTTATAAAACATTATGTGTCATACATTTACCCACCAAATATTTTAAAGATATCTTAATTGGTTCAGAAGTTGCTTTGAAGCAATTCCGGGTACACCTACCAAATCTACAATTATATAAGATTAATTTTACGAAATACTTATATAAATGCTAAATATATTTTAACAAGGCGTTTAACAAGGCAAAAATATTGAAAGGTTCCAAAATAAAACAGTTTTTTTTTGCTCTCCTGAAAACTTAGTAAAAAAAATACATATCTGATTTTGTCGGAGCAACGACGATATGTTTTTTATTTTTCGATGTCTTCTTATCATTTGTTATATTCAGTATAAAATTAATACTTATTGTATTCGCTATATAAGGTTGTTATCTAATGTAAGAAATTTGGACGCTGGTTGTTATATCGGATTTTCGTTAAGGCAAAATTCGTTATACCGAGAATTGCATGTATAACTATACATTTATGTATGTGTGAGCACATGCACATACATACATAAATTTCAACAAAACTTTATATAATAAATTTTGCAAAGTTTCAGTACAAACTTGTAACATTTTAAATTGCAAAAAGTTTTAACTGCCTTTTCTATTTCCTTTTTTGAACTTAAGTGGTAAAGGCGGAAATAAGCTTTTAATATCCTGAGTAAAATAACAAAACTGCTGCAACAAGAACTCAAACTGTTTCATAGTCAACAAACAATAATGAATGGCAACAACGAAAAAGCAATAAAACATTTCGAAACTGGGTCAAACTAAAAGGAGAAGCAGACAGACTACCTAAAGAAATTATAACAACAATAACAAAAGCAATTCAAAATTTTGTTGGTTTCTAACAAAAAATATAAAGTGCAAGTTTTTGTTAAAGAAAAAAAAAATCAAAAAAGAAATGCTGGTTGCTATTGTAGTTGTTGTCGACAATGATAGTGCAGAAAATTTCAATTTCATTTCGAGAGCTCGTTAGTTGAGTAGTTTTGCTTGATTGTCTGGCTGACTGCCGGCCTGCCTGTTTGTGCGCCTCATAGTAAATGTTGCATGATTGTCAGAAAGTAGCAAGCAACAACCATTAGTTGCTACAGAAAGTAAAACGTTTTTTTTTTTCTTTTTTCTTGTTATTCAGCATGGTTTGTTGCACATTGTTTAGAGCTGATTACAAGAGTAAAAGTGATATTTGGCTTTATGTTGAACCAACAACAAAATCATTATGTTTAAAAAGATACTGTTTCAATTTCTTAAGATGTTCAAAATTTTGATAACAAAAGTAGATTAGATGTGTGTGTGTGTGTGTGTTGGGTAGTTTTTAATAAACATTTAATTATCGTATTTTGATTGAAGAGCCAGAAATAGGAAACATCAGTAAATTTGTCTCAAATAGAAAGAGCGGCAAAAATTAAAAAATACTTTTGCAGTGGCCAAGAAATAAACGGGCATTTTTTGGCGGCACAGCGGCGCCGCTCAGGAATAAAACTTCTTCTAATGCATTAAACACATTCACCACAGCAGGCTACACGAACACACGACTTCAAATGCCGCTAGCAGCATTTGTCGCCTCGTAGCCTGCAGTGTTCCCAGTTTAGGGGATTTATCCCCAAATTGGGGTTTTTTTCGCGATTGGGGATAAAAATTTCGTATTGGGGTGGGGGTCTGAGTATTTGTTGGGGATGTAACCAAATTGGAGGGGATTTTTGGTGGATTTCTTTTTATAACTGATAGTCAAACAAGAATGATTTTTGAACTAAGAAATATGCGTCAGGCAAGTCTAAAAATGTGTGTTACTATTCATAGTGTATGGTTTCTAATAAAGAAGAAGAAGTATTAAGACAGATAAACCAATAATGAACACTACCAAAACAAAAATACGCAACAAAATGCAATACGACTTGTTGGAAGCACTTCTTAGAATAAACTTTAAAAATACGAGTAATTCAATTTGTTGTGACAAATTTCATCCTTCTGCTGAAATGCTAAAACTTTTTAATACAATTACTATGTACAACAAAGTTTCTGAGGCTGATGAATCAGAAGATTTCGATTTAGAAGTTTGTGAAATGGTAAACTTTGGTTAAAAATTTTTTTATACTTTGTTAGTCCCGGTTCACACGTTTAAACTTTTTTTGCTCGACTCGTAATTCAGCTGTAAGAAAAAAAGAGATACTTATATTGCCGTCTCGGTCTTTCTTACAGCTGAATTACGAGTTGATAAAGCAACTTTTGTATGTACCACATCAAACTGCTTCTGTTGCAAGCTTAAAAAAAAATAACTGTTTGTATTATTTTGCCAAAAGGAAATTGCATAATTTAAATGATGGTGGCGCTACTGTTTTACATTTCGTAATTTTTTGTTTTTGTTTTATGCTGCTGCACACCAAAAAATATAATATTTGAGATAGACTTGTGTCAGTTGGATGTTTTACAAAATCAGTTGTTGTAAACAAATATAGTCATATTTTTAACAACTCTCTAATAACAACAGCAAATAAACAGTAACAACAAAATATGTTAATCAACTAGGAACTTACAAGCATATTATGTATGATTACTATTGCTATTTTCCTTGTTTAAATATTTGTATGGAAACATCTAAGTTTTAGCATCATTTTTTGGTCTAAAATTTAATTCAATGCAAATTATATACATGCATACATACATACATATTTTTTTAATGGCAAATCGACAAGGAAAACTTTGTAGCAATTGCCTTAAAAGTTCAAGAAGACATGTTACATAATAAAATACTATTGGAATCACGGATGGAAATCATGGTGCAATTGTACTTTTTATGGTACATTTTTGACCTCGTTGGTACTGTGGTACTACCGCGAGTTACTTGGTACAATTTAAAAATGCCAATGTTTCACTATATGGTAACATTAATTTTGCCTATGTTGTCTCTCATTTTTTTGTGTGTGTTTTATTTTAGACGGCCAGATTCTCCGTTTTTGTTGCAATGCTGTTGTCAAGGCAAATTCATGGTGTCAAATCTGCAACAAAAAAGTCTGTAAAGTACTTTAACTGTACCTGTTAACTTGACAGCACCTCGTAAATGAACTCGCCTTGGCTGTGGTTATATTTATTTTTCAATAATGTGTTTTAGGTTTTATCGCGCATTTTTTATATGCATAACTTAGATTTTATAGTGCAAGAAAATAACAGGCCTGTTAATAAGCAAAATTTTGTAAAATAAATAATCTCTAACAAGTCTAATCTACGAATGTACCCTTACGAATGTAATATTTAATAATTTTAATGTTATTTTTTTATACTGAATTTTTATACATATTTTTGTTAAGTTTCTGTTTTTTGTTGTTTACTAATGAATTTTTACACATTTTTTACGTTTCCGTTCTTATTAATAAATATAAAAAAAAATGATACCGTCATGGTCCAAAAAGTACATTTTGTTTTCACAGTTGGTACAAAATCCAAGAAGTCATTTTCCTTCCCTGATTGGAATTAGTTAAAATAAAAAAAATTTAAGAAACGGAAAGCGGAGAAAAGGTGATTGGATTGCGTGCAATTCGTAAAAAAAAGTATTCAGGTAAAAATCGATTTGGTCGAAAGTTCAAGAAGAATTTTTTCTGCATGCCATAAGGTTTTGTATATAAAAAACTACAATTCCAATTCCCGGTATTATGAAATAAATATTAAGTTTCAACTAAAGCGGAAAATAAATAAAAACAGTAAATAATGATAAATCTGTGGCAAAAAGGAATAAGTGCTTAAGCCGAGTTAAGCTAATTTTGAGTTAATGGCACGGCACCTCTGTAATATTCATATTCAAAAGTACCTTGGTCCAAGGTCTCAATTCTTTTGTGCTATTTTTCAAGAAGTTATAGCGAAATGTCGCAAAAAGTGACAGGCGTCGTATTGCTCTTTCGAGCGAGAACATCGCTGCTGTTGCCGACAGACAGAATACACAAACATCAACGAGGCAACGATGCACAAAATTAGGCGGATGCTAAACTTTTTTTTTGCCGCTACTTGCTGCATTGGGTCCCGGTCAGGGATCGGCAATGAATCGTCTTTTCGCTATTCATGAAATTTTAAATATAAGTGAGTAGACATCATTTAAACTCAACTACTCTGATTTACGCATACTCACGATGACATTGATTTATAAGTATAGGTTGAAATAAATATGAATGCGACGTCGACATCATAGTTATACCACGCTCACACTCAGTTTGATTTCTCAGTTTGATTTCTAATTCCAGGAAAATACTTATACTACTCACATTGATTCAGCTCACTCAAATCATGTATACTTGTGTCCAACAGTTCCTTTTGAACTAGTTCGTTCAGTTGGACACAAGTTCGATCAAAAACATCAATGTAAATTAAATGGGTTTGAAACAACTTTTGATTCAAACGCTCTCAAACTAGTTCAAAAAGAACTGGTTTCTATGGTGAGAGTTATAGCGAGTATCTCTCACTCTCACCATAGAAATCAATTGAATTTTGATTTGGCTATGGCTATGGCGTTATGGCTATGTCACGTATAATTTAAGCTTTAGACTTGTGTCCAACAGTTCATTTTGAACTAGTTCGTTCAGTTGGACACAAGTCCGGTCAAGAACATCAATGTAAATTAAATGGGTTTGAAACAACTTTTGATTCAAACGCTCTCAAACTAGTTCAAAAAGAACTGTTGGACACAAGTATATTAGGCATTGAGTTAAGGAGAATCGAAATCAACAACGCCATAAATGTTGCTAAGCATGAGTTCGATGCGCACTTCAAACTTTCGAGTGAATATGATTCATAGATATACTTGTGTCCAACAGTTCTTTTGGAACTAGTTTGAGAGCGTTTTAATCAGAAGTTGTTTCCAACCCATTTAATTTATATTGATGTTCTTGACCGGACTTGTGTCCAACTGAACGAACTAGTTCAAAAAGAACTAGGCATTGCAATAAGTATGGGTGCGCATAAGTACAAGAAATTATAAGTCGTGATTCAACTCTACTCACTTTTTCACTATTCATTGCTGTTCCCAATCATTTTTGATATCGGGTAACGATGGAGATTTTGAGAGACCAATGTCCAAACCTATTAACCCCGTTGCGGAGACTGGAAGACCAAATCGCCACATCTAAGAACACCACACTTCTTCCTTGGGGTCTTTTTAAAATCTCGCGCTTATAACAAAAAAAAACCACGAACCTTGCATGTCTTGAAATCAAACATTAAAGAAAAACTCAACAATTTGGAGCCACTGTCCCGTTTCTGTAACTTGTGAGAAGTTCTCAAATCGAAAAAAATTAAATAATTATATTGGTTGTCCTATAATACGTAGGGTTACTCACATAAAAACTTATATACATTTACAAAAAATATCAATAAATATGGTTGTTTTCTTCACAGGATGATAAAAATTATTTCGACCCGAAAAGTTCTCACATTCCTTACAATAACGAGGCCCTGATGTTTTGCGAGAAACAATTCAAAATGCCATAGAACGAATGCAATTATGCATCAACTCAGAAGGTGGCCATTTGAACGATATAATTTTTTCAAATGGAAGCCGTAAATTTTGCACTTGCAAATAAAATTTTTTTAAACACACTTCTTGTTTTTATCTTGTTATAGATGGCAGCCAGTTCAAATTATGACATTACATAAATGTGTAAAGTAATATTATTGTTTCCCAATGTGGAAACAAATTTTTTGTTACTAGGTGCTACCTTCTTTATAAAAGGGATAGTGATAGAGAAGACAGGTGGTGAAGGAAGATATAGAGAAAAACTTTACCATTTATTGGTAACTTTACTTCGGCGATGATACTGCTACACAATACCGACGAAGGAGGGCGATCTCATGTTACATTACCTAGTAAAAAAAAGACAAGACATAACAATGGTTGTCATTGCAAGAAGTTCCTAGGCACCAAATTGGAAGCGATTTTAAGGAAAACTTCCTCTTTTGTGTTCTATGATAATATTTTCATTTAAGAAAAATAGTAAAAAGTTACCTATTTCAACAATTCGATTCTTTTTATACGAATTTAAATGCGAAACAGTGTTTTCATGTAAATTTAAGTAAATAACTTTTAAATTAAATTAAATTAGCAGAACGGAACAACATGCTATTTTCGAAGGCCGCCACACCTTCATTAACAGGCGTTCCTGTCTTTGATACACTGTGGTGTCAGTTGATGGATTTTTTTTCAGTGCAAATTTAATATGTGCATTGTTTTGATTCATCGCATGTATTGCATTTTGCTGAAAACACTGATGATACGCGTCCTTTCACCATGCCTTCATCACTTGAACTTTCGAATTTAAATGCGAAACAGTGTTTTCATGTAAATTTAAGTAGATAACTTTTAATTTAATTTATAAATTTCTGTAAAAAAATAGATTTTTTTAAAATTCTGATGAGTTTTTTCCAGGGACCGTAAATAACAGTTATCGATATCAAAAAATTATTTTATAACAGTTATTTTGTGAATTAAAAAATAAAACTTCATCGAAGATAGTTATTTTTCAACGTAAAAATAAAAGGTCGGATGAAACTCTTATGGTAGAATTAGTAGATTCGTATCGTGAGTTGACGGAGCAGCTGAGAAAATCTGTAGCATAAATATAACATGTTGCTGTTTATTTAATATGTATCGTAAGTGTATGTGAGGTAGAAATCTACAGAAAATAGATTTCTACGTCAACTTCTCTCTTACATACATGCACACACATGTATAAAGCAAAGAGAAATACAACAACAGCTGAAACGTTTGGTGGAACTCTCACGTTTTTACTAACCATCCAGAATTAAACGATACCGCCACTTCAAAAGTAACACGATACGAATCGACTAATTCTACCATTAAAAGAGAGTTTTATTTTTCCGTCATAAAATAAAACTCATTTCAGGAGTTTATTTTTCCCTCTAAAATAAAACTCTTGTAAGGAGTTTTATTTTTCCCGTCCGAAAATAAAACTCAGTTTATGTAAATTGTCTCCCAATACAATTACCTTGCACTGCAATTGAATAAATCGGAATTAAAATAAAAACATATCGTGCCATAACCACCAAAAAAAAAAAGCTTAAGCGACTTATTTTTTTGATTTCATTAAACTAAATGAGTTTTATTTTAGAGGGAAAAAATAAAACTCCTGAAATGAGTTTTATTTTATAACGGAAAAATAAAACTCTCTTTTTAACGGTTTCATCTGATCTTTTATTTTTCCATTGAAAAATAACTCTAAACTGTGGAGAGTTATTTTTAAGCTCCCTATAAATTCTGAAAGTGCTCGCCAATACGAATCTATTGGTATATGACAGTATATTTCTCCGTTGACTCTAACACAGGGAGTATTTGAGTTAAAATTTTTTCGATAACAGTTATTTACGGTCCCTGAATATTTCTATTGTGGGAGTTAGTTTTCTAAAATCGTGCAGTTTCAAATCGATCGGTTTACAGAACAGGGTCGAATATCTAGTTCAAATTCAGAAATATATTCATGGGCAATAATAAAGGAGGAGGAGGAGCACCTTGTCAATAAATTTGCATTACATTTTTCCTTCTTGGTTGCCTCAGCTTAACAGAGCTCTGTTAAAGCGCAAGGTTTGTGTCAAGGGTTATAAATCTATACAAGCACAAACTTGAAATTCCGACCGAAAATAATGCAGTGATAATTTTGAAACACTTGATGACATGTTAATAATGAGAATTGTATTCTACAAATTAGCTGCACTACCAGCGTGACACTTCATCTCAAAATGGGTGTAACGAAGCACACAGATATTTGGATAGTTAAGCAATAACTACACTTAAAAAATATTTGGATTGATTTTTTATCACTTACATTTAAATAAAAATCTAATAAGAGATTGAAAATTTCAAAAGCAGGATGTCTGGTCGGGTTACCTACCCGTAACTAAATTCCGTTGCACCATAAAGGTTTCAAAAGTACAGGGTGGCCCAGAATGGCCGAAGTGGTTTGAAATCCTTATAACTTTTTTATTATAATTTTTTATTATTTTTCTATTCAGTATTTTGTAGGGAAGACTTATGAAATTTAAAATGGAACAGTACACAATTCAACAACGATATCTAATACCAGTGATGGAAATGACAGCATCGTGTTCATTTTCAAAACAAATATAAGCTAATTATCCTTTTCGACGAAACACCGCACCAAACGGTTCACTTAAGTGGGTGTAATTCTCGCTGTTTAACTACTCTTGGATTTTCCGTAGCCCATATGCTGCAGTTTTGCCTATTAACCAACCTATTTAATTGGAAATGGGATCCGTTGCTCATAATTAAGTTATGAATAAGATCACTATTTTCTTCTGCTTTTTGACGAAAATAAATTGCATAATCAAGTCGTTGCTGGTAATCTGTCGGTTTCAGTTGTTGGACAAATTCCCCAAATCTTCTTTACAAAATACTGAAAAGAAAAATAATAAAAAAGTTATAATATAAAAGTTATAAGGAATTGAAACCACTTCGGCCATTCTGGGCCACCCTGTATATTAAAATTTTACCATCTAGACTGAGGATTTAATTTCAACCAATCAGCCAATGTATCTGATACTACGTTTATGCGCAGGGCTTATTTGCAAATAAAACAGTAAGTCGTTGCCATATTATTGTTTTTATTGCGACTTACTAATTCAGAAAACTATTCACGATAAACGCACTATTTGCAAATAAAATGCTTGAGGTTGCCACGCTTACAAATGTTTGATAGCAAAAAATAATAAATGGATAAATATTGCAACAAAAAACATTGATAGAAGCAAATTAAACAAACAATTATTTGATATTTTGCACATTTACACTATTTTTTTTTGTCGACATAAGTAAGCTTTCTATAGAAGTGCTACCAACTTTGTGTACTTTTGCTATGCCGTATAAACAGTGAGTTAATTTATTTGCAAATAATTTTATTTGCAAATAGTGCGCGTATAAACGTAGTATGAGTTAATTTAAGTTTCATTTGTGTTAGCTTAGACTAAGCCTTAGAGTCATGTTTCCATGTAAGCACTATTACGAATATTATATATTATATGTATTACGAATATTTTTTTTTGTTTAGTTTGTCTATATAAGAAAGGCTCCTCAAGGACATGTATTATGTACTACGAATATTTTTTGTTTGTTTGGTATATTTATTTTATATATAAGAAGAAAGACTTCGCTGGAATATCTGTTCACTATGAAGGTTAAACAATGAATCAATATAAATAGACTGCCAAGTCACTATGGAACAAGTCCCGTAACTATACTTAGATATTAACCTAAGCTTAGATGGTACGTATTTATACTTTTGAAATATGAGTGCCCCTGTGATCGAGTAGGTAGTGTGCAAGCCTGGCAGGCCGAAGGTTGATAGTTTGAATATAAAAAAAATTTTATTGAAAAATAAAAATATAAAAAGTTCAAGTTTGCGTTGTTGCAGTTCCATAAATATCGGTATGATATTTACTATATATAATTTATATTCAACACGGAATAGGTCCCTATAAGATAGCTAAGGGATAAGTCACAAGGTGTATACAAAGTACATATCAATTAACCCCATCCTAGGCCATCCCCATGGAAAAGTCACTGGTACACTTCATAGGAAGTGTTAGAACTCGGACTGGTCCCTATCACTTGGGGATCGGTCACGTGGCTAGTCTTGTGTCAGTTCCATTTCCTGCAGGGTTATTATTATGAGTGTGTACGTAATTCTCAATAACATTTTGAGAGTTTTTATATAAACATACAGAGTTGTTTTAGCTTCTCTCAAGATTTTTTTTTGGTTCCAGTCAACTGATGAGTGTCTTAAGCAGATACGAAATGCCCATATAGGCGTTGCTTAACCAACAAAAAACACAATTTTTTTTTCATATTAAATTCCTTATTTAAGCAATTCGCAGTGTATAGGAATAAGTTCACTTAATTTACTTTTTTCAGTTATAAATTCAACTTTTTCCACATTTTAACCTAATTTTCCTTTATTTTTTTTTCTCGTCCATTTTCAGGTATGTAACTACTCGTACTATCCCTTTGCTTATAGTGGAAATTGTTAAAACAACAAAAAAAAAGTAACTATTATTTTCCATTATTATTTTTGCACATACAACATAGTAAATGTTTTTAACCCAAATAAGCCAATATGTAGACACGTTTTCTATGTCAATCATGTTTAATACCACATAAACAATGAAACGATATCAAAATTAAATTGGTTGTTTACTTACTTCCTAAGCTCTTAGCGGGTACGTTGTCCGACTTTTTTAGTTGTAATTGGTCCTAGCACTTTTCCACAACTAAAAAATAAATAAAATAAAATAAAATAAAAACGAAAACACTTTCAACCTCTGTTATGTGTTCTGTTTACAGTTAAATGGAAGAAAATTAAGGAAAAACTTCAACAAAGAAAAGTTTAAATTTCAAATGAAAAGTCGTATGGTTTATTTACCAAATTGAAAATTGAAATGCATTCCGTAACAGCGCCGCGCTTTTTCGTTATTTTATTTTAAGCTAAATGCTTTAGTTAGAGTAGAATATTTAAATTGTTTAATATTGCAGCTCGAGGATTTAATTTAAAGCAATTTTATATAGCACACTCTTAATAATTTTCCAAATCAAAGTAATATGAAACATTTTGAGTTAATGAAAAATTGTTTTCTATATACTATATGATTCGATTAGGTTAAAATTCGTACCGCTTTGTAAGCAAAATTACATGTGATAATTTTTAAGGCACAAATAACACCAAAGTTAATTGTAAATATTCTGACAAACACTAGCAGAACGGAACAACATGCTATTTTCGAAGGCCGCCATACCTTCATTAATAGGCATTCTTGTCTTTGATCCACTGTGGAGTCAGTTGATGAAAATTTTTTTTCAGTGCAAATTTAATGTGTGAATTATTTTGATCCATCGTATGTATTACATTTTGCTGAAAACACTAATGATACGCGTCCTATGACCATGCCTTCATCACTTCAACTTTCCTACAACAATTGATACAAAGGGAGTACGAATAGTACGAAATAGAAAATTGCGTGGAGTTGTTATTTAATTACCTTTCCGGTGACCGGGCTGGAACGTGCTAACTACTTCAGCCAAAGCCACTCTTATTGTATTTGCTCAAAAAGCAAACGACTATGTAGGATAGTGAGTGCCAGCCTTAATAAATGTATATAAAATAAATGAAAGCACGGATAGTAGAGTTAAATTCACGGATAATGGAGGTCTAGAAATAAAGCGACAGAATGCTGGTGTAGCCGGTTGATAGAAGCTTGGATAATCGAGGTTCAAGTGTAATGATAATTAACATTAGCTTTTCTTTTGTCATCAATTACGAGGGTGGATCATTAACTCAGTGTCTTTGAATTCCTCGCTGTCAAGAGGCAACTGTCCGTTGACTCCTGTCTAAATTTGAACAAGCTGTGTCATTTAGTTTGTGTTTGGCAGCCGTTGATAACAGACTACCTCTCCTTTTGAGAAGAAAATGGAAAAAAGTGAATTTCGTGTGCTCATTAAACATTATTTTTTTGCGGAAAAGAACATCAATCAAATCAAGCAAAAGCTCGATAAATACTATGGGGACTCTGCACCATCGATTTCAATGATAAAAAAAGTGGTTTACTGACTTTCGTTGTGGTCGCACAAGTACAAATGACGCTGAACGTTCTGGACTGCCAATTGAGGTCAGTACACTCGAAAATTTTGAAAAATCCACTATATTATGTTGGCGGATCGAAGAGTAAAAGTGCTTGAGATTGTTGATGCCATAGGAATTTCATATGGCAGTGTGGTTTCGATTCTAAATGATCAGCTGGGTTTAAGAAAGTTGTCTGCAAGATGGGTGCCGCGTTTGCTCTCAATTGACCATAAACGTAAACGTGTGACAATTTCAAAGGATTGTTTGGAGTTGTTTAAGCCCAATCCGAATGAGTTTTTGCGGCGTTTTGTAACTGTGGATGAAACATGGATCCATTACTGTACTCCGGAGACCAAGCAGCAGTCTAAACCTGCTCCGAAGAAGGCCAAGGTGAGTCTGTCGGCCAATAAAGTGATGGCAATAGTTTTTTGGGATTCACGCGGGATAATCCACATCGATTACTTTCAAAAGGGAAAAACAATAAACGGCGAATATTATGCCAACTTATTAGACAAATTTAATGAGCATTTTAAAAAGAAAACTACCCCATATGGACACGAAAAAAGTTCTTTTTCATCAAGATAATGCACGAGTGCACACGTGTGCAGTCTCAATGGCGAAACTATATGAATTGGGCTACGAATTGGTAACCCATCCGCCATATTCTCCGAACTTAGCCCCTAATGACTACTTCCTATTTCTAAACCTAAAGAAATGGCTCGGTGGAAAGAGATTTAGCTCCAACGACCAAACAAATGCCTATTTTAAGGACCTCGAAAAATCCTATTTTTTTGAAGGGATACAAAAAAGTCAGAGTTGATATTTAAGAAGTTGTCAGATTAATTGAAAGGTGTTTAATGCCAACTCTATGGTAACGACTTGCCAAGACAAATCGAAATTTTTCATTTTGACAATTGTAACCTTTGGAAATCATTATTTTGAGTATTCATACTCCTTGTAATGCATTTATTTCTATTAATCTTTCTTACAAAATGTTTAAGAGAGAAAAAAGTTTAATGATATAGAGCAGAGAAAGACAAATGTATTATTTTAAGTACTCTTTGAGTATTGGCCGTCAAACAACTATGAACGCGTACAGCTAAAAAAAAAACATGCTGATATGCAAACTATCCCAATAATTTTAAACCGAATACGTATAACTATAAAAATTCAACAACTATTTTTATGCATATTTTTTAAACCACACATCACAAACGATAACAATTAAAATTTATAGACTATGAGCTAAAATAAGACGTATGAGTATAAAAATACTCTGACTATTAAAAGGCTACACATTAGTAATGGGTGTTTTTTATTGAGGTATAGAACTTTAAGTTGGCATCACTTTTTTAACTGGCGGCCATTTTGTCAGCTGTCAAGTGATTAATATTTAGTTTGGTTTGCCATTTCATCATGAACAGGTTGACAAAAGAACAACGCTTGCAAATCGTGCAAATTTATTTCGAAAATAATGGTTCAGTTCGCGAAGTTTACCGCAAGCTCCGTCCATTTTGTGGTCGACATAATCGTCCATCAGAGCAATTAATTCGGTTAACCATGGATCGTTTTCGCACTACGTTTACTCTATGTGACAATACGCATCCGCAGAGACGTCGAACAGTGCGCACCGAAGAAACAATTGCCGCTGTAGAGCAAAGTGTTGAAGAGGACCCGAATGAATCGATTCGCCACCGTGCACAGCAATTGGAGCTTTGTCCATCAACTTTATGGAAGATTTTGCGCAAAGATCTTGGCTTGCGACCTTACAAGATCCAGCTTGTGCAAGAATTAAAGCCGCGAGACCATGCAATGCGTCGTGATTTTGGTGTATGGGCCGAAAATGAGATTGATCTCGATGCTGATTTTCATCGCAAAATTTTGTTCAGTGATGAGGCTCATTTTTGGTTGAATGGCTACGTCAACAAGCAAAATTGCCGCATTTGGAGTGAAGAGAATCCACGTGAGACCCTTGAGACGCCATTACATCCACAAAAACTGACTGTTTGGTGTGCTCTATGGGCTGATGGAGTCATACTTCTTCCGAAATAATGCTGGAGAGTCAGTTACCGTTAATGGAGACCGGTATAGAGCCATGATAACCGACTATTTTGTTCCCGAATTGGATGGCATGAATGTGGATGAGTTGTGGTTCCAACAAGACGGCGCTACATGCCACACAGCGCACGTCACAATCGATTTATTGAAGGAAACATTCGATGAGCGCATAATTTCGCGGAATGGACCTGTCAATTGGCCACCAAGATCGTGTGATTTGACACCATTGGATTATTTTCTTTGGGGATATGTGAAGTCGCTCGTCTACGCCAACAAACCAGAAACGTTAGGGGACTTGGAAGCCAACATTCGTGGCGTTATTGCCAACATACGGCCCCATATGCTCGAAAAAGTGGTTCAAAATTGGACCTGTAGAATTGGCTTTATTCGAGCCAGCCGCGGCGGCCACATGCCCGAAATCATATTTAAACATTAATGGCATAAAATTATCCTTCCAATAAAGCCAAATTGATGGACATTAAAACGATTTTCTTGTGTTTTATTTCAATTCGAAGTTCTATACCTCTAAAAAAACACCCTTTATATACAGATCTATTTTATCTATTTTTTAAGCATGTTTTCAAACAGCCACAAATACTCTCATACATTTTGCATTCCATTTTTTATACACAAATCTATGTACATATACATACGGTGGCGAATGACGAATAAATATCGTATAAACGAAGTAGTATGTTGGAATGGGCTATAGTCATAGATGCTTGAGAGAAAATATATACGTGAGCGTGGGAGTTTTATGCACTACAATTATGATTATACGCAGTTACTAAAATTAAGACTGTTTACTTACATATGCATATTTTTTGAGTACTCATTGTCATTCTCTGGTAGAGAGTTGGGTGTCAGCAAAGGGAAAAATTGTTTACTGATTGATTGTAGTGAATCTATACTCACCACATTGTTTTAACTCACCACCTTGAAAACAATAAAATCAGCGTTGCCAGTTTGGTGCTTTTCGAGTATATTTTGGTGCTTTTTTCCTTTAAGTACCCGAAACTTTACTAACTACCCGTTTCAGAAACGGCGGGTATTTATAGTGGTTTTCACAATGCTTTTCAGTACTTTTTAATAATCAAAATTTTTGCAACTTAAACAATAAATTTTTTTAATTCCTTATAAGAAATTTTTCTTTATTTATTTGTTAAGCAACGATTTTACTATTTTAATTCGCATGCGTGAACACAGTTAAACAAAAAGGATTTGTGATTTGTGCAAATTTAAGAAATAACAAAAAAGTGTCGTAGTTGTTATGAAATTAAAAATGTTTCTTATAAGTGAGTTTTGCATTAATTGGTAAATCTTATTAACTTATTATGGTTTTGTTTAAAATGGAAAAACAAAAACAAAGAAAGGGCTTGAAAGAGCTATCGAGCGTTCAAAAGTTGGCTTAGACCAGCAAAATATGCGTTAAAGGTACTTTGCATTTTTTGTAAGGATAAATATTTTTCCTTATATATATAAAACATAAACAACAGAATATTTAGTTCTAAAAAAATAAATAACAGATAATATTTAACTTAGTGCTTTTTTATCAGAATTTTTTTAATTTTTACCCTTTTTTGACCTATTTGTATATGCTCACAGTGCTTTTGATGACCCAAGAGTTGGCATCACTGAAGAAAATATTTACTAATCTGTACTAACGAAATTTTTTTTACTCACCACCTTTAAAACACCAAAATATTTACTTTCATCCTAAAACAATTTCATGCAATTTCAAAGAAACAATTAATTAATTAAATATTTATGGCCAAAACGCAGAAAAGGCAGCAATTCATTCGCCTTTTTTTCATTTTTCCATTTCATTACATGGAAATAAATTAAGTATATTGTTTTCTTTAAATGTGCTTCTTGTCTTTATAAAAGAGTTATGAAAAAATAATGCAATTAAACTTTCTGCTTTTACAAACCGGATTTATTTTATAAGTTTAATATGCACAAGTGTCTGCAGGAGCTGTAGCAGTGCTTAAAAATATTTGTTTAAAAGTAGTTGCTGTTTGACTGTCATTTGGGGGCCAGTAGTGCCAAGTGCATGATTATTTTATAGTCTTAAAATATTTTTACTTGGCAGTCAAATGAATGGATTAGATTGTTTACATAAGTTGTTGCAAACTTAAATGCAATTAAAATAATGCAAATTTTGCTATTAAATGAGTAATGAATGATTTAAAGATGCATTTAAATTTAGATTAAATTTGTAGTAATTTATTTGTTGATGAGGATTTGTCTTATAGCAAACGTTTTAAAACATTATAAAAGGCTTTATCAATAGTGTGAAAAAAATCATTGAGTTGTTAAAAATTGTGTCTTGTTACAATATCATACGATTTTCAGCATAATTTTCAGACGTTTGAGCAGCCTAAAACTACGCATTTCAACAGAAGATTTAAATAGTTGAAAAGCAAAGCGCATAATACGATACCAAATTTAATTTTTCTTCCAATTCTTATAAATGAATGTTTATTTTTGTGAACTTTATTTAGAGTTTATTTTAATTTCCTGTCAGTTTGCACACTACTGCTCTGTTGCGTTCAAAGCCGAACAAGTAAACAAACTGCTGCAGTAAAGTCAACTTCAATAAATTTGTTTATCATAAAACGAAAAGTTTTGCATCTAAATGATCAAAAATCCAGCACACGGCCATCAGCAAGTTCTGACTTCAAAAGCAAAAAGAAAAAAGTCCAGAAAAACCAAAAGTGTAAAAATGTAAATGCAAACAAATTCCAGTCGCGGCATCTGGCAATATTTGTTTATACACTGTGTATACACAGAGAGAAAATTAAATAGAAAGTAGTAAAAAAATAAAAATGTATAAAGTAAATAGAAGTGAAAAACTCTGTGACTAAATGAAAACGTAAAAATAATCCAAATGATATATGAAGCTAACAGACAGTTCATAGGAAATACGCTGTAAAATTTTTATTTTTGCATTTAAACAAAAAATATTTTTATGATTTATGCAGTTAAACGTTCGGTTTTCGCGACTGCTTAAACATAGAGCTGTCGCAATAACTTAATATTAGCGAATAGAAAATGTCCCTAAAAATACTATATGTGAGATTAGACATCTTTGCAGTAATTCTGCCAAGTTTTACTGTGTAAGCGTAATCAGCTGTTGCGCATGCTGCTTGCAACTGGAATATCTGTGCACAGTTGGAGGTCTTAAACGAACTGCAAAACTTGTTTAAGGTGGTAATTAATTTTATTTTAGAGAATCTTAACAGTAAAAGTGAAAATGTTTTTTTAAATTACATATATGTAATAACGAAAAATTTAAAAGAAAGCAAAAGCGGCAATTTCATATAAGAACACAATTGAAAAAAAAAAAAAAAAAGAAGACAAATAACTAACCCCCGGCTAGACTGGCAATAAATTCATTAATAGGGCATCTAAATCAGCACAAAATCTAGCATATTTTGATTAAAATCTTTATGAAAATCTATACCGTTTACACCAACTTTTTTGACATTTATGAAAATTTTTTTATCCAAAACAAAACCCATCAACTGAATTGTTTCAAAACTACAACCAAGCAACTGAAATATAGTCAATTCACACACTGTTTTAAGCAGACCGTAGCTAATTCACTCACCTATTGTACAGGGTAGTAAAGAATAAATAAAAACATTAGATTTTTAGTAGATTTTCTACAAATCTACTGAAAAATTAGATTTCCTTTTGTATGGGAAATCTGAAAAAAAGCAGCTTGATTTAGCTCGAAATCTCGAAAGTACTAGATTTCGAGACAGTGTAAATCCACCATAACATATATTGCAGCAAATGTCAAAATATTGATAATGTCAATGGAGACAGCTTATTGCCAGTACTTGCAATAATTGTCAACAGTTTTTCGTTGACAATTATTGTGAACATGAAACGTCAAACTCGGTGTTAATTTACTTTACGACTTTTCCGTATTACGTTTGACATGTAGATAATATTAGTGAAATTGAGAAAATATACATATATGGTTATTAAAAAAGAAAAATAGTGTCTTAAAAACGTGTGCAGTGAAATAATTTGTGCTGCTATAAGTTAAAAAAAATAAAAATTTGTTGGATTAACCAGATATTTACAAGTGAACTATGTTTTTGTTCTGCACCTTCCTTGTAGATTTTTTCATTATTATGGCTACGATTTCCCATAGCAATCAGCAATATTGTTCCGATATTCTTCCGGCGTTATTGCTATATTGACAACTTATTTATAGCCAGTATAGCCGGGGGTAAAATAAAGAAAAGTCTAGTTTAATGTTTCTTCAATTTTTTTAAAAATCACATCAATTAATAAAAAATATTTCATTCTATAAGAATTGAAAAGTACTGAAAATAAGAATGATTACGGGTCAAATTTACAGCCAATAGTTAATTATTAGTAAACTTAAATGATAACTATTGTTTAACTAATACTTAATGTGAGCAAAGAATGGTAACTCCATCAAACTATTAAGTTTCAGTATTGGCAACTCTGCTATAGCATATGGATTTTGTTTACATTTGTTATATTATTTCTTAAAAATGGATAAAAAGAATGCTCGCTCGTCTAACTTTACCGTGCAAGATATTGAATTAGTGCTGAAATACTAATAAACTTTACAACGAATCAGCTATTGTTTTAACTATTTGTTGACCAATGGCATTTGGCGGTTTAACTAATGGTAAACAAAAAGCTGTGAACTAATATAATAAGCTAACTAATGACTGTGAATTTGGGCCTTAGAATTTATTCCTGATTAAAATTCATTGTAGTTCAATTAAATTTAAATATCTAGCACATAAAAATATTTTCTTTGAAGTAATAAAAAACTGCATCAAATATTCTTTTTCGGTAAGATTCGAAATATAGAATTTAAATATTAATGGCCTGTTTCACAATAACGAAACGAAACTTTCGACTGAAAATTTATATTGAAAACAAATACAAATTTTCATATTTTATTGTTGTTTTCAATATAAATTTTCAGTCGAAAGTTTCGTTTCGTTATTGTGAAACAGGCCATCAATATTTTATTTATTGCTTCAGAAAATAATTTACTGCCCCATTTGTTGAGATTTGTGGAAGGTATGTCAATTACTGCATTAAAAAGCTTCTGACATTAAACAGTGCTGACAAGTTATGGATTTTTTAACGATACATGTTCATGATGTCGCGTAGGGGCACTAGTAATGCTTTTATGAACGTAACCTTGCTATTTTAGCATTTTTTTTAATTAAAGATAGCTGAACTGTTGATTTTTTTGATTTGGATCGCAAAATAATTTATACAATGATCCCGTTTTATTATTGTTTTTATTAGCAAACATTAGCAAGTGTGGCAACGTCAAGCGTTTTATTTGCAAATAGTGCGTTCATTGTGAATAGTTTTCTGAGTTAGTAAGTCACAATAAAACAATAAATATGGCAGCAATTTACAGTCTTATTTGCAAATAAGCCGTCAGTAAAAACGTAGTAGTAGTCGAAGTCGAAATACGCGAACCACGATAAGGCTAATTATTTTAAGGAAATATTGGGTTCCAAGTTAAATATTTCAATGATTCATATTTATAATTTCAATAGATGACTTCCGCTTTTTTAATCAACTGAATCTTATACATAATGATTATACATTTAATGCATAATTTTTTCCTTTTTATTTATTCTGAACATTCAGTCATTAAATTTTCAACTATCCTGGGAAAGAAAATTTTTATCCATTTGTGTTGGCTTGTTGTTTTAATACAGGGAGGCAGGCATACACATGTACATTAGGGATATAACTTTTTAAAAAATTTTTTAAATATCAAAATTGGCATAGTACAGTCCGATAGAGCATAAAAAACTATAAGGGAACGTATATTTATTTTTTCGCTAAGGTCAAAAAAGTTCAAGCACCAACCGCGATGGAGTTTTGAAAATGTTTAATATTATTTTTGGTTAAGAAAAATTAATAATTCCACAATCTGGAAAAACCGGTTAACTATATTCAAAAATATTTTGGTAATGCCGCATAAAATCCAACACATTGATTTTGGACTAAATCATTTCAGTAAAATGCCTACCAAGGAAATAATAATTGGCAGTTATAATGTTTAGAAAACCCAATTGGTGCGTAAACTTTTTTGAGAAAAATTACAAAAGATTATGATTTTCGTGGTTACTAGGACATGGTTGACCTCATGGTACTATGCCTAAAAATTGGTTATACCCCTAATGTACATACGAGTAGTTATCTATAAAGTTATTACTTTGTTAAAGTCTGAAAGTTCATCTTTCTTTACCCAGTGATTGATGGATCATTTGAAGCAGTTGTCAGCAAGAGTAGCAGAGTACATTTTACAAACAGGGTGCAAATGAATTTAAGGTCAATTTTCACATAAACCAATGAATGTAATAAAAACTATAAAGAAAAACAAAAATTATGGAACTGCTAAAGTCTACTTATGTATGTATGTATGTATATCGGGTGATTTTTTATGTTTACAATTTAATAATTCCGCTAACACACATAAATTTTTTTCTGTAATTCTTTTGTTAAAATTGCAAAGGTATTTAGAAAAATTAAAGTTTGCTTTTATACACACTTATGTATATATGAATATCATTAGCTAAAATGCAAAAAGCTGTAACTAACAAAAATATAATTTTACAGGAGAAGCAAAAAGTATAAAAAAAATTAAACAAACTTGAAGTTAAGTAATCTTGTTTTTTTGTTAATAAAAGCATACTTTTTGATCGCAGAAGTGTAAAATTTTTTCAATACCTGTACATATTTTAATGGCATTGATAATAATCAATCAAAAACTCGATATTGGATTGTTTGGTAGTTACGTCATTTTGCATTTTAGCTAACGATATGTTTTGTTCAGGAGAGCCATTTTAAAGATTTAAATACGTGTATTTTTTGTGTACCATCACTGAGCGTGTTGGTATTGGTCTCATTTGAAAGCGACACATCTCATGACGTCAGGAACGTGTTGGTCAACCTTGAAAACGCGCGTAGGTCGTCCCTACCTCTTCTTTTGTGTAGTTGGTTTTTACTGTTTTCTACCTGGCGCGCTGTTTCCATGAGTGTGATATCAATTTTGCTCACGTTTTTTCGAATCCAGGTTTATTTTCTGAAATTATTAATTGTGAATTATAATAAATACTCATTTATAATTCTTTGAAATCGTGAATATCACTCGGTTAGTACGAACATTTTTTCACATAACCTTAGAATCGTCGACTTCAATTTCATAAAACGCGCATATCTCTGGGAGGGATCGGTCTCATTCGATGCTCAGATGTTGTCCACATAAAAAAAAAAGTGAAAATTGATTTTTTTTACCCTTAGATCCCTTTCTCTATGCGCTGCCACATATGCACACAAATTCATACATACGCAAATAGTCAGAATCGACTCCCAAATCCTTAAAACGTCGAAATACTGTGAAAATCGATTTTCGAAAATTGGGATAAAATCAGTAACTTCCTATAGTGGGAAAATAAAAAGGTATCTGCAGTGTTTGCGTATGTTTTTTTAAAAAGAGAATAATTGTAAGAAAAAGAAACAATTAAATTAATTTAAAGTAATGACCGTGGATCGCTTGTCTGTGCCAATAAACCAGAATCAGCTGATTCTTCAAAGCGCTCTTCGAAGATTATAAAAATATATTTTATGAGACATTTTTAGATTTAATTGAACTGTAGTGAATTTTAATCAGCAATAATTTCTTAATCAGGCTTGAGTTCAGTAATTTCAATTCTTATTGAATGAAATATTTTTATTAATTAATGTGAGTATCTAAAGAAGAGAAGAAAAATTAAATTAGACTTTATTAGCTGGGGGAAATACCGATATTTTTCTGTGCAGCCACGCACTTCATCAGCACCCATGTTTATCTACTGGGGTAGAGATTATTATTAACATCAGCTATTTAACTTAAATTTCTATGAAATGGAATATGAGAATTGATTGTGTATACAATTATTGATTTACACACCGTTTTACAAAATGACGCAGTTTGTGTAGACTAAAAATTTTCCACCTCTAAAAAAATTGCCCAAGAGCTAGTTTTTTCCGACTTTGTATTGGATATTTAGTATTGAGGGAGGAAGAAAGGAAAAAAAACAAAACCATTTATGCTAATTTGTTTAAATGAATAGAGTTGTTCTGCAGAAACTGTTTTCAAAACGTAGCTGTGCATGAAATCAAAAATACCCTTCCTATTTCTTAATTATTTTTGAAAGAATTATTATTTCAAAGTAATTATGAATTTATGTTAAATACTCGTAATACAGTCATATGGTAATTTTACTTGGAAAATTTTCGAGGAGTTGTGCAAATGGGTCGTTTTGTCATTCCATTTACATATTTCTTCTAAGAGGTCTTACTCTTTATAATATAAATTTCAGGATAGAAAAAATAGCGGTGCGAGCTTATATGCAGGCAACGTTGCCAGATTTTCTTTTCTGTTATTTCAACAAGTTCTGTGAAAATAACAATATCCTAAAAACAAATCAGCCGGCTTTTGCATATTTCTATGCACGTTCCCAAATCATACTCGTATTTGACAAATTCTTTGGCATCATGGAAACAGCTGTTCATTCACATGATTTTTTTTTTTTTTTGGTGTAAAAAATTAATTGAGCAATATTTTTTTAATAAAAAAAAATCTTTTCGAATAATGCCCTTTCAAAATGAAAGTAGGGTACTCTACTCAAGACTAGTTTATTAGATACAAAAACAGCATAATCATTTCTTTGATTTAAAAATTAAGCAAATAAAAATAATATGAAAAAATGCAATAGATTTTCACACTTTACTGCGAAATGAAAAAAACCTAAACATCTTTTATATTCTCAAGCCAAATGCTCTCATGCCAGTCTGTATTAATAAGGCGACGAACGAACGACTGACTGATGATGATTCTTCCATTAACTTCTGCATTTCCACACTTCTTAATTTTAAACCAGCTTTCCATTGTTTCTTTTTGTCTTCTTTTCTTTTTCATATAATTAGAAACATTAGCACGAGTATGCTTGAATATTGTTTAAGGAAATGGTGCGGGTGCATAAAAAAATTAAAAAAAAGAATAAACTATGAAGAGAAGAAAAAAGCGAAAAATTTAAACATGCTATTTTGTAAATGCAGCAGCAAGCATTTACTGGTTGCTTGTTGTTTCTTTGGTTCGTTTTGTGAAGTTGTAATTTACTACACTTTTCTTCATTCCATTCCAAAGCATACAAAATGCATTGGGTCAGTTTGTCTTGCATGGCAGTAAATGAAGTAAATAAACTTAGTGAACAGAGGCAGGCTACCAATGAAACCATTCATTCATCCATTCATTCCATATTGTTGCTTGCCTCGCGTTTTACTTAGTTCTGGATGTGTAATAAACATTCAAATTTAAAAGTGTGGGAAAGTTATTTTTTTATTATAAGTTTCTTTGTTTTGAAAAGATTATACTCCCGCTTTAAACTATTGCTTTATGCAGCTAGAAATTTTAGTTGTATAGGTAAGACCGATTATAACGAACGACGGTATATTATTATCTTAATCCAATAAAAAAATCGTTCTATATAATATTAATATTTTGTATTAAAATGTTTTCCTCAGGCGTATATGGCAACTCTGGCTCCGGTATTTATTTATACGAGTATCGTGCTTAAAAGCAAAGGAGCACAAGTACCAAAACTAAAAAAATTTGGTTAGATACAGCAATCTACAGTTAATATTACCAGTAATATCTATGACTCTATAAAAATTCAGACCTGTATGATAACCTCAAACTGAAGCTTAATTACTCATAATTTCCTTTTTTGCACTTGTACCTGCTTGTTTTTAAGCCCCTCAACTATGCATCTGCAGTCAAAGCAAACTTAAAGATTTAGAGATCTCTGAAGCACTTCAGCAGTCGACATTTTTTGATTTGACTGTCGACCATTCAGCGAACTTCGAAGTTGAAGCATCTGCATCGTTTTCGTTTTTCTGTTTTAATTTTTTGATACCTTGTTGGTAGAAAAATGGTTTAATAGGCCATACGTTGTTATTCTGTTTTTAAGGTAAAAATATGGGTGTGTTCGTAAGTGCATCACTGCTCTGCATCACACGTGCGAACTTTTATTTAAAATGGTGATAATCTGTTATTACGATTACTAGTAAATCGTGTTTGTACACCATATTTGACGTTTATTTGTACGTTATCAACTTCAGTGAACCAGTTTAGAACATTTAAATTTCCATTTGCAGCGCAGTGCTGCATTTAGATGATCTATATTTGCAATATTATTGCGCAATAGATTATATTGCACAACCAAATTGCCAGTGTGTATATTGAGCATACGAGTATTAGTAGGTGGCCCAATAATTTTGATAAGATCAAATAAATGTCTTTTGATTTATAATGTGTTGACAACATTGTGCAATAACGATTTCCCACCACTTATGTCACTAAATATTATCTTTCAAATATGTACAATGTACATAAACATATTGTAAGAAAAATAATGCTAAATATAAATAAATTTATTTTTTATTGTGCAACTTATTGAATAGTGTGGAGTAAAGCGGCAAAAACATCATCAATTAAATACTCAATAATAGAAATATTAAAAAAAACGAAGGGTATTTTTGAACACTACAGTTTACTTATTTGTCGGAATATCAAAAAAAAGTTGCAAAAAGAAACAGAAAAATATTAAATGAAAAACTAATAATAATATCAGTTAAAAAATTATCTTAATTTGCAACAGTAAACACATTAATTCAATAAGTTTAAGTGTTTACACTTGAATTGATTAAATTGAAATTTTTAATTGAAATTGTTAAAATAGATATAAATCCCAGAAGAAATTAGTTTTTTCTTTTATTTACTTTAAAAAGATTTGCTTAAAGTAATATTATATAAAAAGATTCGTTATAACTGGCTTCGCCTGTAGTCTACTCTTCTAAATAAAAGAAAATCGTTTAGAATTTATGCAATTTTTCTCTTTTTTTAATGCCAATTTCTTGAATTAAAAAAATACTTTTTCGCATAAAGCAAACTCTTTTTTCATGGGTAGAAGTCATGAATTAGAATTTCCGTCTTTTTAGCATAATTATTTGGTAGCAGATATTGAAAACATAATAGAATGAAAAATGCTTAAATCATGAGTTAATAGTGGTGAACTGAAAATATTCTCACAAACTTGAAACGGAATTTAAATTATGGAATTAAATTTTTTGTGCACAAAGACATTTACTTGTAGCTAGGGATGGGCAAAAAATATCGAAATATCGATGTTTTCAAAAAATATATATCATATGCCCATCCCTACTTTGTAGCACACAAATAATTCTGTAACAGATTTTATCCCATTTGCAATTCTGAACAATGTGGCAGCCTAAGGCTTTAAGCCAAGGTTGCCATAAATCATGGACAATAAAAGAAATTATATATTGCTGCAAAAGAAATTTAAAAAAAACTAACATGTGTAAAAATTTTTATGGCTTGCTAATAATTGCTGGATGGAATTTTGTTTATTACTCTACAATTTTGAGTATAAATTAAACCAGTTTATTTTGAATTTTTATTACCAAAAGTTATTACCTGCGATTCCCCTCTTCATTTTCATACCATTTGGTTTGAAAAGAAACTTTTTCATTCACATCTTCCTCGCTGGTGACCAAAATGTATTCATATCGCAGAACAACAACATAAACAAGCTGGCTTTTATAAATTCATAATCCCCCAGGGGAGTCTAATCATTAAGTGGAATTTTTAATTGTGAAAATAAAATATAAAAAAAACACCAAACGGAAAGGGTAAAAATTAAATAATTATGATTGTTTTACATAAATTTCAAAAGAAAAAACTATAAGAAATGTAGAAAATGTATAACAAGCAGATAAACAGACACATAAATTGTCAGAGCAATAACGAATGCAATAAAAGCCAGTGGGAAACCTTGACCTCTTGGTCTTAAGACAAAATGTTAAAACCAAACATTCCATAAAGATAAGTTAAAGATGATATTTTCCGAAGGCTAAATAGAGTAAAAAAATCAACGTCATCAATAATTACATTATAGATAAAAAAAAATATAAAAAAATTTCAAATCAAATGTTGAAGCGTTTTCTTTATTTTTTTTCTTCTCTCATACCCCATCAATAATTACAGTTTAGTTTCTTTCGGTGTCATCAGCCGTGATTATCCAAGTTGTGTGTTTTATTGTCATTATTTTGTTCAAAGTCAAGCATCAATGTTAACGATGTGTTTTCGTTGTCACCATCATCGTAATAATTTAAGCACCACAAAGGCGTCATCTTCTTCAGCTACTGCTCTTACACTATGGAAAACATATTGCATCGACAGTGTCCCCTTTTTTTTACCCGCAGTACCACCTTCCTTCTCTCTCTATATATAGTGTATTTCGTTAAGCGCTTACTATTTTATAATTTAAATAAAATAAAGTGTGTGTGAGATAGCATCACTCAACCCATAACACTGTCAACCCAAAATCCGCAACAAATAGTAATTTTTTTGAACTGTATTAGAAACTGGTAATATGGCAAAAAGGGGTAAGATAAATGACAGCCAATTCGGCAGATATAACTTCAACACTTTGGCCGCTATCAACTGCTCAATTTCGGAAGTCCCTATTGGAATACCCGTTACATACTTGCATATCTATCCATTATTGATAATAGTATTGGAGATTGAAAAATATGCAATTTGATGCTTATTTTTCATTTTTATACTCAATTTTTAATAATTATGAATATAAATTGTGTTACACTGTCAGCGTCTGTAGTAGGGTAAATATAATTTTTACATTATTATTTTATTTTGAACTTGCCAATAATTCCACCAGATCAGGGTGAGAAGATAAGCTTAAATTTAACTAGCAGAGGCAGAAACCAGAAATTTTAGCAGAGCCCATTTGGCATTTAGCAGCGCACTGTTAACCACCTAACAGTTCTGTTAAAATTAATGAATATTTATTTAACCCTATCGTGAACAATTTTTCCCTCAAAATTCCCCTTTTCATCAATATAGCAACCGTGAATAATTTTTTCCCAGAAATTATTCCCCTTATCATGGATAATATTTTTTACGGGCATTTTGTTCTTTTTATGTATTTTTGCAGGCAATTGGAATTAAAACGAAGCGTAATTGCAATACTTTCCTTCCAATTAAATATTTAAGTTTATAAATACTTATTTTTAAAACAAGATCAGTAAATAATGTTCACGATTTTTATTAATAATTCCCTGCAGCACATTTTTTCATAGAGTATGAACCTTTTTGCTTCACTGCATATTTATGGCGATGGCATTCTAGAGTAATTTTTTTCCCACTGCACCTATAATAATTAAAACCTGAATTTTACATTTAAGGCCGTGACTCACTATCATACAAAGTCGTACGATCTACGAAAAAATACAATCCTGGTGTGATGAATTGTTATTGTCTTTTGAAAATTTTCATAAAATCAATCGTAGATCGCACGACTTTGTATGATAGTGTATTACAGCCTTTAAAAACAATTCACTTGAAACCCGAAATTTGTATTTCTTTGGCATAAAACTGAAATTTAAATTTTCAATTATTTTTCAAGCTTTAAAAATCTTCTCTTGATTGCATTCACTGGAATTGAAAGCGGGGAAAAATTTCATGAAAGATTCACTATAACATTTTTCTCTTCATGGGGAATGAACACTCCATGGGAACAAAAATTATTATTATTTCAGGATAATTTAGGAATTGGAACTAATGACAAATATGGTCTGAGATTTGATTTGGTTTCCTGCGATGCTTGGCTCTCACCTTATGCTCTTTAAAGGGCATGATTTAGCGCAGCGGCGGATCCACTTAAACTATTCTATATTATTTTATATATTTCTACCAAACTAATTGTACAGCCCTAAGTATATGCCCTCGGAAACTTCGGTGAAACCACCGATTAGCCACTATTTCAGGGAACTCAAAAATTAGTGTTTAGTGCACACAGAAAAAAAATGCCAATGTAAAATCAACATGCAAAAAGTTTGATTCAAATTCATTCAAATCACATTAAATTTACAAGAAATAATATGTTTGTTTGAATGTGTTGGTGTTTATTTGCTTTGTTCACAACTGCAATACACTTTTGTGCTTAGTTGTGAGTTGTTTTTGTATTATTGTTGTTTTATTTTTTTATGTTTGTAGACAGCTGACAAACTGCTGCTGGCTGGTAGGCAGTGTATTAGTCTTGCAGTGGGAGGATCGCAGGTTCCAATCCTGGAGTCAAGTCAAAGTATTTTGTATTTCTTTTTTTAACTAAAACTTTTCAAGTGAAAGCATTTTTTTTATTTTAACTAAAACTAAAACTTTTCAAATAAATAGAGCAAGGATCAGCAAGTGGGAAACTGGCAACCTGGATTTTCGCTGACTATGCGAATATTGGTTGGGGGAGGGGAACCATAAACACTGGAACACATGTATCATAGCCCGAGGTTACAACGTCACGATTGAGTATCGGTTTTCATGAGTAACTAAAAGATATCATGGAGTGTAAACTTGAGTATATCAGCGGGTTCGTCATGCGTATTAAGTTTCTGAATGACAGGTAATGTATATATTGATTCTCATTTAGTCATAGAAGGGAGCAAACTGTTAAGAAATTCACAATAGCACTACCCCTTCTAAACTAACCTAGCACATGCCTTGCCCTCTAATAGTGATAGATATTGAATAAAAACATCGATATTTTTTTCGATGCAATGCATCACATAAAGGCATCGATATTGTATCGATATATCACAAAATACTTCGACCGTTTTTTGTAACATAATATGTATGAATGTAGCTTATTAAAAAACAGGTATTGGTCCCAAGGTATAAATAGAACTAATAATGATGAAATTAAACATATGTTACAAAGTACGAGGATATGTATTAAATTAATTTCTTCAAAAAAAAAAAAATATTGAATTGTTTCGATGTATAGCTGTCTTACATTAATGTACATATATTTTTCACCAATACCCTGTGACACAAACCTTTGATTTAGAAAATTGGCTTTATTCTGAATTATTAACTCAAAAATTCCATTTTGTTTTATTAGAACGATATGTAAATTGTACAATTGTATGTACTCTTATAAAACTTAGCATTTTTCCGAACTTTCGATAAATCGGAACTTAAATTTTAAATATTTCTTATTTAAATGTCTTGTAGTATAAGTCTGACATCACCCTGTAGGAAGTATCTACAAGTCACCACCTTTGTCAACTATTTTGGTGACTTTTTGGCGGCATTGTCAAGGGACCGTCTGCATATTAATATTTGCTTTTGATGAATAGAAAACATTTTTTTTTAGATACACTTCGTCGGCGGCTGCGACTGATTGATAATTTGTCGCCATGTCCCAAAATTAAATTTTTTCTGTAGAGCCAAAAAAAATATATTTGAAGCTTATTTAAAAAAGGTAGAAGTTATGTTGTTGTTTTAGAAAAAAAAAACTTTACATACGTCCATATTTTTAAAAAAAATTTCTTAGAACTTTCTAAAAAGCATTTAAAATATAAAAATTTGATATCATAGACTCGAAATGAGAAATATATAACATATGTTGTTATTAATGAAAACTACATATATTTGGCCCCAAAGGAACTGCCCAGTCAATAGTATGAAAGCTATTGACGTACTGACACTACTGACGATGCAATGTAGCCTGGAGTTACTAAAATATTTAAGGTTAGTGTGTCCGTTTCCAATGTCTACAAATGGTTCCAAAAGAACTAACTTAGCCAATAGTACCAAAGTCAGTAGTAGATTTCCAATGACACATGCATGTTAAATGTCTTTAGTAAAAAGCATTGTGTAGTGTATAATTCGCCAGTAGCACTGGTGACACAAAGTCATTAGTGACTCAGTAGTTTTAGTTTTAGTTTTAGTTTTAACACTTCCTAGCGGCAAGCTACAAACACACATATAGAAACTCAAGTTCAATATAATAAAAAAAATGTAGAAAAACCCCTATACAATTGGAATAAAAATTGTGACAGTCAGAGAAACATCCATCCATCCATCCATCCACATCCACATTGTATAATTACATGCTGTCGCCAGTTTGTCGTTAGGGCAATCTTTAGCAAATATTTTTGTATAGACATTTTCTTTCCGTGAGATTCACAAATATAATTTTGCAATATATTTTAAGTATTAAAAAGATTTTCATAACAAATACTGATGGATGGATAGATGATTGGCATACATATGCATAGTAACTTTGTAATACCCAGGTAAATACTTTGCCACCTTAACGTTTACACACCCACAAAATATAAAAAAAAGTATATGAATATCTTTTCTTTCATATGATTGACAGAATTAGGACAGCCAGCTTATATGCACAAGTATACATATACATATGTACATACATATGTACATATGCACGTATTAAAATTTAGTTTGAGTTGGATAATATAAACTGTCATATTAAAGCCTATTTTTATTGGGTTTTGTAAAGTTATTAACCACAAAATTGCTGTCAGAGATTTGCATATTTAATATTAAAATAGTTGTGTTTGTTTTTTTTTTCTGTTTTTGTTCATAAAATAAACATCAATCTGTTTGACATATCTTCGGTTGGTTTTTGGACTGCTGCAGACATAATGTATTTTGAATACACTGTGCCGCAAACCAGAAACCAACCGACGATATATGTATATCCCAGAATTATTATTTTGAAAATAGAGATACGGGTGGCAATATTTGGAAGATAGAGGGCCAGATTTTTTAAAACACAACGGTAAGTGTTCACAAATTTTTTATATGTTTTGTCTATGTTATTTATATTTTTTTCATAACGGTTAGCGTCTTATACTATATACATACATATGTACATTTTAAGGGAAATAAGTAAACGAGAGTTGCCATAGTTTTTGTAATTGGATTGTGTCATAAAAACGTTGCCAAAACTGTTTTAATAAATTTATTTATATTAAGATTTTTCTTAAATTGTATTACAATGTTGTTATTATGCATGAGAATTATAATTTGTTTTTTTTTATATTATATTATCTTTTTTAACATCAACCTCCAATTAACAATGTATTGATTACATACATTTTCAAAACCACAAAAGCAACAACATTAAAAAAAATTTTAATTAAAATTTGAATTAACACCTTCACACGCATACACTTGAAATTGTTAAAGTGCTAACAATTTTGCAAAAAAAAAGCAAACCTAATACATATTCGTATTAAATCACAAGCACATGAAAATGGCCTTTGTAATGTGAAAAATGAGAATGAAATGAAAATTATAAAAAGCTAAAAAAGCAATTTAAAACTTATTTATTTAAATGAAACTTTTTCAAAAAAAAAAAAAAAAAAAAAAAAAAAAGAAACGTGATGCCAAAAATTCACACACTGTTTTTCTTTAATTTAATAATAAAAAAAAACTATAAAAAACGTGAAGTGTACATATTTAGTAGCACAATAAATATAAAAAAAGACCGTAAGAAAAACGTAGTGGGTTAAGATATCAACTTGAAATTTATTTCTCTTTTCAGCCGATAGTGCGACAAAAATTTTGCTTGAGAAAATAAAAATAAATTGAAAATGCGGCTTCATTTACTTTTTATGACCATTTGAAGAGAGATGACAACAAGACGAGACGAGACCATGATGTTGCACATAATCGTAAGAGTGCAGATATTTTGCACCAAACATTCACTCGCTGACCAACGACAATTGCCAGGCGCACTCAACGGTTTTGCATTACTTTCACCCTTTTTTCTTCTTCTACTTCTCTACTTCGCTGTATAGTAGAGCTGATGCTGTGATTGATGATGTGCATGTAGTGATTTTTCTTTTTTGCCAACTATTCTTTAAAATTATGGAAAAAGGTTTTTATTTTTATTTGTTTTAACCAAGTAAAAAATATTAAGAATGTTAATGATTATAATGGCGATGATTTCAAAAGTCATAACAGGTCATTCATTTATTTTTATGACGCTTTAAAAATTATGCCAAATTTTGCAGAAAGGAAGTTTAAAAAAACATATTTTAATAAACCATAAGTGACAAACGTGCAGATTCGTTCTGGTAAGCCAAGACATTGGGAAGAATATCGGTAGATATTCGAAAAATCACTGAATAACGTAAAAAAGTGAAATTAGACTCTAAAAACTTTAATAGTTTCATCTTAAATCACTCGATATGCAAGCTACAAGAGCAATTCTTTTGTATAATCGATTTCAAGGTTAAATTGTTTGTTTATATTAAAATGTTGGGAAAACCCTTCTTTAAGTTAAACTTAATGTGCAATATATGTATTTAAAAAAAAAACAACAATGCCTACAGATGTTCACTCTCATTTGCATTCAGCAATAAATGGGGATATTGCTTACAGGTATTTTTGTACTCATGCATACAAAAATACATACATAACATACATATATATGTATGTATATGTATATATATACATATGTAAGTATGTACATATGGCTGTTTAAAATCCTTTTGTAGGGATTTTCTTTATTAATCGGATTACATTGTAATTTCTCTTAAATATAACTCAAGGCTTCTTAAACTTGTGCCATGCAAATTGTAAAAGTGAAAATTATATGTGGAGGCTTTAAACTTACGAAGAGTACGAGGCATACATATTTACATGACCTCAATACATTTAGATAAGGGTTAGATAAGGTGACCATACATCCTCTTTTTTTTATAGGACAATCATCTGTTTTAACTCGCTGTCACCTATAAAATTTGTGCCTTCTTTTTGCCATCTCTTTTTATTGTCAGTCATCATTAATATTAAAAGAGTGATCAATATTTGTTTATATTTAACTTTTGCTTTTGAAAATATATGGTAACACTTTTACGATAAGAAAATATCGTAAGCTTTAATGGTAGGTACACACTTTGCGGCATGTTTATGCAACCAGACATGGTTTCTTTTTGTGTTGCATTCGAGGTTTCAAAAATATTAAAATATTTTCTGATTGCATTGATGATTTTATACTAGAATGCAACATACAATATAAGGCAAGGTTACCTGATTTTCATTTGCATTCTCTATCCACCAATCTCCCCATATATAAAAATGTTTGTCTATTGTGGTTTTATATGGAGGTTGGACAGCTGCCTTATGGGCTTACGTGGTTTGAGTGTACCCTGGTAAGCTCAGTGTGTTTAGGGCTGTAATATTGCACACATTTTGTCGTTGAGATGTTTGTCTGTTTATACGAGGGTGGATCACTAACTCTGTGTTTTTGATATTCCCGCCTCTTGATTGAAATGGTAATATTGCTGCTGTCAAGAGGCAAGTGTCTAAATTTGAACAAGCTGTGTCATTTAGTTTGTGTTTGGCAGCCGTTGATAACAGACTACCTCGCCTTATGAGAAAAAAATGGAAAAAAGTGAATTTCGTGTGCTCATTAAAAATTATTTATTGCGGAAAAAACCGTCAATAAAACCAAGGAAAAGCTCGATAAATACTATGGCCGTTCTGGACGGCAAATAGAGGTCAGTACACCCGAAAATTTTGAAAAAATCCACTATATACAGGACAATTATGTAAAAAATTCCGCAGGAAATTTCTCCCAGGGAACAATTCCAACTAATACGAAATGATAGGGAAAACAAAAAATTCTAATTGGAAAAGGGAGAAATTTACTGCGGAATTTTTTACATAATTGCCCTAATAGTGTTGGCCGATCGAAGACTAGAAGTGCGTGAGGTTGTTGATGCCGTAGGCATTTCATATGGCAGTGTGGGTTAGATTTTAAATGATCAGCCGCGTTTGCTGTCAATTGAGCATAAACGTAAACGTGTGACAACTTCAAAGGATTGTTTGGAGTTGTTTAACCGCAATCCGAATGAGTTTTTGCGGCATTTTGTAACTTTGGATGAAACATGGATCCATTACTGTACTCCGGAGACCAAGCAGCAGTCTAAACCTGCTCCGAAGAAGGTCAATAGTTTTTTTTTGGGATGCACGCGGGATAATCCACATCGATTACCTTCTAAAGGGAAAAACAATAAACGGCGAATATTATGCCAGCTTATTAGACCGTTTTAATGAGGATTTAAAAAGCAAACGACCCCATATGGCCAAGAAACAAGTTCTTTTTCATCAATATAATGCACGAGTGCACACGTGTGCAGTCTCAATGGCAAAACTCTATGAATTGGGCTACGAATTGGTACCCCATCTGCCATATTCTCCGGATTTAGTCCCTAGTGACTACTTCCTACATTTAGAGATTTAGGTCCACCGACCAAACAAATTCCTATTTTAAGGACCTCGAAAAATCCAATTTTTAGGAAGGGATACAAAAGCTGCAGAAACGTTGGACTAAGTGTATTGAGTTAAAAGGAGATTATGTTGAAAAATAAATTTTTCCTTTGCAAAAAAACTGAGTTTCATTCAAAAAGTCACGGACTTATTGATCCGCCCTCGTACTATTTGTTTTTTTTTTGTTTGCGTCAACTGCGTGCGGGATTTGTAAAATTTCTAACTAATTTTACATGCATACATGTACGAATATGTGCATGAATGTAATTTATTCTGTAAAGTATGTAAACAGGAATCATCTTGATTATACTTAAATGCCTGCGTGTAGTAGGCAGCCACGTAAACCACGGTAAAAAATGTAGACATTGAACTAAAATAAATTTTTTACTACTTTTGTTGATGTCATCTTTACATTACATTTGCAAAAATAAATTTACTCAGTTTAAATTTCCTTACATCACGTAAAAATATAAAAAGAATCAATTTATATATTGAGATGAATATTTTTGAATATTCTTTCTTTCTGTTAAATAATATCCAATAATTTTAAGCTACTCGTATCATTTGTTGCAGATTTTGTATTATATTGGCAGCACTGTATCTGATCATTGTTGCCAACAGAAATGGAAATTGGTCTAGTTTGGCAACAGCTACGAGTACAACCGTGCGTTTGTAGTTGTGTTGCCGTCTTGTTGTGAAAATAATAACGACCATAACATTGTCCCCACAGTGTTTCACTGTAGTGTTTCACAGTGCTTGGGTTTATCTCCAAACCTTTGATCCGACCATCGTTAAATATATATATATATATATATATATATATATATATATATACATACATATATATATATATATATATATATATATATATATATATATATATATATATATTGCTTTAGCATTATTTGGGGACAGAAAAAATATCAATTTTTAATTGTGTATATGTGATTATTTTATTTCTATATTGTCAAGTAGTCCGATATTTGACCAAAATTTTCATTTAATATGCTAAAAAACTAATTTTTTTAATACATAGCTTTATTTAGGAACATAAATATGCGGTGTGCATTTTTTCGGAATATGTTCCTGAAAAAGTCTTGACGTAAATGTATATATTTGTTGCCAGATTTTTTCAATAATTATTCTTCCACTTTCGGACGGCGTGTAAAATTTAATCAATAACTTTGGACTGCGTTTAAATTTACTTACAAGCTTTGTGATTTTACTGTCATAAGAAAATCAAACTTTGCTATTTACAAATATGTATGTGTCTGTTCACAATTATAATAAGAAAATTTTTAAAAGTGAGCTATTTTTCATTTTTGTATTTCGAGTTTGAAGCTGTACGCACATATAGTGTTCAACTAATCCATGATAAACCTAATCGTATTATTTTGTCTCAGCGAGATCTTTCATTGTGGCGTTCTGGAATTGGTAATGTTTTTATAATGTATACTTTCTCGGCATTACAAAATATATTGAGCTGCAAAGTTGCTGTCGATGATATGGTCCGATAAAATTGTTGGGTTTTTGTGCATTTGAAAACAAGAAAGAAATAAAACCATTTGACCACATTTACCTGCTGATTCTGCTCAACAGCGTGCTCCCAACTACAAATGTACGCAATCCCACAGGTTCCAGCAACTAAGTCTGTTCCGTAAATTCATTCAAAAGGTAGGATTTTTTTGAACAATATTTCAGTTTTAGAAATTTTAATTATTCTCATCTTTTGTTTATTTTTTATCTGTGATGGCAAATGCAACAACACAAGAACAGAAACAAATTTTGGGCGAACGCTTATACCTAATGATCAGGGCAAGTATTTTTTGGCATGGCATTAAAAACCCCTCAACGCAGTTCAAGATGCAGCATAAGTCATCAACAAGAAAATTTGTGATAACTTCCAAATGGCTGGACCAAATTTCTTCAAGTGAAGACTAGCCATTTGGAAGCTACGGTGCCAGAGGCACACATATTGAACAGAACACATCTAGAAAAAATGTGATATCTTATAAGCGGCTGGATTGATTTTCTTCAAACGTAGCTGATAAGTCACTTTTCAAACGAAATAAAAATAAATCAAAATCGGTCCATCCGTTTTTCTGTACGTGGACTTGTACATGTACTCATGGCCTTATTATGTACTGATCGAACGAATTTTTGACGAGCATTCGACAAATAATGTTGTTTTAATTATTACTCACTTTTTATAAGTTGCACCAGATTTTAAGCGCAAGAATCATACAGAGTAATATAAATTTAAATACACTTGGTCCTGCACAGCAAATGGAGAATATTCCGCTAAGTGAATTCGAATATTTGAAGTGAATATTCGAATTGTTTAGTCTTTAAGACCTTAGATCTACATAAAATGTACAAAAATAGCTTCGAATACCTAAAAATAAAAATCAATCGCTTAACACTTGGATTTTTAATAATTTTTCATGTTAAGATATGTACTTCATCGAAAGTTAAGTTCTATTCGATAGGAAATTCGTTGCTCAACGAAATCAACATCGATGTCTCGAATATCTCTACTGGCTTTCGAGAACAACTTTCTGCTATTGAGTCTATTTCTGTTCCCTAAAGTCTATAAAATAGCACTGGCCTGTCAATAGCCGTAAGTTGTTTTCGAAAACGAGTAGACACGACTTAATTTTTGGTATTATATTAACGATGTCGATCTTGACAGCTGGAGCCGGGTTCCGCAACGATGAGTTTTGATGTGTTCACTAATTTCACCACATTTTTTCCACTGGAATAAGGGTGATTTTTATACTATAGATATGAGTACACAATTTCAAAGTTCATGTAGAAAAATATTTATTTATTTATATTGATATTATAGCTATATAGGTATACATAATATCGAGCCATATTATCAGGAAGTTTTTTTTAATATTTAAATTTGTTTTATATACGTAAATCATAGCTTACGATAAAAATTTACTGCCCATATCTTAAAAGTTATCAACAAATTTGGCATTTTGATAATTCTAAACTACGAGTAGGCCCATATTTTCATTCCAATAAAGAAGTATTATTTCGATTACATGTCGCTTACGATTAAATACAAAATAAGGCTCGATATAACAATTACTTAATTTATATTATGCATTTTTTTAATTAGTTGCATGAAAATACATATTTTTATTTGTTAATAGGAGGCCTTGTGAGGCAAATCATCAAAAAAGTTTTTACAATTGCTGCAGAGTTCATGATACGTCCTTTCTTACATATGTATCACTCTCTTCTTGCCCTGTTATGTCAAATTGAAAAGGTTTCGTTCAACAAATTTCATGAAAAAATGTATAGCACTAGCAACTACAGCCATCGGCTATATTTGAATTTACTAAATAAAACGTACATCCACTAATTTCTGGAGCTTACTGCCAGTGTCCAGGTTGACTTCAGCGGTATTCGTCAACGTGTCAGTGAGCCTCCCATAGGTGCCTTAATAACCTTATTTCATGTTTGCACATATTAGTTTTCTTTTTTTAATCCGCACTACAAATCCATGCGATCCATTGATCAAATCAGACAAAATTAAATTTTTAATATTACTTGCGCATTTATTTTCAAATACAGCTCAGAGTTTGAACTTCAAAATTCAATTTTTTACTCAATATAGAATTCGATTTTAAATAGAACTTAATCACCGTTGATCGAGTTAGAGCCGTGTGTGTGCAAACACGGTTGATTTAGTGAAATACCATTATCCTCACTGTTTTACTTTCAAGTGGTTAACAAACTTTTGATTATTTGACCAATACATAAATGATTTAGGGTTTTAACAAATTTTTGATCCGACTGACGATGTTCACAAAAACACTGAATACATTTATTATAAGCTGAAGACTGAAAACAGTGTTGAAGATGTGTTGGGGAGACTCCACCAGGAAGGTTCTTTTGTACTTAGTAACAGGTGGTAATTGTTGAAAATCAGCATAAAGTACAAGCTGTGTGCCACCAAAAGGACGTTCATTGTGATGTATACGACCGTTTCTTCTTCGATTTTCTAAAATGAAAAAAGCCAAGCAAGTTATGTATGGGCATACATACATATGTATATACATACTGCATATACTCAGTTTAATTTACATCAAAATAATGGGCATCCACAATTGAGGTTTCATCACGTTTGCATTTACGCCAAGCTTGACCACTATCGGCCCAACTTGCTTGCGAGTTCCTAGCAACGCGTTGCAACGTTGCAAAGTAGCATCCGTCACATCCTGTAAGAGTGTGCAATCTTGCACTACGTGTTGTCAATAAATAAAAAGTATTCAATGTCATTTTAGTTTATGAAAAAATTGCATGTAACTTACCTATTAAAGAAGCTGCCATTGCCTTGGACGCTGTGGTCACTGTACCATCTTGCGCTAGAGTTTAAATTATATTCTTAGCAGAAAACTTATAATGGAATCCGTATAAATAAATGATTCCCAGGTGTGCACCATCCTAGTTTCTAAGACCGTGCATTCGACAAATACATAGCACAATTTTCTGCTTTAAAATTTAAAGAATCCTATCCCTTCGATATGAACAAGTTTTTATCAATATATACTTTTAAGTCTATCGTGATGTCTGATGTCCCACGTGGTATGTATTCTGTGATTTCACTTGAATGATTGAGCTTTTTATGAGGTATTCACATTACGAAAGCGAATCTATCTAACAAGGTGGCGCCACTATTACAATTGAGATTTTTTTCTGGCTGTCAAAATCATGAAATTCACGCTTATGCATTAAACACATTCACCACAGCAGGCTACACGAACACACGACTTCAAATGCCGCTAGCAGCATTTGTCACCTCGTAGCCAGCTACTTAATTATTTTGGAGACGGCAGCAGCACCATCTGCAGCTGATATTCAAGTACAAATACATAGTTCAGTATTGCCACTTTCATATATTTTGCATTTATAAAAATTAATTTTTCTTTTAAAATGTACTTATTTCACATAAAAGTACAATAATGAATCAATTTATTCTTTACATCAATTTTTGGATATTGTTTCTAGTAAATAGTATGAAATAATTGTACGATATCATTCATTCACCATTTTGTATTATACTGGTAACACTGCATTTGCTCATTGTAGCCAGAGAAATAGAAATTAGTTTAAAGTTGGCGACAGCTACAACGGTGGTCGTGCAGTCGTGTAGCCTGCTGTCGTTAAAATAATTGTTACCATAAGAATGTGTGTATTCTATTTTTGACAGATTGTAGCCCGTAGCCTGCTGTGTCGAATGTGTTTAATGCATTAAGCTTACATTTATTTCTGCACGGATGAAAAATTATGAAGCCTTGTGTAGACAGTTTGTATAAAAACAATTATTATTGTATCAAAACATAATAAAAAAACATATATAAGGCATGAGGTATATTTATTAATGATCTAAATTTCAAAACTTCCGTGACCAAATAAATGTACATATAAACATTAACTTCTGTTTCAGTTGAAGAAAAAACTTTTCTATATATCGTTATAACATGACTGTAAAATTTAAACACAAAATGGCTTTTCTCACATAAGTGTTTCTGTATCTTTACTTTGCGAGAAATATCTGTCATTTATATAAATTTCCAGTAATTATTGGAAGGATGTGAGAAAAAGTGTTTCCGTAACAATGTTTTATGAAAAATTCCTCGCAAGAACTGTCAAAATAAGTCGCATTTTAAATTGGTGTGAGAGCAACAAAATTTGTACAATAAAAATTAATTTTTGAATTTCTGTGTAAAAATATGAACAATTGTAAAATTGTGTAAAAATATGAACTATTTGAAATGATATGCAACGAGTTGTTGGACTAAAATTATTATTAACAAGTCGATATACTTACATGTATCTAGAATTTTTATTTTGTGCAATTGTCTTACTTTTTTCGTTATTTTATTTCCTTTTTAAATATTTCTTTTTTTGTTGAAATAATATTTTTGTACCATTTTGTTTTCATTTGAACTTGATTACTGGAAATATTCCAGTAAACACAGAATTATTGTTGTCTGTTTTCGCTTTCAAATACAGAAACACTTTTTTCTCACAAATCGAGAAACGATAAAATTTTGTGTTTCACACTTCATGTGAGAAATTTTACGATGCGAGAAATACAGAAACAAGCTACAGTTTTACAAACTTGAGCAAATATCAAAATCGTTTTGATATTTACTCAGTTCGCTGCGTAAATGGCAAAACCATCCCTATACACTACACAAACGCTCTGTACAGTGCCAGACTTGTGCAGTGTATTTTTGTAGTATATGGGCGGAATTAGTGAAAAATCGTGATTGTATCAAGGCGTATTTGTACAAGGTGGTGTTGATTTGGAACTCTGCGTATTAGTCTTGTATATTTGAAAGTGTAAAATTTCCTGCTGTCAGAATATATCTTAGACGCACTTTACACTGTGCCTTTTCTGCTTGCAGGCTTTTTCAGTTCGTTGGTGAGAGGTGTTGAGAAGCATGCGGAGTAAAACAAAAGGCACGAAATGAAAATTCGAAAGGATTTTTGACATTTCTCTTTGTTTTTTCGTACTCTCAGTACTATGAGAGTATACAAACGTCAAAAAGAATTGTATTGAGTTTTTCGAAATGTCACGACACTATAGTGGTGTTATGTTTTTATATTGAAATTAACATACATATTAATTATATTATAACAATAAAAACGAAATCTATTTATTTTATCAAATAATTATGACATAGAAAATAATGGTTACTAAATATCAATAAATATATTACATTCTCCCACGCTTAATATCGTACGTGATCTTCTAAATGGACTGGGGGTTTTCTAACCCGGCTCGATCTTCTTACACTTCCTTCAGGTGTTGATACTAGGGGAGGTTGTAAAATTGGCACTGGTTGACTATCAGTAGTGTTAAATCTATGTTCGATGCATATTTCATCAATTTTTGACTTTTGTTGTACGACCGGTTCCGAAAACGTTACAGACTTTTTCCGTTGATCCACACCAGATTTGTATAATTGGTTTATATGTCGTTTTAATTCATATCCATCGTCTAATTTTATTTGATAATGAAGATGGCCAAATTTGCGTTTAACTACACCAAATTTCCAAGTCGGTTTATTTCTGTGGAACCACCGCACTTGTACCCTATCACCCACGTTAAGTTGACGCACTTTTGGGGTAGATATTGTTGATTTTAATTGCTTTACCGGCCGCAAAGCATCTAATTTAATTCTTAATTCACGTCCCAGGTACATTTGAGCTGGGGTTTGCCCATTTGCCAATGGGGTTGCCCTATAGCGAAATAGGATTTCTCGTAACTTAGTGTTTAAGGGTAACCCTTCGTCATCCATCGCTTTTAATTTCGTTTTCAATATTTGGACGTATCTCTCCGCCAGTCCGTTAGTTGCCGGATGTCCAGGAGCTATAAACTTCTGGATGATACCATTTTCAAAACAAAATTCTTTAAACATCGCACTTTGAAATATCGTTGCATTGTCTGATACAATAGTTTGTGGTAGACCATGCGTTGCACAAATATCTTGTAATAGCGTTATTGTCTTCTCAGAGGTTGGAGCATCTCGTATCATCCGGATCTCAGGCCATTTCGATTTAGCATCTATTAGTACGAAAAAATGATGATTATGAAATGGTCCAGCATAATCAATGTGAACTCTTTGAAAATTTTCGCTCGGCTCCTCCCAATGATGAGTTATAACTTTCGGTGGATCTTTTCTCACTTCTGCACAACTAGAACAAGATTTCACCAATCGCTCTATATCAGAGTCAATGCCCTTCCAAAAACAGTACTTCCTTGCAAGCTGCTTCATTTTTACTATACCCAAATGTGTGTGATGTAACTCTTTCAAAATTTCTGCACGTAAGCTCGAAGGTATAATCACACGATCACCTTTAAATATGACACCATCTTGAATCGAATAATCGGAATCGTAATTTTTTCCATTCAATAAATCCCTCTTTAATTTTGAGAGTTCCGCATCATCTTCTGTTTCTTTTGAAATAGTTGTAGCATTAATTGAAAATGTTGACATTTGATTTATCTTCTGGTCCTGAATATTACGTACTTCTTCATCCAAAAAATGTTTAAACGGCGGCGTTTCGTTGATTGGTGCTCTTGATAAACAATCCGCGTTTACATTATCTTCAGCTTTACGATGTTGTATTTTATAGTTGAATCCTTGTAGGAAAGAAGCATATCGAAGTAATCTTGCTGATGTCATAGCTGGCGTTTTTGCACTTTGGTGAAAAATTCTGGAAAGAGGTCGATTATCCGTCAATAATGTGAATTCTCTTCCATACAAATACATAAAAAATTTATCAATAGCAAAAATTATTGCTAACGCTTCTCTGTCGAGCTGACTGTAATTTTGCTCTGCTTTAGTTAGTGCTCTTGAAATAAATGCAACGGGACGCTCCTCCCCATTCACAATATGCGATAATACAGCGGCTATACCCATTGGGCTTGCGTCACAAGCTAACGTTACTGGCAATAATTCGTTAAAAGGTACTATAACCCTGTCTTTAAGTATCTCTTGTTTGAGATTTTTAAAAGCTTCTTCACATTTTGCTGTCCAATTAAATTTTCTATTTTTTTCTAAAAGTTGACGTAACGGAAATGTTAGCGTTGAGACATCTGGTAAAAATTTTGAATAATATGTAATCATTCCAAGGAATCTTCTTATTTCTTCAATATTTTGTGGTCTTGGCATATTTGCAATGGCCTGTACTTTATCTTGACATTTTGATATCTTGTTATGGCTTACCACATATCCAAGATATTTGATTGTTTCTTTAAAATATTCGCATTTTCTTTTGTTGATATGCAAATTATATTTATTTAATCTTTCAAAACATTTGATGAGTCGCTCTTCACATTCTTTAATCGTTGCACCATGGATGATTATATCATCAAAATACGAGACTGTACCCTCGAGGCCTTGTAGTATTTGGTCTAGAATACGGTTAAACTCACTTGGAGCAGTTTTAATTCCAAAAGATAAACGATTCATCTGATACGTACCTCGGTGTGTTGAAATAGTTTGTACAGCTTTACTGTTATCATCCACTAGTACATGAAGATATGCTTTGTAAATATCCAACTTACAAAAATATTTGGAATTCTTTAAACTGTTGAAAATTTCATCTATTCTTTTGATTGGATAATGAGCGGGTTCCAGTTGAGGGTTAACAGCTACTTTGTAGTCCACGCACAATCGAACATTACCATCAGGTTTCGGTATTACCACTAAAGGTGAACCCCAATTACTGGTATTAATCCTTGTAATTATGCCGTCTCGTTCCAAATTATCAAGTTCACGCTCCACTTTTTCACGCAGTGCAAAACGTACTTGCCTTTCTTTTAAAAACACAGGTTTTGCTCCCTGTTGTAACTTCAGACTACAGACCACATCCGGAATGCATCCAACTCTCTCTTCAAAGATTTCTGAAAATTGCTGTTCTATTTCTGATATTGAATTTATGTTGATGTGGCTAATGGTGTGTTTAGCACTGTCTTCATCGATTTCATTTAAATTAATTTTTAAATGACGTATCCACACACGTCCCAATAAAGCGGTACGTTTTGATGATACAATGTATAAATCTTCTTTTGATTTTCTATTTTTGTACATTACGTCTACACTTACAACTCCAATCGGTACAAAAACATCATCTGTATAGACGCGAAAAGCAATATTTGTTTTTCTGAGCGGTGCTTTGATATTTAATTTCATAAACTGATTTTCCGGCAGTAGAGTGTAGCCGGCACCTGAATCGACTTCGAAATTTTGTTTTCTTCCATTAATTAAAACATCTGCATAAAATTTTTCCGCATCTATAGATGATATTTGTACAGCACTATTATCATAAATATCGATAATTTTATTTACACCGAAATATTCATCTTCCATTGTGTACGATTCAATTGCATTTGAAGTAGCTGTATTTTTGCTTACATTCTTCGGTTTCTTTTGCTTCATTCTATCCTGGATACAGACTTTTTGCACGTGGCCAGCTTTGCCACATGAATTACATTTTAACTTGCCTTTATCTACTCTGCAATCTTTCGATAAATGATTATTACGTCCACATCTGAGACACAAACCTTCTATGCCCAATTCACTGTAGTTAACTCTTGTCGATGACTTCGAATTTCTACTTCTAGAAAGGCTTCGATTATGATTTCTACCGCCACGATTATTATAATTACCATGTTGGTAACGATGAACTTGATGAATATCTCCTGTTGAACCTGTTGCATTGTTTGCAATCACCTTGTTGTTTATTTTAGCAGCTTCTAATGTAGTTGCTTTTTCGACTATTTCTTTGAATGTTGATTTTGGGTCTTGTAGTAGTTGTTCTCGAATATGCCCATCACGTATTCCTCTGATTAGTTGAGACCTTAGAAAAATATCTGCGACAGACTTTCCACATTCACATACAAAACCACACTCCATTGCTCTTTTCTGTAGAATAGCTACAAAATCGGCAAAAGATTGTTCACTATTTTGAATTTCACAAAGAAATTTGTGTTGCTCTACCAAAACGTTCTTTGTGGGACAAAAATGTTTTTCTAACATAGTCGTTATTTCATCATATTTCAACTCGTTTATGTTCTTGGGCGATGCCAATGTCGCTAAACGGGAATACGTAGCTGAACCAATGTATTGTAAAAGCAATTTCGCACACATTTCCTTGTCCCCAAAGATTTTCTTAATATTGAAATGGATTTCCAGGCGCTCTTTATATGTTTTAAATGACTCTATCTTTGGATCAAATGCTTCGAAGTTTGAGATGATATTTACGCTGGTGCTGCTCGTTTGTTGATTCGATTGATTTGCTAAAATTTGCTGTTGTTGTTGCTGCATCGTTTGTGTCATGGCGGTTATTGCCTGTAACAAATGCTGCACTTGAGCTTCCATTTTATCTTCAGGTTATGTTTGATTCTTTTGTTTAGATTTGCAACTTCTATTAAAATTTTTTATTCTTTTTAAATTTTTCGATTTTAATCCTCGTCGCCATTAATTGTTATGTTTTTATATTGAAATTAACATACATATTAATTATATTATAACAATAAAAACGAAATCTATTTATTTTATCAAATAATTATGACATAGAAAATAATGGTTACTAAATATCAATAAATATATTACAAGTGGCATGTGTAAACAGTATGTAAAGCGCATTATTCACGGTCAAAATACATGATCTGCATTATAATAATTTGCGGTTTCCACCTGACATAAATAACTAACTTTAACGAAACTTCAAGGTAATGTTAAGTGTAGACTGCTCAACTTAACCCTACATCTCGACTTGCAATAAATATGTTAACATATATTATGCTGTATGAGCTGCTGGTGGAGACAGCTCATTGCTAGTGATTGACATAATTGCGGCATTAATTGTCAATAGTTTTTCGTTGACAATTATTGCGAACATAAAACGTGAAAGTCGGTGTAAATATATGTCGTCGTTACTGTATTGCGTTTTACATTTAGACAATATTAGTAAAGAATGGAAAATATTCTCTTAAAAACGTGTGTATTGAAATAATTTTGTTGTTATAACTTTATAATAATAAAAATTTGTTGGATTAACCAGATATTTACAAGTGATTACATATCTGCACCTTCCTTGTTGACTTTTTCAATATTATGGCTACGATTTCCCATAGCCTTAACATATCCCACAACTAACATAAACGACATTTTTTCACTAATACATTTGCAATAATTTTATAGTGAATTTAAGAGTGGCAGTCAATTGACTGGTCATTTGACTGGTAGCGATGACCAACACATTTATCAATTGTAGTTGGTCTTCTCTAACATGTATGTCAGAGTGAAACATCTAATATACATAACCCAAAAGTTTTAAGACAACGCATTTTATTGTAAAATATACAATTCGTTCGGTCTGTGAAGTTCAAGTTTATACAAGTGTTAACAAAGCTAAGTAACAACAATACTGCATACAAAATTTTAAAAGTTTAATTTAATTTATACGTTTGTGTAATTTGTTTTTTAATTTTAGATATTTACAAAAAGCAATGTGTGTACGAGCTAAAAAAAGCGTAAATAAAATGAGATTGGTGCCATCTACGTTATTTTGGACTGTTTTTATATATGTATATTACTTATTTCTTCATTTTATTATAATAAAAAACAATTTCAATAATATAAAAATAATGTTTATTTATTTAAAAGTTACATTTTACCAGTTTCTATCTAAAGATTTACTAGTAACAGGTGACCAGTTGCTTTGTAACCATTTACTAGTCATAGTTTACCAATGCTTATGTAATCTGTGACTGGCAAAAAATTAGCAGAGTAAGCAGTTCAGATATATGTGTTTAATTAAGTGAAATTAATGAGTTAGAGGGAGAGAAAAAATCACACGTACAAAAATGTTTTGGTCATTTTTTTCACCAAGCCCCTAATAAACTAACTGAAGACGGTGACCGAAGTTGTGGTCGTCGCTACTAGTCAAATGACTAGTCAATTGACTAGTAGCTTTCTTGTAGGGTACTGTCCACACTTGATGATTTTATATCATAAATCGTAATATGTCGCCGGCAGAGCAACTGTCATTGTTTCATTAATATCAACACAATGGGGTAGACGTTGGAGATTTTATGTCATAATGAATCAAACAAATATTTGAAAAATACTTGTTAAAAATATCTAATTTGCGTGTTGTTTAATTTTTTGGTCACAATTAATTGTTGTGCCGTCTTTTTAAACAAAAATTGTTTAACTTTGCAAGTAAAACGTTATTAGGCAAGAAAACTTTGCAAGGCAGAAAATCTTTACAAGGCTGCGCCGTCTCGGGAAACACCATGGTGCAGACAATCGTTAAGCCCGGCCGAAGGCAGGCAATGCAGAAAAATGTTATTAGGCGAGAAAACCTTGCAATTCAAAAAATCTTTATAAGGCTGCACCGTCTCGGGAAACACAATAATTATGTATTAAATTATAATATTGTATTACAATTTCAGAGGCCCATAACTCGGAAACTAAGCCTCGCCGACAATTTTTTTGTTTAATTTTTTCTTCTTATTTTTCAATTTTCTATAAGATACGATACTTGTTTTTTATAATTTTTGGAATAACAATTGGTCATATTCATTGGAAAGCACCGTTTAATCAAAATATTTCAATAAACTTTCAGAGGCCCATAATTCGGAAAATAAGCCTCGCCGCCAATTTTTTTTTATAATTTTTTCTTTTTATTTTTCAATTTTCTATAGGATAGGATATTTTTTTTTTTAATTAACGAAATTAACTCATATTACTTGATTTCATGGCACGCAGAACAGGCTATTAGATGTAAACATACACAAGTATGGTAGCACATATGTAAACACTAGCAAGTAAGGCAACATTCACTAATGTCAAAAACAGGGTTATATCTTTATACCACACGTGCGGGATATATTTTTTGCAAATTTCAAAATACATATAAACTAAAGGTATATTATATGGATTTTGACAACACGATTGGTGTACAACTATTATAGTTAGTTTATATATATAAATTGGTTGACCCACGCCGTTTTTATAACGGAATCAAAAACGGTTTTTTATGGAAGATTTTTTACTTCTAATAAGGCGTCTATTAATCTGTGGCGTCATTTCAAGTTTAAGCGTCGAAAGGAACTCATTTGCCAAAGGTTTTGTTAAACTATAATTATTCTGCGCTTCTGTTGCTACATGCAACATATACATAATTTAAAGTTATTACAAATTAAATTTTCTGTACGTTCTCTGTATAAACTTGTGTCCAGCCTCCTGACTTAAAAAGGTAAGATGTAAACCAATGAAATGGTCAGTCAGGAGTATTCTCGGAGTCGCGCAATTTGAATACATAGCCTTTCTATAAAATACCTTAATTGTTAAAAATTTATGGTTGTTGCCCAATGAATGAATGGACTGTACTTTCCAATGAGAAAATATTTCAAATTGAGCTATTTCGAGCACACGCCTAAGATTGTACATATGTACATAGATACATATTTTTTTGTATATATATTCAATCCAAAACGATTTTTCATGGAAGAGTTTTTACGTCTATTAATCTGTGGCGTCATTAAGTGCCGAAAGGAACGCATGTGCCAAAGATTTGTTCAACTATAATTATTCTGCGTTTCTGTTGGTACATACAACATAATTTAAAATTATTGCAAACAAATAAATTTTCTCTACGTTCTCTGTATCAAGGATATATTGTATATTCTTGTGCTTTCCAGCCGCCAGACTTAAAAAGGTAAGATATAAAACAATTAAATCGTCAGTCAGGAGTGTTCTCGGAATCGTGCAATTTGAAGGCATAGCCTTTCTATAAAATACCTTGATTGTTCAAAATTTATAGTTGTTTCCCAATGCATGAATGGACAGTACTTTCCAATCTGAAAATATTTCAAATTGCGTGATTTCCAGCACACCCCTGAGATTGTACATATGTATGTACATAGATACATACATATGTATTTATGTATATTCATTCAATCGGAATTTGGGCTTAACAGAAAATTTAAAAATAAGACAAAATTAGATAAAGAATTGGCGGCAACCCATATTTTCTGAATTATGGGCCTTTAAAATTTTTCATATTAAACTTATTCGAGTCGTAAAGCAGCTCTGGTCGTCTGGCCCATTAAAATTATGGGTGTTGATCTTGGAATGTCTTACTTCCTATGCGATGGAAAAGGTCGCCTGCATCTTCGGAAGGAAACGCCTAATGTGGGATACCCTGGCAATTCACGTAGTTGCTTCAGAACTAAACAAACTAAAACTAAATCTGTGATTATTTAATATATTAAAATTGGTATCAAGAGCTGTGGAGAGAATCTTTAGTAAGCAGTGCTGTTTTGGGAAAAACCATGATTGAGAAAATCCTTAACCCCGGTTAAGGCGGGGTATACAAATAATTTTTAGTAAGGAGTGTCGTTTTGGGAAAATCCATGGGGTATACTCCGGCTAGGGCTTGGCATCTTGAGGCGGATTCAGTTCCCTTTCTGAACATGGCCGATTTACTGATTTCGATTTTAAAAAAATAAACCAAATAATCCAAATCTTGTACTGGAAATTTAGAGACCCATAACTCGGAAACTAAAGATCGCCGCCAATTTTTTTAATTGAATTTTTTCTTCTTTACGAATAGCATAGTTTTTATTTATATTTGACCGATTTATTTAAGACCGATTTCTTCCTAAATTTGTTCTAAATAATTAAATTCTTGTATATACCTACATATTTCAGTTTGAATTTGGTGTTAATTGATCTGTGCGTTCTACTTAACAATCCATATACGTAAATACATACGAGTGTTATCAAGTCCGCCCTAAAAAGGTAAGTTATGCCTATAGTTGCAAAACGAACAAAAAATTTGGCTCAAATCGAGTTTAGTGAAGCACCACCAAATAAAAATCTAAAGTGATAGAAAGTTTAATTCCAACCGCCTTACTCATAACAGTTATTAAGACATAGTAAAGGGTTTACAAAGCAGATTTCTGTATAAAATCTTAATAACTTTTATTTAGATAAGGTAATAAAAAAATTTACATGCACATCGTCGTCACAGAATAGTTTTGCTTCACCGAGCGTTCTAAAAAAATGAGTGACGCTGTTGCCAGAAAATCTTACCAAAAATCTGTAAAAACTGGCTTAAAAATCTGAAAATACTTTAAAAAAGGCGGCAAAAAATCTTCAACAACAAAAACACCTTCATTTTGAATTGTTTTTCATTTTGCTTTCGAATTAACATAAATTATCTTGCAATACAAAAATTTTTTAAAATTATTATGTTGGTGGTATGGTTACTGCAAAAGTAACGTCAAAAACTACTCATTTGGTAGTGTTTCTTATGTGTATGTTTTTGATAGCAATACCCTGGTTATTTCTTTTACGGAAACACGAAATATTGATGTTACACAAGCATTTCAGGAAATCTGCAATTTGGCAGTGAAAATTTGCAAGTCTATTTTCGTAATTTTAAAAATCAGCCAAATGTAGAGAAATCTGAAAATCTGCCATCAGTGGTTAGGTTTGGAATATACATACATATTTTGAATACCCTCTTTCTGAATCAACGCCTTTTCAAGAAATTTATTGTGGTTTCTGAGATATTAAGCATTCATATTGCTCCATAACCACTATTTTTAGGTTTAATAAGTATTGCGTCAAATTTGTCAAAAATATACGAAGTAAGGTGAACTCTTTTTGCTTCATTTCTATTAGAAATTAATAAAAAAAGGGCCGTAAGAAAAATGTTTATTTTCTATTAATAAAACTTCTTTTATTAAATATATGAAATTTCTTCCGTCGTTTTTCCTGTACAAGTCATGTTAAATGAATAAAACTGATATTTAACTGATATATACAGTAACTTAACCTACTTGAGCAAGTAGTGCACAATATTGTTGTTATGATTGTGACATGCGTTGACCTAATAACTTTTAATGTTGGATGTATTTTTATATAACTAATGAACTAATTCATCATCGATTTTCTCGAAAACACATTTTTGTTCCATACATCAAACCAGGGTGTCTACTCTGTAATTCGAAACGAAAGAAAATATCGAAATTATATATTAATTACATGCAAATTCGAAAGTATTTTCTTTCGTTTCGAATTACAGAGTAGACAGCCAGAAAACAATTGACGAAATGTGACCATTTACATACATTTATTAAACACTAAAATAAAACAAGAGATACCGTAATTATGCATGTTTGAGTATAACAGAAATCATTTGATTTCATTATTTATATAGCGGATCGATATTTAAAAATATTACTGCGGCGGCTTACTGGTCGGCGTTAAATGATCGACTTAGTTATTTCTCTAGACAGCAAGAAAAATAAACAAGTCAACAAGATCAATCTGTGAACAAAATTCTCAATTCACAGCAGTAAAGTATACGTATGTAAGGAGCATAAAAAGTTCAAAAAATTAAAATGTTTCTTTAAAACGTGCCAAAAGCAGCTGTGCAAATACAAAAGAAATCCATCGGGTATATTTTGAGAAAACTTCATGCAAATCTTTGTCGTTTTTCTCTCCCACTTTGTGGCTTATGGGATAAATCAATTCTGAGGCGACGATATGTGTAGGAATCCTCGGCAACAAATATTTTACGAGTATTTTATTTGGCTGTGCTGTGGTGTTATTTAAGACGAGATTTCAATGAAATTCTATTTCTTCTATTTCAGAAATAAAATTTAAGTTTAATTGAATTTTATGTAAAAAATTCAAATAAAAAAAAATCATATTGAACAGCTATAGAATCTAAAAAATGGTGGTAAGAAATAACTTACATATGTACAAAGATCCTCGGCCTCCCACATGTTATGTGTTTTTTATTTGGAAGTGCTGTAGTGTTAGTGTTAATTTTTGAGATATTCTTAAACATACATATATTAATAAATTTTGTTTTTCAGATGTTTACTCTAATAAAATTTCACAACCATAAGTATTACGTTGTACCATCGAAAAATGTACAGGAGACTTTCAAAAATACATGCACTGTGAAATTCAATGGGGGAAATTATTCGGCATTCCTTATTACAAGCAGTGGTAAGTGTACTTTAAACAATTCATAATAAATTAAATTAGATTATAGCAGTAAAAAATGCACTGAACTGACACCAAAAGTAGGTTCGATTCTGCTACGAAAGTAAAGTAAAACCATACTGCCTATTCCACTATTTGAAAAGAAGGCCGTCATTCCCATTCTAAGCGAAAGAAAACTGATTTCCATTTCTCTATCTTACTTCTGTCCAAACGTTGATTCGAACGACAAGTCATAAAATATCCATCAAAATATTAGGTCCGTTTGTTTACTTTTCCAGTAAAATCCAGTAGTTTAGTAAATTATGGGTAATTTGAACATTTTACTCTCAAGAATGTCTCTTGCACAAAAAAATACGCAAACCAAAATTTGCAGATTAAACAAAACAGGTGATCATAGTGTTGTATAGTATGCAGAAATAAGTATTCACATATACATAAACCTTACATCTCTAAAAAATTAAAGTAAATAACATAATTAAATTAAGTTTAATAACTGATAAATTTAACGATTATTATTCTTCAATTTGTTTCTTCTTGAACATAATAAACTTCAGTTTTTCTTTTGTTAAACTTTTCTTATTAACCCCCGCCTAAAGAAAGGGGTGTTATAAGTTTGTAGTGTGTGTCTGCGTATCTGTGTGTCTGCCGGTGTCCACGTACATACCAAACAGCTGGACCGGTTTCGATTTAGTTTTCTCTGTTTGAAAGGTGACTTGATCGAGATTGTTCTTAGCTATGTTTCAAGAAAATCGGTCCAGCCGATTAGCAAAATTGCACAAATTTTTGGGTAAACAAACTGGCCTATTACACAGTGTTACAAAATTGAATGAAGTAGAAAAACCTGGGACCGCATATTATTTTTCTTGTAGGGCTTGTCGAGTTAAAGAAGAATCCAATAGTGAAATATGCTGGACATCTCCAAAATCCGGATTTACGGTTAAAAAACCGGGTTTTTTTTGCCTTTGCGCACTTATAAGCCTGTCACTTTTTTGATAGTAATCCGATTTTCAATTTCTTACTAGATTTGGAAAGAAGAAACTGAGATCTTTCGAATGATATATAATTTCGTTAAGAAAACTTGATAAATTTTGGTGTTATTGTCCAGCAAACACAAATTTTGTAGATTTTTCAAAAAATTTTCAACTTTGGTGACGTTTTTATACACTATTTTATTAAGAAACTATAATACTATTGAATTTATTCAAAAAGTACATTTAGTTACAATTACAATGCATATTTGGGGTTAAAAATAGATAAGCAATTGTCTGAGTTATTTAACTTTTCATGAAAACAAAATTTTTTCCAAAATGCCTGCACAATGTTTTTGGTGTTGTTTTTATGCCCCTTCTATTAAGTTACAAATCAATGTTATCCTAAACACAAAAAAAAATTGTAATGAGAGTTTCAGTCATTAAAAAATATTGTCTTTTTCGTGTTCTTTATATGCACTTTCTTAAAATTACAAATCACTGTTAGCGTAAACACAAGAAAAATTATAGTTTTTCTTTTAATATGACGTTTTGTTAATGTCTTCTTTTTCATTTTGAATCTGTGTATTTAAAAAAATTTTCACAATTTAATAAAAATCGTGTGCAATTTAAAGTAAAATTAAATAAAAATGTGTGGATGGAAGGAACTCTTCTTGTTCAAAATCTTTTTCTGTTACATCGACAGATTTGCTCGTTGTCGGTAGATCATTACTTGAAGGTATCGGTTTTATAAGTCATGTTTTACACTCGGCAGTTTTACTTGAAGCAGGTCTGAGTTTATAGGAGAGAAAGGAAAGAAGAAAGAAGAGGGGTACTGACTTGCCTGTACAGAAAAGTTACTTCAATTCTGTTTTGTTATTTCATTCGCTGCATTAAAACAATACGAAAATTGAACAAGAAACCTTTGGTGAAGAAACTTTTTTGGTGAAGTAAAAATTGCTGAAAAATTACGCTTAGCCAACGTGGCAAAAGTGTACATACGCGTTTGAATTGTATTAACTACAGATATAGTAGCACGTTTTATTTTATAATTTTGTGTTCATTTAATATTGTTTTAACAATATGTGTTAGATTTTGCTTAAATTTTGATTTGATTATTAGCAGTAGTTGGAAAAAATGGGTAAAAATAAGGAAATATCAACCAACGTTGGAAAATTTGTCATCAATCTTTCAAATGAAGGGAATTTAATGAGAAAAACCGGACAAACCTTAAATTTTTTTTAAATTTACAATCATAACTACAAAATAATCAAAGTTTTCCTCGATTTGGACGAATAGCAGCAAGGCTTGATGAAAGACTAAGGCGCAAAATTTTGAGAGAAATTGCCTAAAACTCCAAACGGAAGTAGCACAAAACTGAAAGAGGACCTTCAAAATAATTATGAAATTCTTGTCGATGCTAACACAAAATTCACCGTTGCTTAAATAAAGTTGGATTATAGACTTGTATAGCCAAAAAAAGGCCATACATAAGTCCCATAAACAAAACTAAACGATATACTTATGCTCTGGAGTACAGACACGTCCATCTTAATACATCTAAGTTTTTGAAAGGAGTTATTTTTATGTACGAACGTAAGTTCAACCTATTTGAAAACGACGGAAGACCAAAAACATGGATAAAATGTAATATTGACTTGGATAATAAAATGTATGCAGCGCTGTCAAACATGGTGGAGACTCCGTAACTGTGTCTTATTTCGCTTCATTTTTCACTCATTTTTGTATACAGTAGACCCTGTTAAATATATACCAGTAAAGGATATTAAGAAATTTTACTTCATATATAAAACAATGATACGATTTAATGAAACTTTGACATCGTATGCAGAATTTTGCTTCATATATAAAACAATGATACGATTTAATGAAACTTTGACATCGTATGCAAAATTTTGCGAGTAAGTGTATAAGAATTCGAGCGACTAGTTTTCTTTCACCGTGTTCTTTTTTCGATACAGTGAAAGTGGCAGTAAATTGGGCTTTATTTCAGTATATTCAATTCTTATAGAATGAAATAATTTTAATAATTAAAAATGTGCTATATAAAGCCCATTTAATACTATTATATCAAAAATATGCTATGCGTAGCCCATTTAATATTGAGATAATCAACTTTCCATACTATGTGGCTTTTAGGAAGATATAATTTTTCTTTGTTATTGTTTGTTTTTTAAACAGCAGATATCTTTTCAGCTTAAACTAACCCGAAGAAAAAGTACGAATTTCAAACATTCCGTACATCGTTCCCATTTAACTTTTTCTTTATTTTTTTCTCAACTGATCCAAACTAACAAATCAGGTCTTAGATCGTCGCATCCGTTTTTGCCTCGACAATCGTACGAAAACAAATTAAATGAGTAGGATTTCAGTACGTTCATGTATGTCATAATCAGAAAATGGTGTTTTTTCGTGACGAGTTGTACGTTCACGGATGTGACGATTCGACCCCAGGTTCTGTTTTGATTATCTCGAATTGGGCAGAAAATTATAAAAACAATCTATTGAGAATCTGTTTTGTTTTAGATAACAAGACGAAACTGCTTGATATTAAGCGCAACAGAGAAAAAAAAGGATGCATTTTGTCAAAGACAGATAAAGGAGAAAAAAAAGGATGCATTTTGTCAAAGACAGATAAAGGAAAAATAAGCCGAAACTCATTTTGCAAACTACCTCCCACTTCAAATTTTCTTCTCAGTTCTAGTGACTTAACATGTGAATCCAGTAAAATAAGTTGTAATCAAATAAATAATTGTAAAAAGAATTCGATTGACACGAGTTTAGCTACAGAAATCGAAGACAATCGACAAACAAAACTCATGAAGTCTGCAAACAAAACAAAGTTCTCGGAAAACGCAGGTGAAATTGATAATCAACTTTTAACTACTATCCCAAAAGTATCAGCAGCTGCTAATATATCACCACCTCTATGTCAAACAGTTTTAAGTAAGACTGATATCCTAACGATTAAACTTAAAAAGATACCGGAAACCGATTTAAAGAAATCTGAAGTAAAAACTACCGTCGTTTTTAAAGGTAATTGTTCTTATGAGACTTTCTCCAACTGACGGAGGAAAATGTACGGACTGTTTCAAACATTCCGTACATCGTTCTCTTTTCAGTTTTTTTTTGTTTCTTAAGTGATTCAAGCTAACAAATTAGTTTTTCTTTGATGAGCTCAAATTGGGCACAAAATGATAAAAAAAATTCTATTGAGAATCCGTTTTGTTTTAGATGATAAGACGAAACTGTTTGACCTTAAGTGCTACAGTTTTGCAAACTACCTCCCACTTCAAATTTTCTTCTCAGTTCTAGTGACTTAACATGTGAATCCAGTAAAATAAGTTGTAATCAAATAAACAATTTTAAAAAGAATTCGATTGACACGAGTTTAGCTACAGAAATCGAAGACAATCGACAAACAAAACTCATGAAGTCTGCAAACAAAACAAAGTTATCGGAAAACGCAGGTGAAATTGATGATCAACTTTTAACTACTATCCCAAAAGTATCAGCAGCAGCTAATATATCACCACCTCTATGTAAAACAGTTTTAAGTAAGACTGATGTCCTAACGATTAAACTAAAAAAAATACCGAAAAACTATTTACAGAAACCTGAAATAAAACAAATCGCCATTTTTAAAGGTAATTGTTCTTATCAGGCTCTTTCTCAAACATTTTAATTATCAATATACATGTGTATGTAAATGTATTCCCATTTGCAGTGTTTTGAGTTATTATTTTAATCCAGGCACCACCAAAACACTTTAAAATATCGCAATATTTGTCAGTTTAACGTATTATGAAAAGTAAAGGGCGGCCCAACCAAAACGCATTGCATTTCAGTTGAACCATCCTTTATTTCTCTAATTTTTGTATATATCAATATATATCACTTTAAACTAAAACGTGTCTCTCGATAAAAATAGCTAACCCCCTCAACAGTACTGCAATTTCTATTAAAAACAAGGCCGATGAGCTCATAACAACATCAAATCAAATTGAAATTAACTCGCCAGAAAGTAATCTAGAATCCCCCTGCGTTTCTGATAAATCTATTTCATCTGATGCTGATAACTCTTTTAAATCTTCTCCTTATCAAACATTTTTAAATGATAACCTAGGTTTTGATAAGCCAGCAACATCAGATTCGATTTATAGCTCTAAATTTAACAAACGCAACAGTGCTGCATCAGAAAATATGCTAAGTCCGGAAAATCTTACTGGTTTAAGTTCAGTGTGTGAAGATATAAATTCGACTTCGGAATATATTCCAGACATATCGATAAACACAAGTGGAAATGTTGATTGCTCTACAAGTATTGCGGAGAAAAATGAAAGTATCAATTTAGTAGATAATCCTCTTGATGTAATGAAAATCGTAGTTCCATATTCCGAAAGAAAAACAAAACAACATTTTTGTATTTTCTGTAAAACATTACAATGTAAAATAGGAAGGCACTTGTTTTTGAAACACAAGGATGAAAAAGACGTGAAGACGGCCTCACTTTTACCTAAAAAGAGTAAGGAACGTAACAGCATTATTAATAAACTTAGAAAACAGGGCGATTTTCTCCATAATACGTCGGCAACTCACAACAGCGGGTTGCTAATCGTAAGCCGACGGCAACAAAAAAAATGTAGAAACGATGTGGACGACTATATCTGCTGCAAGAGCTGTAAAGGATTTTTCTCTAAAAGAACAGTTCGAAATCATATAGCAGTATGTGGAAAATCCAAGGCCAAACGTAGCAATTTCATTGATAGTCGCAGACTGACTCAATACATACATCCAGTAGCTAATAAAAATGTTAAAACCGCGATTTTCCCAGTTATGCGCAACGATGAAACAGTACAAGCAATTCGATACGATGAGCTTGCTATTAAATTCGCAAATAGAGAATCAGAAAAATATACAACACATCAGCATGATATGATTCGTTCCCACTTACGATTACTTGGTCGTTTTATAGTAGAGCTAAAACAACTAGACCCAACCGTAAATGAGCTAAAAGAAATTTATAAGCCTCACTTATTTGACAATTGTATCAAAGCTCTTCGAATAGTTGCTAAATGGAATGATTCTAAAACGTTATTTGAAACACCTTCAGTAGCTTCGAACTTAACTTGCCTGATAAAAAAATGTGGAAAAATGCAAAGGGCTGAATTTATTAAAGCAGATAATGAAGAGTTAAAAATAAGTACTGAAAACTTCCTCTTACTGTGGGAAGATGAAATTCCAACCCTCAATAAAAAAGCTGTAGAAGATCAGGCCAATCAACGGCGAATTAAAAAAAATGTCCTACCTTCGAAGGATGACATCAAAACATTACATTTATATTTAAAGGAAAAAATTGTACATGCAATGGAAAACCTTCTAAATGAATTTTGTCTCTCTAGTTGGTTGGAACTAGTTCAGTCATCCCTTGTCTTCATACAGTTATTTAATAGAAGAAGAGCTGGGGAGATTGAACGTCTCACGATATCCAATTTTGAAGCAAAAGAGTTAATTACAGACAGCGTTGATAGAGATGTTCTAAAAAAATTTTCGAAGCAAACAATCAATTTCGCGAAACAATTTGCTAGAATTACACTGCGTGGCAAACTTGGCCGTACCGTAAGCGTACTTCTATGCCCCATGTGCGTAAAAGCGATTGAAATTATTTTAAAATATAGAATAAATGCAGGGATTTCAAACGGAAACACCTACATCTTTAGTAAACCAACCAACTCTCCGCTATCCAAAGAGTACTTTCGAGCATGCGTTCTACTAAGGACGTATTCTGAAGATTGTGGTGCAAAAATACCAAAGACCCTTCGGGGAACTTCGTTACGAAAGCATATAGCTACCTATACGTCTTTACTAAACGTCGAGGAGGCCTCTGTCGAGAGATTAGCCAACTTTATGGGCCACCACAAGGACATTCACAAAAGCATTTACCGCATGTCCATACCAGTGGCTGAAATAACCTGCGTTTCAAAACTTTTAATGGCCGCTGTAGGAGACGAAGTTGAAGATGAGCACGTAGAAGATACGGACGAAGAATCCAATTCAGGAAAAGAAATACAGTCAGACTTATCAACCACTAGAAAAAGAAGTAGTAAGTATAGAGTTCTAGCAAAACCAGATTTTCTCTGTTTGAAAAATATCCGAGTTTAGATATTTGCTTTAAATTTCATGTAATTCATAACTTTGAATCCAACTACCGTAACGGATGTGAATACAACTATTTTTTACATGTTTCCTTAATTACACATTGCCACTGTCTTACCACCGCAATATATAAATTTTAGTTAAGCTAAATATGTTTTATATCTTTTTAACTAATTTTTATTCAAATAATTGAAACACATGTTTAAGAAAAAGTTTTGCTATGAAAAAGTTTCACCCTTCTAAATAGATTAAATGTCACGTACAAAGGAAAATTCACAAATTCTTTTTTCGTTAGCATTACCTACGATTATGTATGTGTGAAATTTTAGCAAAACATCTTACATCGGGATATTAGAGAAAATAAAAAATAAAAATTCTTTTGTAAATTTGTTATTTAGCATCCCCCTTTGGAAAAACTAAGCGTTGCAGATGGAGCAATGAGGAAAGAGGAGCTATTACTGATGCGTTTGGAAATTTAGGAAGTTTAAAAAAACTTCCCTCTTTGGAAGACTGCAATAATGCTATTTTACAGTCGCCAGTCCTGAAGAGAAGAACGCCACAACAAGTCAAGAGTTGGGTGGATAATCAACGGCGATATAATTTAAACTAAAACATGGTAATTATACAGTTTGAATATACATAAATGTGAAACTTTATATATATATATGTATGTATGTATATATTGCAACTTCCGTTTCAGATTCTTGCACCATCATTTTTTTTTACCTACCACCAGAACCAGTATACGATATATATACTTATATATCCTAGATGCAAAATATCGTCAATCTGAGTATTTGGAATTTCATTTATGGCTCAAACTTCAGTTGCCGAGTTAACTAGCAACGCAACTGAACATAAAATTGGTATTATGTTTGGCAACTTCCTCCAGTTGCCAAAAAGTTATCGAAAATACGATTGTGGCAGATTGGCAACCGAAAATATGTAAACAAAAATTTAAAATATGGGAAATACAATTGCTAAAATGAAAATTGTACGTTAAAGTGGTTAAAACATTATTATAGAAATAATTTTTGATGCAGATAAAGATGTACAAAATGTTAAATTTCTTAGACTGCTCTTAGAATTATCGCATCTGTAGTGAGTAAATGTTATTGCCTAAAATAAGTTTTAACAACCCCTTTTTCAGCTTTTAAGCATATTTTCTTTAAATTGCAAAGAAGAAATTAATTAGCAGCTGTTAGTTGCCAGTTGCCATCCGTAATACCATTTCGGCAACTAGCAACGCAATCAAAGTTCGGTTGCCATCCATAATTGAGCCATTAATCATCCTTTTAATCGTATTTTTTTTTAAATGTTAATTATAATAACTTTTTTTTATGAACTTTAGATGATCAATATACAAGCCTTGTTATATCATATAAATTTGTTTTTTAAAAGATGACTTTAAACAAAATATTTTACAATTAACTTGTTTTTGCTTTGATAAACTTTGTTCAAATAGTATCTCAATATTTGAAACTTTAAACAATGCCACAAGGCTTGTTAATTGAGCAAATATTTTTATATTATCCTTTTGAGCTACTTAATTTTCTTTAAAAATGTTAATTTCATATACATATTTAATATTAAATGTAATTGCCTTGTTGTATCGTTAAAAGATGTTTTTTTAAATACGATTTCAAACAACATATTTCACAAATAACTTGTTCTTGTTCTGAGAAATTTAGCCTAAATTGTACTTTCAAATACAACTTTAAACAATGCAACAACGCTTGTGAATTAAGCATGTTTTTTTTGTAATACTTTTAACTACTGACTTAAGAGTGTAAATTAAAAAAAAATTAGTATTAAATGTAATTGCCCTATGCGCAAGCCTTTGTTTATCGTTTAAAAGAGAATTTGAAAAGATTTCAAACAAAATCTCAACCAAATATTTTAAAAATAACTTGCTTACTCTAACTACGTTTTTTTAATACAAAACTTTTATTTTAATACAACTTTAAACAACGCAACAACCCTTGTGACTTGAGCAAATATTTTTGTAATATTTCATCTTTTTGAACAACTTAATTTTTTAAAGGTTTATGTTAAATAATTTTTTAATATTAAAAATACAATATTAAAAACACAAGAATTGGTCTATCGTTTAAAGTTGTCTTTAAGAGATTTCAAACAAAATATTTTACAAACAACTTGTTTTTGTTTTTTAGCTTAAATTATCTTTTCAAATACAACTTTAAACAATGCAACAACGCTTATGAATTGAGCAAATATTTTTGTAATACTTTTAACAGTTTTAAGAATGTTAATTTAATATAATATTAATGTAATTGAATTGATATATCGTTTAAAATGTTCTTAAGGGACGATTCCAAACAAAATATCTTACAAATAACTTGTTTTTGTTTTGAGAAATTTTGCTTAAATTATCTTTTTAAATAAATACCACTTTAAACAAGAAATAACCCTCATACATAAATAAAAGCGGCAACCGTCACCTAGCAGCAGGGTACGCATTTTCAGTACATTTAAATGTGAAAATATTCCCCCTTATTGTGAATGGCGTCGTCGACGTTACATCAAGACGACAGTAAATATTGTCACTTGTCTACTCTTTGTCGGCAACAATTGGCTCTTATTGACAGTACCGTACTAATCTATAAGGCTTTGTAAATTAATGTAGCAATTTTAAAATAGTCAATTCTTGTCGACAAAGAGTATACAAGTGACAATTTTTACTGTCGTCTTGATGTGACGTCGACGACGCCATTCGCAATAAGGGGGATTACTTGATTGTATTGAAAATACGTACCCTGCTGCTAACGCGACGGTTGCCGCTCTTATTTAGGTATGAGGGTAACGCTTGTGAATTGAGCAAATACTTTTGTAAAGCTGAATTTGAAAATACCATCTTAAACAAAATATATTACAAATAACTTTTGTCTTGATAAATTTTGTTTATTTGTCTTTATATGTTCACTATGTCGACATAAAACGTTCGATTAACAACTTGTATTAAGCACAAGGATAAAATAAGAAAATGTTTGTTTTCAATATAAGTAATCGATCGAACGTTATCTGTCGACATCGTGGGCCAGGCTGTTACCTTGTAATATGTTCAAACGTTTGTTTATTAAATATTAATCAATTAAAGTAGATATAGTCGGAAAAAGAATTTAAAATAAATTTTATGTCAAATCACAGCAATTTCAAAAAATTAATGAAAATTAAATCATTGCTTTTGTAAACTGGAAGATTTATAGCGTTGGAAGTTGGAAGAAAATATTCTATTATAAATGACAAAAGCTTAAAATACAATAACAACCCACTTTTGAAATTACGTGATTTGAAATCACTAACAGACCCGTATTTGAAATAAACTATATAATAAAAAAAATAAATTTAATTTGTTGTTTATATGTATTAATCCAAAAGATACGTAAGTTGCTACCCCTTATCGCGAAAAAAGAACATGCTCGATAAGGAGCATTTATTGTGCTCTATAGCTGGTATATTTACAAGGGTTTGGATTGTATAAAATTTAAACTGTTTCTGGGCTGAGTTTAAAACCGAATACGTTTTTTCTGATAATACATACATATGTACATACTTCAATATCTAAGACATAGATACTTGTGCACAATTTATTAAGAATATTAAAAAATAAAAGTTCGAAAATTCCTCTTATTTTGGTGTTTTATCAACATTATTTTATAAATTTCTTCTGGTGCGTTTTAGAAACGCAGAAAAAATTAGTTTTGTTAAACTTTTTGACCTGAGTTTCTACACAGTTTTGGATGAAACTGATTTTTTTTCTAGAGTATCCACTTTGAGAATTTTTGACCATTTGGCATGACAAACAAACAGTGCTCCTAGAAAAATGGTTCGCACTTTTTTTTTGCTTTAATGCTTTAGGATAATTACGTCAATAGCATACAAGCTCCAAAGCATTTTCCTTAGATTCGAAATACAGAGTAGACTCCGTGACTAAACAGTTTCTTGCATATGTGTCTCATTTTGCTCCCTAGTGTACCACTTCAAAAATATATGACTTTCCAGTAGCAAATGAGCAGTGCTCCTGGGAAATTCATTCACGGTTTTTGGCTATTTATGACAAACCCGACATTTAAAAAAATGGCTTCTTTTCTCTCACAAAATCTAATAAACATCTTCAAACTTGTATTGTAATTAGAAACTTCTTTACTGGAGTTGTAAAACGCACCAAAACTAAAAATGAAATAGTACATACAGGTTGAAAAAAGTTTGCACTATTATTACTTTAAATATATGTATTATGAATACAAATATAAATTTTAATGAAATAAACAAATTTAATTACAATTTCTTATTTCTCTAAAAATTTATTTTATAAATGTCGAAACGAAAATATGCACAAATTGCTTTACTCTTAGAATATATAAATGCAATGACAACAATTAATCTAGTGCGAAATTGACATCGCTGCTGCCGGGACTACACATTTGAAAACTAAACATCAAAGTAGTTCATCTGGCTATCTATGAACGGCGGCTAGAAATGTAATCTATATCCGCGCTGTAGATTAAATTTTTTTGACGCCGTATTTTTGTAGCTTTTTTTAACAATTGTCTGGCATCACTGGCTGTAAAAAAAAAATTTTATATGTGAAATATATTCGCTTAAAAGCTAAATTATTTCAAAAACAAACATGAAATAGTAATATAACAAATATACAAGCATATATAACATGTATTATTATAATTTCGTAAAAATATCTAAAAATTGTTTATGTCCTCAAAGGAAGCTCAAAAAATAAATTTTATTTGAGACTTGGGCTCAAATAGTGCAGATGTCCCTCAACAAAGCGAAAGAAAAAAAAACTGTGCTGAAATAACGCACTGTAAACATATATATATATATATATATATATATATATATATATATATATATCTGTGGCAATATGGAATAGTAGCTTAAGTAGACTTAAGCAAATCAGTGTTTTTCAGAAGCTTTGAAGCTACCGGTAAGATATTAAAAGTCTCTAATGCAGGATTCTATATTCACGAGAAGCTTTCTTTCCATATGTATCATTTTAAGCATTGCGAATTCTAACTAAAACATACATAATACAGCATAATAAAGGTAAATTTCCTTAAGTCTACTTAAGCTACTATTCCATATTGCCACAGATATATATTATTATATATATTAGTTTTCTTTATCCAAATCAGTCTCAATGAGGTGCATTTGACGATTATTTTTGAAATTAGTAGCGTTTTTATGCTCTGTAGGTGTGACAGTAACATTTCGCGTGGGGTTCAGTCAGTTTTGGATCACTTACTCTTCTATTCTAGTTCCATTCTTTCAGAATAATACGAGTACTCATATCCCGGCTTAAACAATTTTTTTAGGTCTTCCATATTGACGCTTTATTTCAGTCCTGTTTGTGATTTCATTGTTCTGTATACTCGTAGAAGTTTTTACTGTAAAAGTACTTAATTAAAGTGCGTTTGCAATTTTTCTATTTTTATCCTATCGTAGTTTGACCAAACTGTGATCAAGGGGTTATTATGTATTCCGAATGGAAATGAAATGTTTTCGAATTTTAATGCTAATAACATACAAATTCGAACAGTTTTGTTTTAAATTTTAATTACATAATTACACCCTCCACCTCCAACAGGCATTTATCTTCTTTTCACCGTTTTCGAAGATACCAACTGCAATTATTTGCCATATTAAAATTGCTTAACCAACAACAAACTAAAATTCTTCATATTAATACAATACAGACTTAACGTCAGATATGTACTTCTGTACATATTTTCAAAATTTTCTAATATCCCTATTTATTCCTATAATGTTTGTGGGTGTATATTTTTTTCTTAACTGAATATTTTTATGTCAGAAATCTTTAAAAATAATTACTTTTCCAAACATTTTTACTGAAATCGTTCAAGCGAGTTTTTATATGCCGACTTATTTGAGATATCTTTTATAGAATTATTATTATTCGAGATATCTTTTATAGAATTTTGTTCATATTTTTTATTGCATTGCATATGGACATTTCCATGATGGCGAACTTGGCCTTTGTACACATATGAAGTGAAAAAAGTCAAAATAAAGCGGATTTTTATTATGACAACAGGCGTAACTTATAGTTCTAAATTTGCGCTACAATTGGTGCTAAGTTTGATTTTGAACAATGTTTGGTTTCCAAGATAATTGCAAAAAAAACCAAGGCATTCGCATCATTCGACAAAAATGCTGATTTCAGCCTAAACCAAAAGCAATATTTTAATGTGGCAAATTTTAGGTATTTATGCACTGATGTCTCTTTAAAATGGTTTTGATTTTACCCAAAAACTATTTATGTATATAATTTTTAGTGAAATTTTAATGAGCCTCATGAGACATGTCGCACGTGACATTTTATCCATCATGATATTTACATTGTTTCTGTTGCTCTTTTTGCGAAATCATAAATATTAATTTTTTTATTTGAATTGTATTAAATATTTTTGTTTGTACTGAATATTTGATGATCTTTCTGTATTTTCTTTCAGCGCAATGATAACAAATGTTATTTTTCAATGTCGCACGTGACATTGAAATATGCTGTTTTGAAAAGCAAAAATTTACAGTTATTTGCAATCGTATAGTTTCTTATGCATTCTTCGTTAACTCTTTGTAACATCATAAAAATTTTAGAGAGCAAAAGTCAGTGGAACGCTTATCAAAACAAAGTGTTCAAAAGAAATATCCAAATCAAAAAACTGCTTATTTGTGACTACATTCGAATATCTCGAAATGGGTAAATGTAAAACGTTCTTATATTATTTAAATTTTGCATCTATTTAAAATCAATTCCAGGTAGGATGCCCTTCCTCATAATTTATATTTCTTTTAAATAGCTTAAAGCAACTTTTCCAAATCGTGTATAACTCCCAATACAGCCAATATGACGATCTAAATTGTCCTTTATAGAAAAGATCGAAATTGCATAAATTAATAAAAGTAGAAAACATGCAATGGACTGCACATTATGTCAAATGGAAACTGTTTTTATTATTATTGGGGTGTATAATTTTTATGTTGATACGTATTCGATTTAACTGAATTTTTTTGCTTCAGAACAATAAAATAATTTATAGAATTGAAGTTACAAGAAAAAAGATGATAACAATTTCTTAGACGCCTACAACTTCATATTTTCCAACTCTTCCATTCAGTTTTATCGCTCATTAAGATATTTACAGTATAAGATGTTGTCGTTAGCTTATAAGGCCAATTCGTGTTTTAAACTGAACTGAAAGAAGAAGATAAAAACATTCTTTTGACGATGACTCATTATGTTGGTATTACATACATTTAGTTCAGCTCAAGCTTGCGACTGGTCAAAGACATTCTTATAAAAACGCATTAAGAATGCGTGAGAAATGTATTTCCAGCTTTTGATCTGGTTTAGTTATAAATACATACGTACATAAATGAAAAAAAGATAAATTGTGATATGCACGTGCACACATGTGAGCTGTAAATAATCTGTGTAAAATTCTTGGGTAAAAATATAAAAAATTATTATTTTCTCAATCTGACTCTTTACAAAATGTGTTTTCCGCTGGTAAATCAACTTTTTTATTTGCATACATACATAAATGTATTAAACAGCTGTTTGGAAATTCGCCATTGTAATTAAATACAAACTTTAATAAATCAATTAAAGTGTGAAACTGGATTGAAATATAAATTAAATTTAAGTGAATTAACTTAAGGATTTGTCCTGCGATGTCGACAGAAAACGTTCCATCGATATCTTGTATTGAAAAAAAAAACAATACATTTTTTTAGAGCTATGCTCTTTATGCCACGACACAGTTGCTAGGAAATGAAAAATAATCGACACTATTACAGTTATAAATTAATTTTTATTTTGATTTCTTTATATTTAAAAGCAGAGTACAAAACTAAACGAAACAAAATGTTTGATTTTGTTTTGTTTCGTTCAACTCAACTCCAAAAGAAAATAATGGTAAATAAATTGAAACGTGAATTTGACATCATCATATAATATAATTTTATTGCATTTTTATTTGTCACATGAAATTTATGTCACATAGCTAAGCAGCATAGCTCTAACCGGTAGTCCTAAGGCAACTCTCTTCTTTTTTTTTTATAAATAAGTAAGCGATCGCACGTCTTCTGTCGACATCGTGAAACCGGTCGTTAAGTTAGTTCATTTAAATTTAATTTATCTGCCAGGTTCTAAAAACCATTTCGTTTTGAAACCGACAAAATTCAAGAAAAGAATCAACTGGAAAGCTCACTTATTGTAGTTTTTTTTTGGTTTTAAAATTTTATATGCTTGAGATATTCAATCCGAACTTACGGCCTGTCCCACGATGTCACGAGAAATCGTTCGATCGACAACTTGTATTGCAAACAACAATAACATTAGAACATTTGTTGTTGTTTTCAATATAAGTATTCGATCGAACGATTTCTGGTGACATCGTGGGACAGGCCGTTAATTTTAAATGCATTAAGTTATGCGATAGCAAGAACAATATTTACCGTTTTTGAAATTTTGCGATTTCAAAACGAAATGGCCTTCAGAACATGACCATACATGTCATTCATTTTCACATTTTCAGTGATTTATTAAAGTTTTTATTTAATTACGTCAAATATTAGCCTTTAGTGTACATTTGGTGACCATAATTATTTATTTACATTCACGTGTGCGAATAAACGCAGTACCATCTCAATTGAACTAGAAAGCAATGTGAAAATTTCTCAACACCAACATTTTAATGATCATAAATAAACCACTCCAGCATGTTAAAATAGTGGCAACATTTTTACAAGTTTGTGAGAAATGCTCAGTCGCTCAGTAAACATTAGATTCGAATGATTCATGTGATTAGGTATTGCTTTAACTTGATTTTTTCAATTCGTTTTAGTTCTGTTCTTTAGCCTTTTATATTTGTATATATGTAACTGAACAATAGAGAGTTATGACTATTTCCTTCAGATTGCTTTTAAAACCTTTTCCCCAAAAAAACTTTAAATAAATTCCTACAATTTGTAAATACAAACACATATTTTAAATTCCTCTCTGCCTCACACCAGCGACTCCGCTTGTCCAGAAGTTAAAGTTTTGCTTTTGTGTTATGACGTTGACGATGACGTTGTGTTTTTATTTCCTTGAAAAAAACATTTTTGTTTTGTTAAAGTCAACATTCTCTTGGCATGAGTAATCAATCGTTAAATAAAGAAAAACGTTTTTGTATAACAAATAAATGTTGAAAAAAATCTCTTAACTGTGTAAAGATGATTGCACTGTGAACTAAAAGTTGCCAACATTTTTATAAACATAATTATTGTATTAACACAATAAAAAGTTTGCACTTAAATATCTGGCAATATTATTTACTTTGAGAACAGTGTTGCCCATGTAATAAACACAGGGTTGCTGTTCGTCGACAATTTAACATATTTTTTTGGACGGGCAGATTCTTTTTGTGCGACTTTTTCAAATGCGCCTCATCTTGCGACATTTTTCTATACGGTAAAAAGTTGTGGTTGAATTTTATTTTTATACTAAATTTTAGACTATTTCGGATTTAAAATTTTAAAATTAATTCCGAAAGAGCTTATATTTAAAATCAAAATTCATTTAAAGTCATCCTATTTTGGGATAAATTAAATTATTTTTTTAGTTTTTTATATACATAAATACATAGTATATAGACCAGCTTGGTATTAAAATTAATTCAAAACTGTTTACTGTATAAGAAAATATTTATGTTTTGTATGTACCCGGCAGGAAATGGAACTGACACAAGACTAGTAACGTGATTGGTCCCCAAGTGAGTTTTAACACTTCCTATGAAGTCACTTTTATATGGGGATGCCTAGGATGCTGTTAATTCATTCCTTGTATGCACCTTGTCACTGAACTATCCCATATATATTATTTATAAATGTCATTCCGACTTTTAAGTGTAACAATGAACACTTATAAATTTTGTTGTTGTTGCAAATAAAGGGTGTTTTTTATTGAGGTATAGAACTTTAAGTTGGCATCACTTTTTTAACTGGCGGCCATTTTGTCAGCTGTCAAGTGATTAATATTTAGTTTGGTTTGCCATTTCATCATGAACAGGTTGACAAAAGAACAACGCTTGCAAATCGTGCAAATTTATTTCGAAAATAATGGTTCAGTTCGCGAAATTTACCGCAAGCTCCGTCCATTTTATGGTCGACATAATCGTCCATCAGAGCAATTAATTCGGTTAACCATGGATCGTTTTCGCACTACGTTTACTCTATGTGATAATACGCATCCGCAGAGACGTCGAACAGTGCGCACCGAAGAAACAATTGCCGCTGTAGAGCAAAGTCTTGAAGAGGACCCGAATGAATCGATTCGCCACCGTGCACAGCAATTGGAGCTTTGTCCAGCAACTTTATGGAAGATTTTGAATGTGGATGAGTTGTGGTTCCAACAAGATGGCGCTACATGCCACACAGCGCACGTCACAATCGATTCATTGAAGGAAACATTCGATGAGCGCATAATTTCGCGGAATGTACCTGTCAATTGGCCACCAAGATCGTGTGATTTGACACCATTGGATTATTTTCTTTGGGGATATGTGAAGTCGCTCGTCTACGCCAACAAACCAGAAACGTTAGGGGACTTGGAAGCCAACATTCGTGGCGTTATTGCCAACATACGGCCCCATATGCTCGAAAAAGTGGTTGAAAATTGGACCTGTAGAATTGGCTTTATTCGAGCCAGCCGCGGCGGCCACATGCCCGATATCATATTTAAACATCAATGGCATAAAATTATCCTTCCAATAAAGCCAAATTGATGGACATTAAAACGATTTTCTTGTGTTTTATTTCAATTCGAAGTTCTATACCTCTAAAAAAACACCCTTTACAATGACATTTCCTCCTTGACAGGCTTGCACACTAACCACTCAAACACAGGGCCACTCATATTTCAAAAGTATTAATACCAGTTAAGCTTAGGTTGATATCTGGGTATAGTTGCGGGATTGTGGTTCCAGAGTCACATTGGAGGGAACAATTACATTATATTTACATTATTTGATACATCTACTGCTATAGGGATAACTTTATCTTAATTATATGGATATAATATCAGCAAAGTAAAACTATTTATGTATATTATAGTCATTAAACATTGAAACGTCATAAATTATTTAAATTTCTAGTATATCGCTTTGAATCGAACTTTATTTTATTCTTACCCATAATAGGCAATTTTTTGTTTATTTTGTTATTAAAAAAGTGGACGCTTAGAGTTGAAACAAGTGTATGAAAGTTTTGCCAAATTAGTAAATTTGAATGAATAAAAAAAAACAAAAAGTTAGACATTATAAACCAAGATAATTATTAACGTGGGAGTGTTAAAAAAATACAAAAATACGCATATACGCTGACATAACATCAGACATTCGTAAGAGAAAAGAAAAAACTTCAAAACATTTACTCGTAACCAAAAATTTAAACTCATATGTATGTGAAGATGCATAAAGCAAAAATATGGGAGGAATAACCTCTGCATGATGTTAAAGAATATGTTGATTTTTTTTTTAATTTCTGCTTAAAACTATTTTTATTGCAAAATTTATGGATGGTTAAAAAAAATAATAAAAATTTATTACATTCGTAAGTATTAAATTTAAGACGACACTGCTTAATTTTATTACGAATATGTAATTCTCATTCTTATTGAACAGACAGCAAAAAAAAAGTGACAACCTTGAAATTTCGTTAATAAACGTAAATTTAACGATTCAAGTATTTGATCAAAAACAAAAGTAATGACAAATTAATTGATGACAATAATGTCAACAATTGGAAAACAAAGTATTATTACATTTTTTTTTAAATTTTGTAAAATTATTTCATAAATATTCCAAAAAAAAGTTTATTTATTTTGAAGTAAATAACTTTGTAAAGCCTGGATCACACGATCGTCACAATGTACCGATTTTCGTCGGCTCACTGAAATAAAGGCATAAGTGTTAAAGTAAATTTGCCTTATTTCTCAACTAATTGAAATATAATTACATAAATGCACCACACTGCATTGGTAATAAAGCCATATAGACTTATTCAAGAATGAATTAAGTAATAATGCCATTTTGGCTTATTACTTATGCCTTTATTGCAGTGAGCCGGCGAAAATTGGTACAATGTCCCGATCGTGTGATCCAGGCTTAAAAGCCAAAAAGTTCTAATGATTTATTTCATGCATCACTCTTCGTATTGTTTTTTTTATTTAAATGAAAAAAACAAACAAATAAACAATTCTGTATATAAAGATTTTTTGTTCATAATATTTTGAAATGCGCAAGTGACTCTAAAGAAGTATTAAATGGACAAAAATCTTCTTTGAAATTATGTAGTTAAAAAATAAGATTGCATGAATGTATGTACATATGTATGTATTTGCTTGTTTATTGTTTGTTAAAATCAGAAAAATATGACATTTATATTAGTTAAACAAAAATACTTTTTAAATGAATAAAAATTATAAACAAAGACTTCAGGGATGGGCTGTATATCTTTTTGATGTCCAATATTCCTTTTTTTTTTTGGCGTTTTTATAGAGCTGCAATAACTTAACAAGTAAAGTTTTCTTTGCAAAGTCTTCAGATTCTACGTGGGGGAAAAAAGTTAATGGGATCTCCTTGGCCTTTTCTTCTTTGCAAATTAAACTTTGCGTATGTAAAAGCCGTCTTAGCCAGGGTTGTCAGATATGGCGATTTCTCTCCAAACGTGGCGATTTTTCAACTTGTTTGGCGTCTAAGTTTTTGATTTGGCGACATGGTGATATTTCTGGTGATAAATAAATTTGTTGGCGATTTTTATAGCTATTTTTTTTTTAAACAAAACTGAAGGAGTAGGTAGTTTCAAAAATAAATCCAACCAAAACTCATCTGCTTCATATAAATATGTATGTACGAGTATTACACAATGGACCCAATTGGGTGTCCGAGTGGGGTACGGTATAGCACCACCCTTCCTAACCTATGTACGCGTATGTATGTATTAATTATATTAGTTAATGAGTCTTCAATTTGGATGAAAAAAATTAGAGAAATAATATTGGCGACTTCCAAATTTGTATACGATTATTTTATAAAAACTTATATAAAAAAATTGTTATCAAATATATATTAAGAAAAACTACTCGTACATAAAATTGATTTTGGCGATTTTTAAAATCAATTTGGCGAAAAAATCTGATAACTCTTGTCTTAGCATTTTATATCCGTTCCACCTCAATACTTCCCATATTAATTATCACACCCCAATGCAAAAAGCGATGCCGTATGATATCGCAATATCGTGTAATAGTGGCAACGTTTGCCATTTCCGGTACTTTTCGTTGTATGGCAACAAAAAAATAACCACCTCTATTGTGAATAAATTGTTAAATTTTTGTTCCCATGAAATTTTCATTCCTCATCAAGGGAAATTTGCTATCGCGAATTTCATGGGAATATTTGTTCCCGCTATCAATGCGTAGTGAATGTAAAAGCGAGAAGAAAATTTGTAAACCTTAAAAATTAATTGAAAATCAGACAAATTTAAGTTTGATAGTAAGAATTACACAAATGTTGGGTTTCAAATGAAATGTTTTTAGGTGTAAAATTGTGTTTTTAAATATGTTAGGTGCCGTGGCAAAAACTCTTTAGTATACCACAGCCATAAAATTTACTTCATGTGAACCAAAGAGATTCATGTTAAATAAAAAAAGATGTTATAGAGAATTATTGTTATTAATCGTGAACATTACACTGTGATACAAAAAAAAAAAAAAATATTCAGGGATTCTAATGTACCAATTCGATTTTGTTGGAGTCCATGGATGACGAAAATACCGTTGGTTTTTTTAGGTCACTTCATAAAGTGATTTTATAACGGTAAATGTAGTGAAAAACGGGGTTTCAGTTTTAAACAGGTGTAACTTCTTTGTTTCCTAACGGATTTCTTTTAACTTTCCGTTGGTGTAAAGGACCGAATATTATCTTTCAACCAAGATATATTTTTTGAAAATCGACTCACAAATGGCTAAGTTACAGTCGTTGAAGTGTAGAAAAAACCCATTAAAAAAGTATTCTTTTGTAACTCATAAGCAACTTATGGCCTGAGGAAAACAAAAGAATACTTTTTCAATGGGTTTTTTCTACACTTCAACGACTGTAACTTAGCCATTTGTGAGTCGATTTTAAAAAAATATATCTTGGTTGAAAGATAATATTCGGTCCTTTACACCAACGGAAAGTTAAAAGAAATCCGTTGGGAAACAAAGAAGTTACACCTGTTTAAAACTGAAACCCCGTTTTTCACTACATTTACCGTTATAAAATCACTTTATGAAGTGACCTAAAAAAACCAACGGTATTTTCGTCATCCATGGACTCCAACAAAATCGAATTGGTACATTAGAATCCCTGAATATTTTTTTTTTTTTTTTTGTATCATAGTGTTATTTACTGATATTATCCTAAAAATAATTATTTATAACTTTTAATATATCTATAATTGGAACTATAACATTGAAATTATGCGAAAAATTTTTCACGATTGCAATTGGGGGAAAAGGGAAAATAGTTCGATGGAAAAACTGTTCACGATAGGGGTGAATGTGAATGACATTGTAGACAATAGTGAAGTAAAGTTTTGCTCATCCCGCACTTTTTCTTTTCACGGTAATCCCAGCCCAGTATATAACGATATAAAACATTATTTAATTTAATTTATTTAAAAAAATATGTAATTTCAGTTCTTAATATTTTTTGAAAATTTATTTACCGAAGTACATACTTACAAAATTGACAACTGTCATCATGTCACCATCGCATTCGAAAATTAATAACGACACTCATCAAGAAATATGTGTGTACAAACTAAATTTTCGTGTAGTAAAATACAAAAAAAAAATACCGGGAACTCCCGCACAAATTTTCCGGGATTTTTTCCCGGTAAATGTGCGGGATCCCAGGAAGAAATTTCGTATGAAAAACACTACTACTTAGCATTAGTTAAAAAAAAAATTTAATTAACAAAAAAAAAAAAAATTATTTAGCCCGTGGACGGCTGCTTAATTATGGTTCTTTATCCTCTTTTTTGCTGCTGAAGTGATCATTGCAATTAGGTTATTTCTTATATGTATAACCGTATGTTTTCATTCATAATAAATCAATGTTCAACTAAACTTACCCCATAATAATAGTCATCCTTAAAATCAGCTGCTATAAGAAGCAGTGTTGCCAATTTAAAATTTTCTGCAGCAAAATATTACCTGATAATTCTGATTAATTTTGTTTCATATGCATATACACATGAGTGTATTGTAGCAGCAGCTGGTAGTCGTAAAATAAAACAACGAAGTGTTACTGTGTGGCCAGATTGTTGACTGCGCTGGCATGCAGGCGTTTGCTCCGGCTGAAGCTCGCCGTCTTGGGGTAGGATCTTGCCAACCTCTCTGCACCTTTACTCAGCTACAATAAAAATATATCATGCCAGCTGTTCTTGGTAGGATGTAATAACCATGAAAATATTTTTTATAAATTTTGGAGCCCGAAAGTGGAATTAAAAAAAACAAAAGAAACTATTGAGAAAGAAAAAAAAATAAAAAATGAAAAAAATTCATGCCACAAACCCCTCACATACTTACTCTCTTTCTCTCTCTCACAACATAAACGTTTGGTTAGCCGGTCTTTTTGGCTAACCGTGGCCTCCCACCCTCTGAAATCCTATTGGATCTCACCATGGTAACCTGGCCTGAAAATTTTTATAGGTTACCCCAAGACGGCGAGCTTCAGCCGGAGCAAACGCCTGCATGCCAGCGCAGTCAACAATCTGGCCACACAGTAACACTTCGTTGTTTTATTTTACGACTACCAGCTGCTGCTACAATAAAATGGCGCCCCACGTTGGGCGCCATTTATTTATTGTCATGTGTGGTTGTTGTGGTATGGTTGGTGTAAAATAAAATCAACTAAATGCTTGGAGTGTTGGTGTGGCCAGATTGTTGGCATCGCTGGTATGCTGGCGTATGCACCGGCTAGGGCTCGCCGTTTTGGGTTGGGTTCTTGCCATGTCAACCTGGTGTCGTGCTACTTACCACACAGAAATAAACAAAAAAAATCATACCAGCTTTGGGATGTTGATTGAACTAACATAAAAAAAATTTTTGGGACCCTCAGTGAACCTTACCTGACAATTAACTGCTGTAAAATAACCCCAAGATGTCTATATATCCCTTCACATTCCAAATGTACACATCCAAATATGAGTCGGTTGATGTTAATAGACTCTGGCTGCCCTCCCCATCAGGATTAAAGAAAATCCTGCCATGACAACCTGCTTTTGCCTGCAATTTATTTTTCTTCAGGTTGTCCCAAATCCTGCTTTCACTTACCTTCCCCCTCTCTCACTCTTATGCCACCATCCTATTGAAAATCCAAACTTTTCTACTCAGACATTTTCATTGATTTAATCAAAGCTCTTTGAATTTATTCTATTATAAAAGCATTTCATTTGTTATTATATTTATACATATATTGATAAATACTTATGTTTCTTTTTTATTAACAATGAAAATTTGGAACAAACTAAAAAATGTATGGAGAAAATGAAAATTTATGAAAAACATTTATTTTTAATTTACCGCAAAATTACTGAAGAACCATTCCTTTTATATATACTTTTAATATTTAAATAAATGACCAATTTTGTATATATATATATAATTCAGTTTTTTTTTTTTCTTTGAAAGGTAGATTTATAGCCCGTTTAGTAAGTTTTATTGTACGTGTTACCAAAAAGGTGAAGTCTCAACAATATATGTAGATATTCATGTACATATATATATATATAAATCAAGAAAATTTCTTCTTATTAAAGACACAATTTTTGGTTTAAAGGGAACACCTTCGAAACCAAATAGTTTCCGGACTAAAATAACTTAAAACGGAGGTTCGAGCTCAAAACTACGTTGGGTGCAGGCAAATCAATGGACCTACAGGTTATAAAAACTTGCGCAAATAGGTACTTTCCCTAACCAAACTTCTTCAATAAAACAAAGAAAATGTGTTTATATACATATATAATAATTTTGCAGTCCTTCTAGTTTGTCCGTCATGTAACAGTACGGGTCATGGGCACAATACCTTCACTGCTGTTGACTTGCGGAATATTTGGTGCTTATTGCTGGGGTGAGAGGTGTCCACACATAACCTTCCGTGGGTATAATTACACGGCTTATACGTCCTGATGTCGGATGGATTCTCTGGGTGCTGGCCTCTTTTAGGGATGAACTGCTGCTCAGTTGGATCTTTCTATTTTTATGCTGGTGTTTAGTTTTTATCTTAGTGTTTTTTTTTTCTTCTTCTGTTTTATATTTGTTTTTAAGGCTGAGGAATTTTGTTTTAATTTAACTTATTTAATTTTAATATTCATTTAGTTTTTATATTTATTTTCTTCTTGGTTTAATTTAGTTTGCATATTTAGTTTTAAAACGCATAACAATAACATTTTTAACACAAGAAAATGTCCGAATATTGTTTTTAAATTTTAGCAATAAATTTATTTGTTCAAACAAATCATCACTTAACACCTTTTTCACTTCTTGTTTTCATTTTCTTTTCAGCCTCTTACTTTCCTTTCCCAGTCTAGAATACCGTGCCATCTTTCTTTTCACTTTCTCGACACCTTGGTCCGCCAAAAAGTTGCTTCGCCATCTTTTTTCAAACTTCCAAATTCCTTGGAGAAGCAACTGCCTTCCATTAATTTGCGGGTTTTATTTTTTTTTGTGCCTTTTAATTTTTGTTGGTTCTTTCTCAATTGTTTTCTTTCTATCTTTTTCTTTTTGCACAGCTGACTGGTGACTGTTTTATCAGCTAACCGTTTTACCCGTTGGCTGTGCACACACGACAAGTGTACATATATATGTACATATGTATGTATATTAATTACTTATGTATAAAAATATATTGCGCCATCAACCCTGAACTGTTTCTCAAAATAAATAATATCTTAAATCCAAGTTATTTGTCTCAGTCTTTAAATTTATTATTATCAATTTGTATTTAATGTTAACAGAAATAAATCCCCCATGATGTAAATAAATCAACAAAATTCTTTAGATATACGTTAATACATAAACAAGCGAATAAAAAAGCAGAAACAAATTTAAAATAAAATTGCAACGGAATGCATGTTTGCTAGTTTTGGTCATAAAATATGCGGACTTAAAAATATTGCTCTGAGCAATTTTTTTTTAATTTTTTTCATGTCAGTGATACAAAATCACAGTATGGGAGTGTTCGGTCAAGAATTAACAAAAATACGACAAGAATTCTTAACATAGGAATACATGTTTACACTGAAACTAGATAAACTGCAAAAGTTTTATTTCTCTAACTCCCTCTCTGTGTTTATTTTAAAGCCATTAAAAAACCTTGATTCCAGGGATTAAGTATCAATCATATATGCACACTTTTACATATGCATACGAAAGTAACAGCATACACACGTTTCAACTTCGGCGGAGTTTGAAATATTTATTTACTGCTTGATCTGTGAAATATTTAAGTACGAACGAGTACATAGATAAACGTTACAAATTTGCTAGTGTGGCATTTACACTGGCAACGAAAATGTAAAGGAATAATTCTGACATTCATTTAACTAAAGAAGTTTCTTGATTAATTAAAAGTCAACTTTAGTTGGGTTGGAAACAAAACAATCTAAATATTTGTATTACCTGAAAAAAGGAAAATAAAGTCTTAAAATCGAATACCGAATATGTAGTTTGTGTATGACGAACGCAAAAACAAAAATAGAAAGCAATGTTTAGAACGTAATTCCTTTTCGAACATTCATTGGACGTAAACTTTCAAAATACCACCGGTACGCACTTATTTTTGTCTTCCATTCGTTTAAACCTTGTTATTTCTTGTGCAAGACAGTATTGATTATACATATACATAAGATAGTGAAACAATAAATCTAAGTCCTAGTTACACTATGCAAGCCTTATTGCTAAGCTGCTTAGTTTTTTAGGACAGAGACACGAAGGGAAAAGAAACGTTTCTGTTCCCCTCGTCTGTCTCTCGCTCAAACTAATCAGCTTAACAATAAGACTTGCATAGTGTAAATTAGGTATAAATACTAGTACAGTCGACTCTTGATAAGTTGAAATCGTTAATTTGCATCTCGAGATAAATTGAACGGTTTCCCAGGTCCCTTGAAAAGTATTCAATAAATTGAGAAAAAAAAATCCATCCCTTGGTAATTTGAAATTATTTGAAAGACATTTTGATCGTGATATAATTTGAATTATTTTAATGTGCTGTTTTTAAGAACAAAAAATAAATAATTAAAAATAAAAATACACAGAGAAAAAACTGCCTCATAGAATCAATAAGATTTTCTCTATGAACCGTTTTTAGGCTAAGGGGTATGCCAGCAGAAAGAAGCGAAGATTTTTTCATAGAAATTCCTTATTGTTTTTATGTGGTAAATCTTATTAATTTTATCAAGAAGAAAACCACATAAAATCAAGAAGAAATCTTATTATTCACAACTTTTTTTACTCAATTTCCGTTATTTTTGGCACAAAAAGAAAAACAATCCATAGAGAAAAACTTCTTGATTCTATTAGGTTTTCTTATAAATTGTAAACTATAGGGATTTCTTATTGATTTCATTAGGTTGCCTTCTTGATTTTTTTCAAAAGGTTTTATCTTGATTTTATCAGGTTGCCTTATTAATTTTTTTTCAATAAGGTTTTCATCTTGATTTTAGTAGGTTTCTATATGAGTATGTGGAAAGCATCTTATTGATTTTTTTAATAAGGAAATCTTCTTGATTTTATGAGGTGTCTTGTTATTTCATATCTATAAATAGGTATAGAGACAAGTTTTTCATGATCTTTTTCATTTTTGTATAAGAATGTTTGCACAATAATTTCAATGGTTATTCAGGCTGCTTGTTAGCATATTGGCTAGAGTGCTTGTCTATCAGGTAGAAGTTTGCTGGTTCAATACTTGGTGAGTAAGTTAGTTCAGAATATAACCTAATTTGTATGTATGTATGTATGTATAAATAAATAACATCTACAATATACTACATACATACATATGTATATGGTATAGAATTTAAATGAAAATACATAAGTACAGAGAATAAAGACGCAATTTTTTTTATTAAAAATTCGAACTTTTAATTTGAACTATAATTTTCATTGTACTCATTACATACAAACTTAACGAGAACCATATACATTTGAATTATTTTAAGCAAATGTCCTACAAAATCATATTTTACCCACCATTATATTGAAAGAGCAACAACAAAATATGCATTTCTTATGAAACAAAACTCGAGAGTTTCTTTGTAAAATTAAATTTCTAATTAAATTTGGATATTTAAAATTTTTAATTTGTGAAATGACACGAAATTTTAATGGCAACACCGTCTCGTGGTGAGAGTATAAAGGCTCAGTTAGCCGTCTGTAATGTAATGCAACTGCAACGGTAGGAAACAGCTGATCTATATTGATATCAGGGCAATTGTGAATAAAATGCCTTAGAAGACAGGGAAAAATTAGTATGAGGCCTTCAGAAAGGCCTGTTTGGTGCAGGCCTCTTGAGTTTTGCCGCTGGGCTATAATCAAATACAGTGTTGCCCATAAGTTTGGTTCGAACAGCTGTTTTGTATCGTTAAGATTGTGACACTTTTAATTGAACACTTATTAATATCTACATTCAAGCTGAAAATTCTTTAATATTTTTACTGAACTTAGCCAAATTTACTTTTCATTGCTAGTGGAAACAAGCTCTTAAGAGGTTAGCGATACAGCAAAAAATACTCGTATATATGTTGTAAAGTTTATTAGAACTTTAATGAAAACTTTTTACAAGCTGTTACAAAATTTTATAATATTTGTTTTTTTTTTTATTTTACTATTATGTTCCATTTAAGCATTAAATTTAAATTGACAGGGTATTTATGTTTTACAAACGACTTCTACCACCAACGTTTCATAGAGTTTCAGTAACCAATTTGCAAAAAAAAAAAAATTTGTAGAAAAAAAATAAAACTTTTTTTGGGTTTCGTTCAATGTTCACTTTGTTGAACAACAAAACTGGACGACAGTTCGTTACAAACAAGCTTAAATAACTAATGCTAAATGACAAAACCAGTCAACAGAATAAATAAATAAAATAATTAAAAAAAAAGGATTTTAAAGTATATTCCAGTGAATTTGATTTAAAAAAATCCGTACTAGAAAAATAACATTTAATTTAGATTTCATTAAAAAATTTATTTAAAATATGTACAATAATAATTCAAAAGAAGTAAATCCTTCATTTTAATGAGATTTTTTTTAACCACAAAAAAGAAACAGCTTGATGACACACTTTTAGCTTTTTTCAACTCCCTGTTTTTATACTCGTATGCAAATGTACATAAATATCTATGAATAAAGATGTACGCGTTATTGTGATAGGGTTGTGTGACAAATTTTTTTTTTCAATGTGGCTTTCAATAAAATACTATTAGTGTATGATTTGCTTAAAATAAGTTAACTATTACTACGTTTATACGCGCACTATTTGCAAATAAAATTATTTGCAAATAAATTAACTCACTGTTTATACGGAATAGCAAAAGTACACAAACTTGGTAGCACTTCTATAGAAAACTTACTTATGTTGACAAAAAAATAGTGCAAATGTACAAAATATCAAATAATTGTTTGTTTTAATCGTCATTATTTGCTTCTATCAATGTTTTTTGTTGCAATACGAGTATTTATCCATTTAGTTATTGTTTTTTGTTATCAAACATTTGTAAGCGTGGCAACCTCAGGCATTTTATTTGCAAATAGTGCGTTAATCGTGAATAGTTTTCTGAATTATTAAGTCGCAATAAATACAATAATATGGCAACAATTTACTGTTTTATTTGCAAATAAGCCCTCCGTATAAACGTAGTATATGTACAGTAACTTCCACTTATTGATTCTTTAAAAATTTATCAAATAAATTGATGCGATTGAATCTCAGATATTTAAGACAAATTAGTAATTTACGTGCCTGGTATCGCTAGGCGAATGCTTGTTCTCGCTATCAATGCGCAGTGAATGCAAAAACAAACTGGAAGAAGATTTCTAAAGTTTAAAAATTAACTGAAAATCAGACACATTTAAGTTTTATAGTAAGAAGTACACAAATGAAATCTTTTTAAGTGTAAAGTTGTGTTTTTAAATATTTTATGTGCCGCGGAAAAATTATTTAGCATACCAGCATTAACAGCAGAGAATTATTGCTATTAATCGTGGATATTATTTACTGATCTTGTCCTAAACACAATTATTTATAACCAGGGAAACCAGAAATATGCTCTAAAAAAAGTCTTTTATGCGCATTCAATATGCACTAAAAACTTGAAAATATGCACAAAAAACTCAAAAAATATGCTCTTAAAATAAAATAAATTGGTTTATTTGAAATGAAAATATATTTTTAATTAAAAAATTCAACAACATTTGCATATAAAATAAGCAAAAAGGCAAACAAAACAAAATTAACCAAGAATAACTGCCGTATTAAAAACAATAATCTGGGTTTGAAGTGGATGTTGAAACAAAATAGCCATACATACATATTTTGACTAAAGCAAATAATACGAATTATTTTTTTTATGATAATCTCGTAAAAATTTAACTTCAAGTTCAAAAGAGATCACGATATCAGAATTAAAACTTTGGAACTATATTTTCGATAAATAAGACAAGATTTGTATGTATAATATTTATTGCAATAAACAACAATCTAGGTCAATATAGATTTTCAAATAAAATCGTTGCATGCCACATCTAAATAAACTTATATATATTGACAATGTTCCTTCAACGTCTACTAGGGGTAGAGTCCGTCACAAATAGAAAAACCGAATTTTTTATTGAAACTAACGTCCGTAATAACTACGAAAATGTATACACTACATGGAACATTAGAAATGAGACTTAGATGGCGAAAAATAAAAATTAAAATTTTGTGCAACACTTAAGCTTGTAAGCAAACTAAAATAAAAATTTTTATTTATTTAATTTCAAAATAAGACCTAAAAGCGTAAATTATGCTCTAAAAATTAGAAAATATGCTAAAAAAATATGCGTATTAGAGTGATAAATGCAAAAACATGCTTTAAAGGGTAAAATATGCAAAAATATGCTTTAAAGAGCAAAATATGCAAAAATATGCACTAACAAATCGATGCCAAAATTAATAAAAAGTTCTGAAACGGATAAATATCTTGTCCCCGCATGAATACGTCGCGCAAGAAAAAACATGCAATTGCATATTTGCGGTTTCCCTGTTTATAACTTTTAATATATAATTGGAAATATAATATTGAAATTACGCGCTAAACGGAATTAGTTCGCTTGCAAAAATAAAGTTAACAAAATCAAGGGAAAAGTGAAAAAATCCCCTTGAAAAATATTATGACAAGGGGAATCAAAAAAGGAACATATTTCCGGGGAAAAATTATTCACGATTGCAATTTGGGAAAAGGGAAAATATTTCGAGGGAAATATTCATTGTGATTGAAAATGTCTTATATCTAGGCTTGCCAGACCCAAACAGTGAAAAATCATGACATTCAAGGGAAAAAATTCTTGATTTGCTGAAAAAAGCTTGACAATAATTTAAAATATTTTTAAAACAATAACAACTCAATGATTTTTAACAAAAAATATATTTAATTAAAAAAAACAGTTGCAAAGTCATATATATTTTTAAAGTATGTGTGGAAATACAATATAATTTCATCAGCTGGTCGCTTATAATGTCAAGTTACCAGTGTTGCCAAATTCTGATGTTGTGTAAAGATAGAAAATACTTCTCGACACTGGTTGGTGTTGCAGCTATTGCAAGATTATTTAAAGTTAACCAATCAGCATATCGAAATAAACCTAAGATATATTTCAATTATTTTTTAGCTTGACAAATGGCTTTTAAGCTTGAATCTTGACAAGCCTTGAAAAAGCTGAACCATCCAGCCAAATCAGGCCCGTCTGGCAAGCCTAGTTACATCAGATGTAATGAAACTTGACCGTTTGAAAGCTAAAATTATAAGTCATCTGTAAATTGGTAATTTTTAAAGACATGTGAACTTGCATATGATGCATAAACTTGACGTATCAAATATAACAAAAGATGTTATGTAAAACTAGCTTTAAATATTGCAAGATGGGCAAATTCAAATCAAGTGCCCTTATCATTTTGATCTGCACCTTCTGCTATTGTTACTGGTTTGCTCTACAAATTGCACAAAAATATAATGTCACATTCATCCAAAGAATTTCTATATTCATTTTTTTCTACATACGAGTAAATTCTTTTTTTTATTTCCATTTCCTTTTCAAAAAGGTGTAAATGTGTTATTTTTTTGCTGTCTTTATGGCTTATATTTCCTGGTGGGTGGGCGTGTTGGTCTTGTTAACTTGTTGTTTGATTTTGTGTTTTTGAAAGACTTTTTAACCCATTTTTCAGTTACTGACATCGCTTGTTAAAGGGTCTTTGTATTTGGAAAAAAAAAAACTTTTGAAAAAGACAGACAAATGCTCAGATGAAAATAGATAGGAAAAACAAAACAGGAAATGTAGAGAGAGAGACCTGCTGTGTAGTGTTTGCAATGATGTCGTTTTGAGAATTCTTCTAAAGGCATAAATTGTGTTGAATTGAAATACGTCATATTTTTAAGTATGTACTCGTATATATGAATATTATACATATTTGTATAAAGTGACAGGAAGGAGTGAAAGATAAAATAATATTTTTACTTAGTTAAAATGTCAAGATTCTAATAAGAGCGAGTGTGTGGGAATAAAAGGATATAAAGGATTAGCAGGAGCATTAATTGTGCATAATGGTTTTATTTACAAACCTACTTATTTCAAGTTAGGCAGTAAATATACATATGGATATTATTATTTGTTTTACAAAAGGTTTACAAAACAGATGCTGTATGGAAATTTGTTATTAATAAAGATTTTGCAAACCAAAATTGTTTGCTCAATTCATAACGTATTGTTGTAGTCGTAGGTCCCCTGCAGAAAATTTGGTGACAATTGAAACAAACGTACTGGTCCTATGACTTGAGGAAAGGGTAATGTTACCAAAAATAGGGCGTAGGGTGAAAAGAAGACATATCGTGTAAATGGTTACATATTTACCATTTTCGTGATGTATCGTCTTGAATTGGGACTCGTTCTAGTATTGTACCAAGTTGAAAACTTGGCAATATCTCGTGCAAATTCATACTTTTCGGAATTATTTATATGGGCAGTAATATAGGAGCAGCTTGTCTATAAATTTGCATTACTTCTTTTCGTCTGGGTTGCCTCATTTAATAGAAAAATTCTTTCCGAATGCATTATAGCTTAACAGAGCTCTGTTAAGATACTAATAGAGCTCTGTTAAAGCCCAAGGTTTGTGTCAAGGGTTATAAATTTATACAAACACAAACTTGAAATTCATTCCACTGATGTTAATAGAATAAAATGCACTGATAATTTTGAAACTCATCATGTAGTTCTACAAATTAGCTGAACTACAAGCGTGACACTTTTAATTTAAAAAAATATCTTTTCATCTCAAAACGGGTCTAAGGAAGCACAGAGGGATTTAGCTACTTAGGCAATAACTAGTTTTATCAGTTAGATTTTAATAAAAATGTAATAAGAGATTGAAAATTTCAAAATTCTAAAAAGCGGAATAGAAATTCGAGCCGAGATCGACCTATGAAAAGTGGATATTCCCGCCTAAATCGGGATGTCTGGTCAGGTTATGGGCCACAGCTAAATTCCGTAGCACCATAAAGGTTTCAAACATATATTAAAAGTTTACAATGTAGATAGACTGAGGGTTGAATTTCTACCAATCAGCCAATGCGTCTGAGTTATGTTGAGGAACAAGTTGATTGTTGATTCGAACGTTGGAACAAGTATCTCTTCATATGGTAAATGTTACCTGAACACACTTTAGTTCGTTTAGTTTTATTATCCATTAGTTCATCCATAGTTCAATAGGGTACTATTACGAATATTATACGCGTATGTATTACGAATATTACGCGTTTATTATGTATTACGAATATTTTTTTTAGTATATATATATAAGAAAGACTCCGCTGGGACACCTGTTCACTACGAGGGTTCAACGATGAATCGATATAAATAGTCCGCCAGTCACTCTGTAACCAGTCTCGCAACTATACTTAGATAGTAACCTAAGCTTAACTGGTACATATTTTTATATACTTTTAAAATATGAGTGCTACTGTGGTCGAGGATGTAATGTGGAAGCCTATCATGACCGAGGTTGGTAGTTCGTATATAAAAAAAAATTACTGTAAAATTAAATGTAATTGCATTTGTAACAATAAACAAAATTTCAAGTTGTCGTTGTTACAGTTACATAAATGACGGAATAGTTCCCTACAAGATATCCCAGTGATAAGTCACAAGGTGCATACAAATTATCAATTAACCCCATCCTAGGCCTACCCCAAGGAAAAGTGATTGGTCCACTTAATATGAAGTGTTAGAACTCTGACTGGTCCCTATCACGTGACTAGTCTTGTGTCAGTTCCATTTTCTGCATGGGTCGTACAAACTTTGTTGGTAATTTTTATATAAACATTTGTTTATAAACAATGTTTTTATATATACATATACATAAACATTTGTTTATAAACAATGTTTTTATTGAAATTACCAACAATTGATGACGACCCACGACGAGCAAATTTTTATTACTTTTTATTGCTTTTTTTTGTTGAATACGCCAGTTAATGTTTTCAGCTCCTTGTTGTTGAAGGCCAAATATAAAATATAAATTCATCATTTAAAATTTATACATTTATAGCCTTTTATTATTAAACGCTTGTCGAATAAATACAGGTTGTTTCCAAAAGATTAAAATATGAGTACACTACAAAAATTTTGAACATTTCGCGATCACAGTTTGCAAAACTACAGCATATTTAGGTCGTCTTGAAGCACCTCCTCGACCAGCAATTGTGAAACGTCAAATTAGTGATGTGAAGAACTGAATTCGTGCACTTCACTCAAAACCAACTGAGTATTGCTTTAATATGTCCTGATTCACACACGTCAGATCTGAATCGTCAAGTCTTGAGTTTTTAGGAGAGAGAGGAAAAGCGAATGGAGAGCGGTACCAATCAATTTTGCCTTTTCGTTTTGTTTTGTCATTCGTAATACTCTACTACAACGCAAATTGATGAGACTTGATGAAACAAACTTGACGGTGTGTAAGAACGCAAATGCAGGTTCAAAAGAAAATTGAACAAAAACTGATCAAGGAAACCTGATGTGTATGAATCAGGACTATTCCATAGTGTTGAAGAAATATAAGGTTTGTCAATTTCCCTTCGCTCTTTGGAATTGGGTTATACACAAACGACTTTACAAACTTATCATTATATTTAATTTAAACATTTGGCGCCCGCCATAATTACGCCAAAAATATTTGTGTTTTATACAGAAATAGTATTTTTAAACTTATTTTTAGGTTTGTAGCATCATAATCAAAATGCATGATTGATGATTGCTAATTTAAATATAAAATAAAGTTTATTTTCAAAACATCGTTACTCTCACATTATCTATGGTTCATGCAAACAGATGAAAACAGCTTTCAAATATTTCACTACAACCCATTAAATCATTATACTCTATCGTTAAAATTTTCAGCAACAAAAGTTTTATTTATATAGTCGAAAAAAAATAATCAATATTAATAATATTTATTCACTATACAAAAAATTCATCATAGGAGTGGAATAAAGTAATACTGCCACTTATTCTGTAAATATTTCTCACTGTCACGTCACTGCAAAACGAACAAGTTGCCACTTGTTTGTCCGTTGTCTAAAACAACTTACAGGGTCATGCCATGTTTAAGACCCTTAGAATAGACTGCCAATAGCATAAAACTTTTCCAAGAACCAAGTGGACAAGCGACATGTTTTTAGTAGTGTATTGACACGACGTGATCAACAAATAGTTATAGAATAATGGGGATTGAATATAAGTAATTCTCACTTGGTTGATATTAAAAAATATATAATTATGTGTGTACTTAATGGTTTTCTGGTAATGGCGTAAGAACTCCCATCTACCCACAGCCATTCCATCAAAGAAATCAATCTCACATACAAATTTTTAATCACTTTTCTGTTTTAAGAATTAAATTATTTATTGAACAAGTTGTTTTAAAAAATGTCTCTTTCTTTTCAGGTAAATTATACTTTCGATTTCATAAGCGCAATTGCAATATTGTTTTACTCAGTAAGTAAACATTTTTCATATTTTAAATTCTTGTTATATATTTAAATATTTATATTTAAATTTAATTGAACTGGAATAAATTTTAGTCACGAATAATTTCGTTATTAAGTTCAATATTATCAATTCTTATGGAATGAAATATTTTTTTATTAACTAATGTGATTTTCTAAACAAGAGAAGAAACATTAAACTAGACTTTAGCTGGTGGAGATAATTAATCAATAACTTTTTAGAAACATCATTTCAAAATAAAAATATCCATATAAGTGATTTCATTAGAGTTGTGCTGTTAATGTGCGCAACGAATAAGGCCACTAAATATAAAATGAAATTACTTTATACCAAGAAAACATTAAAGAGGATTTGATGCACAGTCATCATCAATCTATGTTCTGTTGTTTACTGAACAACTTAACGAAAAGAAAAACTGAACGAAAGAACATCAGCAAATGGGGGCAAGAAATGTCACTGCTAAATTAGGCAAGTGAGAGAGGTCAAAATGGGCATACAGAGCGACTTCGCAGGGTGGGGTGATCTCACTTTTGCTCTGGCCTCTTACTTTTCAGATTAGATGCATTGGGGGTTAAAGTTGTAGCGCACGCGGGCGATGTGGTAATAATGGTCTCAGGGATATTCACGGACGTCATTACGCTTTGGGCACACTTAGTAATTGAGCTACAGACTGTGGGCTAGGAATGAAACCAAACAAAACGGAACTGGTATTATTTAGCACAAAGACCAACTTTAGACTTGCTCGGCTGAATAATCATGAATTGACGCTATCGGGCAACGCAAAATATCTAGGAGTTATACTGGACCATAAACTTTCATGGAAACTGAACACATGGTTAGAAAGACAACGGTAGCATACTACTCCTGTCGTAGGATGTTTAGATCTAAATGGGGCCTAAACCTCAAAATACTTAAATGGATGTATACAGCAATCATGCGTCCTATACTGACTTACGGCTCTGTAGTATGGTGGCCTGCCACAATAATACAAAGATCCGCTTGCGTAGGATCGATCGACCTTCATATATTGGCGGTATCCTCAAATAGTGCTACGAGATTAGCGGCATCTGGGTGGTGGAGATCAAGGTCCTATGGCCATGCCAGAATCCTGGATCAGCTACCCAATGGTGCCTCATCTGGACTTAAACAAGGTTTTTAAAATTCCGATTTCATCCAGACGGGAGTGGAAGGGGGGCACAATGGTAAGGGAATATGACGTATCAATATACACTGATGTATCAAGAATGGTCTGCGGTGTCGGCTCTGGAGTCTTTTCAGGCTATCTTGGTATAGAACGCTCCTTTCGTCTCCCTAACGAAGCCACTGTATTTCAGGCTGAAATTTTGGCACTAAGGGAAGCAGCTAGAGTGCTGATTGATAGGAAGGTACAGGGCAAAGTTGATATCTTTGGTGATATCCAGGCAGCGCTTCTATCCCTAAGATCATATATCACTTCATCTATTCTAGTCGGGCAGTGCAAAAGTTTGCTATCTAGACTCACCCTCATCTGGGTTCCAGCACATAGCAATTTTTTAGGTAACGATCGGGCGGACGAGCTTGCTAGAACTGGCTCTGCTAAGAATGCCTCTAATGCCGAATCGGTAGCCATGCCGTTTGGTGCTATTAGAAGCGTTGTATTCAAGCACTATCTATAAAGGTCTGAATATAGATGGCGCGTGCAATGTTGTTAACAAAATGTGGCCTGGCTACAATGATAGGCGCTCATACAATTAACAAATAGAAACCGTAGGGACATCTCGAGGCTCGTTGCAGTCATGGCGGGGCACTGGACGGTCGGCAGACATGCTAATAGGATAGGTCTGTCCTATAATGAATTCAGCCGGAGTTGTCGAGAATAAAGCAAAGAAGAGACAATCTTCCACTTTCTTTGCGAATGTCCAGCTTTGCATTTCTCGAGGCACAAATTTTTAGGCAGTCATGTACTAGACGATCTTTCAGATTTATCTGAAATTGGATTGAATGACCTTATCTCAACGCGACAGGTTGGATCTAGTAACGATCACCGTATCAGAATAATTAGATACGAGTAGATTCTACTTGAATGCCTGCATGTAATAGGCAGCCACGTAAACTAACCAACCAATCGAAAAGAACAACTATGCTCAACTCTAAATTTCATAAATCCCAAAACAGAAAAAAATTTAGCTTAATTTTAACACCTCAATATAGCTGTATATATTTTTGTTACATTAGTCTGCAAGAATTTTTTGTCCCTAGACTGAAATAAGTAAAGGCCTCTCCCACGATGTCGACAAGAAACTTTTGATCGACAACTTTTATTGAAAACAACCATCATATAGGAAAATTTATTGTATTTTCAATATAAGTAATCGATAGAAAGTTTCTTGTCCACATCATGGGTCGGATCGTAAATAAATAAATAAAAATAAAACATCACTCCTAACTTCCGCACAGTAGGATGGATGGCCTCATAAATTTCTTGGAAAAAAGAATTTTTAAAGAGCAAAGTGGTCAAAATGTAAGACCGACTTCCACTAATTTTGGAGGGCCGACCCACCTATGCCACCTATACCACCCCTGGGGGTTCCCCATACAAACATTTAAAAAAAATCACCATTTTAGTGCGTATGAGTGATACTGATGAAGAATAATATATTACTCATACGTCTTTTTATACCCTGTACCAAAAAATGGAAAAGGGTATATAATATCTACCCTTTTCCATTTTCGACGACGATTCGAATTGCTGTTTATCAATGTTGTTTGATGATAGCAAAGAAAAGCGAGGCTGTGCTATAAAGAAAATTCTAATTTTCTAAATTTCACTCGATTGGGGAACTCTAAATGGGTCAAAGTGAGATTTTTCAAAATTTTACCCTTCGGATCAAAAGTCGGGACTTCAAAATACATTTTAGAGGTATGGTTCCTTCGGCAAAGTTTCTTATTTTGATCCCCAGAATACGATTTTCCTTGTATTTTGAGCGATTTTTAAATCGACCCGCCCTAGGTCTTAGTGAGGTTCAGATTGTATTCATATGTTCATTATTTTACTTATCCATTAAAATATATTTTTTATTAAAAATTGCAACGAAATTGATCATTGAGCGGGTAGCTGGATCCTAAGCCCATTTCACTGTTGCTAATGCAGATCATCGGGGAACCATTACCCAAAAAATTCTAAGAATAACTAGAGATACTCGTATTATCGGCCATGTCACAGAGTTCAATTCCGTTCGGAATCGGAATTCAATCCACCCCAATTTTTGTAGGAGATGGTGTCTGCAAAAGAAAACTAAAATACAGAAATTTGTCAGGTATGTCCAGACTGTGGAAGGCGGTGGTATGCTGTGGTGTGCTCCGGCTAAGGCTTGACATTTTGAGGTTTATTCAATTCCGATTCCGAACGGAATTGAACTCTGTGACATGGCCGTATGTTAAACTTTTATTTAAACAAATGAGAAGTTCAACTAATATGAAAGTTGAAACAAGAATTCAATAATCAATATGTTTTTTATTTTTTTAATTTATTATTGTTAACTTGGCTGACTTTTTTCAGCTCGAACTGTAGTTGTAAGAAGTATGTAAATAAAATAAATGTAAAAAACAACAACAGCTATTCAGCGCTTGCGCAAGAATAGATTGTTGCCACCCAAGTATTTTTGAATAAGTAAAATAACAATTTGGGAATATTAAACTTGTTACAATAACAGTTCCCTAAAATAGCTCTAAATTTGCCAAATATTGTTACCAAAAATTAGGAGTCCCTGTAAGTTGTTGGCCAAAAACTTATGACACCATTTTCTGAGGGCGCATTGGTTTTCGAAACTTTTGGAGGCCCATAAAAAAATTAGTCACCAAAATCGTCAAACAGAGTAAGGGGGGGGGGGGGGTTTGTTACCATTTGCTAGTACTATCGAACCTATAGTGTCCACTCCGTGTGTTTTTCCAAAAGTCTTCGATTGTTATTCTTTTATTTATGTAGTGTAATTTAATTTACAAAATAAAACAATATGCTGCCTGGCACACTTTCATATAGGATTCTAAAACTAAACCATCTTAACTTTCCGTATTTATTTCACATTGAACTTCAATTATTGTCCTGCATACTTTTATATTTTTTTTTTGTACAATTAGCGGGTTTCTTCAAAAAGCAAAAGTCGTTATAAACACTTTTAACACTCACTGGAATGTGAGAGACTATTGCTTTTATTTTTATTATTATTTCACATTGACCTTGTTAAGATTTATTTATCTGTCTCATCAATCACTAAATTTAAAAAAAATACATAAAAAAAGTGTAAACAAAATTTATGCAACTTTTCGTCGCTATAAATAAAGTTTATTTCTCGCAACAAAAAATTTCTTTTAAATTAAATGTAGATTAAAAACAAGATCAATGGAACTATAATAAAAGCGACCTTTTAATAAATTTACACCCGCAAGTCATGGCGACAGACAAACTTGTGAACGGATTTCGCCAGCTACGGCTAACCAACAAATCTGTACAATCATTGTAATTGTTAAAATGTTATAGAGTTGAAATGAAACACGAAAAAAAAATTTAATAAAAAATTTATGTAGTTTGCCAACAATTTACACCTTATTTTTTGAGAGTAAACAAATAAATAAAAATTATTGTTTCACTACTACATAAATGTTGTCTGTGTACGACTGGTAGCTGCAACCACAATTTAAAAAACTTCAGGAAATGACATTGAAAAATCATAAAAATCAACAAATAAAAATAGAAATTCGCAAACGAAATAATACAATTGAAAATCGTTTCAACATTGTTTATTGAATACTCGCTTGTACATTTAAAAATAATTTGTATGGAATTAGTAACAAACATGTCTTACTTCTATTTCAATGATTTTGTGGGGGTGCTGAAAATGCCAGCTTTGCTTTCGAAATTCAAACGAAATGACTAAATACGAGTATGTATTTATTTACTTATGCAGCGTTTGAAGCTGCCACCTTTTTCAAACAGCTAACATTGCGAGATTCAATTGTGAATGAATGCGAATACGAATCAAAACATTTTGAATGTCAATAACCGTTTTGTTGACCTAGTAAATAAAACAACAACAACTGTTTACGTTGTACATGTACAACATCATCATCATTGTGTAAAAAATAACTGGATAATGTTTTTTTTTGTTTTTATTTTTAACTGATTCATTGTTGTTTTAATTTTATAATTATGATCATTTGCTTTATTCGAAAACTACTAATTAGTTGCGCATTCGAATTTGTTTTATTTTCGGCATGGGGTGTATTTTAAACTAATTATTTTAAATACTTTATTTGTTTGCATGGGTGTATTTATTGTATATATCGATTTATGTACATATGTATCGAGTTGTCATTGCTGTTAGAGATTTTCAATTAACCAATTTTGGTTAACGAGACAAGGAAATTACAAATACATAAATATATTGTATAATTAATTTAACGCATAATAAACAACTACCATATCTAAAAGTTATTAAATATTTACTAGTTCCCAGTAATTTTAATTGAATCGTTCACAAGTCATGTTTCACTTCAAAAAAAAGTAATTACTTTTTTAAGGTTAGATTATTATTTAAAAGAAAATTAAATTTTCAGGGATGACTACATTTGAAATCAATTTTTAATTAAAACAAAAAGACTAGCATTATTGATGTGGGATACACAGTTGGAGAGAAGCTAATTTTTATGTTTTAATTAGCGGGTGCAACAATATAAGTTAACAACAATTGTGAACAAAAAATTAAACAAGAATATACAAAATTTGGCTCAAGTATTGTTTTATTCGACTGAACTGAAAATAATCTAATTAGTTTTATTATTATTGTTCGAACTTTATTTGTTTCTATATATATGAGTCTGATTAGGCTAAAGTTCGTATCGCTTTGTAAGCCAAATTAAATATGATAATTAATAATGAACAAATTACACCTCAGTTAATTGTAAATATTCTGACAAACACTTAGTAGAACGGAACAACTAGCTGTTTTCTAGTTCTAATAAATTTATTCGAATAAAAAAGTCGCCTAGAAGCTTTTATTTCAATTATATTCGTTAAAAATTTCGTTTTAAAAATTATTCACTCAAATGATTTCAATTATTTCAATGTACTGAAATAACACTTGAAAAATAAACAAATTTAAATTTAAAAAATTAATTTAAAATTCAAAAATGCGCAATTTGGATTCGATTAAATTTTTTTTATAATAATCTTAATCGAGTCATATTTGTTTAAAGATTTAAAAAAAAACTATAGATTTTTAAAGACGTTGTACTACCATATAATAATTTTCTTCAAATATTTATTATTCGAATTATGAATTTGTATTCGAATAAATTTGTTGCAAATAATTGTATTTGATTCAACTGAAAATTTATCAACTTCCAATAAATTTATTGGAATAAAAATATTCGCATAGAAAGTTTTATTTCATTTACATTCGTTAATAACTTCGAATTCAAAATTATTCACTCAAATGATTTTAATTGAATCATTTTAATGTTCTGAAATTACACTCGAAAAATTAAAAATTTAAAAGTTTTAAAATAACTCAAGTGTAAACTTTCAATGGATAATGTTCAAATCGATTAAAATTTTTATTAAAAGTTTTAGTCGATTAATACAAAGTCTATAGATTTATAAAGATGTTGCACCACTACCATACATCATGCTACCTACATATGTTAATTTCTTTGGTAGAAAATCTATGGTCTTGGATTAATATGAATTTGAATAGAGCCGAATTTTATCTGAATAATTGTCAGTAGGGTGCCCAGCTTCTTGAAAAAAAATTGAAATTCAACTACAGTGAAATTACTCGAATAAAAAAAATGTATTTATGATTTGAACAGGCTAAAGTTCGTATCGCTTTGTGTAAAAAAATTATTTTAACTATTTGCAAATAAAGATTTATAACTATTTTAAATAGCTCTAGAGCATTTTAAAAATGCTTAACATGCACTAATATTTGAATAAAAAAAATTATTCTATTAATATTCACATAAAAAAAGTTTTCCAAAGGAAAATTTAATTTATTATTTGATTAACAACCTCGAGGAAATTAATCAATCAATATCAATGTAATAAATATAATTTACAGAATAAGTAAAATAATAATTTGGGATAATTAGTGCTTAAGCATATGTTAAACTTAATTGTAACAATTCCCAAACAACCAACAGAAATTAATTACCATTTGTAGTAAAAATGGGTTTCTTAAATTTTTTATTCGGATAAAATTTATTACCATACACCTACTATATATAACGATTTTATGCACAGAAACATAAAAGCTTGTAAAAGTAAGTTGAACGATATTTTAATGAACAGAAACCATAATTAGCCGGTAGCCCTGCGTTTGTGTGTGTGTATGCGGTACACACACCCACTTGACCTAATATTGGATAAAAACGAATGCTCACTAAATCGAAGAAATTTCGAAACAAGATTGTTCAATATTTGTTCGCAAATCTAAAAAAATTCGAAAGTTCGCTAAAGCTTCGAACTTTGAACTTCTCTCGATAGTTTTTCGAATGTGGTACGGTAGCCGAGTGGATGTGTGACAGCACTGTAAGTAAAAAAATAAAATAAGAACACATACTTACATATGTATGTCCAATAATTGAGTATAAAAAAATTTGCCACGATATGGTGGATGTGTGCTAGCGAAAATTCGAGATCGAATGTTTTATTAGGATAAAACTGAGTGAGTGTCACTCTCGATACTTTTACACAATAAATGTTCGAGATAGTATATTCGAAATCTATATCAATAACGAAAGTCTTGGTCAACTGGGCAAATGCTTAAGTACTTTAGTCTTCTTCATACTTCCGGTTTTTATTGTGGAAAATAAAAACTCCAGCATATTTAGGACATCATATGTACAGAAAGTCACAACTACTCGCAAAACAAAAACTACAAAAAAAATATACCTGAAGATTTAATACAAGAAACTTATAAAAAACATTTTTATTTGATGATTTCTTCAATAGCTCTGGAAAACAGTACAACACATTTAAAATAAAATAACAAAAATTTCACCAAGGTGAATAAACTTTTCTACTTGAAGCGAACAACAGCAACTTACAACAAAAGTAGACTTAACAGTAGAACCACAAAATTTAAACAGACTTCTTTTTTACGTTTTTAAGTTTTCTTTTGTGCTGAGTACGAGTAAAAGTAGTCAGCTTTTTTAGAAGGCAGATGTATTTTAAGTTTTTTTTTTTGCAAAGCTAAAAATCATTTTGTTTATAAAATATTTAATAGAGGAAAACATTAAGGGTTTTCACACTGGTGATGGATGCTGTGCATCCTGAGTTATGTAGTTGTAAAAGCATCTAATTTGCTTTAAAAAAATCTGGCAAGTCATCAAAAGTTCTGGCAGCACTGTCGTCATCTGTACATGTGTATTTACTTGATAATATAAAAAATAAACAATAGCGCAATTCACAATCTTGTGGAAATAGTCTTGCGTCGTAGTATTTGCAGAGTGTTATAGCATATTTTACACAACAACAACAACAACATACAAAGATGTTGTGCCAAAACCACGAAAAAAGCCTAAGCGACATAATTTTCGAACTTGATTTTTTACCAAAATCGATTATTGATCGCTTAAGCTTTTTTTTTGGCTGTTATGGCTCGATATGTATGATCTTGCTACTTTTGTGTAAATATACAACACTCAGAAGTGGTGTAACCCACATAAACAAGTGCTCTTTTTAATTATTTAGCTGTTTTATTACTTTGCAATATTATGATCTGTGCAAAAACGATTTTTCAGTTCCATTTTCTTTAGAATAATAAAAAGTAGATGTATAGTTGGTATTGTAAATAATGTATTTATCATCAGAACAGCAACCAAAAACCCAATGTGGGTTGCACCACTTCTGCGCTGATAGCCTCAGTTTATATTTACTCTACATATGCGCAACACTTAAATGCAAACTGACAGCTGAAGATAAATGAAATACAAAAGTTACAAAATAGAAAGTAAAATAATAAAAATGGAAAGACTGAATATCTTCAGGAAGCTGCGGAAATATGTAGAGGTAAGAAGTAAAGTCGTAATCGGTGTATTTACTATTCACTATTGCAAATAAAATTTAAAAAAAAAACGGTATTCACAATAGATAGTAAAATTTTAGAGTTGCACAAGCTTGCAATCTCAAATCCATTTTACTTATACATATTTGCACTACTGTTAATTCAAATACGTAAGTATATTTTGCTGTGCATATTTACACTCATTTGCATGGTGTGTACACTTTGCAGTACCCATCCTGAAAACCCTTATTACTGACGACAATATTAGTGCAAATAATAATGCAGTTTAAGTGCGAGAAGGCAGTAAGTATATGCAACATTGTGTTGCTACAAAAGTAACACATTGTCATAAGTTTTTAATGCAAACTGCCACTTTTAACGGAAGCATACCATTTTATTGTTGTTTTTAAATTTATGTATTGTATTGTTGTAATTTATTCTCTTTTTAACAAAAATGTATGATATACACATGTTTGAAAGGAGGGGAAATGGAAAAAATGGTCGCATCTTGAAGCAATACGAATTGTTGTTGGTTACTGTTATTGAATGTTACTGTTAGTAAAAAAGTTTTGAAGTTTCAAATGGAATAACTTGAGTCAGGTAAAAGATTTGTTAAGAATATATATCGTTAGCTAAAATACAAAAAGGCGTAACTAACAAAAATATAATTGTACAGGAGAAGCAAAAAACTAAACAAAAAACTGAACAAACGTGTATTTAAGTCCCCTTGTTATTTGTTAATAAAAGCGTAATTTTTGATCGCAGAAGTGTAATATTTTGTCAGGACATGTAGTTTAATTGCATTCATAATAATCAATCAAAAACTCGATTTTTAATTTTTTGTTAGTTACGCCTTTTTGCATTTTAGCTGACGATATGTAGCTGTGTGCGACTAATGAGCGATTCAGTGATTTATAAATAAGATTTTTTCTAGTGAGCTCTTTAATCTAGATCGTTTTTTACATAAGTATGTACATATCAGAGAACTTCATTTCAATTACCGTTATTTGCCAAGTAAATTCATTCACAGTAGAGACTTGTGATGATACTGTCATTGTGATTAAATCCTAAATACGGAAATCTCTTAGAAATAAGTGGTAACATTTGCCCAAATAAACGCAAGAACTCAAGAACTGGATAAATGTATCTACTCTACTATTTAAAATTATTTCTTTTATGATAGGATGTACCATAATCGAGGCAAATTCATTTCAGCAGACGGTAATCATCGGTTAGTTTCTCTGGTGTACAATTCAGAAAATTTTCATAAATTTTTGACAACAGGAAATTTTACATAAACAAATATACATAATTGTTTGCAGTGTTGCATTTCATGACAAAATGAATTCGCCTTATTGTATTCGCCTGAACTGTAATCTTTAAAAGGTAAAAATTCAAATGTTAAAACGAAACGGGCTAATAACTAAACTTTTCTTTGTTTTTTTTTCATAAAATATTATATGTATGTGGAATTAATTTTACTGTAAAGGATTTAAAAACGCGTCATAATTAATTTTCATAAATCGGTCGATTTAAATAGACTAACTTCTTTAACAAAATGTTGATGTGAATTTTGTAACGAAAAAAGAAAATTAGTTTTTTGTTTTTACGAATTTACTCGTAAAAATAGCTTCAAAGAAATGCATCTAGACATGTTAAACCAACAACAAATACATTTTCTAAATACGTCTTCATTTTGACGCGTTCAAGAAAAATAATATGTGACCCGGTCTATGAAAAGGTGGCTTATGACTCAAAATCAGCTGTTAAAGATAAATCAGCTGTTAAAGATAAACAATGCATTTCGTCAGTTTCTCGGTAGTTGTTGTTTTTTGAGTCATAAGCCACCTTTTCATAGACCGGGTCACATATATTGAAATAAATATTTTTGTTTTTACTTTAAACAGGAAACTAAATTTCTTAAGCTATTTTATGATTTCTGTTGATTGTGTCAATTAAAAAACCCTAAGAAAGCAATTTATGTAAATTAAATAATAATTTAAGGTAAATCATTGAAAAAAAGTGTTTGCCCTTAAATTTTTCTAAAGTACATACATACATATATATGTATAGTGTAAATTCAGATAAAGAAAAGTTTCCTTTGTTTTCCTCTGAAGATTTATTTTTTTTAACAAACCAATAAAGAGTCAAACACAAAAAATTCTGTCCAGGAAACGTCATCGACAATTCAAACGTCATGTTCAAGTAGTTGCTCAAAAATATTTGAACAAAGATGAAGAAATAAACACAAAGGTCCCTTTTTTGAATCATTTATATTTTAAACTCAAAAAGTAATAATTAGTAACTTATTGTGTTTTGTTTTAATTTTATTTTTATTTAATTTTTGTATGAAGCATGTGTGGCATGCAGGAATATTGTAAAACATGTGTTTTGTTGGAAGAGAAGCTAAGAGAATTAATTTTTTTTAAGCCAATGAACCTCAACTAATCAAATAAAGTTTAAATATTTCACGAACAATGCTAGTATGTAACTCTATTTCATAAAATGTTTATGTTGTTTTTGTTCTTGTTTCTACGGAGCGGAAATGATGTTTTTTTTGGGAAATTTTTACAATAAAATATATAAATGAGTGGAATTTTAAACAAGTTTTTGTGTACAAATTGTAAATATGTATTGAGTTGAAATTGAAACAAGTATAGAATATTTAATTTATTATACAAGAAAGCCAGTACAGTAAACTGTTGGAAAAGAGCACATCTCTAAATTTTTTTTCACCCGCATAAAGTGACAACAACAGTGCCCCTAAAAAATGCTTTTTTACTTTCACAAATGCACTCACGCATTGTTTCAACATTCCTTTCAATCGTTCTTGACTCCTTAGATTATTTTTAAAGTTAATAATATTTACTTGAACTTTATATTCTAAAAAAAAGCTTGAATGCTAAATTTGTGTACTTTAACCACAATGAAAACTTGTCGTTCTTTCGTTAGTCTATTTGGCATCACTTACCATAAAATCACAGTGATGAAAACATCAGTAGTCTCTATTGTGAATTAATTTGGCAAATAACGGTAATTTAAATGAAGTTCTCTCACATGTACATACTTATCTACAGTGAAACATATTTTATTTTGAAAAATCTTCAATTCGAGTAAACAAAATCTGTTTTTGTTATTAAAATTTTTTTTTTTTTTTAATAATTTTACTCAAATAATATTAATATAGCTGGAATTTAATGCATTCAAATTCAGTTAAAATTACTGTTTTTTTCAAGTGAACTAACATAACAGACATATGTAAATCTAAATATGTAACACAAACTATTTACTACAGAGAATGTATATAAGATATATGTACATACATATCGCTCCTTTATTGCAACATAGTCATATCTCAAAAAATAAATTTTTCGAGTTGATGATGATGAATTAATCCTCATATCGTTATTATTGTAAAAATACAAATATCTTGTTTACTCAGCTCTTGAGAGAAAAATTAAATTTTCTATTTCCATTAAGTTGTGTGCAAATTGAAAATTTTAAAAACTCGTTTTCTGGCGAACTAGTTTTTTTTAGTTATTACTATGTTGCAATAAAGGAGCGATATGTAATTATAAAATTAAAGTATATACTACTACTTATATTTCTACATTCTAAATATATACATAATATGTGCATATGCTCGCGGACTTGTAAAAGTTGTCACAAAATCGGGAGGCAAACTATTGCATATCGAACTAATTTTTATAAAATTTTAGCTGTGTATGAAAATTTCGTTCGATATAGAATGTCATAATTTGCATACTTATTTATTTGTGCTTGATCTTTGAATTTAAATAAAACGAATTGCGTGTAGTGCGCATCTAAAATGTCGGTTGGTGGTTCTGTCATCTAATTCTGGCCAAAAGAAGAACTGCTTTTTTCGGGATGCATTGGACAGTCCCGGATCTAACGTGGATTGGTATCGTCTCAAATATAAACTATCCGGAAATGGACTTCATCGACGAAGATGATTTTTCGAGAGCAAATCCTCCAGGTCCATTCAGCGAACAAACGTTGTTGTCTATATCTATGTCTATGCCGTTTGCAGGCCACAAAATGACCGGATTCTCCAGTACACTCTCACGGAGAGCTGTGTTATTTTAGGTACGTCTTGCATGCAGTTAAAATTGTAGCCGAAGAGGACTCCCATTTTTTGATAAAAATAAACTGAATACCTGACAGCCAATACGAAAGATTTAGCTTCAACAATATGGCCGCTATCAACTGTCAAAGTTCAGAACTATCTATTGGAATATCCTTTATATTGAACTTACATTAACAATAATTTTTTTTTGCATAATTGTTTTGTTGTTATAAATTGTGGAGTTTAAAATTTCATAAAAACAAATGGAAATATAAGGGATCATCATTATGATGTATATTTTCATGAATATTTTGTGATTGCGATTGACATTGAGTGTAACATTTTTTTTTTATTGTCAAGACACATAATTGCCTTGAATGAAAATTCTGTTGCACAATTCAAGAGTTCTGATATGCTGAAGACGATTGTGTATTTTAAAGATAAATGATAAAAAGCATTTTGATTAGCGTATCTAATGAAATATTTGAAGTAAAACAGATAAACAGAAATAGTTTAAAAATACAATCTTCAAAGTTTTATATCCGACAAATATTTTAGCGCTCATTGAAATCAATGCGACACAAAATTTTACTTGGTATGTGTTAATAATGTATGACCCAATTATTTTCTCAGGAATTTAAACACATTGACTTTAATCTTCTGCCATAATTGATAAAGTAAAAGTAAAAGTTTCACAATCAGCTCTGACATCAATTACACAATAATATCATGAAATCTTTTCCAAATAAAAGTGATATTTATCTTTGTTATTTAACAAAAATCTACAAAAAGAAAAATCGCAACTTTAAACAAAACGAAATATTCTTCTGTCCGATGTTAATAAAGATTAAAACCTTATAACACTTTTTAAAATAAACAATTTATTTTTTATGTGCTAATTATGTATCAAGACGGGAAATGTAAAAATATTTCAGTTAAAAAAATCAGATGTTCGAAAATGCACTGATGTTATTTCAATATATTATTAATATGCATTTTCTTGAATACAATTTTTCATAATTTTTCAGGAACAAGAGAAAAATACGCGCTGAGTAAAGTGTTTTTCTCCAATGCGTTTAGCAATTTTTAGCGAGCGTTTTTTCCGAATTTATTTTACTTTTAACAGTTTTGGCGATTTCTAATGAATTTCAAGGCTTGTTTCCGATTTTGCAACTTCTCGCGAATTTGGCCATTGTTTGCGATTTTTAGCATTCGTTAGAGTTTTAGTGATTTTTAATAAAAATTATGACTTGTTTAAAAGTTCGCAATTTTTCGCTAATTTTTGTTATTGTTAAGTTTTTGGCTTTCCTTATTTATTTTTATTTAGGGACTTAAAATTTAATTTTTCTACCAGCTTTGACAAATTCTTTCCAATATTGCGAATTTTTAACATTTTCGAGATGTAAGATTTATTCGACTTTTAATAAAATTCAAGACTTGATATAAATTTATGCATTTAGTATTTCTATTGCAAATACATAATCATATTTTTTTGGTGTGAATACGTGTATATATGCAAGGGATATTTGCATAATTTGGTATCCATGGACTGTAAAGATATCCATAGCAAGACAGATTTTGAATAGGCCAGCCCCCGTATTCTGTAAGTCGCTAAAGCTAAATCTCTATCGCTAAAAATCTATAACGTCGATTTCTCGATTTTCGGATACGAATACAATTTTCAAACGTGTATTGATAACTCAGGCAATGGCTTAAAAATGTAATTTTATGTCATAGGAAAAATTTTTTAATTTTCTATTTGTTCAGCATTTTAGCGATCAAATTTAGCTTTAGCTTTAGCGACTTACGGAATACGGGGGCAGCTCGTGAAATTTAATTGTGTTTCAAAAGACAGATTTACGCAATGAATTATTGAAGCAAGTTCGCTGAACTATGGGAAGTTCGTCGTTCGTCCCAATTGTGTTTATAGTTTTTTTTTTTCAAAATTGCTTTAAATATTTATTTGAAATAAACTGAATGAAATCGTTGTGGAAAGAAGTTTCATTACTTTTCTGGAACACAGTGATATCGTCTTTGCGGAATTAAAAACGTTTTCAGTTTAATATTGTAGTGGAATGTAGAACCTGGGCTAATCTATATATATAAAAAATTGTTGCAAGTGTGTTGTGACTTTATAACTCACGAACGGTCAAACCGAATTCGATCAAATTTTTATGGTTTGTTCGTATGGTCGTGTAGATGGTTTATCTAAAGTTTTCACGAAATCGGACGACGCGTTCCGACAGATGGCGCCATATTTAGTTTTTTTGTGTTTTTGCACCGTAACTCAAGAACTACTGCACCGATTTAAACCAAACTTTATGGCGCAGTATTTATTATTTTTTTGTTTTTGCTCCGTAACTCAAGAACTACTGCACCGATTAAGACCAAACTTTATATACATGCTCTATGGGGCGTGAGGAGTGTTTCTGTGTAGTTTGAAGTTCGTCCGACAGATGGCGCAGTATTTATTATTTTTGTGTTTTTGCTCCGTAACTCAAGAACTACTGCACCGTAACTCAAGAACTACTGCACCGATTAAGACCAAACTTTATATACATGCTCTATGGGGCGTGAGGAGTATTTCTGTGTAGTTTGAAGTTCGTCCGACAAATGGCGCAGTATTTATTATTTTTGTGTTTTTGCTCCGTAACTCAAGAACTACTGCACCGATGTTGACTAAACTTCATATACATGCTTTCTAGGGCGTAAGTGTGTTTCTGTGTAGTTTAAAGTTCGTCCGGCAGATGGCGTCATATTTAGTTTTTTTGTGTTTTGCACCGTAACTCAAGAACTACTGCACCGATGTTGACAAAACCTTATATACATGCTCTTTGGGGCGCTAGGAGTGTTTCTGCGTAGTTTGAAGTTCGTCCGACAAATGGCGCCATATTTAGTTTTTTTTTGTGATTTTGCACCGTAACTCAAGAACTACTGCACCGATTTAGACCAAACTTTATATAAATGCTCTATGGGGCGTGAGGAGTGTTTCTGTGTAGTTTAAAGTTCGTCCGGCAGATGGCGCCATATTTAGTTTTTTTGTGTTTTTGCACCGTAACTCAAGAACTACTGCACCGATGATGACAAAACTTTATATACATGCTCAATGGGGCGTAAGGAGTGTTTCTGTGTAGTTTGAAGTTCGTCCGGCAGATGGCGCAATATTTAGTTTATTCGTGGGCAAAATCCAATTTTCATATTGTACCACCAATGCCATATACAAAACTAATGTTTGCTTAGGGCCAGCAGCGCGGACTGGGGTCAGCTAGTATAATATATAATAATATATCTATAAAACATATTTTCAATATTGTGTTACTTTTAAAATGGCGATTTCCAGACACCAACCTACAGATCATATTCTTCAGACAATATTGCACAAAACGCAAAATCGAAAGAAAAATATTTAAATCCAGAAATAAAAGTATGTATGTATTTATGCATTTAAAAACTACTAAATATGAAAATTTGTTTTTGTTTTCAATATAAGAAATCGATCGAACGGTTTCTGTCGACATCATGGGACAGACCGTTGGTGTAGGTGGGACATCATGGTTTAAAAAAAAAACCTAGATAAGAACTTCATTTCTAGCATAATTTCGATTTGTGTTTTCGTTTCATATTTTCGTTACCAGTATCCGTAACATGTATTTGGTTCATGTTTTTGTTAAACGTATTTTGTTCGTATTGAAATTTTTTTTATCTCCATGAATTGGTTTTTTTGCTATTCAAAGCATTGATGAGAATAGCAAGCCAAAAAGTGCTACTACGCTAAAAAAAAACAATAAAAAAGTATCCCAGCAAAAAAATAATCGAGATTTAGAAGCGATTGCTTATTAATAAAAGTCTATTGCATTTTTATAGCTTCTTTTTCTGTTTTTGTAGTGTAGTTTAGTATAACACAAAAATAAGCGCTTCGGAAGCGCGGAAAAGCGCACAGTGTATCCCCTCTGCCTTACAAGGATGCAATAACGTAAGTGAATGACGAAGTTTAATATAAACACTACGACGTCAGTCGGCTGTTTATACTCAAGCTCTCAAAGTTTTTTATAGATCATCCTCTCTCGCTTACCTGTATACAAATTTGGATGCGAATGAAATTTTTATTTCGAGTTTTGATTTTTTATTTTTTAATTGAATTGTGTACAAAAATAAATATGTGCTTTGGTAGTTCAGTGGGTAGTGTTCTAGCCTAATATACGGAAATGCTGGGATCGACTCCTGATTCAACGTGCGAACAAAAAGTACTTGATTTGATATTGTATTTAGTACATAATAAATATAAAAAGAAAATAAAGTATTGGAAGTTAATCTTTAAGAGTAGATATAAAAGTCTGATCTAAAGAGCAAATTTTTTAATTATATACATATGAAAAAGACATGCTTCCAGGTAGTCGAATATTTTAGCGGAATTCAGGTCACTCCGGCAGGCATGAAAGAATCACATTTTAGATCGACGTGGCGACGTTTCTACGCGAGGAATACCATATAAAAATCATGCAAAATTTCATGCATCGGGTAAAAGCTTGCCTACCAAAGAGCAGTTATATAGGTGCTGCCAGCGAAGCACCATTTTTTGCTGGGATATGGTAAATAACGCAAACCAAGCAATAGCAAGTGTATAACAAATACCTATTTAGAGGAGGTACACATTTGCAAAACTTCAAAGTTTAAACAACATTTTGTTTAATTTTCTTACAAAAAAGCCACAACATTTCACTGTGTCTAGCATGTATCAATAGTTATAACCAGGGAAACCAGAAATATGCTTTAAAAAATGTATCTTATGCGCATTCAATATTCACTAAGAAAATATGCACTAAAAATTTAAAAAAATATGCTCTTAAAAATAGTAAATGAAAATATATTTTTAATTCAAAAATTCAACAACATTTGCATATAAAATAAGACAAAAAAAAAATAAAAAAATAAAAAAAGGTAACAAAATTATCAAAAAGTAACTGGGTTTGAAGTGCAGGTTAAAACAAAATTTTGACTAAAACAAATAATACAAATTAATTTTTATTGGATGATCTCATAAGAATTTAATTTAGAATTTCAAATAAAAATCGTTTCTGTCTCATCTTAATAAAATTAACAATATTCCTTCAACGTCTTCTACTCGGGGCAGACTCCGTCACCAATAGCAAAACTGAATTTGTATTGAAAATAACGTCCGTAAAACTGCGTAATATATAAGAAAAATTTATACACTACCTGGAACATTGGAACAGAGATTTAGATGGCGAAATATAAAAAAAAATGTTCACCAACCTTTGAACTTGTAAGCATATTAACCCAGATAGCGCGGGAATTTTTTTTTTAACTTAAGTTTTTATTTCGAAAATGAAATTTTAATAAGTTTCTAGAAAAAAAAACGTCATATAATTTTTTTTGGAATGGGGTGTCCTATTAAAAGGACGATTGCCCCAAGTGGGTAAAAATAAAAAAAATTCTATAAAGTATCAAAATATGCCCTAAAAAGCTCAAAAAATTCGAAAATGTGCTAAAAATATGCGTGTAAGACTGGTATATGCAAAAACATGCTTTAAAAGGTAAAATATCCAAAATTATGCACCAACAAACAAATCGATGCCAAATAAAAAGTTCTGAAACGGATAAATATCTTGTTCCCGCATTAATACTGCACACAAGAAAAAAACATGCAATTGCATATTTGCGGTTTCCCTGGTTATAACTTTTTTATTTAAAATAAAATTATTTCCCTGATTCCAACCAACCAACCGACCTTCATTCCCATCCATCTTTTGACGATGGTCTTGTTTTTTTTCTGTTGTGTGTATTTTTTATTATTACATTTTAGTTAAATTTTTAACTTCAAATTATTACAAAATCTATTTTGAAATAATTGTTCAATGACTTTGTGGCATTTAGAAGTACATGTATTCATAGTTTGATAAAAAATTTTAATAAATAAACCGCAAATCAAAAGAAAAGGCTAAACTGATATTGTCGAACACACCTACCGTTTTTACAAAAAAAAAATTAATGTTGGCACTTAATCTGTTTGGTATTTTATATAGTGATAGTTTATAAAAATAAAATGTAACACAAGAAAAACAAAAACAACAAATTGTAACCGAATCGATTAAATTTTCTTTCTTATTTGTTTTCATAAACGTGATTTATTAACATTTTTGTCGAAAAAAAATTGGGTGCGAATTGTTGCACAAATCTTATTTAATATGTTTTGTTAATTGTTTTTTTTAGTTGTGAGTTGTGCAAAGAAAATAAATTAATGGCGGTATTCGGTGTTTGATGCAAATTGTTTTGCATTTGCACTTACACAAGATCATTTGCATCAAACATCGAATAACACCATTGTTTATTTTATTGCACAGATATTTGGAAAACTGTTCTTAAAATCGATTTCTGGTGTTCACTTTAAATAAAAATTTAGCTTCTCTCCTATGGAAAAAATTAAAAAAAAAGAAAAGATGTGTCTTAGGACACCCGGTTATAGCTATGCTGCTTAGCTACATGTATAAAACAAATTTAATGTATTAAAAAAAAAATTACACATTACCATCAGAACTACTTGCCATATAATTACTTACTTTTCTGACTACAAAATTTCATTACTCACATTACCTAAAATTTAAAAAAATTATGTAGAAGTTGCTAAATGAGGAGAATAATTTTTTTAGATTAAATAGATTACGTGAATTTCAAGAATCGATTATTTTAGTCTCACGCCTTGTTAAAATCATTAAGTTGGTAATCCAGTAGGGAACAGCTTCCACCAAAAATGCTTAATTCCCAACCCGATTACCTTTTTTTGAAATTTTTTTGCTGAGAATGCAATAAAATTAAATTATATGATTATGGCAAAATCGCCGCAAATATTTCAAAACGTTTTTATTTACTTCCCATTATTTTCTTTTCTAGCGGGTTACGATTAAATTAATGTATTGTTTGTGTCCGGCAGCGGCTGTTAGTCGGCTTACAGCTGATCGGGTGTTTGTGCTCATGTGTAAAAACAATACAAGAAAAAAAAAATTGAGCAATCCTTCTCGTTTTGTTTTTGTTTCACTCACGTCAAAGTACGAAACAAAACTAAATCAAACAATTTGTTTCGTTCAGTTTTTCACTCTGGTTTAAAGTACAAAGAAATCAAAACATAAATAAACTGTAATAGTGTCGATTATTTTTGTTACGGAAATCACGTCCTATCTCCTGTATCGCGTAATAAATAGCATAGCTATAAAAATTACTTCATTTCAACGCGTGTCAAAATCAGAGTTTATCTATAAACATTGGGTGTTTGTAACCATTTTGAATTGTAGTTGAAGTCTACTGATGTGTTGCCTAGCAGTAACGAAATGCATTTAGACGTGCTAAACCAACAAGAAATAAATTTTTTAAATGCAAATTACTTCATATCTATTAAAAACGAAAAAATACGCAACCATACAAAGAAAATATAGCACTTACAAGTTGGAAAACATAGACCACTAGTAGATCAGTCGGCCCTATTCTGAATATAAAATATGGAATAAAAAAATCCAAGAACAAATAAATATTAACCCAGAGAGAAAATAATTTTCTTTCTTAATAATCGATTGCAAATTTTGAGTTTTGCAACAAGTAAAGAGACATTGTAAAGGGATTTATTAGTAGTTTCCACAATGCAAGCAAACGACTTGTCTAGAAAATTTGTATAGGAATCACTCGAAAATTTGAGTGCTTTTCATATATTTTTTCTAGACAAGTCGCTTGCTTCGCATTGTAGAAACTACACATTAATTTTTCTCGATTTTTAATTTCAAATTTACATAAAAGTTTTAAATATTCACTCAACTCACTTTTAGATAAAACGAGCAAATATAAACTAAATTTGACACTTGGCTTGGCATGAAAACAATAGTCGTCACCTGGGGTCACATTACGGCATGCGATATATGTATGTAGATCGAAATTTTAAAATATTTCCATATCATCTCTATTGAAATATCGAGTTATAAACGGTAAAATAGCTTAAGCGACACATTTGACGAAAATCGATTATTTACGGTTGCAAAGTTTGAAAATTATGTGGCTTAAGCTTTTTTGGCGGTTATGGCAGGATATTTTGAAATTTCTTAGTGAAAAAATTTTAATTTTTTTTTAAAAATGCAAGGGTTTAGCAAGGTTTTCCATTTAAATATGTATAAAAAGAAAACATCATTGTACGTAGTCGTAGTACGCCAAAAAGGGATTTTTTCGATCGTCGCTTCCTATTCGTTTATTAGGAATCGTAAGAGGGAACTTCTTCCAATAACAAACAAGCCTTTATAAAAATCATTAGAGATGGTCGGATCGAAAATTGTACATTTTCATTACATCTTGGAATATAATTTTTTTTTACTAGGTTTGATCACATAACTGTTAGCCAAGTTTATCACATGTCAAGCAGTATTGCCAACTTAAAATTCTATACTTAAAAAAAACACGTGTTGCCAGAGCGAGCATTCTTTTAATTCCCCTCTAACCCCCTTACATATTTTTAATTTAACTTATTGTTAATATTAAAAAAAATTCACATTAATACTGCCATTTATGGAACAAATTGAAACTTGGATTTATTTATAAAAAAAAATCATGCAAGAATTATGGAAACGAACTTTTAAGAGTAGCATTGAACAAATCTTTCCATTTAAAGTCAAAACGAAGTAGAATAGAAATAAAATATTTAAATCGCTTGTGAACAAGAAAAATCTATTGATTTGGAAATGAATTTGTAAATTAAATCAATTGACTAAACCACTATTTAGGTAGAGATAGTAAACGTTTTACATGTTCGCCAGAATACTTAAAACATTATTTTTTAAGACGCATAAATAACATTTAAATCTGACCATTTATGGGTTGTTACATTTGCTATTGTTTTGGCTTCTGTTTTAAATTAATTAATTTATTTATTTATTGAATCATTTCCACTACACATACATTTATGTATATATACATTATTATACATACATATCGCTCAGTTAATCAAACAACGTCATAAAGTTAATGATGCAGAAGTAATCCTCATATCGTTCTTCATATTGTGTAAAAATTTCATACAAATATCTTGTTTACTCAACTCTTGACAGAAAAATAAAATTTTCTTTTACCATTAAGTTGTGTGTAAATTGAAAACTTTACACTCGTTTTCTAATAAAGTATTTTTTCAGTTTGTCCTAGTTTACACTATGTAAGTCTTATTGCTAAGCTGATTAGTTTGACGGAGAGAGAGAGAGAGACGAGGGGAATAGAAATGTTTCAAACTCAGCTTAGCAATAAGCTTAGCTTAGCAATAAGACTTGCATAGGTAAACTAGGACTTATGACGTTGTGCTGGTAGCAAGCTGGTACAACATTCACTTCTTGACAAAAATTCAGGAAGGATGGTTATGCACAGTGACACAGTTTTTGCTGCAGTTATTATTGCTATTTGTGGCAATAAGGAAAAAGTGCTGTCATATTTGACTGTTCTGCAGTAGAGCACTTTTATGTGTTCAAGTCGATTTTCAGAAATTTATTTCTTTTACAGTTAAATTGGGAAAATCTCTGGTAAATTTTATGCCCTAATTCTGTTCGACGAATGTATCGTCTTGTCTATGGACGAAAAAAAGAAGCAGTTTTGATTCTTTAAAACAAATATAATTTATTGTCTATGCTAGAAGGTTCGTGTATTTGCTTTGTAATTTTGTTCTAAACATTATATCCAACGCATATTTTTTCATATATTTTTCAAACTGTTGTATAATAATTTAATTGGATTTTTATGTTTTAAAAACATGGCAATAATATTTATATTTTTCATTGTCAAAGACAACAACCATTTTTGAAGAAAATAATTTAGAGACTTCAAAGACAAGAACTCAAAAGCATTTTCAAACAAATACGTCCTAAATCTTCTTACTGAATTAGGGCATTAATTTTTTAAGCAAACGTCGTTCTATACACTATAAAGGTACGGTCACACTTGACAAACATTTGCCCAAAAAAGCGCAACCAGTATATACTAATGAGAAATATTCTGATTCAGACACGTGTTTATTGAGTTCAATAGCTTCCAATAATATCCCAGCAAAAAATTACACATTACCATCAGATCTACTTGCCATATAATGACTTACTTTTCTGATTACCAAACTTCATTACTCGCTTACAAATCACATTATTTAAAATTTTAAAAAATTATGTACAAGTTGCTAAATGTGGAGAATAATTTTTTTAGATTAAATAGATTACGCGAACAAGTTGACAAATAAAAAAAGTAAGTACTTCTCAAGAATCGATTATTTTAGTCTCACGCCTTGTTAAAATCATTAAGTTGGTAATCCAGTAAGGAACAGCTTCCACCAAAAATGCTTAATTCCAAACCCGATTACCTTTTTTGCAATTTTTTGCTGGGATTGTATTGTATGCCTTTGCCTATTTGTTAAATACGAAACTAATTAACTTAATAAACACGTGTCTGAAGCAATAAATGTTGCATTAGTATTTATTGGTTACGCTTTTTTAGGCAAATGTTTGTCAAGTGTGACCGTACCTTAAGTAATACATTTCAGTTGAAATATAGCAAAGAATAACCTAAATTAAGCTATTTATTCCAAGTAATATTAGCGACCCTATGTATAAGCAAAAATTGACATGAAGTTAGCATAAGTGGCAAAATTTAACATGATCTTAAAGAGTTTTGCCATGAAACTTCACATTCAAAATCATGCTAGGACTTAGAGGTGGGTTAAAATTAGGTAATGCGACCATTTTTAATGTCAAATTGTATGGAGGAACTCGTTTACACCTAATTCAATTTGGTCACTTATGCTAACTTCATGCCAATTTTTGCTTATACATAGGGCCGTAGAAGTCTAAAAAAGATAAGCCCCAAGTCATACTGCTATAACTTCCTGAAAAACCATAGAAATTAATTGGGATTTTGACCAGGGGTACTTTCGAATATGTAGTTTACGGAGGGTACCATTAACTCAAAATCAGAATATCTCGATTTAAGCACTTATGCCTTTTTGGCACAGATATGTTGTTAATATTAGCATTATATTATAACTAAAGCCCTCAAATTCCATTTTCCATTGAAACAAATTCAGGGCAATTATGTAAAAAATTCCGCATGAAATTTCTACCAGGGAACAATTCCAACTAATAGGAAGTGATAGGGAAAACAAAAAATTCTAATTGGAAAAGGGAGAAATTTCCTGCGAAATTTTTTACATAATTGCCCTGATTATGTTTCAACAAGTTTAATTTTTTTATCAAAGTCAATAAGGGTTTTCAATGAGAACTCTTAAAATTGCCATTTGTGCAATTGGGCAAACTTGCCAGACTTGTTTCATGAAGTCAATTTGGAACAACTTGAAACAAACGACAAAAAATTATATATGTATGTGAAGATAAATTCATCGAGTTAAACTCATTTTTCAAAAATATCGCATGCGATATTTTTTTCTGTACGCATTTTGTACTGAAATTAAGGGGTTTCTTCATAAAAACGTTCACTGTAGCTAAACCCGCCTTCCTCAGCGAATCAATCATAATGGAAAATTAAGAGAACGAATCATACTTGTGCAGGGCACACGGGGGTTGTATATATGTAAGTATATATGTGAAAATGGATGACTTACCGGGAGGTGGTTGTTTCTGGAACAATAGTAGTTGTTTCTGGGACCTTGACAGTACTAATTCCGGGTGTAATAAGCGGAGCTTTGGTAATTGTTGAGTTTGACGAGTTAGGATCCGCAGAAGTTGATTTATCACTTTTTATATTACTGCTAGTTTCTTGAGATGGAATTGCTGATGTCGTTTCAATTTTTAACTTATTACCATCTTCATATACTAGAGGTAGTCCAGTAAATTCTATGTGGCGAAATATTTATTAAGAGTTTACAAATTTGGCCAATTCCAAAACTAGAGATATTTGTAGCAAACTTCGGCTTCGGTAATCTGTGCAAATGTGTTGGTATAATTATTTCGGCTCTTATATAAGTTGAATAACATTCGATTTTTTTCCTTTTTGTGGACTAAAAAATTAGCTAATTAGGATAACCTTTTTTTACTTTTATATACCGGCTTAAAAACGCCTTACAAATAAAAATTGCATTTTTTTTAATTATTAAAGTGAATAGGTTTATTTACTTCTTTAATAAAGCAGCTTTAAAATTAACTAATATTTTCTTTTAACTTTTACTATTCAAATACAAATTTATTTTATTTATCCGCAGTGTTTTTTTTATTAAAATTAACTTCTTTTACTGTGGCTGTTGCCTTTACTTTGCACAATACTATTAAACTGCATTTACAGTATATCGGAATTGTATTTGTGAAATTTTTTAGAAAACTTGGAAAAAATATGACTTAGTGAAAAATATTATTTTTTGAGTTCTAGGAGGGAAATGGCCACTGTGGCCAAACCCTTCTTTCTCAGCGAATCAAACCTAGTGGAAAATGAAGACATAAACTTATTTCAGATTTAATGATAAAAAGTTCGGGTTCGGCCGAACTAATATCTAATAATAATAATTAAAAATAACAAAAAAGGCCACTTGTGCCATAGTGCCATTCAATATAAAAAGTCCATCACTGCCCTGCAGAAAACTTGGTGACAATTGAACCAAGCGTACTCGTCGTAGGACTTGAGAAAATGGTAGTGTTAGAAAAAGTAGGGCGTAATGTATGGTGGGTGAAAAGAAGATATATCGTGTAAATGGTTACATATTCACAATTTTCGTGGTGTATATAATATGTATATTGAAAATGCCAAAATCTCGAATTCAAAAAATAAAAATGAATTAGGTGGTTTCTGTATTAAGATAACTATGTTGTTTAATATTTTCTATACGCTGCATTACGTTAATGCAAATGCAAATTTATCAGAAAATGTTCAACCAAATTCTTGAAAAAAAAATTGGAATTATATCGAATCTACCATAAAGCAATTGAGAATTACTAAACATCTTAAAAGCTAAACAGACTCGTTCTAGTTATTGGGACTCGTTCTAGTATTGTAGCTGAGTCCAGCACCTATCAAATAATATAAATATATGGTTTTTTTCTTTGGACTTTCTCTACATTGGAAGCTGAAAGCGGGACATGATCCATCAAAAAATGGGATTTAAAAATAAATATCTTTTAGAAAGCGGGATGTGTAATATGCACATATACAGTTTCTTATGTACTTAAGATACACAGTCTTCGCAGTTTCTAACATTAGAAAATTTTAATACAGTTAGGGCAAATTTAAAATTTTTTGAAGAACTCCTGAAAACTCGAACTTCAAGAAATTCTGAGTATGCACGTTTTTAGAGGACCACTTGGACATTAATCTATGAGCAATATTATCCGACAGCATTGACTTCCAAAAATGAGTATCCTTCAGAAAATGCCAAGTTCAAAACTTGGCAATTCGAGTATCTAGTTCAAATTCATGCTTTTACATAGATTCATGGGCAATAATAAAGGAGGAGCATTACTTTTTTCCGTCTGGGTTGCCTCATTTACTGGTAAAGTCCTTTAGAAATGCATTATAGCTTAACAGAGCTCTTTTAAAGAACAAGGTTTGTGTCAAGGCTTATAAATCGATACAAGCACAAACTTGAAATTACGCCGATTCCGACAGAAAATAGCGCAGGGATAATTTTAAAACTCTTCATAACATGTTAATAATGAGAATTGTATTCCACAAATTAGCTGAACTACGGAGCACACAGGGACTTGGATAGTTAAGCAATAACCGCACTTAAAAAATATTTGGATTGAATTTGTATCAGTTGCATTTTAATAAAAATCTAATAAGAGATTGAAAATTTCAATAGCGGGATGTGTGGTCAGGCTTACCCGCACGTAACTGAATTCCGTAGCACCATAAAGGTTTCAAAAGTATATTAAAACTTTACCATCTAGACTGAGAATTGAATTTCTACTAGTTAATCACCCAATGTATCTGAGTTAATTTAAGCTTCATTTGTGTTCGCTAGAGTCAATGTGGTGTTTCCATGTAAGCCGTCGATCAAGGTGTATGTTGAGGAACAAGTTGGGAACAAGTATCTCTTTCTTCATAGGGTAAATGTTACCTGAACACATTTTTGTTCGTTTACTCTTATTCTCCATAGTAGTGCTCGGATACTATCGATATTTTCAACTATCGATATCTATCGATAGTACAAATTTCACTATCGATACTATCGATATTACTATCGACGAAATGTTTGTACTTGAGAGAGAAAAATATAACTAATTTTTCATCAGGTCACAGTTAGTTTTTTATCACTTTATTGAAAGTTTATATATAGTATTTTTATTTTAATATGTATGAATGTATCTACGAACGTTATATTAAGTGACAGCTTTTGAAAAAATGTGCTGATGTCAGTTAAAAATTTTTTTTAACAGCTCTCGTTTATAAAACTGCATTTTAAATAATATCGATATCGATATTTTTTCCTATCGATATTTTCGATATTTTAAAACTATCGATATTATCGATAGTACGATCGATAGTATCCCAGCACTACTCCATAGTTCAATAGGATACTATTACGAATATTATATATTATATGTACTACGAATATTTTTTTTTGCTTAGTATGTCTATATAAGAAAGACTCCGCTAAGGCATGTGTTATGTATTACGAATATTTTTTTTTTCTTTAGTATATATAAGGTAGACTTGGCTGGGAAAGACAATGAATCGATATAAATGGACCATCAAGTCACTCGTGGAACAAGTCCCGTAAATATACTTAGATATTAACCTAAACTTAACAGGTGTTTATACTTTTGAAATATGAGTGCCTCTGTGGCCGGGTGGGTAGTGTGCAAGCCTGTCATGCACGAGGTTGTCAGCACGAGTCCCAAAAAATATCTGCTCAAAAATAAATTTATAATTGAATTTGTAACAAAAAAAAACAAAAATTATAAGTTTTCATTGTTACAGTTAAGTGGCGGAATGACATTTTTAAATAATTATATTATTCTACGCCGAATAGGTCATTGTGGGATAGTTCAGTGACAAGTAAAAAGGCGTATACAAAGTATCAATTAACCCCATCCTAGGCCATCCCCATGTAAAAGTGACTGCTGCGCTTCATAGGAAGTGTTATAACTTGGACTGGTCCCTATCACTTAAAGACAGATCACGTGACTAGTCTTGTGTCAGTTCCATTTCCTGCAGGGTGGCTTATAAATGTAACTTAACAACGTTATGAAATTCTGTTTTATACAGATTGATACAGTAACAGTAAATTTTGAGTGTGTGTTCAAGCATGAAAAACGATCAGCTGTTTCACACTATAATACAAGTATTAATACTTTTGTGGAAAATGCAACTCTGACATGTTGAGTTGTTATTGTCTTTTGAAATTTTTGAAACAGATTTAGATTAGGGATGCATTTTCGTCAAAAGTATTAATACTTGTATTATAGTGTGAAACGGCCTTTAGCAACTTCTTTAACCCACAATTATCGATTTCCAATCTTTTGTATTTAATTTAATATTTTTATTTAAATATTTTATTTAAAGCAATAATTTTGCAAATTTAAAAATATTAAAGTAAGAAATCAGTTTAAGCAAGTCTTAAAATTCAGAAGTGTAACAATATAAATTGCCAGAATTATTGAAAAGTGTTAGTTATACTTAGATGTGGACATTTTTGTTTTTAATTTGTAAAGTTAACTCAATGCAAAAGAAAATCATTTTATTCGTATTTTCAACAGATTTGGCAACCAATTATGCTTTAAAAAAATCAATGACATAAATTTGTGTCCCATATTTTTTTTAACAAAAAATGACTTCCAATATTTTAAGCAAAATTAATTTCGCAATTTTGCGTGGCTTATGAAGTTAAAGACACATGATAATGTTGTCTGTCGTTGCTTTTGAAAAAGTTTGCTATCGCAAAACTTCTTAATTAACTTCAACTTATATCATCAGCTTAAACATGCGATTTACAAAATTATTACTTTTCTAAGATTGCACAAAAAAAAAACGTTTTTTATGAAGAAGTTTTTCAGCTTTTTTTTTTTTTTTTTTTTTTTTTTTTTTTTTTGCTAAAATGTTAATGAATGTATTCTGTGACAAACTTTATTTAATGACAGTTTTTGTTCGTCATTCATTTTTTTAAGTCACGCATTTCCTTGCTGAATTCATTTCTTTTCTTTTTATTTTTCCTAAATGAAGAGGTTTTTCTTGTATTTCTTAAGCGATTATACGACTTCTCACTTATATGCAAATTAGGAAAAAGAATAAAATAAAACTTTAGTAGAGTTGTAGAAATATAATATGTAATCTTCTTATATTACATCGCGATTAAGCGATAATACATATCTGGGCATTGAAAAAGTAAAATTTACTTCATTTTGACAGCACTCATGATGATAATGCTGATGATGTCCAGAGGAAAGGAACGATTGCCTAGAAGCCCGGGAAGGAATAAAGAAGTTGTTGGATTATTATTTCTACTTCATCGAAGCGGGTTCTGCAGTGTCCACCATGGTTAAAAAACGTTTCAAAAGACATCCCTTCGTGCTGTCAAAATCGTTCAGATGCTGTTCACAAAATCGTTCTGCAGAAGCACAGCTCGCAAATAAAGAGAGCGAATCCCAAACTTCAAAAATAAAAAAGTCTGGCAATACTGTTCCCTGCTATACTCCTATAGCACTACTTTTTACCCGACTGCGCAACGCAAAGAAGGGTATTGTGTTTATAAGCCTATGTATGTATGTATGTACGTGTGTTCGTTTGCGGCACTATAGAAAACGAACACGTGGACCGATTTTGATGATTCTTATGTCAATCGATTTGTCTTAAAAAAGTGTCACTAAAGATATGTCAGTTGTAAAACATTCATTATGGCAGCTAACACCATTTTGTAATTACGAAAAAAAATAAAAAGTCGGCGAATTATATCAAAATGGGTGTCATTCGACAGGTATTTTAAAATCGTCAGGTTTTTTGATTTTTTTATAAATACAGTCGACTCTTGATAATTTGAAACTGAAGGGACCAGAGAAAAAGTTCAAATAATCGAGTTTTCATTTTAACGAGACTTCAAAATATCGAAAGAGATATAGAAAAAATTCAAATTAACAAGAGTTTATTTAAAATTTCAAAAATAGAAACTAATGCAAACGATTTAAATTTCTTTCAAAAACAGAAACAAAATCACATTATAAGTTCAAATTAAAGAGTGTAGAATAACCGAACTTCAAATTATAGAACGTTGGCGAGCAAGATGTCATTTTTGTAGCACAACGCAAAAAACTAAAATAAATGGTTGTTTTATTTATATTATATTTTGCATAAAACACAGCAATTAAAGTAATTCAAATTATAGAGCGTAGAGCCAAAAATTCAAATTATAGCGAGTCGGCGATCAAAATGTCATTCAAATAATTTCAAATTATTGAGGGGACCAAATTACATAGATATTTTTCAATTTATTGAGTGTTTTTCAAGGGACTTGGAACAGTTCAAATTACCGCGAGATTCAAATTAACGAGTTTCAAATTATCAAGAGTCGACTGTACTTGTTACAGTTTCATTTGAATATTTTGCTTGTAATTTCACTCGGTGGTCCCGCGACCCATTTTGTTGCCATTAGCAGTTTAACTGTAGTTTATACTCTTAGGGCGACTTTTTGAGTTCAAGATTAGAGATTAAATTAACCTTAATCTTTATTTGTGATTTTTGGGTAGTCGATTATATGATTTTACTTGCTAGTTTAAGCGGCCAATCGTGGTGGTTTAATCTTATATTAATATTGACAATATACACTTGTGAAACATATAATTTTTTGTAAAAATTATATGATAAAATAATTTAAAAACACATAAATAAATATATATATTTTATATTAGTTATATATTTCCTTTAACACGCCCAATATTTTACTTGTAAATAATAAAAGATGTCAGTTTCTTCTTCTTCCCACAAAAAATCAAAAGTGTTGATAATATGTATGACTTTTGCACTGAAAATGTTGCCACTATTTTGTTCCTCAGTATGATAATAAGAAGTTTAAACTACCACTCAAAAATATCAAACTCAATTAATTAAGATTAAGTTAATTTTCGGATTAGCTAATTATAGAAATAAACTAATCTTAATCTCGATCCCAAAAAGTCGCCCTTAAAGTTTAGAGTCTAAACGAAAGAGTACGAAAATAAACGAAACAAATTTTTTGATTTTGTTTTGTTTCGTTCTTTCAAGTGAGTGAAACAAAAACAATGAGAACGATTGCTCAATTTGTTTTTGTTTTGTTTTTGCACATGAGCACAAACCAGAGAACACAGCCGATCGGCTGTAGGTAGGCTAACAGCAACAAACAATATATTAATTTAATCGTACGCCCCTAGAATAGAAAATAATCGGAAATAAATGGAAACGTTTTGAAATACATGAAATATTATTTGATACCATCATTATATCGTCCCCTTAATAAAACAATAGTGTATAATTTTTTTTTTTGCTGTTTCGAGATAATGAAGTTTAAAGTTTTTGTGTTATTAGACATCTGGGAAAACAGTAATGTTTCAGAAATTATTCAATGTTTTTAAATATGGTGGAATCAGTTATGTAGACTCTTATTATGCAATAAACAAATTATGGTGTACATATGTATGTATACACTATTGTTTTTTTAAGGACGATATAAAGCTTAGTTTAGACGATATGTTGAATCAGCATATATATGCTGACAGCCATATGATTAAAATTAGCAGCAAATTACTATGTCAGCATATTTCATATGTTAAACATTTACACGATATGTTGAAAGTAGCAAATTGTTTGATGTCAACATATGTCAGCAAATGAAATTTCAACATATGACAACATACGATTGTTGTGTTTATACGATATCTTGAATTTTATGTTGTGCTATATATGCTGAGTCGTACAAATATTTGTCTGTGAAATTAGTGACAATAGTTTGACAATACTTTTTAATTATTCAGCTTATGTACTTATAAGTATAGTTTTTGAAATAAAATGTGTTAATATCAATGATTTATTTATGCAAATAATGCACGAAAACACGAAAAACTTTTATAATAATTTACGGTTTATTTCCGGAGACCAAGCACTAATAATATGCTGTTTTCACGATATGCTAACATTACCAACATACGTTTGTTGGCATTGTTAGCAAAGCGTTAGCAAATATTGTTAAACATACGTATGCTGAAAAAATTTTGCGTTTACACGATAAGCAGGCACAGCATAAATATGCTGATTCAACATATCGTCTAAACTTGACTTAATGTAATTTTATTGCAACATGAAATTTTTTGTTATATAACTAAGCATCATAGCTATAACCGGGTGTCTGTGCGCAAGTCAAAATTGCAACTTGTGTATGGTCATTCGTGCTTTTGTGTAGCTGCAATCCACTTACTTTTCTTTACAGTGCAGAGTTAAAAAACAGTCAATTTAAGTCAAATGTTTTTATTTTCCCTTCGAGCCTCGACATGGTAGGCTAAGAAAAGTTTTGTGAAATAAGTTTCATTGTGTAAATAAAAAAAAATCCTAAAATGTGTTGCAAATCAAAATGAACTTTTTATCACCTCTTAAACCATTCTTCTCTTGCAAGATACTTTAAAAACTTTTTATTTACAAAATATTTTGCCTTGGATACTAGTCTGAGAATAATTAGATTTTTTTTCTTTTAAAATATATACTTTGAATTTTAATTCCAGTTTTTTTTTCATAATAGACAAATAATTAAGCTTTTGTTCTCACCACAACCGCTTTTCCTCATTCATACTTTATAACTTACGTTAATATAAAATAATAGTTTCCAAGAAATTGTTGCTAATTCTTTGTTGTTTTTCCCGGCTGCATATCTTCAACTCTCCAAGTGCGCTTGTACACAAAATAAAATTTCAACAGCAAATAAAAAAAAACTGTTCCAGACAACAAGAATTTAGTAGCAATTAACTTATGGTAGAAGAAAATTAAAAGAATTAAATTTAATTTGTATGAAACAATAAATTTTCGCCAGAATTTACTCATCATATTTTCACACACATAACAACGATTCATTGAAAAGTGATCGTGGAAAACAAAAAGTTTATAGTAGAAAATAAAAAGAAAAGGTTGTGTTGAAAAAAACTTGAAAACAAGTTTTATAATGAAATAATTAAGTAGAATTTAATAAGACCAAATACACTTAGAAAAGTACATAGAATAATAGCTTTGTGAAAGAACATCGCTCGTAAAACTAGTTGTAAGAAAAATGAAACCCCCTTGGAGGCTTAGCTAAGAGTCCTTTAAAAATTATTATTTTTTTATTAAAAGCCACATCTGCAAGAATTGCATTACTTTTGCACCACCTTGTATTATCATAACTCCAGAAATAAAAACTTTACTTATTACTTTTACAGTAATTGTGTAAGTCCAATTAAAAATAATATTAATTATAATCATAAAAGTACATTATGTTATTAATAAAATAAAAGAACAAAAAAATATTTTCTCAATTTATTTTTCTTTTATTTGTAATACCAACTAATTTTCTTAAAGTGTTTAGTGTTAGTATTCAATTCAAAAATAATACGTACATATTATTGATGTAACGAATATGATATTCGTAGTCGCCAGACGAATAATTTTTCGAATATTTTCGTCCCAAAAATATTCAAGTGTAAATTTAAATGGCAAAAAATATTTATTAATCTTTAACAATGTTAAACCACAAATGATGTCGACTAATCCCTAGTTTTTAACTTATAATTTAAGTACGTACTTAGCTAATTTTTATTTAAATTTAAATTGTATTTAAATATGATTTAATTTTTTCAGTGGTTAATTAAGGTTAGAAAGTGTGGTGCTATACCGCACCTCCACTCGGAGACCCAATTGGGTCCATTGTGATAGTGGTTAACTAACTAGCGATTTTTAACTTAATATTTAAGTACGTACCTAGCAAATTTTTATTTAAATTGTATTTAAATATGATTTAATTTTTTTCTGTGTGTAATTAAGGTTAGAAAGGGTGGTGCTATACCGCACCTCCACTCGGAGACCCAATTAAGTCCATTGTGATAGTGGTTAATTAAGTTCTTATTAAATTACGTTGAAAGTACGGCAGCACTAAAAAATTTCCAAATATTATGGAAAGCTTTCCAAACAACAGAAGGTGCTAGGTTCGAACCAACAACCCTACGCATTTTTCTGTTGTCCATTAGTGTTCCTTTGTATCAGTTGTTGTTGTAGGATAGTTCAAGTGATGAAGGCATAGTCACTGGTCACTGAACTACTCTACCGGCTTTAGCGGATACTAATCTAATATAACATCAGAGCGCCCTCCTTCGTCGGTATTGTGTAGCAGAATCATCGGCGAAGTAAAATAACAATAAAATCACCCATATTCTAGTTGTCAACATCGACGTCAAGTCAATACAATAGCAAAAAATTGGGACCTGTCTACTCATTACCGAAAACAACTGGCTGCTATTGACAGGCTCATGCTATCTTCTAGACCTTAGGGAACAATAATATACATACTGTCAATAGCACAAAACTTATCCCGAGAACTAGTCGACAAGCCCTATTTTTTTTTTTTTTGCATTGTAAGGGTGAATAAATCCAGCTACTAAATACAGATTAGAAAATCCCTTTCCTAAAAGAAGGTTACACCTATTAAAGTAGTAAGCATTCGTTGCCTGAGTCTAACTTCTCTTAAAAAAAAAAATTGCATATAAACACATGTTATGAAACAAAAAGAACGTCAGAACGCATTTTTCTATTTATTTATTCAATGATATGAAACTATCTATTGTGTATGTTGTATATTTGGGTGTGTTCGTAAATGCATCACTGCTCTGCATCACACGTACAAACTTTTATGTAAAATGCAATACACGTTCGCTGATAATCTGTTTTAATAGTAATCATGTCTGTACACCATATTCAACATTTATTTGTGCGTTATCTACTTCAGTGAACCAGTTTAGAACATTTAAATTCCAATTTGCAGCGCATTGATACATTTACGACCATACCTTTTGTGAAAATTCTTTTTAATACTACTAAACGATGCGTATGTACATGTTTTCAATAAACACACACAAGTAAAACTTAAATAGAATTTAAATACACAAGGCTGAGTATTTAAGTATTGTGTAAGTATTATTTAAATATGCACTCAAAAACACAACTTCGTATAACTTAAAAATAATTAAAACTTAATTACCAAGTCCAGAATTGGTCCTAAGTGATTTATTTTAAGCTCGAGTACTTTCTCGATAAAAAAATAATCCAATAACTTTGGTTTAAAGCATTTTCGTTCACAAATATTAATTTTTACCATATATGTATTTACGAAAGTCAAGCACCGAATGAGACCACAAAATATAAATTGAAATTACTTTTTTTTTATAAAGAGAAGTAACACTCAGGCAATGAGTGGTGGTGAAGGAAGATATAGAGGAAAGTTTCATTCCTTTAGAACTCGGATTTTTTAACGTTATTTTTTAATAATGCAGTGTTGCAGCGCCTCTGTTGTCAATGAGGCGTATTAAATTTTTTTGAAGCTGGGACAATAATGCGTATCAGAAAAATGCATGGTGTTGAAAATTAATGACTGTTAGATACAGGGATTGAACCCAGTACCTTCGGTTTTGTAGTCAACGTGATAACTACTTCAGCCAACGCCATCCTCAAAACTTTAAAATAATACCACGCGAAAGAAAAAGTAAAGAGGCTTTGATGACTGTGTGAGTGAGACCGTTCGATGTTCCGTCTCGTAACATCTCTGTGTATTCTCTGTGAAGCAGCTCTGGGCTGGGGAACAGCTCTCGCGTCATCGTAATTATTTCTTAAGTGCGATCAGGCTTGTGTGTGTTGTTTGGCCTTCGAGAGTTTTGCGTCTCACGCGCACTTGTTAATGGTTACCGCAACTAACTGTGTCGCTTACAGTTAGTTGATGCGTAGCCGCGAATAACGTTGTAAAATAAAATTTTTACAAAACCAGTTTTTTCACAGATTACATTTAACATTACACAGAGAAAACAGTGCCTACTAAATACCTCATAAAATAGAACAAAATTAATAAGAAATCTCTATGGTTTTTTTTTCAATAAGGAAATCTTATTCATTTCATTGAAAAAATCAAATCAATCTTATTGATTTTTTCAATAAAAAAATAAACAAAAATGTCGTCTTTATTCTCTGTACTTATGTATTTTCATTTAAATTCTATACCATATACATATGTATGTATGTAGTATGTTGTAGATGTTATTTATTTATACATACATATATATACATCACATTAGGTTATATTCTTAACTAACTTACTCACCAAATTTCCTTATTAAAAAAATCAATAAGATTCTTTACACATACTCATATAGGAACCTACTAAAATCAAGAAGAAAACCTTATTGAAAAGATCAATAAGGCAACAAGCTAATAAAATCAAGAAGAAAACCTTTTTAAAAAAATCAAGAAGGCAACCTAATAAAATCAATAAGAAATCCTTATAGTTTACATTTTATAAGGCCCAATTCATACGAGGATTTAAAAATCTTGTTTTATTTTTGATTCTCTTTAAAAGTTGCTTCCAAAAACATTTTACATTCATACGATGATTTTTTCCATGTTTCTAGTTTTGATTTTTTTTCTTCCAAAAATTGTATCAGTGTTGCCATTAGATTTTAAAAAAATTCGTTTTTCCCTACATGTTAAAAAATTTGTTTTGTAAACCTTTTGTAAACCAAAATTATTTCTTCTGAATATTTGAAGCTACAGTAGGTAACTTAAAACTTGACATATGTATGTATTAAACTATTCAAAGTGACTACTTCTGCCTTCGAAATTAATGCATACTTTTCTACGGTTTTTCAGAAATTATCTTATAATACAAATATAACACATATCTATATTTGGGTTTTCTCCAATCATGGAGTTTATTAAGATTTAAGTTAAATAGTTAAGTAATGTCCTTAATTATTAAATCATTGTTTAATAGATGCTCATTTCCTATTTCCTGGGGTGCTTGCCATTAGAAGAATAGAGGGAAGATCCTATCCAAATACAGGCATTGCGACACCAAAATAATTAGATAAAATTCTATGTAATTACGAGCAAAAACAAATTTTTAAACGGAGCAAAAATATATTTTGCGTATAGTTATTTTTACATTTATGCGCAAAAAATGCAATATGAGAATACAAAATACCTACATTTTGGCCAAAATAAAATATTTGTCCGATATTCCCTACACTCCTATATTAGTGACAAAAATACTTACAGGTAACACTGTTTTCTATTAAAAAAAAGCTGTTGTCACATTCAATGAAAAAATAAAATAAAGCAACATACCAAAAATTAAAATATGTGTAAAGAAAATTTGAAAAAAAAACACGGAGAACGGAAAATGTGATTTTTTTTCTACCCCCTTGGCTTTTCTATACAGTTCGCCTACAAACTACAAAAATCGTGTTTCAAAAAATCATTGAAAAATCAACGTGTGAATTAGGGCTAAGAAAACCTAATAGAACCAAGAAGTTTTTCTCTATGGATTCTCTATGAAAAAATATTCGCTTCTTTCTGCTGGGATACCCCTTAGCCTAAAAACGGTTCATAGAGAAAATCTTCTTGATTCTCTGTGTACTCTTTTGCGTTGTTCAGACATCAAACCATGCAAAATTATGCATCTTATCGCCGTCAAAATACAATTGCGAACAGTCAGTCCGTGGAAGAACTTTGTAAGTAACTAACCAAAATCATAAATGTACCAGAGATACAAAAAGAAAAGTTATTGCTAATTATCATAATTTGCGATAAGCTAAAAAAATTAAATGAAAAAAAAACAATCTTGCTTTAAAATACCTTTTTTGGCTCTCCTGAAAAATTATTATTTTGTCATTTACAACGTTATTCGCGCCTAACCTTCAGTAGTTTTGTGATATTTTTCATTATCTAGTACAAACGCTTTTAATAAAACTAGGAGTGAGTGTTTGAAACTCCTACTTCCTATACGAAGGTATAGGCCGTTCGCAGTAGCCGAAGGAATCTTCTACAAGTGTGATACCCTGGCTCTTTGGCTACGTGTAGACTTGTGTCCAACAGTTCTTTTTGAACTAGTTCTTTCAGTTGGACACAAGTACGGTCAAGAACATCAATGTAAATTAAATAAATGTGAAACAACTTCTGATTCAAACGCTCTCAAACTACGCGCCTTTGCCATTTTTTGTTCTAACTATTTGGAACACAGAATACAACAACAACAAAAAACAGCTGTATTATGTTAAAGTATAACCACGGTCCCTGTTTAAATGTTGCATCCGATATTCGAATACATATCTAAACACTGGCTTTCGTTACATCACTAGTACACACATCCATACGAATACAAATTCTGCCATTGAAATAGATTCCTTTTGCTCTAACTAATGAATGACGCATCGTAAACGATTCTTTTTTTTTTTTTTTGGTTTTTTGTTATCAAAAATTCAACAGCAACAACAAAAGTACTGTAACCAGTTAACAACAAACGGGCTGGCTGGCTGTTTAACTGGCTACAACAATAACAAGCACAATAAACAACTATTTATATTTTCTGGTTGTATTTTTTTTTTGCCACATACAAAACGACAAACGCGACGCCTTTGACAAAGTACGTGCCACCTTAATAAAGCGGCGACTAAGTGTTGAATGCTTCCGGCAAATAACATTTACTACAAACACAACAACTATTACTAGCACAAGTTAAAAAACAGCTACAAGCAACCAGTCAACTTCAGTTGTACAAAGCAAGAAATAAGTCTATGTGCCTAATAGAAGAAAAAACCAAGATTCTTCTCAAATACTTTTTGCCAACTGACCAAGAAGAACAGGAAGATTCTTGGGAGTACGAGTAAATGCTTAAGAAACAATATTTCATTCCTTCCACTATTGTATTGCAATGACAGGCAATAAGAAAATAAACATTGATTAGTAACAACACAAAAGTACCCGTACTCCTCCTCCTCCGCCTCGTTGCAACAAATATACTTGAAACTGCAAAGACAAATAGTTGTAAATTTTATTTGTTGTATTGCATAAGGGAGAGAGCAGTCATCTAACAAGCCATCCAGCCAGCTAGTCAGCCAGCTAGCAGTTGTTGTTGTTGTGGAAAACAACAGCAACAACAACAAGTATGAAGGAGTTGTTCTTACTCAACTCGCAAACGTATGTATGTAATTGTTTTAAAGGAAACGTTTTTAAGAGCTCATAAAATAATGGTTACACTAGTGTCGTCTATTTGAAATGAAATGGGTAGAAAAGATGAAAGAACAACAAAAAATTTATATTGCAATAGATTTCACTTCTTACCTCACCTGACGCTAAAACTGACGGTCTGATAGCCATAGAGAGACTTCAAAATTTTTTAGTAATTGTGAAGTGTTCTTTCTACTCGAGAACAAATATTTTCAAATCTTTTTATTTATGGTTGTTGTTTGTTGTTGTTCTTGTCAGTCACAGTCTTGTATTTTCTAATTGGTTTAAGTTCCCTGTTGAACGAATATTTTTATAATTTCAAACACCACTTTATGATTATGGCAATTTTAAAGTAATTAATTCTGATTTTATGAAGTTTGAGTTTTTGCAATAAATATGTTAATTGTATTTAAATACAAACGAACTCACATACATACATACATACATATTGTTTTAAACACATTCACGACAGCAGGTTACAGGAATACAGGACTTCAAATGCCCCTAGCTAGCTGCATTTGTCGCCTCGTAGCCAGCTACTTAATTAGTCCCGGTTCACACACTTGAACTTTTGTTGATCAACTCGTAATTCAGCTGGAAGAAAGACGGAGGCTGAAATAGAAATATCTCTTTGTTTCTTACAGCTGAATTACGAGTTGACCAGCAATAGTTGAAGTGTGTGAACCGGGACTTATTTTGGAGACGGCAGCAGCATCATCAACTTTTGATATTCAAGTATAAATACATATTTCAGTATTGTCACCTTCAAATATTTCGCATATATAAAAATTAAATTACTCATTTAAAATGTACTCATATCTCGTAAGGGTATAATAAATTCAGTAAAGTGCGACCTTGACTCGCGCACGAAGGGTTCCGTACGGACACTAGATATGTAATACTATATGTATTTTAGCCTATATAATACAATATAATTTTGGCATTTTTTTTCTTTTTTGGGTTTTTTTCGGATTTGATCGTTTTTTAATATGGCTTTTTTTAGTTTCGACGTTTTTTTGTGTTTTTGGCTTTTTTCGGTTGTGGCATTTTTTTAGTTTTGACGCTTTTTTCTCGTTTGGCGATTTATTTTAATTTAAAATTTTTTTTTTAATTTGCTGCCTTTTTTGTTTTTGGTAATTTTTTTCCGTTTTTAGGGATTGTTTTCAGTTTGGCGATTTTATAATTTTGGGATTTTTTAGTTTTACCGTTTTTGAAGAGATTGCCTCTTACGGTTTCCAAGATACAGCAAGTTGTCAAAACTACATAGTCAAAATTACATTAACTGATGGAACATCCATTAATTTAAATATTTTTAAATTTTAGTGTTAAATATTGTAGTCTGTATAAAATTACACTAAGGGCCTGTTCATCTAAATGCGAACGATAGGTTCGATCGAATATTTATATTGAAAACAAAAAGAAATTTCTGTTTTTTGTTTTTGTAGAAACAAATGTAAATTTTCGATCGAATCTATCGTTCGCATTTAGATGAACAGTAGACTTGGGTCGAACTCGTTCACTAGTTCATTTTTGCCACAAACCAATGATCAAACCCATTTAAATTACATGGGTTTGATCATTGGTTTGTGGCAAAAATCAACTAGTGAACGAGTTCGACTCAAGTCTAATGAACAGGCCCTAACTTTACAAATTTAAAGTGTCTATATATGCACATACAATTGTATGTATATTACATGGGATTTTAACATTTTTCGTTGCACATTTTGGAAAACCCTTTAATTTTCAGTTCACACATACACTTGTTGTTGTAGCAGACAAAGTTCTACATACTCTGTTCAAATTTCAGGTCCGTAGCTCTTACGGTTTTCGAGAAAATAGGCTGTGACGAACAGACAGACAGACAGACGGACAGCGTAGCGAAAACAATAGGGTTCCTTTTTACGTTTGGTGTACGGAACCTTAAAAATTAATAAATTTATTCTTTACATCAATTTCGGGATATTATTTCTGTTTAATACAATAATTGAAGTTTATTTGCTGGTAGTTTAGCATGTCTATATACGTATTTCATTGGCGCTTGAACCAAATCATCAGTAGACTTCAACCACAATTTTCAACAGTTTTGTGACTCTTACTTTATGCACAGACTTTCAAAAATTATATGAGAATTCATAAAATAATAATATTTTTGAAAATCACAAAAGAAAAAATAAGCTTAGTAGGCTTTGAAACTGATACAAAACCCAGCAAATAATTTATATTCAGGTGAACTCATTTTATTTTTCTACATCCTTATACAATTAGAAATCCATCGGATAACAATAAAAGTATTTACAAAAATATTACTTTTTTATGAATTCTCATATAGTTTCTGAAAGTCTGTGCATAAAGTAAGAGGTTTGTGACTGTTGAAAATTGTGGTTGAAGTCTACTGATGATTTGGTTCAAGCGCCAATGAAATACGTATATAGACATGCTAAACTATCAGCAAATAAATTTCAATTATTGTATGTATACTTCTGACAATATGTCAAATAATAAATTTCTTTAAATTTCTGTTTAATAATATGAAATAATTGTGCAATGTCATTCATTCAACATTTTGTACTATCCCTGCAGAAAATTTGGTGACAATTGAACCACGCGTACTCATCCTATGACTTGAGAAAATGGGAGTGTTAACAAAAGTAGGGAGTAGTGTATGGTGAAAAGTAGACATATCGTGTAAATGGTTACATATTCACATTTTTCTTGAATTGGGACTCGTTCTAATATTGTAGTAAACGATACTGAACATGTTTGATGTGGCTGAGTCCAGGGGGTCTGCTCTGTAATTCGAAACGAAAGAAAATGCTTTCGAATTTACATGTAATTAACATACAAATTCGAAAGAATTTTCTTTCGTTTCGAATTACAGAGTAGACCCCCAGGACCTATTAAATAGTACAAATATATCTTTTTTTCGTTGGATTTTATCTACATTGCAAGATGAAGCATTGCCTCATAGCTAACGTGGCCAGACGTGGCGAAAAGCGGAACATGACCCAACAAAAAGCGGGACTTTGAAGAATATATCCTCAAAAAGCGGGATTTAAAAATAAATATGAAAAAGCGGTATGTACTTAAGATACACAGTTTTCACAGTTTAAATTTAAAGTTTTTTGAAGAACTCCTGAAAACTCGAACTTCAATAAATTCTGAGTATGCACGTTTTTAGAGGACCTCTTGGATATGAATCAATGACCAATACTATCCGCCAATATTGACTCAGAAAATGCCAAGTTAAAAAATTGGCAATCGGCCCTGTTCTGTAAAAAATTAATAATGGTCCTGCAGCCGTGTTTAAAATCATACACAATAATTTTCTTTCCAATATGATATTTGGGAATCTATATAATAAAAAAATGTTAAAAAATCTAATAAAATATTTCTATTGTCGGGGTTAGTTTTCTAAAATCGTGCTGTTTCAAATCGATCGGTTTACAGAACAAGGTCGAATATCTAGATCAAATTCAGAAATAGATTCATGAGCAATAATAAAGGAGGAGGAGGAGCACCTTGTCAATAAATTTGCATTACTTTTTTCCGTCTCGGTTGCCTCATTTATTGCAAATGAAATGCATTATAGCTTAACAGAGCTCTGTTAGGACACTAATAGAGCTCTGTTAAAGCGCAAGGTTTGTGTCAAGGGTTATAAATCTATACAAGCACAAACTTGAAATTCCGACAGAAAATAATGCAGTGATAATTTTGAAACACTTGATGACATGTTAATAATGAGAATTGTATTCTACAAATTAGCTGCACTACCAGCGTGACACTTCATCTCAAAACGGGTGTAATGAAGCACACAGGTATTTGGATAGTTAAGCAATAACTACACTTAAAAAATATTTGGATTGAATTTTTATCACTTACATTTAAATAAAAATCTAATAAGAGATTGGAAATTTCAAAAGTGGGATGTCTGGTCGGTTTACCTACCCGTAACTGAATTCCATAGCACCATATAGGTTTCAAAAGTATATCAAAAGTTTACCATCTAGACTGAGAATTTAATTTTAGCTAATCAGCCAATGTATCGTAAGTTAATTTAAGTTTCATTGGTGTTAGCTTAAGCCGTAAGCCGTCGATCAAGGTGTATACCAAGCTATTTCACTTGTGAATGTTGAGGAGCAACTCTCTCTCTCTCTCTCTCTCTCTTTATCTCTCTTCATAGGGTGAATGTTACCTGAACACACTTTTGTTCGTTCACTTCCATAACTTCATCCATAGTTCAATAGGATACTATTACGAATATTATATATTATATGTACTACGAATATTTTTTTTTTTTGTTTAGTTTGTCTATATAAGAAACACTTCGCTGGGGCATGAATTATGTACTACGAATATTTTTTTTCTTTTTTTTTTTTTTTGGTTGAGTACACATATATAAGAAAGATTTCGCTGGAACATCTGTTCACTGTGAAGGTTAAACAATGAATCAGTATAAATAGACTGCCAAGTCATGCATTAAACACATTCACCACAGCAGGCTACACGAACACACGACTTCAAATGCCGCTAGCAGCATTTGTCGCCTCGTAGCCAGTGCAAATACATAGTTCAGTATTGCCACTTTCATATATTTTGCAATTATAAAAATAAATTTTTCTTTAAAAATGTACTTATTTCACGTAAAAGTACAAAAGTGAATCAATTTATTCTTTACTTCAATTTTTGGATATTGTTTCTGGTAAATAATATGAAATAATTGTACGATATCATTCATTAAACATTTTGTATTACACTGGTAACACTGCATTTGCTCATTGTAGCCAAAGAAATCGAAATTAGTTTAATTGGAGTACAACGCAAAATCAGCATAGACAACAACCTGTCGCCGTGTTGCCTTGCTGTCTTCAAAATAATTATTCTCATATAAACATGTGTATTCTATTCTTGGCATTTGGTAGTCGGTAGCTTGCTGTGGTGAATGTGTTTAATGCATCACTCTGGAACAAGTCCCGTAACTATACTTAGATATTAATCTAAGCTTAACTTTTGAAATATGAGTGCCCCTATGATCGGATAGGTACCCTGCCGTGCCGTAGGTTGATAGTTTGAATATAAATTTTTTTTTACTGAAAAATAAAAATAATAAAAAAGTTCAAGTTTACGTTGTTACGGTTACATAAATGTCGGAATGACATTTATATATAATTTATATTTTACACAGAATAGGTCCCTATAAGATAGTTAAGTGATAAGTCACAAGGTGCATACAAAGTATCAATTAACCCCATCCCAAGCCATCCCTATGGAAAAGTGATTGGTCCACTTCATAGGAAGTGTTAGAACTCGGACTGGTCCCTATCACTTGGTGATCGGTAACGTGGCTAGTATTGTGTCAGTTCCATTTCCTGAAGGGATACTATTATATTAATAGGTGGTACTTGATGGAAACAGTTTTGCATTTCGAAAAGTCACGGACTTATTGATCCGCCCTCGTATGTAGTAGTACTTTCTTTTTCTGTCTTGCTCCCAGCTAAATTAAGTTTTTGCATGTGGAAAAGGGTTTTATGTACTCAATGTAACAAAATGTCAACCCGCTGACATTTTGTTTTTGTATCTGCAAAGCTTCCAAATTGTTCTCACAACTGTCTACATCAGATGCGTAAACAGTTTGTTAGGTAATGCCACACAACGAAAAATATAGTACACAGTTTGGGCCTGTTCAAAAGGTTGAGTTCTAAAATGCATCACTGATGCTATGATGCGCAAAGTAACATCAAAAACTAATCACAAAAATTGCTGATGCAATAGATGAGTAAATATTTGATTTGTTATTTATTTGTTTTATTTTGTTAATTTATTGTTTCTTATGATTTTTTTTAATATTATTTTTAATTATACTTTCAACTCATTTTTGCATTCATCCAATTCAAAAAATATGTTAATTATTAATTTTCCACTTTTAATATTCTCGCGTTCGAAATTGTAATCAAATTAACTTTTTTGTCTGCGCATCTGCATCAGTTCTTTTGTATCAGCTGCGCAAAGTAATCACATAGGCGCATCAGATGCAGCGCATAGATGCATTTCCGAACAGGCCCTTTTGTTTTTGCTTGCGATGCCACAAATGTATGTGTACACATAGTGTGTACTCTGAAATAGGTGTCGTAAGAGTGTCACTTAAGGAAATATAAAGTTGTGCAAAAAGCTCGTGAGAACTGAAAATTTTAGAAATGTTGAGTACAATCTGCTCCTTAATTAGTGCCCACCATTGTCCACCCATGTTTGTCCATAAATCGGTATAATTTTTTTTGGATCGGTTAGCTCCTTTACTGGAAAAATACATTCGAAATGCATTATTTAAATTTTCATAGCTTAACAGAATCCAGTTAACTACGTCAAAAGACCTCGTTAAAGCACAATGTTTGTGTCAAGTGTTTTTAATTTTAAAATTTAACTTCTCACACATAAAATGGGTTTTTTATTAAAACCAAATATGGGCGTTTCTCCGAAAAATTAAATTTTTTGTCACGTTCGACCGCAAGCAAATAACCTTGTATTTCTGAACAATGTGACTAAATTTTTCATAAAATTTTACCTAACGTAGAGCTGCTGACGCCCTACACAAACGTATAAAGAAGTAAAAAAAAGTTTCGTTTTCTTTAAAAAAAAAACAAACATATTTGATTGGTGTCGAACGCGACAAAAAGTAGACATTCCTGGAGAAATACCCATATGTAATAATTATTTGTTTCTATGAAAACAATTTTCACTAATTTAATGATTAAGTAAGCAGGTGAGAGGGTTAAAAACAGTCGAGATTATTTAATCTATTGTAGTGACAATTTCGAAAACATCCAAAAGTGTCTGGTTTTCTTGTTTTTAATGCCCCTACTAATAAATAAATAAATAAATATAATAAATTAGGCGTTTACGTTAAAAATGGCATAAGTCACTTAAAAAAATAAAAGTAATAATCAGATTGTTTAATATTGTATAAAGTTATAACTTTATTTTAGAGAAATTTTACAATTAAATGTTGGGAACCACTAAGATTTTGCTAGCGGAATTTCACTAATCAACAAATGTGTTTATTTTGAAAGTGAAACTAATATCAAGATTTAGTGGAAGAGAGATAGTATTGCTTTACCAGCAAGTGAGTATATTAAATTTTTTCAGTATTTTTTAAAAATATGTGATTTCTCGTAGCACAGATAATTTTTTTCTAAAAGCAAACATGTGTTTGAAATTAATTGTTTTTCTAAAAAGAACAACAAAAATCAGTTTTGCTATATTTCCAGTAAATGTGTTGGCGTTTTTTTTTTTTGTTTTACTTCACACTAAGATTTTGGTCAAATTTGCGGCATCTGATGCAATTTTTAAATCTATAAAAATTAGTGAATATCTAACATCGATTTTACGAAGAATTTTGAAGTTATATATTAGAAAAAAAAACGATTTTTCGAAATTTTACGTCTCTGGAACGAATCATCACCTGATTTTAGTAAAAGTGGCAGAAATCGGTGCTACTTTTTTAAGTTTAAAAGCCGATTAGACTTTGATTTTGATTGGCTTAATAGTTTGAAGTTTGTTAAAAGAAAAACTGTTTTAATAAAATTTGATTTTCGAAAAATTACGAAATCCACAAAAACGAATCGATTCGCTTTCGATTCGATTTTCGGAAAATAATGTAAAATCAGTAGCTTCATAAAGCGGGAAATTGAAGGCTCGTCAGTTTTCAGTACAAAAATTCTGAACTTGAAAATTTATTTATTTAGCTTAAAAAAAATATTTTTAGGTAATTACATAGTTTATCTAAGCCAGTAAAAGCTTTAGTTTGAATTTTGTTTTTTCATGGTGATATACAACAACAAACTTTCAAGATTTTATATATTTTAGAAAAGAATTGTAGGTCTGTCCTTATCGTAATGTAGTTAAAATATTTTCTCCCAGTGTATATTTTTGACGTTATTGTATTAAAATTTTATAGACGAAATCGCACGATTTTAGAAAACTAACTCCGATAATAGAAATATTTCTTCACACTTTTTTTAATTTTTCTATTATATAGATTCTCAAATATCATATCTGAAAGAAAATTATCGTGTATGATTTTAAACACGTCCGCATGACCATTAATAATTTTTTGAAAACGAGAAATTTACGAGGATTCGGTTTGCAGAACAGGGCCGATTATCATTTTTAGTTAGTAACACGGATGATGTTCATAATTTTTACCGCAGTCCCTTCAAAACGTCACTACAGTAAAATGTAAGGTAGTAACTTTTTTTCAAACTATTTATTTTGAAAATGGCATATGTTTACTGTAATGAAAAGAGATGATTTTTTAATGACTGAAACTATTTATACTGAGAAAAACCGGAGTATCTTGAGGTGACATATACAAGCAAATATTCCAGAAAAATTAATATCAATATTTTTAAACGTGTTTAAATGCAAATAAATTTCAAATACATATGTACGTGTTTAAATGCAAAAATATGGCGGTTTAAAAACAAAGTGTCTTATGCCACTTTAAAAATAAACGGTTCAAAGAGTGTTTATAAGCAACAACTTGTTACTTATTACATACATAACGGCAACATATACATATGTACATATTTCTACAGAAATTATTAAAACCAATGAACACGTTTGTGACTGTCGACCGATTGACCGCTACTCGCAATCGTTTGACAACCCAATGTCCAGCTGGCAAAACAAAAGAATAACGTAAAAACTTAAGGAAAAAACAATTTGAAAACTTGCCAAAAAAAAAACGAAAAACACAAAATTATGACAAAAAAACTACGCTTAATGAATAATTATTACCAGTTTATTTCCGACTTTTTTTAATTTGCAATTTGTAGTTTATACATCATAATCATGGTGTAACCCAAAAATTAAAAAATACAATTTTCTTAATTTGTCTACAAAAAGTAGAAATTTTTATGAATGAATGAATAATTTTTTCGAATATTTTTCTTCAATGAATTCTTTACGGCTTTGTTTTATTTTCCTATTACCTTTATTTTTTAAGTAATTGTTTATTGTATTTTAAACGTTACAAATACATATATACATTTATGTCTCTAATAGAAGAATTATTAACTTAAGTATGACTGACTAGCGCCAGGCAAAAATTTCATTTCCATGGTTCTTGTAACTTGCACGGCATAGCGGCGCTATCATCATCAGAGCTATTCTTTAATGTTAGTTCCCTGATTTTTTATAACTATTGTTGCTCTGAGTTGTGACACATTAAATTGTTCTATATGGAAGGTGTGCTGTGACACAGTAAATTTTTCTATAAGAAAAGTGTGCTGTGACACAGTAAACTTTTCTATAAGAAAAGTGCGCTGTGACACAGTAAACTTTTCTATAAGAAAAGTGCGCTGTGACACAGTAAACTTTTCTATAAGAAAAGTGTGCTGCGACACAGTAAACTTTTCAATAAGAAAAGTGTGCTGTGACACAGTAAACTTTTCAATAAGAAAAGTGTGCTGTGACACAGTAAACTTTTCAATAAGAAAAGTGTGCTGTGACACAGTAAACTTTTCAATAAGAAAAGTGTGCTGTGACACAGTAAACTTTTCAATAAGAAAAGTGTGCTGTGGCACAGTAAACTTTTCAATAAGAAAAGTGTGCTGTGGCACAGTAAACTTTTCAATAAGAAAAGTGTGCTGTGGCACAGTAAACTTTTCAATAAGAAAAGTGTGCTGTGACACATAAACTTTTCAATAAGAAAAGTGTGCTGTGACACAGTAAACTTTTCTATAAGAAAAGTGTGCTGTGACACAGTAAACTTTTCTATAAGAAAAGTGTGCTGTGACACAGTAAACTTTTCTATAAGAAAAGTGTGCTGTGACACAGTAAACTTTTCTATAAGAAAAGTGTGCTGTGACACAGTAAACTTTTCTATAAGAAAAGTGTGCTGTGACACAGTAAACTTTTCTATAAGAAAAGTGTGCTGTGACACAGTAAACTTTTCTATAAGAAAAGTGTGCTGTGACACAGTAAACTTTTCTATAAGAAAAGTGTGCTGTGACACAGTAAACTTTTCTATAAGAAAAGTGTGCTGTGACACAGTAAACTTTTCTATAAGAAAAGTGTGCTGTGACACAGTAAACTTTTCTATAAGAAAAGTGTGCTGTGACACAGTAAACTTTTCTATAAGAAAAGTGTGCTGTGACACAGTAAACTTTTCTATAAGAAAAGTGTGCTGTGACACAGTAAACTTTTCTATAAGAAAAGTGTGCTGTGACACATCTGATAACCCTGCATTTTATATTGTCCTAATCACTAGTTTATAATTTGTAATCATCCTTTTCTATGTAGTAAATAATTTTTTTTTAATTTCAGAGGAAAATTTGCTGCGGTGCGCCGTGCAATACACAAAAATTCGGGTACACATTTTGCAGCAAAATTTCTGAAACGTCGCCGTCGAGCTCAGTCGTCGGATAAAGAGATTAAACATGAAATTGCCGTGCTGATGTTATGCAGTGAAGCTGAAAATATTGTCAAATTAAATGCAGTTCATGAATCACGTTCAGATACAGCGCTATTATTGGAATTGTAAGTCAGTTTTAAAATTAATTTTTAATTGCCTAGGAGTGTGTATATACATATCGCCGCTGTTTTAACTAACTGACCTAACTGACATCATTTTGAAAAATGAGTTAAGTCCACTATTAGACTTTATGCGTCATAGTAGACCTTGTCCACAATTTGTATGACTGTAAACATTACTGTCGAGCCTATAACAGTAAAAATATTTCAGACGTTTCCCTAAGAATACATGTAGAAAACAATTATAAAAGCTCTCCTCCTGTAAAATTTACAAAATGTCAGCTAGGTCAGTTTGTTAAAACAGCGACGATATGTGTATACATATATGTATGTATGTACATATATATGTGTATGTTAAAGGAATGGTTTTTTAGACTTTGTATGGCTTTCCGCCATTACAATTTTGGCAAAATTCAACATTTCACACTAATTAATTAATGCTTAAAAAACTTTCAATTGGCTTTTAACTTTTTGTAGGATGCATTGGCGAAGTAAAATAATTAATAAAATGGCTACTAAACACAGCTTTGAAAATTTAATACGAAAATGAAGGGAAAAAATTTTTAACTTCGAAAGTGTTGCACACATAGGAAAACAGTATAAGAACAGATTAGAGGAATTGTAATTCTTAATTTTTCTAAATTTGTTTGAGCTAAATCGGACTAGTGGTTCTCGAGTTATGTCAAACAAAAGAGCCTATACGATAGTTACTAACTTCAAATCGATATTAAAAATATTTTAGCAGGTAAGAAGACAAAACGAATGATGCACAAGTTCTTTATTTTGGGCCTACTTTCACGTGAAATTGTCAGAATTGAGTCCCAAAATCATATGTTGTACTGTGTAATCTAACAACAAAAAATTTAAGGTTCGAGCGAATAACGTTGTAATTGACAAAATAACTCCTGTATAGACTAAAAGGGTTAACTAATATGAACCCTATAAAGACTTTCATTCTTCCCTTCACCTTCAAGAGTTTCATACATAACAAATTTGCAAAATTATAGAATCCAATATTATTGCAAATTATTTCACTTACCAAACACGTGTCAGAAATGTTTTTCATTAGTACTAGTATTTCGTGACTACGATTTTTAGGGCAAGTGTTTGCCAAGTGTCACCGTACCTTAAACGTATACAAAGTTTTCGAAAAAAATTTCTGCGCACGTAGTTTTCATATAACACATTAAATTTTTTATTCGTTCAGTTAAATTAGGTAAAGTATTGTTACGTTTCAAACTTCAAAATGTTTAGGTTTGAAGATGTTCTGTTGTTGTAAGAAATTAACTTAAACTTCCATTCTTTTAGAGTAAAATTTCTGAAGGCCCATTCCTTTAATGATTTTATTATAGTCGTATTTATTGACATGTATGTACGTACATATGTACTTATATATTCTTTTATTAATTTCATAATTTTTTCAGAGCGACCGGTGGTGAATTACAAACATTTCTGGATAATGAAGAATGTCTAACAGAAGCCCATGCCCGCATTTGTATGCGTGAAGTACTTAAGGCATTGCAATTTCTGCACAAACGTTCTATAGTACATTTAGATTTAAAACCACAAAATATTTTGTTAGCCGGTGAACATATAGAAGGTAAGTATTGTTAGCGATATTTCTATTAAATAAAATTAATAAATGAAATGCTTTTCAGATGGTTTAAAATTGTGTGATTTTGGTATTTCACGTGTGGTAGCCGAAGGTACAAACGTGCGTGAAATCGTTGGCACACCCGACTATGTAGCACCTGAAGTTTTACAGTATGAACCCTTGTCATTGTGTACAGATATTTGGTCGGTTGGCGTATTAGCTTATGTACTGTTATCGGGCTTCTCACCATTCGGTGGTGATACAAAACAGGAAACCTTCCTAAATATATCACAATGTGCATTAACATTTCCTGATAAATTATTTGGAGGCGTCTCATCGGCAGCCATTGATTTCATACGCAGAGCATTGCGAATAAAGCCAAAGTAAGTTTAAAATGTTTTGTTTATTGATTTTGTCTAAAAATTAAAACTAAATACTTTTCCATAAACATTTTTTTTCTTTCTTTAATAACTAGTGATCGCATGACTGCTGCAGGATGTCTCGAACACATTTGGCTTAAAGACGAATGTAACATCGATAGACATATTTTCAATGCGATAAAAAATAAGAAACATTTGGAAGAAGATGGAGATGATAATAATCAGCAGGAAGATGAGGATGACGATCATGATAATGAAGATGAAGATGATGATATTGATGAGAATCATGAGCAGGAAGATGAGGAAGAACTGCAAGCAAATGTTGATAATGAGGTACAAATAGTTAAAGATAAACCTCAGGCTATAAGTATTGACAATTCAGCAGAGGAAGACAGTATCTTGCATAATTCATTCAATAAAATAACTCATAAAACAACAAATGGCCATGTTAATGGTCATGTCAATTGTCACACAACTGCTTTTACTAACGAGCATACCAATGGTTATGCATATGGTCATACAAGTGATATGAGCAATGGCCATACAAATGGATTTCTAAATGGTCATGCTACAGTTTTGACTAAGGGTCATTCGTCTAATAGTTTTAGCAAGTTGCGTGACGATTTACAATACGATAAATCCAGTAAACTTTCAAGTGTTAAGCAAGCCAATGGCAGCACAACAAAAACTACTGCTATACATAATGTTTCAGCTACAAAAGCCATTACCATACCACTATGCAGTGTACAGCCAACATCATCCACCACACAGCAACAGCAACAACAACATCAACATCAACAGCAACAAATATCATCTCAAGAACAACAATTATTACACATACCAGCCAGGCGTCATTCATCAGAATCCAATAAAGAAAACACTTTTCTGACGACCAAGAAAATAACATCAAACAACTGCAGTGGTGGCAGCAGCCTAACATCTTTAAAGAAAACTTCTTCCTCCTGCCTCTCAAACGCAGTCACACAATCGGCTACCGCCACTATACACATTTCACCTTCAGCTACACTCAATGCTTCTAACATAGTGGCAACCATCACATTACCCACTTCAAACGCCGTAAACGTAACAAACGATAAAGTGTCAGTGAGCAATGGCAATCATCATTCTCTGTTCCCAGATGCGCCCACAACGCCCAAAGTTATACGCAAGACACCAACTACAGATGCCTCACCCACCTCAGTTAAGGCTTTAGTTAAAAAATTCCAACTTGAAGGCGGCGAACAACCCGTAACACCACCCGAATTTGCCACCAATGGCAGTAGAACACAACAATATCAACAGCAACAACATCACCAACAACAGACACATCAAACGACGCACAATCCAAGTCAATTAAAGTATAATACAAATGGCAGTAGACCGCCAATGTCCCCACCAACTTTAGCACATTCTTCAGCCATCACCATAGCGAATTCGGCGGCCAGAAGAGCTTCAGTGCCCATAACCTCTTTGCATACAAATAGAAAACAAAATATGACTTCCTCATCGGCTCCAGTATCCATACCAGCTTGCGCTTCTCAAAGTTACAAGACAACATGCGTGTATTGTGTCTCCTGTACAAACTCCTCAACAAACGGATGCGGGCATCCAAATAATTCCTCAACATGCAACTCAATAAACACCTCCTTAGCGGCCACCAACACAAAAAACTCTTGTTCCACAACGCCTCTAAGCAGTAATAGCACAAAATCCTTAATCAACAGCAGTACCAGTAATGGCAGCCTTACTTCTTCAACCAGCAGTAACGCTGCCACCTCCTCAACATCATCAACAACAGCTTTATTTGGCCAACATAATCAGCATTCGCATACTCAGCATTTGTTAAATTCCCACCAACACCAGCAGCAGCATTCGCATCACTCACATCATCATCCCCATCATCACCACCACCACCATCATCATCACTTACATCATCACGGCGTGGTGAAGAATGCAGCCGCTTCAGCAAATGGCTTAAGCTTAGATCAGGGTATTATTTGTTAGCTAAGGGCCTCTAGGGCGCGAAGGAATGCCAAAAGTTTCTTTCATCGTTTCTTATGTTGTATGTAGTATAGGGTGAACAATTATAGAAATATAAATAATGGTAATGATAATGATAATAATAATAAAAAACGTAGCACGAGTAGTTATTTAACAAAAAATAAAAAGTATTTCAATTACTTTTTATGTTGTTCGGATGGTGGTGTACAATATGAGGAATTCGTTTAACAAAAAATAAATAAAATATCCTGAGTTTCTTATTTCTATTTAAGCGTGAGTCAATATGAATAAGAATGTAAAAAGTTTGTTTGTTGTATATATTAACCATGTCTCATTTGCTGCTACTCTTTAGTAACCAAATTCTTTCCCGACAGGAAATTGAAGCTGAAAGCTGGCATATATGCTCTGAATCACAGATCTCTGGTGTCATCTGCGTTAAATCCTTGCTATACATGCACAGAGATTATGGAATCTAAAGCATTGACCAGGAATATCCACAGAGATTATGGAATCTAAAGCATCGACCAGGAATGTCCATGTGAGCATAAAGTCTGGCTGGAAATTATCGTACGAAGCCAAAGCACCAGATCTTACACTAATTAGTAAAAGGTGTCAAATCCCATTAAAAGAATTTGAATTATATGGAGAATATCAATGGCACTTTCAGCTACACCCGTAGCTGCACTATCTAGGCTATGCTGATTCTTTAGTAGGCCGAATCAAAACTATTGGAGTCGTCACCCGATTCCTTTAGTTCTTTATCTATAAGCTTGATTGAACTAGACAAAAATCTAGCACCTACTGAATTTATACATACATACATACATACGTGCTTTTGTCTCTCGGCTACGCAGTCGAAACTGGTATGTAAACTGGGAATAAATTATTTAATCTGCCCGTGTATTGTGTAACTCGCTAACTCTCTATTGCTAAAAATTTATAAAGTTAATTTTCGGATTTGAAATCTAATCTGCTGAAATTTTACTGTTTTAAGTCATCGCCAAAAATTTTAAATTTTATATTTGTTCAGCATTTAAGCGATGGAATTTAGCTTTAGCGAGTTATATAATACAGGTGCTGAACTCTGGTTGCTCTAAATAACGATACTGAAAACCTCGCTCTTGCTGAATATACAATCACATACAAACTTTTTACAAAATACTTTTGAACTAAAAGTCTGGAAGAATTTCCAATACATCTGAAGGTTAAACGATTGTCATTTCTGTTAATTTTAGGCCTTTCAAAAGTCTTATTTGTTTAACAATTATGCATTTAACAGGATTGGTTAAAGTTTCTTTAGTTGTTAACAACTGTTAATTGTATTTATGAAAATGATAATCAGAGATAGTAATTAATTTTTGAACGGAATGCTGAATTATATTAGTTATACTACTAGATGATGCGTGGTACTCAATTCCAACGAACAAAGTCTAGAGTTTATTGCTTGTTTATAAGCCTTATTACATCTTATGGGAGTCGGAAATTTAAAAAACTGATTTTCCAGTTGTTTCCTAGGCCAAACTGTAAATAATTTGGGTTTTGTTTTCAGCCAGACGTTTTCCCTTCAAATCTTTTAATAATTCCTCCATTAGAAAACGCATTTGTTAAGTTAAAACAAAAAAAAAATTAAAGTTTAATCATAAACTATAACAGATGTTGCAATTCCAGCATTGAAATTGTTTTTTTAGTACCACAACTTTTATTGAATTTTCTAAAATTTATGAACAAAATTAGAGACTTCAAATCGTCCCTAGTTTGAAACTTAATTCCTGCTCCTTGTTAAGTAATTTATTTTCTAAAACATTGTTTCCATATCCTACTATTCATCTAAAATGGTCTCTATTTTATGTGATGCTTACTTTTATTTTATTAATTCTTGATAATTTTATTGAATTGAAATTTATTTTCGATATTCAGCACATACATGTTTTCTTACTATCTTTTTAATTACATATTTTATTGTCTTAAGTTTATTAAAATAATGGCAAATTTATTTCAAGAAATAGCTATGGATTTTTGAACATGTTTTATATGAAGCTGTACAACGAGAGAACATGGCCGCTTGTTTTACACACACTGTAACATTTTTGCTAACTAATACCTTTTGAGCTGCATATATATAGCAGGCTAAACAGTGATATTTTTGTATTTTCACTAGTAAAAAAATCCAACTGCTGGTCAGCACGAGCAAAGGTATGATTTTAGAGAGGAAAATTTTTTGTAAAAAGTCATACTATTATTATGAGAAATAGATACTTTTTAGAGTCATTCGTACGTTTATATTTCAATAATTAGTTATTTATTACGCACTTGCTACTTTTATAAGCGATCAAACATTATTGTTTGTTTCAGTTCATATAAAGAAAAAAAAAAATACATCCTGGGGCCCGTTTCTCAAAGCTAGAAATCACAAATCTACAAATAAAATACACACAAAACAACAATAAAATTTGTAAAAGTGTTGTTGTTTTGTGTGTATTTTATTTGAAGATTTGTAATTTTTAGTTTTGAGAAACGGGCCCCTGCTATATACAAAATACAACCTTTATTGAGTGAACATTTGTTTAAATTTTTATTTTTTCTATATATACTAAAGTCACATATAATCAAATACAGTGTTGCCCATTAGCTTGGTTCTAACGGCTGTTTTCTATGGCTATGGCTATGTCACGTCTGATTGAACCTTTAATCCTGCTAGGTTAAAGTGAAGTTTTAACTTGCCTTTAACTTATCACTCACTTTGGGTTGAAGTAAATTTATAATAATGAACAACATTTTATAATCCAAGTTGTATTAACGGCCCTTAATTGAAAAAAAGCAAATATATATTTTTTTTGTTAATTTATTACTTGAAAGATTTTGTTATAAATTGGAATTAAAAAAGAACAGCAAACAGTTTCTAATAAATTTTATAGTTATGTTAAAAATAAAGTTGCCATACTTAAATGTTTAAATCTCTATGGAGCGGCAACGGCTTAAAATTAAAATAAACTTCTGTTTATATGTGGTTATTATTTAATAAACACTTACTATTCTTAAATATTCTTCTACTTTTTAATTTTTTATTTTTATTTTAACATAAAGTAATTTTTAGCTAAATGTTTATTTTAAAAACAATAAAATATGAAAGCAACTGTTTAAAAATAAAAAGTAATTATAAAAAAACGTAAATTAATTTATATAATATAAATAAAAAAAGAAATTATAGTTTTTAATTATCATTTATTGTTTTTGAGTTGAAAAGAGAACCCTACACTTATTAAATAATAAATATGTAGTTATAATTAATAATGATTATTATTAAAACTGAAGTTTAAAGAGAATTTTAAATGTTATACAAATAAACTTGTAATGAAAAATCAATAAAAAAAAATCTAAAAAAAAATATATACTAATATAAACCTTTATTAAGTGAACTCAGAATTGAGAATAAAATACTTACAACAGCAAAGTTATTAGCATTTGTAAATAAATATCAGTGCATCCGTAAAAAAACTAAATATGTAATTATTTCAAAAGTATTCGAATCTTTTAGTTGCATTTCGCAAAGAAAAACATTTTTGCAAAACTTTTTGATTTTTAAAATATCATAATGATATTATCATTACATTAACTGAAAAATCGTGCAGCTAAATTGTTTTAAATTTTCCAAAAGAAACAAAAAACTTTACTAAATTGCTTAAGTGATAGTAGCAAAGTGATTTGATTTTTGGTTTTACTGTCGGTGTTTGTTAGGGAATAACTTGTTTTGATATACATGATAATATACATTAATTGAAATTTATTTGCTGGTAGTTTAGCATGTCTATATACGTATTTCATTGGCGCTTGAACCGAATCATCAGTAGACTTCAACCACAATTCTTAACAGTCACAAACCTCTTACTTTATGCACAGACTTTCAAAAACTATATGAGAATTCATAAAATAATATTTTTGAAAATCACAAAAGAAAAAATAAGCTTAGTAGGCTTTGAAACTGATACAAAACCCAGCAAATAATTTATATTCAGGTGAACTAATTTTATTTTTCTACATCCTTATACATGATAATAAAAAAAAACATTTTGAATTTTTTTTTTTTTTTGTAAATGGTGTTTCTATAGAGTGACACAAGCTTAAATCATAATAAAACAAGAAAATATAATTTTAATATCAAAGAAAATTTTATGAAATTAATGTTTAAATATGATTTCTGACATGTGGCCGTCTCGGCTGGCGCGTACAAGGCGCAATCTGAAACACAAATTTTCAACAACTTTTTGCAGCATTTGCGGCCGCATTTCTCCGATAACTCTTCGAATGTTGATTTCCAGATGTTCAATTGTTTGTGGATTATCGATGTAGACAATTGGCTTAATCCATAAAGAAAATAATTGTAGCAGTGTCTGCTGTGTGGCATGTGGCTTCGTCCTGTTGGAGCCACATATCAGCAAGATCAATGTCAGGCAATTCAAGTATAAAAAAATTTCGAATCATGTTCCTATACCGTTCACCATTGACAGTGACCATGATGGCCAGAATCATCATCGTTTTAGAAGACATATGGGTCAATGACTCCGCCAGCCCATAAAGCCAACCAAACAGTAATTTTCTGTGGATGTAATGGTATTTCTATAAAAGCTTGTGGATTCTCCTCACTCCAAATGCAACAATTACGCTTATTTACGTACCCATTCAACCAGAAATGGGCTTAATAGGAAAATAAAATTTTTAATGGAATTTCAAAATCAATATCAATTTGTGATTCAGCCCATTTCAGCAATTTGCACTCGTTGCTCTGGTGTAAGTTGATTCATAGTGAAATTGCAAAGCAAACTAAAGAAAAAAGCAAATATCAGATGTTAAATGTTAAATGTTTCAAATAAAGCAGTGATGCCAACTCAAAGTTGTGACACTCTAAAAAAACATGCTTTATGTGTTTTTTAATTTTTTGCATAAAAAAAAACAAACTTTCACGCAAACTAACTAATAAGGGGAATAAGTAACAGCCTTATTTATAAAACTTATTAAGGCTCAATAAAGAGGCTTTTAAAAAAATTGTTTGTATAAAATTTTTTTTAAAACCCCTTTATAAATCCTTAATAAGTTTTATAAATAAGGTTGTAAGTGTTTGAAGAGTTTTTTAATTTTTCACATTATTTTTGTATATGAAAATGTTTTGGTGTACAAAACATATTTTGTACGGAAATTTGTTTGTTAAACGTTTTGTGACCCAAAAAAAGCCTAATAATACGTTTCAACTATCAGCAATTCAAGTTGATTTGAGGAAATCATCTCGAAGTGTTTCCATTATGTCCCAGCAAAAAAAGTGAGGAAAAAGAAGTAGAAAAACACCACATTTACTGAATCAAACCACTTAATATTTAGTTAAAAAACCAATGAATTTTACATGGACGTGCCATTGGAAGGAAGTGGTTTGCTTTTGACATTTTTTAACTCAATGAAAATCATGTTTTTGGTGCTATAAAAATCTGAAATTTGGGTGTGAAAATAATTCGCTTTACGAAAGTAGTTAAAAGTGCTTTTTATTCAGTGATTAAAATCACTTTTATATGGTTTGCAAACAAAAAGGGCTAAATAAATTATTTTTTTGTTGTTTTATACCATTGTTATTTTTTAATAAAAAAATGTTTGATTTGAAAAGCCTTAAATGTAATAAACACTTTATTTGGCTTGAGCCAAAAAAGTAACGCATTTGTTGAAAAAAAAGTAGTGATTTAAAATTTATTTTGATATGTGGATAAAAATTACTTCTTTACCATCTAAAAATATGCATTAGATACTTTCGAAGTAATTTAAAAGTGGGTCGTAAGGAAGTACTTTTATTTTTTGCTGGGTATAGAAAAAAAATAGGAAATCAATATGATTTTTTTCTTGCTCTGGCAACTACGCGATATATAAATCCTAAAAGTCGGCAATGCTAAAAATTTAGAATCAATTGCAAACTTAGTATACAAATATGATTCATTTGCATTGCCTATCTTAATGCGGTATGTTTTGATTAGTTGCCAGAGTAAGAAAAAAATCTTCAGGATATCCAAAAATTATTTTTTTTTGTAAAAATATGTTCAGCCCAATCATGAACAAGAATTCCGTGCGAGTTTTTTCACTTTTCCCTTTTCTCCTATTTTGAATTTGTTTTTCCCCCTTTTATTTCCAAATGCGGGATAATAATAAAACTCCTCGGGAAAAAAGTAGGTATTATGAACGCCGTTGAACTTGTTTTTTTTTCACTAAAAATATTTCCCTTGCAAAACAGAAGGGAGTTTACATAAAACATAGTTGATACACAATTAAAACACAATTTATATACCCAAACTTCTATTTTATAGTTCTTGTATATAAAAAAACACAAGTAATGTCCAAATAAATCAGGGGGTCTACTCTGTAACTCGAAACGAAAGAAAATGCTTTCGAATTTACATCTAATTAACATACAAATTCGAAAGAATTTTCTTTCGTTTCGAATTACAGAGTAGACCCCCAGTTATAAACTTTTTTTACATGTTTTTCAAGTTGGTAAATTTTAATAATTTTGTTTGCTCTCTCACTCAAAAAAAAGGGAGAAACAAATGTCAACAAACAAGCAAAACAACGAGCTTCGTAATGCGGTGATGCCACGTATTACTCTTTTTTGTTCCCAATTAATTTATGATTGGAGGAATGTTTTCTCGAGAAAATTATTTTCCGTGAGAAATAAATTCCAAGGGAATATTCATTATTGGACTGGTTGATTTTCGAATCGGGCATGTGGAATTGAGGAGATAGAATCTGCAGATAGAAATCCGCCCAGCCGTTTCCGAGGTATTCGCAAAAAAACTAAAAATCTTGTTCAAGAGAGATTCTAAATTACGGAAGTAATTACGCAGCTTTGCCGATCCGATACTCAAAAAGATATATCGCCGATACCGATACGCATATTGAAATTGAACTCAAGTTAAAATTAACAAAACTCAAGTAGAGCAATTCTTTTACTATACAAAATTACATTTGGTCCTGTACAGAAAAAGAGAAGTTATTTTCCTCCATAAGTGAAACGAGCATATTAAAATACTTCAACGAAAACAAAATTCTATTTGCTAAAATATTCACTGCTAAACGAAATTTTGGATGCTCATAATATAAATTTAATATTCGATGTTCAATAGCTGGGAAGGATCGAAAATCGAATGCAACTCATAAGAAGGTCCAAAATATCTCCATTTCCGAATCGTTTTCAAAATTTTTTTTTTTGATTCGGATGTTTCGTTTTGCTTTCACAAGACTGTTTTCAAGTTTATTTTCTCAAAAGGGAAAACGAGAAAATCAAAAAAATTTTAATCATCCATTTGCAAATTTTTTTTCTTCTAAATTCCGATGATAGATACTAATTTGTATATATGTACTAAATTTCAACTTAAACAGGAAAATTGTGAAAATTTGTGAAATCGACGTGTAATTTACTAATTTTACATTTTCACAACTTTTTTTTAAACGACTAGCCTGTTTTTTTTATTTAATACGTATTCAACAACCCGACCAAAAGGAGAAAGGGTTTCAGGCTGAATATAGATAGTGTTTGGAAATGCAGCTTTCAGATGGAAATTAATTTGGAAAATAATTGTTAAAAAAAACAACAATAAAAGGTTATCGAAGGTTGAAAACTTCTAAGGAAAAATTATAGATTACGTTTTAAGACAAGAAAATAATGCAAAATCAACAAAAAACATTTCATCGGATTTATTAATAATTTTAATTGAACAATTGAATTAAACATTGTTGTGTGTTCATTATAAATAAAAAAAAGAAACATCACTTAAACATATCAAATCATTTTAAAAGCAAAAAAAAACAAACGTTAAAAAAATAATTAAAAATACATAATACAAAATTGTTGATGTTTGTAAAAGAAAAGAGAAAATTTTAAAAGCGTAGATATCTACAAATATACATAACTTAAAATCGTTAAACTAAAAACTATACATATGTGTCAATTTATCAAAATAAATAAAAGTGTTCATTGTAATCGAAATACATACATACAGACAAATTTAAACACCAAATGACGGTTTCTTTAGCTTTTCATTTCTCCGTTGATTAAAAAATTAAATTTTTAATGTATTTACTTATACTTAATAAGATTATAAATAAAAATTATATTTTAAAAAATATTTACCTTATTGAATGACTGGATTACATACAAACAGATTGAAAATATGTATTTGCACAAAACTTTAAAAAAGGACGAAGCAAATTGAAAAATTTTGTGAGAGTTAAAAAGTAAAAAAAAACAAATATATGTACATATATACATATGTATGTACGCTTAAATGTTATAGCATAAGCAAATAAAAAATTAAATTGAAAAAGGAAAATGAACTATAATGCTAGATTTAAGAAATCAAACAGAAAATTATACATATTGGCAAAATGGTTATATAATATCGGCAGAGATAATAATAGTTCGATAATAAGATATAATTCGCACTTGGTTTTAAATTTGAATTAACGTAACAAAAATTAAAAATTTCCAAATCGTTGAGAAAAACAAATCTTTTTTAAATTATCTTTTTTAAACCAAGTTTCTATTCTATCCAAAAAATGCTGTACTTGCTCATATTTTGTTTTTAGTTAAATTTAGTTAGCTACATTACATAATTGTGTATGAATGTATATGCGTAGTTTTATCTATAATTTCCAATTCGTAATCATATTTAAAAATTAATAAAAAAGAACTATAAAAGTGTTTAACAATGAAAATGTGATATTATTTGATACAAAGTTAAAAAAGGTGAGTAAGCAATAAATCCAATAAATTAATTCGATATGGATTGAAATTTCAAAATACATATTTCAATAGAGTTTAAATGCAAATGACAGCGGGAAAAATTTTTCACGGAAGATTCACGATAGCATTTTTCTCTTTGAGGGTTCTAAAAATTTAAAGGGAAAATAATTCAACTTGCTATTTACGGTAGGGGTGAATATATTTTACTTGTTCTTTTTTCTTGCTTCTTAATTTTTTGGTATCGTATTGACGTGACGTCGATGTTGACAATCCGAATGGAATGGAAATGTGTTCGAACTGTAATGTTAATAACATACAAATTCGAACAGTTTTCTTTTTGTATCGAATTCCATAATAACCCCCCTGGAATAAGGTTGAATATCGAAAATGTGTAGTTTTTTTTTTTTTGATGAATAACATAATTTTTGCGAATTTGTGTATCATCAGATTGATTTAAATTACTTACTTTTGTTAATTTGCTCTGCTAAAATTGAAACAACTTTTGAACGTTTTTTTATAAATATTTTATTTGATTTTGTTCTCTTCCTTTATATTTTTAATGTTATTTGTAATAATGTCATAATAATAATTGTTGTTATACTATTTAAGTCACAAGCTATTTATTTTTGTAATAAAATAAAAATTTATATTTATATATGTACTATAATAAATGAAAGCTTAACCTGTATGAATTAGAAACAAATTTGTGGCGCCAATAAACAACCCCATACAAAAGTTTTGCCTCTCACTGTTAATATGCATTATATACGCCTTCCTACCTCTGTCACGATCGGTCAAGTATTAAAAAAAAACTTTTGCGTAAATGCATATGTACATATGAGTACATACGACGACACAGCATAATAAAAAATATATTTACATATGTATGTATGTATATATGTAAATCATTTCTTACAAGAAAGCGAAATATGTCAAAGTAAAGAACCTCAACATAAAACACTTTCGATGATCTATTTTTATTATTAAAAAAATACTCTTTAAAGAAAACAAAAAAGCAACCAAGACGACACCGAGAAGAAGAAAAACATACAAACTTTATTTATGTTCACATTTTGATTTATTTATTAAAATATGAAACATACAAAATAATAATCCACCAGCAATTTAGTCAGTTGTGTGAACCACGTGAAGTGCGAAAGATTGATTCTATTTAGTTTTTGTTTCGAATACCTAAAAATTAATATATCTTTACTATTTGAAAACATTATTAAAAATAGAATTCAAGAAAAGTAAAGCAAATATGATTTTTTTTTTAATTTATTTGGAGGTGTAAAATATGTATAAAGATTAAACAATGGAAAATACTAAAGAAAAAAATACAAGAATAATTTAATATGATTAATAATGGAAAACTCGGAACATTTTATATAACGATTTTATTTCAAAAACAGGGACCAATTAAAAGAAAGTGCAGATTTGTATACAAATGAAAGCTGCAACTGAAGTTATTCATTCAATTGCAATAATAAATAAACTATAAAATTATACAAAAAGATAATGAAATAATTTATGCAAGTATGTGATGGAATCAAATATTGTACCTGAGATGGTCAACTTTGATACTCTTTATTCCAGATTTTATTAAAACGGATTAGAAGATTCAGATTCATTGATTAACTGCTTTTTTGTAAAACGTACCGTTAATACTGTGTTCACACACGACAATTTTAGTTGAGCAACTCTTTAGTTCATGGACGAGAAAGGAAAACATCTTGACCTCTCTCTTCTACAGATTTTGGTCAAATTCGCGGCATCCGATACACTTTTTAAGTCTATAGAAATCAGTGAATGTCTAAAATCATTTTGACGAAGACGTTTGAATTTATAAAAGAACGGGTTTTTTCCAAATGTTTCGTCAACTTGATCACCTTAGGCTCAAATTCACAGTCTTTAGTTAACTAATGAAAATGGTTTAACCAATGAAATTGTAAGAAAATCGTTAGTTAAACCATGGGCGTTAGTTAACTATAGACTGTGAACTTGAAACTTAGTGGTTTCAAATTTGTTTGAGAAAAACAGTTTTGTGAAAATTTTATTTTCGAAAAATTTCGAAATTTACCGAACCGAATCGATTCATTATCTTACGACATCAACATCTTTCAAATCTGGCAAATTTGCTTCTTATACGTTGACCCATTCTTAAATTATGAGATACATATTTACCCTGTCGGAGAATGTGTGGTTGACTACAAAAATAGTTAACCTATAGTTAGCTTTTCTTAGACTGACTAAAAGCTAGCTGCAAAGTCATCCAGAACAAACCCAAATTAATTCTAAAGTTGAGTACACAATCGAATTAGATGAGAGCCAACAAATTTATTCTCAGCTACTTTAAAACTCATTTAAGTTTTATATTAACATTTTGCTGTTGTTATTTTAGATGGCAGCTTAGCCGACTACCAGCTGATTTCAAAAAGTCAACTTAAAGTTAGCTGAAAGTAGTGCAGAGTGAGACTACCGCCTTGGACATTGTAATGTTAAAATAGTTAGTTGAATACATTGAAAGTAATCCATGTGTGTCAGTCAAATGATCGAAATATGGTAAAAACTCGATTTTCGAATAGTTATTAGGATAAAATCAGTTACTACCTTTAGCTCGAAGTTAAAAAATACACTTTGGCTCTTATTATGAGTTGTATTCGATGTTCGATCTTAGCTTGCTATCGAACATCGTAAATCTAATTTTCAATTCATATTATGAGCATCGAAAATTTCGTTGAACGCAACGAATTTTCTTTCGGTTAATTATTTTAGTATAAAAAACTATTGTAATTTGTTTGATTGTTTTTTATTTTTAGGCAAAGTTGTTGCAAATTTTAAAAATCACTTTGAGTGATATTCACAATGAGGACATTCTTTGTCGAATGCTCGTCATAATAGCAAATGAAAATTCGTTCGATCAGTACCTGCGACTACAGTCGAAGATCGACAGTTGCTCATAATAAGGGCGTTTATTAGTATAAGTACATGAAACAAATTTTAATTTTAATTTAAATAAAAATTTAAAATTTCGATTTTTGCAGCTTTGCCAAATTTTTTTCCCACACTTTGCTTAAAGTTTCATAAAAGTTAAAGTTAGGTTAGGTGTGCAGGTTGCTGAGAAGATAAAGTAAATTTTCAGCTCAGCTGGGTCCGAATAACAGGTATCCGTGTATTACATGAGTGGGAAAGGGATAGTGCAAGTACAGATGGTGAAGTGAGAGATAGATTCGATATTGCAGCTCTGCTATTGTACGTTTTACTAATTTTTATATAGCGTCCTTGCAGCGTCTCTGGTGCTAAGTAGGCGTATTACTTCAAGCTATGTAGCCATTTTATTAGTTATTCTACTTCGTGGACCATTAATTGCTACAAATATCGACGAAGGAGGGTGTTGTTATTTACTTTAGCATCATAGACATCTATGACGTTGATATGACTGTGTCTGGCCGGAGATTGAACTCGGGATATCGAACACCATAATTTTCTTTAAAATTATATTATACTACGAATGTAAGACACTGACTTTTTTTAACAAATTGTTCGTTTATGGGTAGCAGCCGAACTTCAGTTGAATTGGCAGTTGGAACAAACTGTAGTAATGACATTTGTATTTTGTGTTTTCTGGAAACTGAGAGTGTTTATTTGGCGAATGGCAAACGAACTGCAGTTTGGTGGTTATTCATAACAGACCCAAAATCTGACTTTAACCATTACCTCCTGTTTGAAAGGACTAAATAGTTTTAAGAGAGCATTTTTTCATTTTTATTTTCACATTAGCGAGGAAGGAGCATCAAAAACACAAAAAACAATATCTAGAGTTTGAGAAACTCCATCTTAAGCGTCAAAATGTTATTTTTAAAAATAATACTATCAATATATATTTTCGCATTTAATACGGTCAATGGCAGGCCGATACATGAGATAACAGAAACAAGGGATACACCTGAAACTCAAATACCGGCAGGTAATTTTTACTTTGCCAAACACTTTTTTTCACTGTACCCAGGAAACTCTGAAACTTAAAAGAATGTAGTGCAATTCGCCTTAAAAATATTTTCTTGGAATAACAAAAAATTTACTGAAAAATGTGTGAGGTAGATTCAAATAACAAGCTGAGAAAATAGTCACCAGTAGTGCGATTCACTAACTCTTCTTTTAACGATAATGGCAACGTTAAAATAATTATAACGAAAATTTTTCGAATTTGCTGTTCAGTAAAATTTTTAACGATACTCGCTGTAGGCTAATGTCAGCTGTGTTGTTATTTAACCGACAATAATTTACATATGTGCTGTTAATTTTAGCGATAAAAATCAACAAAAAATATCAGCTGCGTACTATCGTTAAAAATAAGTTACCGAATCACACAATCGTTATTGCAAGCGACAAAATGTATAGACAAAAATTAAGATTGTCGGATCGTTAAAGGTTAGTAAATCGCACCACAAGACAGTTGAGACCACGTGATATGAATTCGCCTTGGTCTCGATATCCCAGGTGATTATTTTCCCCGCTTGTAATTTGAATCTTCCACAGATGTCAGCACACAATTTTAAGTACTTATTTACACTTCAAGAACGTATTTTCCAAATTGAGCCGAGTCCATCATATATGAATATGCCTTGGTCTACCTTAAGGCGAATTCATATTAGGCAATCTCAACTGCTCAGGTGACTATTTTCGCCGTAAGATGTCAACATACATTTTTCAGTAAATATTTTTTTGGCCTCAAAAGTATATATTTTTCAAAGCGAATTTAACTGAGCATACCTTATATGAATTTGGCTTGGTCTACCTTATATGAATATGCCTCAAATCAAATATTAAAAATTAAGAAATTAAGCTTTCTTTTATTCTGTTTAATCTGAAGGTTTTTCCGATTCGCATAGTGAAACTCTAAAGCCTAGTGAAGTTCAAAAAGCTGTATGCACGGTGACATCTGGTGACGTTCGGGCCAGTGCTGAGGCCTTCACTACACGTGAACTAAAAGGAGTTTGTGGCTCTACAGAAATGTCAAAAGCTTTTAGTTCGTTGGAATATAAATTAGTGGAGGAATTGCAAAATATACAAAAACTGGTGCAAGAACTGCATCATCAATTTCAGCTGGAAAACTCATTAGAACCAAAGCAACTTAACGCAAGTTCGGGGGAACCAGCAACATCAGCGATTAGTAATAATGTGCTTACACCAGCTACTTTTAAATTTCAGGCAATTCCGATTGAAAATAAACCGCATAAGCCGATTGAATTGAGTAAAAGCTATTATTTGACCCCGCTATTAAAATCGTTGTCGGCTAAAGAACGGACTACAAAAAATACCACTGCCCGTGAAAAAGATGTTTTGCCAAACAATAATACTCGCATTACAAATAAAGATGTTAAAGTTTACACATACTATTGGAGAATTGAAAATTTTACCCAGAACATTAAAAGCCTTAAAAGTTTAACTAAGGAAAGTCCCATATTTTCCATTAGAGGTAATATTATGCACAAATTAAATGTTTTTTTTATATTAAGAGTATTTTTTTAAACTATAAATTACTTGATAGGGAAGGCATTTAGAATCAAAGCCCATTTTCAACATTTACATCGTGATTATCTTTATCTGCAACTGGAAGACTATTCCTCGGCGCCTCAACTAAGCTCAGGTAGCAGCATTGTTTTAGATACTGGTGGTATTTTTAAGGAAATAAGTAGCGACGATTTTAGGTATAAAATGTCAATATTGGATCAGGTAAATATTTGGCATTTTCATTCACTTCAATTAAATTTTAAATAGAGTCTTCTTTTTTTTACAGAATAAAAAGCATTCTGCCGATTTGGTTTCACAAGAATTTGACAATTACGAAACTGGATTCTCCATACCGAATAGTGCCCTCATTGATAGTCCCTTTATCAGAGATAATACTTTGTTAATACAACTATTTTTGTATTTATAATAAATTTTTTTTGAAATGATCATTAAGATTTAAGCATATTCAACTAAATTTATATTATTGTTATGTGATAAAAAAAATGTAATTAAAAAGTTTAAACCGTCCATTTCCAAATTTATCTTCTTCTACATTTGGATGCTAGAACACATAATTACTACTAATTGTATTTTTGAAATTGCAGCTGCTTAAGTGAATTTTAAGATCAGAACTCACAAAAAAAAAAATATGTGAAAACGACTTGGAAGACAGTACATACACGAATACTTTGTGTAAAATTAAGAAAGTTCAAGTTCCTCAAATAGGGAAATGTAATTTTTCTCAGCCAATTAAAAAATTTAACTTTAAAATTTATTTACACACAAAAAATAAACAAACACGAAGTTGAGCATTTGAAATAATCGGTGTCGGACCGATTCTTAAGAAACTTTACGTTTGCTAGTGCTGGCTTCAAATGGAAATGCACAGAATTTTAATAATTTATTGTCTATTAGGGGAATGTTATAACATCAAATGGAGACTTAATATAAAGAAAATGTTTTGTATTTTATAATAATTTTTACTTACAAAAATTACACAGCGAATGAGACCACAAAGTATAAAATGAAAATACGTTAAAATAATACCACGCAAAATGATGACTTGACTGTGCGAGGAAGACAGTCCAAAAACACAATTATCTTCCGTCTCTACATTTTATGGTCAAACTGATTTCAATGTATCGACAAATTAAGCTTTCATTATTTTATTTTATATTCATTTCCATGATACAATAACTATAAGGTAATCTCAGTACAGCATTATACATACATACTTTTATTGTAAATATTTGAGATGTCAAACTTTTTTTTTATAAATTGTCAACAAAAACTATTTTAATGGCTGTTTCACAATAAGGAAAGAAAACTTTCGACTGAAAATTTGTATTGAAAACATCGAAAAAAATATGAAAATTTGTTTTTGTTTTCAATATTAATTGTAAGTCGAAAGTTTTCTTTCGTTATTGTGAAACAGGCCATAAGTCTTTTTGTGGAAAAAGCTATTATTCTCAAATTACTTTTAAAATATTTTCAGGTTATCGTGTGAGAAAGGGATTTATTTGAAATGCATAACCTGAATTATTGTATCATGATTCATTTCATACTAAATTTTTTCAGTTATTCCTAAGTTTAGAGTCAAAATTAAGATAATGAATAAAAATTTTAAATAAATAATTGTATATGTATGTACGTATTTGTTTAAAACATCTAAGTCTTAAAAGTATTCTTAATTTAATATATTTAAGTAAAATTTCATAATCAATAATAAATTATTTTCTTTTTATTTTTGTAATAAGTTAAATTTTGTGTAACTTTATAAATGTTTTGAATGATCAGGTAACAAATATAAAAACTGCAAATACATACTGAGGCGATCTTGTTTTGTTTAAGTTTTAATTCATTAAGTTACGGCTAAGATATGGTTTAAATAAAAAAATTAAAAGTTTTACGGCCGTATTAAAACAAAATAAAATAAATTTGTATTTGCAGTGTGCTTTAGTCAAAATGTGTATGGAAATGTTGTTTTAACATACGCTTCATATACAAATTATTTTTTTTAGAATACGCAAGTTAATAAATAAATATTAATAATGCAATATAAATATAGAATTGGATAATTAATATAATAATTATATACTACAATATTTTTTAATAATTAATTATTGCGCAAGCTTACATACATCACATTTTAAATAATTTAAGGTTTTTTTTTAACAATTTATTGTATAGTTATATAAATTATTTCCGTTTAATAAATTAGTTAAAAGGTAATATTTGGGATAGTGTTAAAGTAATTTGGAACAGAATATTAGAATTGAAAGCTTAATAAAGGTTTTTATAATGCGGAATGATCTCAAGAAATTTTTATAATATAAAATATAAGTTACAACTTTTTATAGTTTTTAAATTTCTCGTGTTCCAATTATGAACATAATTTTTCTTTTCTTTATATCCAAAACCGGTGGCAATATTACCGTGAATGGCGAACGCTACAGGCAAATGATTTCTGGGTACAAATTACAGCATTTGATACCGATCGAAATTTTAGCTATAGCTATAGCTGCTTAAAAATTAATAGGTATACATATGTTTCGAATAAAACACACCTACTTTTATTTATTTTATTATTCTGTCGCAATCAAATATATTTTTTACCTTAAAAAATTTCAAAAATTTTAAATATTTTATTACTCATTTCCACATTGCATATTTTATTTCCACGTAATTTATTTTTAAATCGTATAATTATTTATTATTTTCTTTTAATATACTTTATATTTACTAGTTATATTTTACTTCGACTATTAATATTATTTTTCAGTTAATTGAACCATTTTTGTGAATATAATTTATTTGTTCATTATTTAAGTTTATAGTCAGACTTTAGGAAAAAATAAAAAAAAAGCTTTGTGTAAAAATTATATTAAAGCAAGACTTAGAGCAACAATAACAGCTTACTGCCTTATTCATAAAAAATTATTTTGTTTTCTAACGAGTTTATAAACAAATCTTTTTTTATGAAAAACTGTTTTATAAACCTCTAATAAATAAAAAATATTTTTTATGAATAAAAGACCTTTAATTTTTTTTCTTTTCATAAAAATAATAAGTCTTGTATTTTTTTCAAGGTAGTTAAAATGTAAACATAATTTATACATATAGAGATATTTTTAAATTATAATTTGACTTTTTATTCGACGGCAGGATTTCTATAGCATGTTAAGGTAAAATTTTTTTAAGACTTAATTAAGTTTGTAAATGCATATTTGAATGGAATTATTATCTTTCTTTTTTTTATTATTTCTAAAATAAATTTGTCTTATAAGGAAGGGAATTTATATTGTTAATTATTATTTTCTTTCTTTTTTTTTTATTATTTCTAAAATAAATGTGTCTTATAAGGAAGGGCATTTATATTGTTAATTAGCACTTTTAATTCGAAAACTACATAGTATATAAAAATAAATTAAACTACATACATAGGTATTCTTTATAACAATTTTCAAGAGTAAGCAAGGAAAAATTGCAGCGTTCCCAAAGGTTAAACATACAAATTAACAACCTGCATCACGATGTCGACAGAAAACGTTCGATCGATTACTTACATTGAAAACAAAAACAAAGGCTCTTATTACGAGCAACTTTCGATCTTCGACTGTGTTCGAAAGTACTTATCGATCGAATTTTCATTTGGTATTATGACGAGCATTCGACAAAGAATATCCTTATTGTGAATATCACTCAAAGTAATTTTTAAAATTTGCACCAACATTACCTAAAAATTAAAAACAATAGTTTGTAATAATTTTTAAACTAAAATACTTCATCGAAAGCTAAATTCTGTTCGATAGAAAATTCGTTGCTCAACGAAATTTTCGATGCTCATAATATGAATTGAACATTCGATTATCGATGTTCGATAGCCAGCGAAGATCGAAAATCGAATGCAACTCATAAAAAGGGCCAAAGTTTCATTTTTGTTCGAACTACTATTTGTTTCTATATTTGGTTTTGATTATTATTTTATTGGTTTTTTAAAAGGAAGTGAATGGCCGAATGATCGAATGTTTTCTGTGAACAAATTACAAATTATCATCATCGAATTTATTTTTTTAATTCTTTAACATGGCTTTAAATACAATTAATAATTTGCAACTAGAATTTTTTTGTGATAAAAAGTCTATGATTAAATCATTAGAAGTGAGCTGAAAGGCATTCCTTTGTGCAGTATGACATTTGGATCTAATGGTATTTTCTATTCCACATAAAAAAGGTCCACCTTGTTGAGAGGTACATGCATAAAACGTCTTGCTAGCCCTGTAATAATGCATTTACTAGGGCACTATCAAAATTGTCGATTTATAAGGTCCGTAATGTGAAATGCATTTCACCATTTTTTATTTAAACTTACAACCTTTTTAGAGAGCAAAACATTTTTGATAAACGAACATCAAATTGCACTTTTTAGTTCTTAAAAGAAAACGTCATTAATCTTCATACGGTCTGTCTTTTGAAAAGCGGATTTGCTCGCAATTTACAATTATACAATTATACAATTATATAAAGAAGTTACACAAATAAATAAAATACTATTATTAATTGTTATTTGTATAAAAAAGTGAACCTTAAGCTTTTCAATAAAGTGTCAATAATATTATATTTTAAGTTTAAAGATGTGTTCGGATGTTTTAGGATGATTAAAAACAATCGCATTTCCGATTTTTCAATAAATATATATTTATTTATTATTAAAAAAATTATAAATTTTTAATTTATTTCTTTTGAATGCTAAGGGCCTGTCCCACGATGTCGAAAACGTTCAACTTGTGGCACACTTACGTTCAAAACAAAAACAAATTTTGCAATTTTGTTCTTGCTTCAAATGTGTGTAAGTGTGCGACAAGTCGAATGTTGTCGATTTCGTGGCTCAGTCCCCTAAATGTTTGACGATTTCTGAATAAAGATTAAATAAAAAATTAAAAATGGTTTAGTAGGCAAAATTTTTGAAACTCTGCAATTGATTTCCTAACCTTTCGTGGACCATTAATAAAGTTAGTAAAATATACATATATGTACATATTTCTATCACTTAAACGCTAATGACTGAAAAAAAGGAAAAAAAAGATAACTTAATTTGCTTCAAACTGCACTTTAAGCCAACAAATAAATTCACATTTTCCTAATTTTAACTATTACTCGTAATTCAACTCACTTAACATCATTGCCAGCCAACCTCTTCAGATTGCACAGAAATGTGAATTAAGAAAATGTATATCTGATTTGCTACCGGCTGAAATTTTTGTTAGTTGCAATTTGTGGCGGCAACCAAGATTTGGAGTATTGAAACAAATAAGAAAAATTAAATAATTAGAGGACAAGAAAATCAAAATTATGCAACTACTCTAATACGTATTTACTTAAGTGTAGGATGTGAAATAATAATAATTTAAATAAATAAAACAACTATACGCAAAGTTATATTATATGTGCTCGTAAACTATGGATTAAGGACATTTTTAAAATATCACGTTTTCTTAACGAAACTCTATCGTTATAATAAATTTCAAATATAACTTGTTGAATATAACTCAAAGGCAAATTTTGATTTTATAAGAAATATCTACTAATTTTTTTTTCTTCAATTCTTCAATTTCCACTTACTCAATACCAAATGTGTTTGTCTCTTCAACAGCCAATAATAATTTTTCATAGAGTAATTCCGGTGTTGGATATGGTGGTAAGTCTAAACGATTAAAACAGGTATGAGCTCTGGGCAAAGCATTCGGTTTTCCCCATTTTTCAATGCAAAATCTCCGGGGACCAGTGGAACCCCGGAGGGCAGAAAAACCTTCATATGGTATACTAGAGGTGCCGGTGACAAACTGTAAAAGTCTTAGTCTTTGTTCATTGGTAAATTTCTCAATCACTTGCCAAAACCATATTATGACTTGGTGATTATCATGATAACCCGAGCGATATTCAGTATTTAAACGCCAGTCGTTTATATCGATTTCAGCCGTACCAGCTATAACCAGTTCTAATTCGCGAGCATCGAATACTGAAACCAAACGGGAATCAACGACTTCATAGAAGCCACGTACTAATGACTCGGTTTGCTCTTGTACTCCTCTCTCCAAACGCCATTTGATCATACGCTCGAGGTATTCTTTTTTATTCTTCTCATTGACTATTATATTTTTGCCACCCGGTTTCAGTTCTCTTTCCACCACACGTCCCAACAACTCCTCTGTTACACAGAATGTTAAGCCCAAGTCTATGCCAGTTCCAATGTCATTATCACGTATCCACTGCAGTGACTGATGAAATTCATTATCTAAAGATTCTAAATCACTTAAGGCTACAGGAAGTCTTAACAAAGCTTTGTAAAATGGTCGTGTAAAAAAGGCATCCAGTAGATATTGATGGACCAAGGCCAGGCCTAAGACGCGACCACTGAAACGGAACCAATCGTGACAGTTGTCCACGAAGGCCGATAATGGGGACACTTGCACGGTATAAGTGTCATTTGCTGAATATTCAAACAGGCCATAATAAGGGTTAAATAATTCACGCGATAATAAAAAGAAAAATTCTCTGAAAAGTGGAGAAAAGTATGAAATTATATTCTTTCACAGAAACAACTATATAATCTTAAATATTTCCTCAGCTTACCTGGATGGTCCTCCATAGTCGAGACCCTCTTCGGTATCCCACAAAACCGCTAAACGGCCTCTTTGTAAGTCTTTTTTATTGGCTGACATAATACGACGAAATGCATCTTCCAGCAAATGTGTACGACGTATTTGTAATCTGCAAATGATATATGTACATAGTTTTAATTAATAGCAAAGTCATGTTAAATCTACATTACTATTTTATTATTTAACTGACTTTAATTTATGTGGTCCCTGACCGTAACCCTTGGATTCCAATTTACGATAGAAACATCTTAGTTTCGCCTCGAAATCACGTCGAAATGGCGGTGGAGCCCTTTGTAACATACGTGAGTTGAGTATGGGCGATCCCTGGGGACTTCTTTCTTCTATGGGGACATAGCTCATAATCTCTTGTTCGAAAAGACTAAAAATAGAAATAAATAAATATATATATATATAAAAGATCTTTCAAAATTATAATGAATATCTTTATAGAATATTTTAAGCTATTTCCTATGAGAATTCAAGATCATGCAAAAGGAAAGGGCTGAGCTTCAATTCCTCTTTATATAATGGTTCAGACGTAAGCTTTTAATATGTCAATGTAGTATGTACGTAAATATATTTTTTACTCTCTTCTGTAATGCACTGTAATGTACTAGCTATGCCCGCTCGGAATTAATGTTTGACAGAGAAGTATCTACATACATATATTTTGAATTTCAATAAAGTCGGTTGAATAGTTTCGGAAATGCACAAACCGCTTCCTTGTCCCTACTTGTCTGGGTCCTAGTTTTAATTAAAATCATATATGAAACGTATGTGTCCCTTATACACGTAGATGTATCTATGTTTGGAATTTCAGAAAAATAGGCTGAAAAAGTTTCGTAAGGCAGATATTTCCCCAGTGCCCTGATTCTAAATTGCAGATGTATCTATATTTTGAGTTTTATAAAAATCGGTTTCATACCCTGTTGCCAGAAAATTTTACGAAAAATCTGCAAAAATTGGCTAAAAAATCAGAAAAATCTGAAAAATAATTATTTTTCAGATTTTTTTAAAAAAAGTTTTTGTATAAAAATTGGATGATGTATAGCTTATTAAATTTTTTGCATGAAAAATAGACGACGTATATATTCCATTTAATTTTTTGCATACGAAATGGACGAATTATAGTCCATTAAATTTTTTTATAAAAAATTTCAAAATGTACATCGTCAGGCCATTAAATTTTGTATGTATAGTCTATTTAATTTGTTGCATGAAAAATAGACGAAGTATAGTCTATTTAATTTTTTGCATACGAAATGGATGATTTATATGCCATTAAATTTTTTCATAAAAAATTTAAAAATTAACGATGTATAGTCTAGTCTATTTAATTTTTTGCATACGAAATGGACGATTTATAGTCCATTAAAATTTTTTCTTAAAAAAATTTTTTGCCTGAAAATTGGATGATGCATAGTTTATTAAATTTCTTGCACAAAAATAGACGACGTATACAGTCAATTTAATTTTTTGCATACGAAATGGACGAATTACTGTCAATTAATTTTTTTTATAAAAATTTCAAAATGGACGATGTATGTACATATATAGGCCATTAAATTTTGTATGTATAGTCTATTTAATTTTTTGCATGAAAAATAGGCGAAGTATAGTCTATTTAAATTTTTGCATACGAAATGGACGATTTATAGTCCATTAAATTTTTTCATAAAAAATTGAAAAATTAACGATGTCCATTAAAATTTTTTCTTAAACTAAGTTTTTGCATGAAAAATTGATGATGTATAGTTTATTAAATTTTTTGCACGAAAAATAGATGAATTTAATTTTTTGCATACGAAATGGACGAATTATAGTCAATGGACGATATATAGTACATTAAATTTTGTATGTATAGTCAGGCCATTTAATTTTTTGCATGAAAAATAGACGATGTATAGTCTTTTTAATTTTTTGCATACGAAATGCACAATTTTTAGTCGATTAAATTTTTTCATAAAAAATTTAAAATAAGACGATGTCCATTAAATTTTTTTCATAAAAAATTTTTTGGCATGAAAAATGGATGATGTATAGTTTATTAAATTTTTTGAATGAAAACAAGACGACGTATTTAGTCCATTGAATTTTTTACATACGAAACGGAAAAATTATAGTCCATTTAATTTTTTAATAAAAAATTTTAAAATGGACGATGTATAGTCTATTAAATTTTGTATATATAGTCAGTCCATTTAATTTTTTGGATGAAAAATAGACGATGTATATATAGTCTATTTAGTTTTTTGCATACAAAATGGACGATTTATAGTTGATTAAATTTTTTCATAAAAAATTAAAAAAAAGACGATTTAGTAGTCCATTAAGTTTTTTTCATAAAAAATTTTTTTGCATGTAAAATGGATGATGTATAGTTTATTAAATTGTTTTCACGAAAAGCAGACGACGTATATAGTCCACTTAAGTTTTTACATACGAAATGGACGAATTAGAGTCAATTTAATTTTTTATAAAAAATTTAAAAATGGACGACGTATATTCCATTAAATTTTGTATATATAGCCAGTCCATTTAATTTTTTGCATGAAAAATAGACGATGTATAGTCTATATAATTGTTTGCATACGAATCGGACAATTTATAGTCGCTAAATTTTTTTATAAAAAATTGAAAAAAAGACGATGTATTGTCCATTAATTTTTTTTCATAAAAAATTTTTTTTCATGAAAAATGCATGATGTATGGTTTATTAAATTCTTTGCACGAAAAGAAGACGACGTATATAGTCCACTTAAGGTTTTACATACGAAATGGACGAATTATAGTCAATTTAATTTTTATAAAAATTTTAAAAATGGACGATGTATAGTCCATTAAATTTTGTATATATAGCCAGTCCATTTAACTTTTTGCATGAAAAATAGACGATGTATAGTCTATATAATTGTTTGGGTACGAATCGGACAATTTATAGTCGATTAACTTTTTTCATAAAAAATTGAAAAAAAGACGATGTATAGTCCATTAAATTTTTTTCATAAAAAATTTTTTTTCATGAAAAATGGATGATGTATAGTTTATTAAATTCTATGCACGAAAAGAAGTCGACGTATATAGTCCACTTAAGTTTTTACATACGAAATGGACGAATTATAGTCAATTTAATTTTTTATAAAAATTTTAAAAATGGACGATGTATACTCCATTAAATTTTGTATATATAGCCAGTCCATTTAATTTTTTGCATGAAAAATAGACGATGTATAGTCTATATAATTGTTTGCGTACGAATCGGACAATTTATAGTCGATTAAATTTTTTCATAAAAAATTGAAAAAAAGACGATGTATATATAGTACATTAAATTTTTTTCATAAAAAAATTTTTTTCATGAAAAATGGATGATGTATAGTTTATTAAATTCTATGCACGAAAAGAAGTCGACGTATATAGTCCACTTAAGTTTTTACATACGAAATGGACGAATTATAGTCAATTTAATTTTTTATAAAAATTTTAAAAATGGACGATGTATAGTCCATTAAATTTTGTATATATAGCCAGTCCATTTAATTTTTTGCATGAAAAAAAAACGATGTATAGTCTATATAATTGTTTGCATACGAATCGGACAATTTATAGTCGATTAAATTTTTTCATAAAAATTTAAAAAAAGACGATGTATATATAGTCCATTAAATTTTTTTCATAAAAAAATTTTTTGCATGAAAAATGGATGATGTATAGTTTATTAAATTCTTTGCACGAAAAGAAGACGACGTATATAGTCCACTTAAGTTTTTACATACGAAATGGACGAATTATAGTCAATTTAATTTTTTATAAAAATTTAAAAAATGGACGATGTATAGTCCATTAAATTTTGTATATATAGCCAGTCCATTTAATTTTTTGCATGAAAAATAGACGATGTATAGTCTATATAATTGTTTGCATACGAATCGGACAATTTATAGTCGCTAAATTTTTTTATAAAAAATTGAAAAAAAGACGATGTATTGTCCATTAATTTTTTTTCATAAAAAATTTTTTTTCATGAAAAATGCATGATGTATGGTTTATTAAATTCTTTGCACGAAAAGAAGACGACGTATATAGTCCACTTAAGGTTTTACATACGAAATGGACGAATTATAGTCAATTTAATTTTTATAAAAATTTTAGAAATGGACGATGAATAGTCCATTAAATTTTGTATATATAGCCAGTCCATTTAACTTTTTGCATGAAAAATAGACGATGTATAGTCTATATAATTGTTTGGGTACGAATCGGACAATTTATAGTCGATTAACTTTTTTCATAAAAAATTGAAAAAAAGACGATGTATAGTCCATTAAATTTTTTTCATAAAAAATTTTTTTTCATGAAAAATGGATGATGTATAGTTTATTAAATTCTATGCACGAAAAGAAGTCGACGTATATAGTCCATTTAAGTTTTTACATACGAAATGGACGAATTATAGTCAATTTAATTTTTATAAAAATTTAAAAAATGGACGATGTATAGTCCATTAAATTTTGTATATATAGCCAGTCCATTTAACTTTTTGCATGAAAAATAGACGATGTATAGTCTATATAATTGTTTGCATACGAAATGGACGATTTATAGTCGATAAAATTTTTTCATAAAAAATTTAAAAAAAGACGATGTATAGTCCATTAAATTTTTTTCATAAAAAATTTTTTTTCATGAAAAATGGATGATGTATGGTTTATTAAATTCTTTGCACGAAAAGAAGATGACGTATATAGTCCACTTAAGTTTTTACATACGAAATGGTCGAATTATAGTCAATTTAATTTTTTATAAAAATTTTAAAAATGGACGATGTATAGTCCATTAAATTTTGTATATATAGCCAGTCCATTTAATTTTTTGCATGAAAAATAGACGATGTATAGTCTATATAATTGTTTGCATACGAATCGGACGATTTATAGTCGATAAAATTTTTTCCTAAAAAATTGAAAAAAAGACGATGTATAGTACATTAAATTTTTTTCATAAAAAAATTTTTTGCATGAAAAATGGATGATGTATAGTTTATTAAATTCTTTGCATGAAAAGAAGACGACGTATATAGTCCACTTAAGTTTTTACACACGAAATGGACGATTTATAGTCAATTTAATTTTTTATAAAAATTTTAAAAATGGACGATGAATAGTCCATTAAATTTTTTATATATAGCCAGTCCATTTAATTTTTTGCATGAAAAATAGACGATGTATAGTCTATATAATTGTTTGCATACGAATCAGCCGATTTATAGTCGATAAAATTTTTTCATAAAAAATTTAAAAAAAGACGATGTATTATAGTCCATTAAATTTTTTTCATAAAAAAATTTTTTTCATGAAAAATGCATGATGTATGGTTTATTAAATTCTTTGCACGAAAAGAAGATGACGTATATAGTCCACTTAAGTTTTTACATACGAAATGGACGAATTATAGTCAATTTAATTTTTTATACAAATTTTAAAAATGGACGATGTATAGTCCATTAAATTTTGTATATATAGCCAGTCCATTTAATTTTTTGCATGAAAAATAGACGATGTATAGTCTATATAATTGTTTGCATACGAATCGGACGATTTATAGTCGATAAAATTTTTTCCTAAAAAATTGAAAAAAAGACGATGTATAGTCCATTAAATTTTTTTCATAAAAATTTTTTTTGCATGAAAAATGGATGATGTATGGTTTATTAAATTCTTTGCACGAAAAGAAGACGACGTATATAGTCCACTTAAGTTTTTACATACGAAATGGACGAATTATAGTCAATTTAATTTTTTATAAAAATTTTAAAAATGGACGATGTATAGTCCATTAAATTTTTTATATATAGCCAGTCCATTTAATTTTTTGCATGAAAAATAGACGATGTATAGTCTATATAATTGTTTGCATACGAATCAGACGATTTATAGTCGATAAAATTTTTTCATAAAAAATTGAAAAAAAGACGATGTATAGTCCATTAAATTTTTTTCATAAAAAAATTTTTTTCATGAAAAATGCATGATGTATAGTTTATTCAATTCTATGCACGAAAAGAAGTCGACGTATATAGTCCACTTAAGTTTTTACATACGAAATGGACGAATTATAGTCAATTTAATTTTTTATAAAAATTTTAAAAATGGACGATGTATAGTCCATTAAATTTTGTATATATAGCCAGTCCATTTAATTTTTTGCATGAAAAAAAAACGATGTATAGTCTATATAATTGTTTGCATACGAATCGGACAATTTATAGTCGATTAACTCTTTTCATAAAAAATTGAAAAAAAAGACGATGTATAAGTCCATTAAATTTTTTTCATAAAAAATTTTTTTTCATGAAAAATTTATGATGTATGGTTTATTAAATTCTTTGCACGAAAAGAAGATGACGTATATAGTCCACTTAAGTTTTTACATACGAAATGGACGAATTATAGTCAATTTAATTTTTTATAAAAATTTTAAAAATGGACGATGTATAGTCCATTAAATTTTGTATATATAGCCAGTCCATTTAATTTTTTGCATGAAAAATAGACGATGTATAGTCTATATAATTGTTTGCATACGAATCGGATGATTTATAGTCGATAAAATTTTTTCCTAAAAAATTGAAAAAAAGACGATGGTCCATAAAATTTTTTTCATAAAAAATTTTTTTTGCATGAAAAATGGATGATGTATAGTTTATTAAATTCTTTGCATGAAAAGAAGACGACGTATATAGTCCACTTAAGTTTTTACATACGAAAGGGACGAATTATAGTCAATTTAATTTTTTATAAAAATTTTAAAAATGGACGATGAATAGTCCATTAAATTTTGTATATATAGCCAGTCCATTTAATTTTTTGCATGAAAAATAGACGATGTATAGTCTATATAAATGTTTGCATACGAATCGGACAATTTATAGTCGATGAAATTTTTTCATAAAAAATTTAAAAAAAGACGATGTATAGTCCATTAAATTTTTTTCATAAAAAAATTTTTTTCATGAAAAATGCATGATGTATGGTTTATTAAATTCTTTGCACGAAAAGAAGATGACGTATATAGTCCACTTAAGTTTTTACATACGAAATGGACGAATTATAGTCAATTTAATTTTTTATAAAAATTTTAAAAATGGACGATGTATAGTCCATTAAATTTTGTATATATAGCTAGTCCATTTAATTTTTTGCATGAAAAATAGACGATGTATAGTCTATATAATTGTTTGCATACGAATCGGACGATTTATAGTCGATAAAATTTTTTCATAAAAAATTGAAAAAAAGACGATGTATAGTCCATTAAATTTTTTTCATAAAAAATTTTTTTGCATGAAAAATGGATGATGTATGGTTTATTAAATTCTTTGCACGAAAAGAAGACGACGTATATAGTCCACTTAAGTTTTTACATACGAAATGGACGAATTATAGTCAATTTAATTTTTTATAAAAATTTTAAAAATGGACGATGTATAGTCCATTAAATTTTGTATATATAGCCAGTCCATTTAATTTTTTGCATGAAAAATAGACGATGTATAGTCTATATAATTGTTTGCATACGAATCGGACGATTTATAGTCGATAAAATTTTTTCATAAAAAATTTAAAAAAAGACGATGTATAGTCCATTAAATTTTTTTCATAAAAAATTTTTTTGCATGAAAAATGGATGATGTATGGTTTATTAAATTCTTTGCACGAAAATAAGACGACGTATATAGTCCACTTAAGTTTTTACATACGAAATGGACGAATTATAGTCAATTTAATTTTTTATAAAAATTTTAAAAATGGACGATGTATAGTCCATTAAATTTTGTATATATAGCCAGTCCATTTAATTTTTTGCATGAAAAATAGACGATGTATAGTCTATATAATTGTTTGCATACGAATCGGACGATTTATAGTCGATAAAATTTTTTCATAAAAAATTGAAAAAAAGACGATGTATAGTCCATTAAATTTTTTTCATAAAAAAATTTTTTGCATGAAAAATGGATGATGTATAGTTTATTAAATTCTTTGCACGAAAAGAAGACGACGTATATAGTCCACTTAAGTTTTTACATACGAAATGGACGAATTATAGTCAATTTAATTTTTTATAAAAATTTTAAAAATGGACGATGTATAGTCCATTAAATTTTGTATATATAGCCAGTCCATTTAACTTTTTGCATGAAAAATAGACGATGTATAGTCTATATAATTGTTTGCATACGAATCGGACGATTTATAGTCGATAAAATTTTTTCATAAAAAATTGAAAAAAAGACGATGTATAGTCCATTAAATTTTTTTCATAAAAAAATTTTTTGCATGAAAAATGGATGATGTATAGTTTATTAAATTCTTTGCACGAAAAGAAGACGACGTATATAGTCCACTTAAGTTTTTACATACGAAATGGACGAATTATAGTCAATTTAATTTTTTATAAAAATTTTAAAAATGGACGATGTATAGTCCATTAAATTTTGTATATATAGCCAGTCCATTTAACTTTTTGCATGAAAAATAGACGATGTATAGTCTATATAATTGTTTGCATACGAATCGGACGATTTATAGTCGATAAAATTTTTTCCTAAAAAATTGAAAAAAAGACGATGTATAGTCCATTAAATTTTTTTCATAAAAAATTTTTTTGCATGAAAAATGGATGATGTATAGTTTATTAAATTCTTTGCATGAAAAGAAGACGACGTATATAGTCCACTTAAGTTTTTACATACGAAATGGACGAATTATAGTCAATTTAATTTTTTATAAAAATTTTAAAAATGGACGATGAATAGTCCATTAAATTTTGTATATATAGACAGTCCATTTAATTTTTTGCATGAAAAATAGACGATGTATAGTCTATATAATTGTTTGCATACGAATCGGACGATTTATAGTCGATAAAATTTTTTCATAAAAAATTGAAAAAAGGACCATTAAATTTTTTCATAAAAAAATTTTTTTCATGAAAAATGCATGATGTATGGTTTATTAAATTCTTTGCACGAAAAGAAGACGACGTATATAGTCCACTTAAGTTTTTACATACGAAATGGACAAATTATAGTCAATTTAATTTTTTATAAAAATTTTAAAAATGGACGATGTATAGTCCATTAAATTTTGTATATATAGCCAGTCCAATTAATTTTTTGCATGAAAAATAGACGATGTATAGTCTATATAATTGTTTGCATACGAATCGGACGATTTATAGTCGATAAAATTTTTTCATAAAAAATTGAAAAAAAGACGATGTATAGTCCATTAAATTTTTTTCATAAAAAATTTTTTTGCATGAAAAATGGATGATGTATCGTTTATTAAATTCTTTGCACGAAAAAAAGACGACGTATATAGTCCACTTAAGTTTTTACATACGAAATGGACGAATTATAGTCAATTTAATTTTTTATAAAAATTTTAAAAATGGACGATGTATAGTCCATTAAATTTTGTATATATAGCCAGTCCATTTAATTTTTTGCATGAAAAATAGACGATGTATAGTCTATATAATTGTTTGCATACGAATCGGACGATTTATAGTCGATAAAATTTTTTCATAAGAAATTGAAAAAAAAGACGATGTATAGTCCATTAAATTTTTTTCATAAAAAAATTTTTTGCATGAAAAATGGATGATGTATAGTTTATTAAATTCTTTGCACGAAAAGAAGACGACGTATATAGTCCACTTAAGTTTTTACATACGAAAGGGACGAATTATAGTCAATTTAATTTTTATAAAAATTTAAAAAATGGACGATGTATAGTCCATTAAATTTTGTATATATAGCCAGTCCATTTAATTTTTTGCATGAAAAATAGACGATGTATAGTCTATATAATTGTTTGCATACGAATCGGACGATTTATAGTCAATAAAATTTTTTCCTAAAAAATTGAAAAAAAGACGATGTATAGTCCATTAAATTTTTTTCATAAAAAATTTTTTTGCATGAAAAATGGATGATGTATAGTTTATTAAATTCTTTGCATGAAAAGAAGACGACGTATATAGTCCACTTAAGTTTTTACATACGAAATGGACGAATTATAGTCAATTTAATTTTTTATAAAAATTTTAAAAATGGACGATGAATAGTCCATTAAATTTTGTATATATAGTCAGTCCATTTAATTTTTTGCATGAAAAATAGACGATGTATAGTCTATATAATTGTTTGCATACGAATCGGACGATTTATAGTCGATAAAATTTTTTCATAAAAAATTGAAAAAAAGACGATGTATAGTCCATTAAATTTTTTTCATAAAAAAATTTTTTTTATGAAAAATGCATGATGTATGGTTTATTAAATTCTTTGCACGAAAAGAAGATGACGTATATAGTCCACTTAAGTTTTTACATACGAAATGGACGAATTATAGTCAATTTAATTTTTTATAAAAATTTTAAAAATGGACGATGTATAGTCCATTAAATTTTGTATATATAGCCAGTCCATTTAATTTTTTGCATGAAAAATAGACGATGTATAGTCTATATAATTGTTTGCATACGAATCGGACGATTTATAGTCGATAAAATTTTTTCATAAAAAATTGAAAAAAAGACGATGTATAGTCCATTAAATTTTTTTCATAAAAAATTTTTTTGCATGAAAAATGGATGATGTATGGTTTATTAAATTCTTTGCACGAAAAGAAGACGACGTATTTAGTCCACTTAAGTTTTTACATACGAAATGGACGAATTATAGTCAATTTAATTTTTTATAAAAATTTTAAAAATGGACGATGAATGGTCCATTAAATTTTGTATATATAGCCAGTCCATTTAATTTTTTGCATGAAAAATAGACGATGTATAGTCTATATAATTGTTTGCATACGAATCGGACGATTTATAGTCGATAAAATTTTTTCCTAAAAAATTGAAAAAAAGACGATGTATAGTCCATTAAATTTTTTTCATAAAAAATTTTTTTGCATGAAAAATGGATGATGTATGGTTTATTAAATTCTTTGCACGAAAAGAAGATGACGTATATAGTCCACTTAAGTTTTTACATACGAAATGGACGAATTATAGTCAATTTAATTTTTTATAAAAATTTTAAAAATGGACGATGTATAGTCCATTAAATTTTGTATATATAGCCAGTCCATTTAATTTTTTGCATGAAAAATAGACGATGTATAGTCTATATAATTGTTTGCATACGAATCGGACGATTTATAGTCGATAAAATTTTTTCATAAAAAATTGAAAAAAAGACGATGTATAGTCCATTAAATTTTTTTCATAAAAAATTTTTTTGCATGAAAAATGGATGATGTATGGTTTATTAAATTCTTTGCACGAAAAGAAGACGACGTATATAGTCCACTTAAGTTTTTACATACGAAATGGACGAATTATAGTCAATTTAATTTTTTATAAAAATTTTAAAAATGGACGATGTATAGTCCATTAAATTTTGTATATATAGCCAGTCCATTTAATTTTTTGCATGAAAAATAGACGATGTATAGTCTATATAATTGTTTGCATACGAATCGGACGATTTATAGTCGATAAAATTTTTTCATAAAAAATTGAAAAAAAGACGATGTATAGTCCATTAAATTTTTTTCATAAAAAAATTTTTTGCATGAAAAATGGATGATGTATAGTTTATTAAATTCTTTGCACGAAAAGAAGACGACGTATATAGTCCACTTAAGTTTTTACATACGAAATGGACGAATTATAGTCAATTTAATTTTTTATAAAAATTTTAAAAATGGACGATGTATAGTCCATTAAATTTTGTATATATAGCCAGTCCATTTAACTTTTTGCATGAAAAATAGACGATGTATAGTCTATATAATTGTTTGCATACGAATCGGACGATTTATAGTCGATAAAATTTTTTCATAAAAAATTGAAAAAAAGACGATGTATAGTCCATTAAATTTTTTTCATAAAAAAATTTTTTGCATGAAAAATGGATGATGTATAGTTTATTAAATTCTTTGCACGAAAAGAAGACGACGTATATAGTCCACTTTAGTTTTTACATACGAAATGGACGAATTATAGTCAATTTAATTTTTTATAAAAATTTTAAAAATGGACGATGTATAGTCCATTAAATTTTGTATATATAGCCAGTCCATTTAACTTTTTGCATGAAAAATAGACGATGTATAGTCTATATAATTGTTTGCATACGAATCGGACGATTTATAGTCGATAAAATTTTTTCCTAAAAAATTGAAAAAAAGACGATGTATAGTCCATTAAATTTTTTTCATAAAAAATTTTTTTGCATGAAAAATGGATGATGTATAGTTTATTAAATTCTTTGCATGAAAAGAAGACGACGTATATAGTCCACTTAAGTTTTTACATACGAAATGGACGAATTATAGTCAATTTAATTTTTTATAAAAATTTTAAAAATGGACGATGTATTAATACATCTATATAATTGTTTGCATACGAATCGGACGATTTATAGTCGATAAAATTTTTTCCTAAAAAATTTAAAAAAAGACGATGTATAGTCCATTAAATTTTTTTCATAAAAAATTTTTTTCCATGAAAAATGGATGATGTATAGTTTATTAAATTCTTTGCATGAAAAGAAGACGACGTATATAGTCCACTTAAGTTTTTACATACGAAATGGACGAATTATAGTCAATTTAATTTTTTATAAAAATTTTAAAAATGGACGATGAATAGTCCATTAAATTTTGTATATATAGCCAGTCCATTTAATTTTTTGCATGAAAAATAGACGCTGTATAGTCTATATAATTGTTTGCATACGAATCGGACGATTTATAGTCGATAAAATTTTTTCATAAAAAATTGAAAAAAAGACGATGTATAAGTCCATTAAATTTTTTTCATAAAAAAATTTTTTTCATGAAAAATGGATGATGTATGGTTTATTAAACTCTTTGCACGAAAAGAAGATGACGTATATAGTCCACTTAAGTTTTTACATACGAAATAGACGAATTATAGTCAATTTAATTTTTTATAAAAATTTTAAAAATGGACGATGTATAGTCCATTAAATTTTGTATATATAGCCAGTCCATTTAATTTTTTGCATGAAAAATAGACGATGTATAGTCTATATAATTGTTTGCATACGAATGGGACGATTTATAGTCGATAAAATTTTTTCATAAAAAATTGAAAAAAAGACGATGTATTATAGTCCATTAAATTTTTTTCATAAAAAAATTTTTTGCATGAAAAATGGATGATGTATGGTTTATTAAATTCTTTGCACGAAAAGAAGACGACGTATATAGTCCACTTAAGTTTTTACATACGAAATGGACGAATTATAGTCAATTTAATTTTTTATAAAAATTTTAAAAATGGACGATGTATAGTCCATTAAGTTTTGTATATATAGCCAGTCCATTTAATTTTTTGCATGAAAAATAGACGATGCATACATAGTCTATATAATTGTTTGCATACGAATCGGACGATTTATAGCCGATAAATTTTTTTCATAAAAAAGTTTTTTGCATGAAAAATGGATGATGTATAGTTTATTAAATTCTTTGCACGAAAAGAAGATGGCGTATATAGTCCACTTAAGTTTTTACATACGAAATGGACGAATTATAGTCAATTTAATTTTTTATAAAAATTTTAAAAATGGACGATGTATAGTCCATTAAATTTTGTATATATAGCCAGTCCATTTAATTTTTTGCATGAAAAATAGACGATGTATAGTCTATATAATTGTTTGCATACGAATCGGACGATTTATAGTCGATAAAATTTTTTCATAAAAAATTTAAAAAAAGACGATGTATTAAATTTTTTTCATAAAAAATTTTTTTGCATGAAAAATGGATGATGTATAGTTTATTAAATTGCTTGCACGAAAAGAAGACGACGTATATAGTCCACTTAAGTTTTTACATACGAAATGGACGAATTATAGTCAATTTAATTTTTTATAAAAATTTTAAAAATGGACGATGTATAGTCCATTAAATTTTGTATATATAGCCAGTCCATTTAACTTTTTGCATGAAAAATAGACGATGTATAGTCTATATAATTGTTTGCATACGAATCGGACGATTTATAGTCGATAAAATTTTTTTATAAAAAATTGAAAAAAAAAGACGATGTATAATAGTCCATTAAATTTTTTTCATAAAAAAAATTTTTGCATGAAAAATGGATGATGTATAGTTTATTAAATTCTTTGCACGAAAAGAAGACGACGTATATAGTCCACTTAAGTTTTTACATACGAAATGGACGAATTATAGTCAATTTAATTTTTATAAAAATTTAAAAAATGGACGATGTATAGTCCATTAAATTTTGTATATATAGCCAGTCCATTTAACTTTTTGCATGAAAAATAGACGATATATAGTCTATATAATTGTTTGCATACGAAATGGACGATTTCTAGTCGATAAAATTTTTTCATAAAAAATTTAAAAAAAGACGATGTATAGTCCATTAAATTTTTTTCATAAAAAATTTTTTTTCATGAAAAATGCATGATGTATGGTTTATTAAATTCTTTGCACGAAAAGAAGATGACGTATATAGTCCACTTAAGTTTTTACATACGAAATGGACGAATTATAGTCAATTTAATTTTTTATAAAAATTTTAAAAATGGACGATGTATAGTCCATTAAATTTTGTATATATAGCCAGTCCATTTAATTTTTTGCATGAAAAATAGACGATGTATAGTCTATATAATTGTTTGCATACGAATCGGACAATTTATAGTCGATAAAATGTTTTCATAAAAAATTGAAAAAAAGACGATGTATTGTCCATTAATTTTTTTTCATAAAAAAATTTTTTTCATGAAAAATGCATGATGTATGGTTTATTAAATTCTTTGCACGAAAAAAAGATGACGTACATATATAGTCCACTTAAGTTTTTACATACGAAATGGACGAATTATAGTCAATTTAATTTTTTATAAAAATTTTAAAAATGGACGATGTATAGTCCATTAAATTTTGTATATATAGCCAGTCCATTTAATTTTTTGCATGAAAAATAGACGATGTATAGTCTATATAATTGTTTGCATACGAATCGGACGATTTATAGTCGATAAAATTTTTTCATAAAAAATTGAAAAAAAGACGATGTATATATAGTCCATTAAATTTTTTTCATAAAAAAATTTTTTGCATGAAAAATGGGTGATGTATAGTTTATTAAATTCTTTGCACGAAAAGAAGACGACGTATATAGTCCACTTAAGTTTTTACATACGAAATGGACGAATTATAGTCAATTTAATTTTTTATAAAAATTTTAAAAATGGACGATGTATAGTCCATTAAATTTTTTATATATAGCCAGTCCATTTAATTTTTTGCATGAAAAATAGACGATGTATAGTCTATATAATTGTTTGCATACGAATCGGACGATTTATAGTCGATAAAATTTTTTCATAAAAAATTTAAAAAAAGACGATGTATAGTCCATTAAATTTTTTTCATAAAAAATTTTTTTGCATGAAAAATGGATGATGTATGGTTTATTAAATTCTTTGCACGAAAATAAGACGACGTATATAGTCCACTTAAGTTTTTACATACGAAATGGACGAATTATAGTCAATTTAATTTTTTATAAAAATTTTAAAAATGGACGATGTATAGTCCATTAAATTTTGTATATATAGCCAGTCCATTTAATTTTTTGCATGAAAAATAGACGATGTATAGTCTATATAATTGTTTGCATACGAATCGGACGATTTATAGTCGATAAAATTTTTTCATAAAAAATTGAAAAAAAGACGATGTATAGTCCATTAAATTTTTTTCATAAAAAATTTTTTTTCATGAAAAATGGATGATGTATAGTTTATTAAATTCTATGCACGAAAAGAAGTCGACGTATATAGTCCACTTAAGTTTTTACATACGAAATGGACGAATTATAGTCAATTTAATTTTTTATAAAAATTTTAAAAATGGACGATGTATACTCCATTAAATTTTGTATATATAGCCAGTCCATTTAATTTTTTGCATGAAAAATAGACGATGTATAGTCTATATAATTGTTTGCGTACGAATCGGACAATTTATAGTCGATTAAATTTTTTCATAAAAAATTGAAAAAAAGACGATGTATATATAGTACATTAAATTTTTTTCATAAAAAAATTTTTTTCATGAAAAATGGATGATGTATAGTTTATTAAATTCTATGCACGAAAAGAAGTCGACGTATATAGTCCACTTAAGTTTTTACATACGAAATGGACGAATTATAGTCAATTTAATTTTTTATAAAAATTTTAAAAATGGACGATGTATAGTCCATTAAATTTTGTATATATAGCCAGTCCATTTAATTTTTTGCATGAAAAAAAAACGATGTATAGTCTATATAATTGTTTGCATACGAATCGGACAATTTATAGTCGATTAAATTTTTTCATAAAAATTTAAAAAAAGACGATGTATATATAGTCCATTAAATTTTTTTCATAAAAAAATTTTTTGCATGAAAAATGGATGATGTATAGTTTATTAAATTCTTTGCACGAAAAGAAGACGACGTATATAGTCCACTTAAGTTTTTACATACGAAATGGACGAATTATAGTCAATTTAATTTTTTATAAAAATTTAAAAAATGGACGATGTATAGTCCATTAAATTTTGTATATATAGCCAGTCCATTTAATTTTTTGCATGAAAAATAGACGATGTATAGTCTATATAATTGTTTGCATACGAATCGGACAATTTATAGTCGCTAAATTTTTTTATAAAAAATTGAAAAAAAGACGATGTATTGTCCATTAATTTTTTTTCATAAAAAATTTTTTTTCATGAAAAATGCATGATGTATGGTTTATTAAATTCTTTGCACGAAAAGAAGACGACGTATATAGTCCACTTAAGGTTTTACATACGAAATGGACGAATTATAGTCAATTTAATTTTTATAAAAATTTTAGAAATGGACGATGAATAGTCCATTAAATTTTGTATATATAGCCAGTCCATTTAACTTTTTGCATGAAAAATAGACGATGTATAGTCTATATAATTGTTTGGGTACGAATCGGACAATTTATAGTCGATTAACTTTTTTCATAAAAAATTGAAAAAAAGATGATGTATAGTCCATTAAATTTTTTTCATAAAAAATTTTTTTTCATGAAAAATGGATGATGTATAGTTTATTAAATTCTATGCACGAAAAGAAGTCGACGTATATAGTCCATTTAAGTTTTTACATACGAAATGGACGAATTATAGTCAATTTAATTTTTATAAAAATTTAAAAAATGGACGATGTATAGTCCATTAAATTTTGTATATATAGCCAGTCCATTTAACTTTTTGCATGAAAAATAGACGATGTATAGTCTATATAATTGTTTGCATACGAAATGGACGATTTATAGTCGATAAAATTTTTTCATAAAAAATTTAAAAAAAGACGATGTATAGTCCATTAAATTTTTTTCATAAAAAATTTTTTTTCATGAAAAATGGATGATGTATGGTTTATTAAATTCTTTGCACGAAAAGAAGATGACGTATATAGTCCACTTAAGTTTTTACATACGAAATGGTCGAATTATAGTCAATTTAATTTTTTATAAAAATTTTAAAAATGGACGATGTATAGTCCATTAAATTTTGTATATATAGCCAGTCCATTTAATTTTTTGCATGAAAAATAGACGATGTATAGTCTATATAATTGTTTGCATACGAATCGGACGATTTATAGTCGATAAAATTTTTTCCTAAAAAATTGAAAAAAAGACGATGTATAGTACATTAAATTTTTTTCATAAAAAAATTTTTTGCATGAAAAATGGATGATGTATAGTTTATTAAATTCTTTGCATGAAAAGAAGACGACGTATATAGTCCACTTAAGTTTTTACACACGAAATGGACGATTTATAGTCAATTTAATTTTTTATAAAAATTTTAAAAATGGACGATGAATAGTCCATTAAATTTTTTATATATAGCCAGTCCATTTAATTTTTTGCATGAAAAATAGACGATGTATAGTCTATATAATTGTTTGCATACGAATCAGACGATTTATAGTCGATAAAATTTTTTCATAAAAAATTTAAAAAAAGACGATGTATTATAGTCCATTAAATTTTTTTCATAAAAAAATTTTTTTCATGAAAAATGCATGATGTATGGTTTATTAAATTCTTTGCACGAAAAGAAGATGACGTATATAGTCCACTTAAGTTTTTACATACGAAATGGACGAATTATAGTCAATTTAATTTTTTATACAAATTTTAAAAATGGACGATGTATAGTCCATTAAATTTTGTATATATAGCCAGTCCATTTAATTTTTTGCATGAAAAATAGACGATGTATAGTCTATATAATTGTTTGCATACGAATCGGACGATTTATAGTCGATAAAATTTTTTCCTAAAAAATTGAAAAAAAGACGATGTATAGTCCATTAAATTTTTTTCATAAAAATTTTTTTTGCATGAAAAATGGATGATGTATGGTTTATTAAATTCTTTGCACGAAAAGAAGACGACGTATATAGTCCACTTAAGTTTTTACATACGAAATGGACGAATTATAGTCAATTTAATTTTTTATAAAAATTTTAAAAATGGACGATGTATAGTCCATTAAATTTTTTATATATAGCCAGTCCATTTAATTTTTTGCATGAAAAATAGACGATGTATAGTCTATATAATTGTTTGCATACGAATCAGACGATTTATAGTCGATAAAATTTTTTCATAAAAAATTGAAAAAAAGACGATGTATAGTCCATTAAATTTTTTTCATAAAAAAATTTTTTTCATGAAAAATGCATGATGTATAGTTTATTCAATTCTATGCACGAAAAGAAGTCGACGTATATAGTCCACTTAAGTTTTTACATACGAAATGGACGAATTATAGTCAATTTAATTTTTTATAAAAATTTTAAAAATGGACGATGTATAGTCCATTAAATTTTGTATATATAGCCAGTCCATTTAATTTTTTGCATGAAAAAAAAACGATGTATAGTCTATATAATTGTTTGCATACGAATCGGACAATTTATAGTCGATTAACTCTTTTCATAAAAAATTGAAAAAAAAGACGATGTATAAGTCCATTAAATTTTTTTCATAAAAAATTTTGTTTCATGAAAAATTTATGATGTATGGTTTATTAAATTCTTTGCACGAAAAGAAGATGACGTATATAGTCCACTTAAGTTTTTACATACGAAATGGTCGAATTATAGTCAATTTAATTTTTTATAAAAATTTTAAAAATGGACGATGTATAGTCCATTAAATTTTGTATATATAGCCAGTCCATTTAATTTTTTGCATGAAAAATAGACGATGTATAGTCTATATAATTGTTTGCATACGAATCGGATGATTTATAGTCGATAAAATTTTTTCCTAAAAAATTGAAAAAAAGACGATGGTCCATAAAATTTTTTTCATAAAAAATTTTTTTTGCATGAAAAATGGATGATGTATAGTTTATTAAATTCTTTGCATGAAAAGAAGACGACGTATATAGTCCACTTAAGTTTTTACATACGAAAGGGACGAATTATAGTCAATTTAATTTTTTATAAAAATTTTAAAAATGGACGATGAATAGTCCATTAAATTTTGTATATATAGCCAGTCCATTTAATTTTTTGCATGAAAAATAGACGATGTATAGTCTATATAAATGTTTGCATACGAATCGGACAATTTATAGTCGATGAAATTTTTTCATAAAAAATTTAAAAAAAGACGATGTATAGTCCATTAAATTTTTTTCATAAAAAAATTTTTTTCATGAAAAATGCATGATGTATGGTTTATTAAATTCTTTGCACGAAAAGAAGATGACGTATATAGTCCACTTAAGTTTTTACATACGAAATGGACGAATTATAGTCAATTTAATTTTTTATAAAAATTTTAAAAATGGACGATGTATAGTCCATTAAATTTTGTATATATAGCTAGTCCATTTAATTTTTTGCATGAAAAATAGACGATGTATAGTCTATATAATTGTTTGCATACGAATCGGACGATTTATAGTCGATAAAATTTTTTCATAAAAAATTGAAAAAAAGACGATGTATAGTCCATTAAATTTTTTTCATAAAAAATTTTTTTGCATGAAAAATGGATGATGTATGGTTTATTAAATTCTTTGCACGAAAAGAAGACGACGTATATAGTCCACTTAAGTTTTTACATACGAAATGGACGAATTATAGTCAATTTAATTTTTTATAAAAATTTTAAAAATGGACGATGTATAGTCCATTAAATTTTGTATATATAGCCAGTCCATTTAATTTTTTGCATGAAAAATAGACGATGTATAGTCTATATAATTGTTTGCATACGAATCGGACGATTTATAGTCGATAAAATTTTTTCATAAAAAATTTAAAAAAAGACGATGTATAGTCCATTAAATTTTTTTCATAAAAAATTTTTTTGCATGAAAAATGGATGATGTATGGTTTATTAAATTCTTTGCACGAAAATAAGACGACGTATATAGTCCACTTAAGTTTTTACATACGAAATGGACGAATTATAGTCAATTTAATTTTTTATAAAAATTTTAAAAATGGACGATGTATAGTCCATTAAATTTTGTATATATAGCCAGTCCATTTAATTTTTTGCATGAAAAATAGACGATGTATAGTCTATATAATTGTTTGCATACGAATCGGACGATTTATAGTCGATAAAATTTTTTCATAAAAAATTGAAAAAAAGACGATGTATAGTCCATTAAATTTTTTTCATAAAAAAATTTTTTGCATGAAAAATGGATGATGTATAGTTTATTAAATTCTTTGCACGAAAAGAAGACGACGTATATAGTCCACTTAAGTTTTTACATACGAAATGGACGAATTATAGTCAATTTAATTTTTTATAAAAATTTTAAAAATGGACGATGTATAGTCCATTAAATTTTGTATATATAGCCAGTCCATTTAACTTTTTGCATGAAAAATAGACGATGTATAGTCTATATAATTGTTTGCATACGAATCGGACGATTTATAGTCGATAAAATTTTTTCATAAAAAATTGAAAAAAAGACGATGTATAGTCCATTAAATTTTTTTCATAAAAAAATTTTTTGCATGAAAAATGGATGATGTATAGTTTATTAAATTCTTTGCACGAAAAGAAGACGACGTATATAGTCCACTTAAGTTTTTACATACGAAATGGACGAATTATAGTCAATTTAATTTTTTATAAAAATTTTAAAAATGGACGATGTATAGTCCATTAAATTTTGTATATATAGCCAGTCCATTTAACTTTTTGCATGAAAAATAGACGATGTATAGTCTATATAATTGTTTGCATACGAATCGGACGATTTATAGTCGATAAAATTTTTTCCTAAAAAATTGAAAAAAAGACGATGTATAGTCCATTAAATTTTTTTCATAAAAAATTTTTTTGCATGAAAAATGGATGATGTATAGTTTATTAAATTCTTTGCATGAAAAGAAGACGACGTATATAGTCCACTTAAGTTTTTACATACGAAATGGACGAATTATAGTCAATTTAATTTTTTATAAAAATTTTAAAAATGGACGATGAATAGTCCATTAAATTTTGTATATATAGACAGTCCATTTAATTTTTTGCATGAAAAATAGACGATGTATAGTCTATATAATTGTTTGCATACGAATCGGACGATTTATAGTCGATAAAATTTGTTCATAAAAAATTGAAAAAAGGACCATTAAATTTTTTCATAAAAAAATTTTTTTCATGAAAAATGCATGATGTATGGTTTATTAAATTCTTTGCACGAAAAGAAGACGACGTATATAGTCCACTTAAGTTTTTACATACGAAATGGACAAATTATAGTCAATTTAATTTTTTATAAAAATTTTAAAAATGGACGATGTATAGTCCATTAAATTTTGTATATATAGCCAGTCCAATTAATTTTTTGCATGAAAAATAGACGATGTATAGTCTATATAATTGTTTGCATACGAATCGGACGATTTATAGTCGATAAAATTTTTTCATAAAAAATTGAAAAAAAGACGATGTATAGTCCATTAAATTTTTTTCATAAAAAATTTTTTTGCATGAAAAATGGATGATGTATCGTTTATTAAATTCTTTGCACGAAAAAAAGACGACGTATATAGTCCACTTAAGTTTTTACATACGAAATGGACGAATTATAGTCAATTTAATTTTTTATAAAAATTTTAAAAATGGACGATGTATAGTCCATTAAATTTTGTATATATAGCCAGTCCATTTAATTTTTTGCATGAAAAATAGACGATGTATAGTCTATATAATTGTTTGCATACGAATCGGACGATTTATAGTCGATAAAATTTTTTCATAAGAAATTGAAAAAAAAGACGATGTATAGTCCATTAAATTTTTTTCATAAAAAAATTTTTTGCATGAAAAATGGATGATGTATAGTTTATTAAATTCTTTGCACGAAAAGAAGACGACGTATATAGTCCACTTAAGTTTTTACATACGAAATGGACGAATTATAGTCAATTTAATTTTTTATAAAAATTTTAAAAATGGACGATGTATAGTCCATTAAATTTTGTATATATAGCCAGTCCATTTAACTTTTTGCATGAAAAATAGACGATGTATAGTCTATATAATTGTTTGCATACGAATCGGACGATTTATAGTCGATAAAATTTTTTCATAAAAAATTGAAAAAAAGACGATGTATAGTCCATTAAATTTTTTTCATAAAAAAATTTTTTGCATGAAAAATGGATGATGTATAGTTTATTAAATTCTTTGCACGAAAAGAAGACGACGTATATAGTCCACTTAAGTTTTTACATACGAAATGGACGAATTATAGTCAATTTAATTTTTTATAAAAATTTTAAAAATGGACGATGTATAGTCCATTAAATTTTGTATATATAGCCAGTCCATTTAACTTTTTGCATGAAAAATAGACGATGTATAGTCTATATAATTGTTTGCATACGAATCGGACGATTTATAGTCGATAAAATTTTTTCCTAAAAAATTGAAAAAAAGACGATGTATAGTCCATTAAATTTTTTTCATAAAAAATTTTTTTGCATGAAAAATGGATGATGTATAGTTTATTAAATTCTTTGCATGAAAAGAAGACGACGTATATAGTCCACTTAAGTTTTTACATACGAAATGGACGAATTATAGTCAATTTAATTTTTTATAAAAATTTTAAAAATGGACGATGAATAGTCCATTAAATTTTGTATATATAGACAGTCCATTTAATTTTTTGCATGAAAAATAGACGATGTATAGTCTATATAATTGTTTGCATACGAATCGGACGATTTATAGTCGATAAAATTTTTTCATAAAAAATTGAAAAAAGGACCATTAAATTTTTTCATAAAAAAATTTTTTTCATGAAAAATGCATGATGTATGGTTTATTAAATTCTTTGCACGAAAAGAAGACGACGTATATAGTCCACTTAAGTTTTTACATACGAAATGGACAAATTATAGTCAATTTAATTTTTTATAAAAATTTTAAAAATGGACGATGTATAGTCCATTAAATTTTGTATATATAGCCAGTCCAATTAATTTTTTGCATGAAAAATAGACGATGTATAGTCTATATAATTGTTTGCATACGAATCGGACGATTTATAGTCGATAAAATTTTTTCATAAAAAATTGAAAAAAAGACGATGTATAGTCCATTAAATTTTTTTCATAAAAAATTTTTTTGCATGAAAAATGGATGATGTATCGTTTATTAAATTCTTTGCACGAAAAAAAGACGACGTATATAGTCCACTTAAGTTTTTACATACGAAATGGACGAATTATAGTCAATTTAATTTTTTATAAAAATTTTAAAAATGGACGATGTATAGTCCATTAAATTTTGTATATATAGCCAGTCCATTTAATTTTTTGCATGAAAAATAGACGATGTATAGTCTATATAATTGTTTGCATACGAATCGGACGATTTATAGTCGATAAAATTTTTTCATAAGAAATTGAAAAAAAAGACGATGTATAGTCCATTAAATTTTTTTCATAAAAAAATTTTTTGCATGAAAAATGGATGATGTATAGTTTATTAAATTCTTTGCACGAAAAGAAGACGACGTATATAGTCCACTTAAGTTTTTACATACGAAAGGGACGAATTATAGTCAATTTAATTTTTATAAAAATTTAAAAAATGGACGATGTATAGTCCATTAAATTTTGTATATATAGCCAGTCCATTTAATTTTTTGCATGAAAAATAGACGATGTATAGTCTATATAATTGTTTGCATACGAATCGGACGATTTATAGTCAATAAAATTTTTTCCTAAAAAATTGAAAAAAAGACGATGTATAGTCCATTAAATTTTTTTCATAAAAAATTTTTTTGCATGAAAAATGGATGATGTATAGTTTATTAAATTCTTTGCATGAAAAGAAGACGACGTATATAGTCCACTTAAGTTTTTACATACGAAATGGACGAATTATAGTCAATTTAATTTTTTATAAAAATTTTAAAAATGGACGATGAATAGTCCATTAAATTTTGTATATATAGTCAGTCCATTTAATTTTTTGCATGAAAAATAGACGATGTATAGTCTATATAATTGTTTGCATACGAATCGGACGATTTATAGTCGATAAAATTTTTTCATAAAAAATTGAAAAAAAGACGATGTATAGTCCATTAAATTTTTTTCATAAAAAAATTTTTTTTATGAAAAATGCATGATGTATGGTTTATTAAATTCTTTGCACGAAAAGAAGATGACGTATATAGTCCACTTAAGTTTTTACATACGAAATGGACGAATTATAGTCAATTTAATTTTTTATAAAAATTTTAAAAATGGACGATGTATAGTCCATTAAATTTTGTATATATAGCCAGTCCATTTAATTTTTTGCATGAAAAATAGACGATGTATAGTCTATATAATTGTTTGCATACGAATCGGACGATTTATAGTCGATAAAATTTTTTCATAAAAAATTGAAAAAAAGACGATGTATAGTCCATTAAATTTTTTTCATAAAAAATTTTTTTGCATGAAAAATGGATGATGTATGGTTTATTAAATTCTTTGCACGAAAAAAAGACGACGTATTTAGTCCACTTAAGTTTTTACATACGAAATGGACGAATTATAGTCAATTTAATTTTTTATAAAAATTTTAAAAATGGACGATGAATGGTCCATTAAATTTTGTATATATAGCCAGTCCATTTAATTTTTTGCATGAAAAATAGACGATGTATAGTCTATATAATTGTTTGCATACGAATCGGACGATTTATAGTCGATAAAATTTTTTCCTAAAAAATTGAAAAAAAGACGATGTATAGTCCATTAAATTTTTTTCATAAAAAATTTTTTTGCATGAAAAATGGATGATGTATGGTTTATTAAATTCTTTGCACGAAAAGAAGATGACGTATATAGTCCACTTAAGTTTTTACATACGAAATGGACGAATTATAGTCAATTTAATTTTTTATAAAAATTTTAAAAATGGACGATGTATAGTCCATTAAATTTTGTATATATAGCCAGTCCATTTAATTTTTTGCATGAAAAATAGACGATGTATAGTCTATATAATTGTTTGCATACGAATCGGACGATTTATAGTCGATAAAATTTTTTCATAAAAAATTGAAAAAAAGACGATGTATAGTCCATTAAATTTTTTTCATAAAAAATTTTTTTGCATGAAAAATGGATGATGTATGGTTTATTAAATTCTTTGCACGAAAAGAAGACGACGTATATAGTCCACTTAAGTTTTTACATACGAAATGGACGAATTATAGTCAATTTAATTTTTTATAAAAATTTTAAAAATGGACGATGTATAGTCCATTAAATTTTGTATATATAGCCAGTCCATTTAATTTTTTGCATGAAAAATAGACGATGTATAGTCTATATAATTGTTTGCATACGAATCGGACGATTTATAGTCGATAAAATTTTTTCATAAAAAATTGAAAAAAAGACGATGTATAGTCCATTAAATTTTTTTCATAAAAAATTTTTTTGCATGAAAAATGGATGATGTATAGTTTATTAAATTCTTTGCATGAAAAGAAGACGACGTATATAGTCCACTTAAGTTTTTACATACGAAATGGACGAATTATAGTCAATTTAATTTTTTATAAAAATTTTAAAAATGGACGATGAATAGTCCATTAAATTTTGTATATATAGCCAGTCCATTTAATTTTTTCCATGAAAAATAGACGATGTATAGTCTATATAATTGCTTGCATACGAATCGGACGATTTATAGTCGATAAAATTTTTTCATAAAAAATTGAAAAAAAGACGATGTATAGTCCATTAAATTTTTTTCATAAAAAAATTTTTTTCATGAAAAATGCATGATGTATGGTTTATTAAATTCTTTGCACGAAAAGAAGATGACGTATATAGTCCACTTAAGTTTTTACATACGAAATGGACGAATTATAGTCAATTTAATTTTTTATAAAAATTTTAAAAATGGACGATGTATAGTCCATTAAATTTTGTATATATAGCCAGTCCATTTAATTTTTTGCATGAAAAATAGACGATGTATAGTCTATATAATTGTTTGCATACGAATCGGACGATTTATAGTCGATAAAATTTTTTCATAAAAAATTGAAAAAAAGACGATGTATAGTCCATTAAATTTTTTTCATAAAAAATTTTTTTCCATGAAAAATGGATGATGTATGGTTTATTAAATTCTTTGCACGAAAAGAAGACGACGTATATAGTCCACTTAAGTTTTTACATACGAAATGGACGAATTATAGTCAATTTAATTTTTTATAAAAATTTTAAAAATGGACGATGTATAGTCCATTAAATTTTGTAAATATAGCCAGTCCATTTAATTTTTTGCATGAAAAATAGACGATGTATAGTCTATATAATTGTTTGCATACGAATCGGACGATTTATAGTCAATCAAATTTTTTCATAAAAAATTGAAAAAAAGACGATGTATAGTCCATTAAATTTTTTTCATAAAAAATTTTTTTGCATGAAAAATGGATGATGTATAGTTTATTAAATTCTTTGCACGAAAAGAAGACGACGTATATAGTCCACTTAAGTTTTTACATACGAAATGGACGAATTATAGTCAATTTAATTTTTTATAAAAATTTTAAAAATGGACGATGAATAGTCCATTAAATTTTGTATATATAGCCAGTCCATTTAATTTTTTGCATGAAAAATAGACGATGTATAGTCTATATAATTGTTTGCATACGACTCGGACGATTTATAGTCGATAAAATTTTTTCATAAAAAATTGAAAAAAAGACGATGTATAGTCCATTAAATTTTTTTCATAAAAAAATTTTTTGCATGAAAAATGGATGATGTATAGTTTATTAAATTTTTTGAATGAAAACAAGACGACGTATTTAGTCCATTGAATTTTTTACATACGAAACGGAAAAATTATAGTCCATTTAATTTTTTAATAAAAAATTTTAAAATGGACGATGTATAGTCTATTAAATTTTGTATATATAGTCAGTCCATTTAATTTTTTGGATGAAAAATAGACGATGTATATATAGTCTATTTAATTTTTTGCATACAAAATGGACGATTTATAGTTGATTAAATTTTTTCATAAAAAATAAAAAAAAAAAGACGATTTAGTAGTCCATTAAATTTTTTTCATAAAAAATTTTTTTGCATGTAAAATGGATGATGTATAGTTTATTAAATTGTTTTCACGAAAAGCAGACGACGTATATAGTCCACTTAAGTTTTTACATACGAAATGGACGAATTAGAGTCAATTTAATTTTTTATAAAAAATTTAAAAATGGACGACGTATATTCCATTAAATTTTGTATATATAGCCAGTCCATTTAATTTTTTCCATGAAAAATAGACGATGTATAGTCTATATAATTGTTTGCATACGAATCGGACGATTTATAGTCGATAAAATTTTTTCATAAAAAATTGAAAAAAAGACGATGTATAGTCCATTAAATTTTTTTCTATAGTCGATACGAAATGGACGAATTATAGTCAATTTAATTTTTTATAAAAATTTTAAAAATGGACGATGTATAGTCCATTAAATTTTGTATATATAGCCAGTCCATTTAATTTTTTGCATGAAAAATAGACGATGTATAGTCTATATAATTGTTTGCATACGAATCGGACGATTTATAGTCGATAAAATTTTTTCATAAAAAATTTAAAAAAAGACGATGTATAGTCCATTAAATTTTTTTCATAAAAAATTTTTTTGCATGAAAACTGGATGATGTATAGTTTATTAAATTCTTTGCACGAAAAGAAGACGACGTATATAGTCCACTTAAGTTTTTACATACGAAATGGACGAATTATAGTCAATTTAATTTTTATAAAAATTTAAAAAATGGACGATGTATAGTCCATTAAATTTTGTATATATAGCCAGTCCATTTAACTTTTTGCATGAAAAATAGACGATGTATAGTCTATATAATTGTTTGGGTACGAATCGGACAATTTATAGTCGATTAACTTTTTTCATAAAAAATTGAAAAAAAGACGATGTATAGTCCATTAAATTTTTTTCATAAAAAATTTTTTTTCATGAAAAATGGATGATGTATAGTTTATTAAATTCTATGCACGAAAAGAAGTCGACGTATATAGTCCACTTAAGTTTTTACATACGAAATGGACGAATTATAGTCAATTTAATTTTTTATAAAAATTTTAAAAATGGACGATGTATACTCCATTAAATTTTGTATATATAGCCAGTCCATTTAATTTTTTGCATGAAAAATAGACGATGTATAGTCTATATAATTGTTTGCGTACGAATCGGACAATTTATAGTCGATTAAATTTTTTCATAAAAAATTGAAAAAAAGACGATGTATATATAGTCCATTAAATTTTTTTCATAAAAAAATTTTTTTCATGAAAAATGGATGATGTATAGTTTATTAAATTCTATGCACGAAAAGAAGTCGACGTTTATAGTCCACTTAAGTTTTTACATACGAAATGGATGAATTATAGTCAATTTAATTTTTTATAAAAATTTTAAAAATGGACGATGTATAGTCCATTAAATTTTGTATATATAGCCAGTCCATTTAATTTTTTGCATGAAAAAAAAACGATGTATAGTCTATATAATTGTTTGCATACGAATCGGACAATTTATAGTCGATTAAATTTTTTCATAAAAATTTAAAAAAAAGACGATGTATATATAGTCCATTAAATTTTTTTCATAAAAAAATTTTTTGCATGAAAAATGGATGATGTATAGTTTATTAAATTCTTTGCACGAAAAGAAGACGACGTATATAGTCCACTTAAGTTTTTACATACGAAATGGACGAATTATAGTCAATTTAATTTTTTATAAAAATTTAAAAAATGGACGATGTATAGTCCATTAAATTTTGTATATATAGCCAGTCCATTTAATTTTTTGCATGAAAAATAGACGATGTATAGTCTATATAATTGTTTGCATACGAATCGGACAATTTATAGTCGCTAAATTTTTTTATAAAAAATTGAAAAAAAGACGATGTATTGTCCATTAATTTTTTTTCATAAAAAATTTTTTTTCATGAAAAATGCATGATGTATGGTTTATTAAATTCTTTGCACGAAAAGAAGACGACGTATATAGTCCACTTAAGGTTTTACATACGAAATGGACGAATTATAGTCAATTTAATTTTTTATAAAAATTTTAAAAATGGACGATGAATAGTCCATTAAATTTTGTATATATAGCCAGTCCATTTAACTTTTTGCATGAAAAATAGACGATGTATAGTCTATATAATTGTTTGGGTACGAATCGGACAATTTATAGTCGATTAACTTTTTTCATAAAAAATTGAAAAAAAGACGATGTATAGTCCATTAAATTTTTTTCATAAAAAATTTTTTTTCATGAAAAATGGATGATGTATAGTTTATTAAATTCTATGCACGAAAAGAAGTCGACGTATATAGTCCACTTAAGTTTTTACATACGAAATGGACGAATTATAGTCAATTTAATTTTTTTTTAAATTTAAAAATGGACGATGTATACTACATTAAATTTTGTATATATAGCCAGTCCATTTAATTTTTTGCATGAAAAATAGACGATGTATAGTCTATATAATTGTTTGCGTACGAATCGGACAATTTATAGTCGATTAAATTTTTTCATAAAAAATTGAAAAAAAGACGATGTATAGTCCATTAAATTTTTTTCATAAAAAATTTTTTTGCATGAAAAATGGATGATGTATGGTTTATTAAATTCTTTGCACGAAAAGAAGACGACGTATATAGTCCACTTAAGTTTTTACATACGAAATGGACGAATTATAGTCAATTTAATTTTTTATAAAAATTTTAAAAATGGACGATGTATAGTCCATTAAATTTTGTATATATAGCCAGTCCATTTAATTTTTTGCATGAAAAATAGACGATGTATAGTCTATATAATTGTTTGCATACGAATCGGACGATTTATAGTCGATAAAATTTTTTCATAAAAAATTGAAAAAAAGACGATGTATAGTCCATTAAATTTTTTTCATAAAAAATTTTTTTGCATGAAAAATGGATGATGTATGGTTTATTAAATTCTTTGCACGAAAAGAAGACGACGTATATAGTCCATTTAAGTTTTTACATACGAAATGGACGAATTATAGTCAATTTAATTTTTATAAAAATTTAAAAAATGGACGATGTATAGTCCATTAAATTTTGTATATATAGCCAGTCCATTTAACTTTTTGCATGAAAAATAGACGATGTATAGTCTATATAATTGTTTGCATACGAAATGGACGATTTATAGTCGATAAAATTTTTTCATAAAAAATTTAAAAAAAGACGATGTATAGTCCATTAAATTATTTTCATAAAAAAATTTTTTTCATGAAAAATGGATGATGTATGGTTTATTAAATTCTTTGCACGAAAAGAAGATGACGTATATAGTCCACTTAAGTTTTTACATACGAAATGGTCGAATTATAGTCAATTTAATTTTTTATAAAAATTTTAAAAATGGACGATGTATAGTCCATTAAATTTTGTATATATAGCCAGTCCATTTAATTTTTTGCATGAAAAATAGACGATGTATAGTCTATATAATTGTTTGCATACGAATCGGACGATTTATAGTCGATAAAATTTTTTCCTAAAAAATTGAAAAAAAGACGATGTATAGTACATTAAATTTTTTTCATAAAAAAATTTGTTGCATGAAAAATGGATGATGTATAGTTTATTAAATTCTTTGCATGAAAAGAAGACGACGTATATAGTCCACTTAAGTTTTTACACACGAAATGGACGATTTATAGTCAATTTAATTTTTTATAAAAATTTTAAAAATGGACGATGAATAGTCCATTAAATTTTTTATATATAGCCAGTCCATTTAATTTTTTGCATGAAAAATAGACGATGTATAGTCTATATAATTGTTTGCATACGAATCGGACGATTTATAGTCGATAAAATTTTTTCATAAAAAATTGAAAAAAAGACGATGTATAGTCCATTAAATTTTTTTCATAAAAATTTTTTTTGCATGAAAAATGGATGATGTATGGTTTATTAAATTCTTTGCACGAAAAGAAGACGACGTATATAGTCCACTTAAGTTTTTACATACGAAATGGACGAATTATAGTCAATTTAATTTTTTATAAAAATTTTAAAAATGGACGATGTATAGTCCATTAAATTTTTTATATATAGCCAGTCCATTTAATTTTTTGCATGAAAAATAGACGATGTATAGTCTATATAATTGTTTGCATACGAATCAGACGATTTATAGTCGATAAAATTTTTTCATAAAAAATTGAAAAAAAGACGATGTATAGTCCATTAAATTTTTTTCATAAAAAAATTTTTTTCATGAAAAATGCATGATGTATGGTTTATTAAATTCTTTGCACGAAAAGAAGATGACGTATATAGTCCACTTAAGTTTTTACATACGAAATGGACGAATTATAGTCAATTTAATTTTTTATAAAAATTTTAAAAATGGACGATGTATACTCCATTAAATTTTGTATATATAGCCAGTCCATTTAATTTTTTGCATGAAAAATAGACGATGTATAGTCTATATAATTGTTTGCGTACGAATCGGACAATTTATAGTCGATTAAATTTTTTCATAAAAAATTGAAAAAAAGACGATGTATAGTCCATTAAATTTTTTTCATAAAAAAATTTTTTTCATGAAAAATGGATGATGTATAGTTTATTCAATTCTATGCACGAAAAGAAGTCGACGTATATAGTCCACTTAAGTTTTTACATACGAAATGGACGAATTATAGTCAATTTAATTTTTTATAAAAATTTTAAAAATGGACGAGGTATAGTCCATTAAATTTTATATATATAGCCAGTCCATTTAATTTTTTGCATGAAAAAAAAACGATGTATAGTCTATATAATTGTTTGCATACGAATCGGACAATTTATAGTCGATTAACTTTTTTCATAAAAAATTGAAAAAAAAGACGATGTATAGTCCATTAAATTTTTTTCATAAAAAATTTTTTTTCATGAAAAATTTATGATGTATGGTTTATTAAATTCTTTGCACGAAAAGAAGATGACGTATATAGTCCACTTAAGTTTTTACATACGAAATGGTCGAATTATAGTCAATTTAATTTTTTATAAAAATTTTAAAAATGGACGATGTATAGTCCATTAAATTTTGTATATATAGCCAGTCCATTTAATTTTTTGCATGAAAAATAGACGATGTATAGTCTATATAATTGTTTGCATACGAATCGGATGATTTATAGTCGATAAAATTTTTTCCTAAAAAATTGAAAAAAAGACGATGGTCCATTAAATTTTTTTCATAAAAAATTTTTTTGCATGAAAAATGGATGATGTATAGTTTATTAAATTCTTTGCATGAAAAGAAGACGACGTATATAGTCCACTTAAGTTTTTACATACGAAAGGGACGAATTATAGTCAATTTAATTTTTTATAAAAATTTTAAAAATGGACGATGAATAGTCCATTAAATTTTGTATATATAGCCAGTCCATTTAATTTTTTGCATGAAAAATAGACGATGTATAGTCTATATAAATGTTTGCATACGAATCGGACAATTTATAGTCGATGAAATTTTTTCATAAAAAATTTAAAAAAAGACGATGTATAGTCCATTAAATTTTTTTCATAAAAAAATTTTTTTCATGAAAAATGCATGATGTATGGTTTATTAAATTCTTTGCACGAAAAGAAGATGACGTATATAGTCCACTTAAGTTTTTACATACGAAATGGACGAATTATAGTCAATTTAATTTTTTATAAAAATTTTAAAAATGGACGATGTATAGTCCATTAAATTTTGTATATATAGCTAGTCCATTTAATTTTTTGCATGAAAAATAGACGATGTATAGTCTATATAATTGTTTGCATACGAATCGGACGATTTATAGTCGATAAAATTTTTTCCTAAAAAATTGAAAAAAAGACGATGTATAGTCCATTAAATTTTTTTCATAAAAAATTTTTTTGCATGAAAAATGGATGATGTATGGTTTATTAAATTCTTTGCACGAAAAGAAGACGACGTATATAGTCCACTTAAGTTTTTACATACGAAATGGACGAATTATAGTCAATTTAATTTTTTATAAAAATTTTAAAAATGGACGATGTATAGTCCATTAAATTTTGTATATATAGCCAGTCCATTTAATTTTTTGCATGAAAAATAGACGATGTATAGTCTATATAATTGTTTGCATACGAATCGGACGATTTATAGTCGATAAAATTTTTTCATAAAAAATTTAAAAAAAGACGATGTATAGTCCATTAAATTTTTTTCATAAAAAATTTTTTTGCATGAAAAATGGATGATGTATGGTTTATTAAATTCTTTGCACGAAAAGAAGACGACGTATATAGTCCACTTAAGTTTTTACATACGAAATGGACGAATTATAGTCAATTTAATTTTTTATAAAAATTTTAAAAATGGACGATGTATAGTCCATTAAATTTTGTATATATAGCCAGTCCATTTAACTTTTTGCATGAAAAATAGACGATGTATAGTCTATATAATTGTTTGCATACGAATCGGACGATTTATAGTCGATAAAATTTTTTCATAAAAAATTGAAAAAAAGACGATGTATAGTCCATTAAATTTTTTTCATAAAAAATTTTTTTGCATGAAAAATGGATGATGTATAGTTTATTAAATTCTTTGCATGAAAAGAAGACGACGTATATAGTCCACTTAAGTTTTTACATACGAAATGGACGAATTATAGTCAATTTAATTTTTTATAAAAATTTTAAAAATGGACGATGAATAGTCCATTAAATTTTGTATATATAGACAGTCCATTTAATTTTTTGCATGAAAAATAGACGATGTATAGTCTATATAATTGTTTGCATACGAATCGGACGATTTATAGTCGATAAAATTTTTTCATAAAAAATTGAAAAAAGGACCATTAAATTTTTTCATAAAAAAATTTTTTTCATGAAAAATGCATGATGTATGGTTTATTAAATTCTTTGCACGAAAAGAAGACGACGTATATAGTCCACTTAAGTTTTTACATACGAAATGGACAAATTATAGTCAATTTAATTTTTTATAAAAATTTTAAAAATGGACGATGTATAGTCCATTAAATTTTGTATATATAGCCAGTCCAATTAATTTTTTGCATGAAAAATAGACGATGTATAGTCTATATAATTGTTTGCATACGAATCGGACGATTTATAGTCGATAAAATTTTTTCATAAAAAATTGAAAAAAAGACGATGTATAGTCCATTAAATTTTTTTCATAAAAAATTTTTTTGCATGAAAAATGGATGATGTATCGTTTATTAAATTCTTTGCACGAAAAAAAGACGACGTATATAGTCCACTTAAGTTTTTACATACGAAATGGACGAATTATAGTCAATTTAATTTTTTATAAAAATTTTAAAAATGGACGATGTATAGTCCATTAAATTTTGTATATATAGCCAGTCCATTTAATTTTTTGCATGAAAAATAGACGATGTATAGTCTATATAATTGTTTGCATACGAATCGGACGATTTATAGTCGATAAAATTTTTTCATAAAAAATTGAAAAAAAGACGATGTATAGTCCATTAAATTTTTTTCATAAAAAAATTTTTTGCATGAAAAATGGATGATGTATAGTTTATTAAATTCTTTGCACGAAAAGAAGACGACGTATATAGTCCACTTAAGTTTTTACATACGAAAGGGACGAATTATAGTCAATTTAATTTTTATAAAAATTTAAAAAATGGACGATGTATAGTCCATTAAATTTTGTATATATAGCCAGTCCATTTAACTTTTTGCATGAAAAATAGACGATGTATAGTCGATATAATTGTTTGCATACGAAATGGACGATTTATAGTCGATAAAATTTTTTCATAAAAAATTTAAAAAAAGACGATGTATAGTCCATTAAATTTTTTTCATAAAAAATTTTTTTGCATGAAAAATGGATGATGTATGGTTTATTAAATTCTTTGCACGAAAAGAAGATGACGTATATAGTCCACTTAAGTTTTTACATACGAAATGGTCGAATTATAGTCAATTTAATTTTTTATAAAAATTTTAAAAATGGACGATGTATAGTCCATTAAATTTTGTATATATAGCCAGTCCATTTAATTTTTTGCATGAAAAATAGACGATGTATAGTCTATATAATTGTTTGCATACGAATCGGACGATTTATAGTCAATAAAATTTTTTCCTAAAAAATTGAAAAAAAGACGATGTATAGTCCATTAAATTTTTTTCATAAAAAATTTTTTTGCATGAAAAATGGATGATGTATAGTTTATTAAATTCTTTGCATGAAAAGAAGACGACGTAAATAGTCCACTTAAGTTTTTACATACGAAATGGACGAATTATAGTCAATTTAATTTTTTATAAAAATTTTAAAAATGGACGATGAATAGTCCATTAAATTTTGTATATATAGTCAGTCCATTTAATTTTTTGCATGAAAAATAGACGATGTATAGTCTATATAATTGTTTGCATACGAATCGGACGATTTATAGTCGATAAAATTTTTTCATAAAAAATTGAAAAAAAGACGATGTATTTAGTCCACTTAAGTTTTTACATACGAAATGGACGAATTATAGTCAATTTAATTTTTTATAAAAATTTTAAAAATGGACGATGAATGGTCCATTAAATTTTGTATATATAGCCAGTCCATTTAATTTTTTGCATGAAAAAAAAACGATGTATAGTCTATATAATTGTTTGCATACGAATCGGACGATTTATAGTCGATAAAATTTTTTCCTAAAAAATTGAAAAAAAGACGATGTATAGTCCATTAAATTTTTTTCATAAAAATTTTTTTTGCATGAAAAATGGATGATGTATGGTTTATTAAATTCTTTGCACGAAAAGAAGATGACGTATATAGTCCACTTAAGTTTTTACATACGAAATGGACGAATTATAGTCAATTTAATTTTTTATAAAAATTTTAAAAATGGACGATGTATAGTCCATTAAATTTTGTATATATAGCCAGTCCATTTAACTTTTTGCATGAAAAATAGACGATGTATAGTCTATATAATTGTTTGCATACGAATCGGACGATTTATAGTCGATAAAATTTTTTCATAAAAAATTGAAAAAAGGACCATTAAATTTTTTCATAAAAAAATTTTTTTCATGAAAAATGCATGATGTATGGTTTATTAAATTCTTTGCACGAAAAGAGGACGACGTATATAGTCCACTTAAGTTTTTACATACGAAATGGACAAATTATAGTCAATTTAATTTTTTATAAAAATTTTAAAAATGGACGATGTATAGTCCATTAAATTTTGTATATATAGCCAGTCCAATTAATTTTTTGCATGAAAAATAGACGATGTATAGTCTATATAATTGTTTGCATACGAATCGGACGATTTATAGTCGATAAAATTTTTTCATAAAAAATTGAAAAAAAGACGATGTATAGTTCATTAAATTTTTTTCATAAAAAATTTTTTTGCATGAAAAATGGATGATGTATCGTTTATTAAATTCTTTGCACGAAAAAAAGACGACGTATATAGTCCACTTAAGTTTTTACATACGAAATGGACGAATTATAGTCAATTTAATTTTTTATAAAAATTTTAAAAATGGACGATGTATAGTCCATTAAATTTTGTATATATAGCCAGTCCATTTAATTTTTTGCATGAAAAATAGACGATGTATAGTCTATATAATTGTTTGCATACGAATCGGACGATTTATAGTCGATAAAATTTTTTCATAAAAAATTGAAAAAAAGACAATGTATAGTCCATTAAATTTTTTTCATAAAAAATTTTTTTGCATGAAAAATGGATGATGTATGGTTTATTAAATTCTTTGCACGAAAAGAAGACGACGTATATAGTCCACTTAAGTTTTTACATACGAAATGGACGAATTATAGTCAATTTAATTTTTTATAAAAATTTTAAAAATGGACGATGTATAGTCCACTAAATTTTGTATATATAGCCAGTCCATTTAATTTTTTGCATGAAAAATAGACGATGTATAGTCTATATAATTGTTTGCATACGAATCGGACGATTTATAGTCGATAAAATTTTTTCATAAAAAATTGAAAAAAAGACGATGTATAGTCCATTAAATTTTTTTCATAAAAAAATTTTTTGCATGAAAAATGGATGATGTATAGTTTATTAAATTCTTTGCACGAAAAGAAGACGACGTATATAGTCCACTTAAGTTTTTACATACGAAAGGGACGAATTATAGTCAATTTAATTTTTATAAAAATTTAAAAAATGGACGATGTATAGTCCATTAAATTTTGTATATATAGCCAGTCCATTTAACTTTTTGCATGAAAAATAGACGATGTATAGTCGATATAATTGTTTGCATACGAAATGGACGATTTATAGTCGATAAAATTTTTTCATAAAAAATTTAAAAAAAGACGATGTATAGTCCATTAAATTTTGTATATATAGCCAGTCCATTTAACTTTTTGCATGAAAAATAGACGATGTATAGTCTATATAATTGTTTGCATACGAATCGGACGATTTATAGTCGATAAAATTTTTTCATAAAAAATTGAAAAAAGGACCATTAAATTTTTTCATAAAAAAATTTTTTTCATGAAAAATGCATGATGTATGGTTTATTAAATTCTTTGCACGAAAAGAGGACGACGTATATAGTCCACTTAAGTTTTTACATACGAAATGGACAAATTATAGTCAATTTAATTTTTTATAAAAATTTTAAAAATGGACGATGTATAGTCCATTAAATTTTGTATATATAGCCAGTCCAATTAATTTTTTGCATGAAAAATAGACGATGTATAGTCTATATAATTGTTTGCATACGAATCGGACGATTTATAGTCGATAAAATTTTTTCATAAAAAATTGAAAAAAAGACGATGTATAGTTCATTAAATTTTTTTCATAAAAAATTTTTTTGCATGAAAAATGGATGATGTATCGTTTATTAAATTCTTTGCACGAAAAAAAGACGACGTATATAGTCCACTTAAGTTTTTACATACGAAATGGACGAATTATAGTCAATTTAATTTTTTATAAAAATTTTAAAAATGGACGATGTATAGTCCATTAAATTTTGTATATATAGCCAGTCCATTTAATTTTTTGCATGAAAAATAGACGATGTATAGTCTATATAATTGTTTGCATACGAATCGGACGATTTATAGTCGATAAAATTTTTTCATAAAAAATTGAAAAAAAGACAATGTATAGTCCATTAAATTTTTTTCATAAAAAATTTTTTTGCATGAAAAATGGATGATGTATGGTTTATTAAATTCTTTGCACGAAAAGAAGACGACGTATATAGTCCACTTAAGTTTTTACATACGAAATGGACGAATTATAGTCAATTTAATTTTTTATAAAAATTTTAAAAATGGACGATGTATAGTCCACTAAATTTTGTATATATAGCCAGTCCATTTAATTTTTTGCATGAAAAATAGACGATGTATAGTCTATATAATTGTTTGCATACGAATCGGACGATTTATAGTCGATAAAATTTTTTCATAAAAAATTGAAAAAAAGACGATGTATAGTCCATTAAATTTTTTTCATAAAAAAATTTTTTGCATGAAAAATGGATGATGTATAGTTTATTAAATTCTTTGCACGAAAAGAAGACGACGTATATAGTCCACTTAAGTTTTTACATACGAAAGGGACGAATTATAGTCAATTTAATTTTTATAAAAATTTAAAAAATGGACGATGTATAGTCCATTAAATTTTGTATATATAGCCAGTCCATTTAACTTTTTGCATGAAAAATAGACGATGTATAGTCGATATAATTGTTTGCATACGAAATGGACGATTTATAGTCGATAAAATTTTTTCATAAAAAATTTAAAAAAAGACGATGTATAGTCCATTAAATTTTTTTCATAAAAAATTTTTTTGCATGAAAAATGGACGATGTATGGTTTATTAAATTCTTTGCACGAAAAGAAGATGACGTATATAGTCCACTTAAGTTTTTACATACGAAATGGTCGAATTATAGTCAATTTAATTTTTTATAAAAATTTTAAAAATGGACGATGTATAGTCCATTAAATTTTGTATATATAGCCAGTCCATTTAATTTTTTGCATGAAAAATAGACGATGTATAGTCTATATAATTGTTTGCATACGAATCGGACGATTTATAGTCAATAAAATTTTTTCCTAAAAAATTGAAAAAAAGACGATGTATAGTCCATTAAATTTTTTTCATAAAAAATTTTTTTGCATGAAAAATGGATGATGTATAGTTTATTAAATTCTTTGCATGAAAAGAAGACGACGTATATAGTCCACTTAAGTTTTTACATACGAAATGGACGAATTATAGTCAATTTAATTTTTTATAAAAATTTTAAAAATGGACGATGAATAGTCCATTAAATTTTGTATATATAGTCAGTCCATTTAATTTTTTGCATGAAAAATAGACGATGTATAGTCTATATAATTGTTTGCATACGAATCGGACGATTTATAGTCGATAAAATTTTTTCATAAAAAATTGAAAAAAAGACGATGTATAGTCCATTAAATTTTTTTCATAAAAAAATTTTTTTTATGAAAAATGCATGATGTATGGTTTATTAAATTCTTTGCACGAAAAGAAGATGACGTATATAGTCCACTTAAGTTTTTACATACGAAATGGACGAATTATAGTCAATTTAATTTTTTATAAAAATTTTAAAAATGGACGATGTATAGTCCATTAAATTTTGTATATATAGCCAGTCCATTTAATTTTTTGCATGAAAAATAGACGATGTATAGTCTATATAATTGTTTGCATACGAATCGGACGATTTATAGTCGATAAAATTTTTTCATAAAAAATTGAAAAAAAGACGATGTATAGTCCATTAAATTTTTTTCATAAAAAATTTTTTTGCATGAAAAATGGATGATGTATGGTTTATTAAATTCTTTGCACGAAAAGAAGACGACGTATTTAGTCCACTTAAGTTTTTACATACGAAATGGACGAATTATAGTCAATTTAATTTTTTATAAAAATTTTAAAAATGGACGATGAATGGTCCATTAAATTTTGTATATATAGCCAGTCCATTTAATTTTTTGCATGAAAAATAGACGATGTATAGTCTATATAATTGTTTGCATACGAATCGGACGATTTATAGTCGATAAAATTTTTTCCTAAAAAATTGAAAAAAAGACGATGTATAGTCCATTAAATTTTTTTCATAAAAAATTTTTTTGCATGAAAAATGGATGATGTATGGTTTATTAAATTCTTTGCACGAAAAGAAGATGACGTATATAGTCCACTTAAGTTTTTACATACGAAATGGACGAATTATAGTCAATTTAATTTTTTATAAAAATTTTAAAAATGGACGATGTATAGTCCATTAAATTTTGTATATATAGCCAGTCCATTTAATTTTTTGCATGAAAAATAGACGATGTATAGTCTATATAATTGTTTGCATACGAATCGGACGATTTATAGTCGATAAAATTTTTTCATAAAAAATTGAAAAAAAGACGATGTATAGTCCATTAAATTTTTTTCATAAAAAATTTTTTTGCATGAAAAATGGATGATGTATGGTTTATTAAATTCTTTGCACGAAAAGAAGACGACGTATTTAGTCCACTTAAGTTTTTACATACGAAATGGACGAATTATAGTCAATTTAATTTTTTATAAAAATTTTAAAAATGGACGATGAATGGTCCATTAAATTTTGTATATATAGCCAGTCCATTTAATTTTTTGCATGAAAAATAGACGATGTATAGTCTATATAATTGTTTGCATACGAATCGGACGATTTATAGTCGATAAAATTTTTTCATAAAAAATTGAAAAAAAGACGATGTATAGTCCATTAAATTTTTTTCATAAAAAATTTTTTTGCATGAAAAATGGATGATGTATGGTTTATTAAATTCTTTGCACGAAAAGAAGACGACGTATATAGTCCACTTAAGTTTTTACATACGAAATGGACAAATTATAGTCAATTTAATTTTTTATAAAAATTTTAAAAATGGACGATGTATAGTCCATTAAATTTTGTATATATAGCCAGTCCATTTAATTTTTTGCATGAAAAATAGACGATGTATAGTCTATATAATTGTTTGCATACGAATCGGACGATTTATAGTCGATAAAATTTTTTCATAAAAAATTGAAAAAAAGACGATGTATAGTCCATTAAATTTTTTTCATAAAAAATTTTTTTGCATGAAAAATGGATGATGTATGGTTTATTAAATTCTTTGCACGAAAAGAAGACGACGTATTTAGTCCACTTAAGTTTTTACATACGAAATGGACGAATTATAGTCAATTTAATTTTTTATAAAAATTTTAAAAATGGACGATGAATGGTCCATTAAATTTTGTATATATAGCCAGTCCATTTAATTTTTTGCATGAAAAATAGACGATGTATAGTCTATATAATTGTTTGCATACGAATCGGACGATTTATAGTCGATAAAATTTTTTCCTAAAAAATTGAAAAAAAGACGATGTATAGTCCATTAAATTTTTTTCATAAAAAATTTTTTTGCATGAAAAATGGATGATGTATGGTTTATTAAATTCTTTGCACGAAAAGAAGATGACGTATATAGTCCACTTAAGTTTTTACATACGAAATGGACGAATTATAGTCAATTTAATTTTTTATAAAAATTTTAAAAATGGACGATGTATAGTCCATTAAATTTTGTATATATAGCCAGTCCATTTAATTTTTTGCATGAAAAATAGACGATGTATAGTCTATATAATTGTTTGCATACGAATCGGACGATTTATAGTCGATAAAATTTTTTCATAAAAAATTGAAAAAAAGACGATGTATAGTCCATTAAATTTTTTTCATAAAAAATTTTTTTGCATGAAAAATGGATGATGTATGGTTTATTAAATTCTTTGCACGAAAAGAAGACGACGTATTTAGTCCACTTAAGTTTTTACATACGAAATGGACGAATTATAGTCAATTTAATTTTTTATAAAAATTTTAAAAATGGACGATGAATGGTCCATTAAATTTTGTATATATAGCCAGTCCATTTAATTTTTTGCATGAAAAATAGACGATGTATAGTCTATATAATTGTTTGCATACGAATCGGACGATTTATAGTCGATAAAATTTTTTCATAAAAAATTGAAAAAAAGACGATGTATAGTCCATTAAATTTTTTTCATAAAAAATTTTTTTGCATGAAAAATGGATGATGTATGGTTTATTAAATTCTTTGCACGAAAAGAAGACGACGTATATAGTCCACTTAAGTTTTTACATACGAAATGGACAAATTATAGTCAATTTAATTTTTTATAAAAATTTTAAAAATGGACGATGTATAGTCCATTAAATTTTGTATATATAGCCAGTCCATTTAATTTTTTGCATGAAAAATAGACGATGTATAGTCTATATAATTGTTTGCATACGAATCGGACGATTTATAGTCGATAAAATTTTTTCATAAAAAATTGAAAAAAAGACGATGTATAGTCCAATAAATTTTTTTCATAAAAAATTTTTTTTGCATGAAAAATGGATGATGTATGGTTTATTAAATTCTTTGCACGAAAAGAAGACGACGTATATAGTCCCTTTAAGTTTTTACATACGAAATGGACGAATTATAGTCAATTTAATTTTTTATAAAAATTTTAAAAATGGACGATGAATAGTCCATTAAATTTTGTATATATAGCCAGTCCATTTAATTTTTTGCATGAAAAATAGACGATGTATAGTCTATATAATTGTTTGCATACGAATCGGACGATTTATAGTCGATACAATTTTTTCATAAAAAATTGAAAAAAAGACGATGTACAGTCCATTAAATTTTTTTCATAAAAAAATTTTTTGCATGAAAAATGGATGATGTATAGTTTATTAAATTCTTTGCACGAAAAGAAGACGACGTATATAGTCCACTTAAGTTTTTACATACGAAATGGACGAATTATAGTCAATTTAATTTTTATAAAAATTTAAAAAATGGACGATGTATAGTCCATTAAATTTTGTATATATAGCCAGTCCATTTAACTTTTTGCATGAAAAATAGACGATGTATAGTCTATATAATTGTTTGCATACGAAATGGACGATTTATAGTCGATAAAATTTTTTCCTAAAAAATTGAAAAAAAGACGATGTATAGTCCATTAAATTTTTTTCATAAAAAATTTTTTTGCATGAAAAATGGATGATGTATAGTTTATTAAATTCTTTGCATGAAAAGAAGACGACGTATATAGTCCACTTAAGTTTTTACATACGAAATGGACGAATTATAGTCAATTTAATTTTTTATAAAAATTTTAAAAATGGACGATGAATATTCCATTAAATTTTGTATATATAGCCAGTCCATTTAATTTTTTGCATGAAAAATAGACGATGTATAGTCTATATAATTGTTTGCATACGAATCGGACGATTTATAGTCGATAAAATTTTTTCATAAAAAATTGAAAAAAAGACGATGTATAGTCCATTAAATTTTTTTCATAAAAAAATTTTTTTCATGAAAAATGCATGATGTATGGTTTATTAAATTCTTTGCACGAAAAGAAGATGACGTATATAGTCCACTTAAGTTTTTACATACGAAATGGACGAATTATAGTCAATTTAATTTTTTATAAAAATTTTAAAAATGGACGATGTATAGTCCATTAAATTTTGTATATATAGCCAGTCGATTTAATTTTTTGCATGAAAAATAGACGATGTATAGTCTATATAATTGTTTGCATACGAATCGGACGATTTATAGTCGATAAAATTTTTTCATAAAAAATTGAAAAAAAGACGATGTATAATAGTCCATTAAATTTTTTTCATAAAAAATTTTTTTCATGAAAAATGCATGATGTATGGTTTATTAAATTCTTTGCACGAAAAGAAGACGACGTATATAGTCCACTTAAGTTTTTACATACGAAATGGACGAATTTTAGTCAATTTAATTTTTTATAAAAATTTTAAAAATGGACGATGAATAGTCCATTAAATTTTGTATATATAGCCAGTCCATTTAATTTTTTGCATGAAAAATAGACGATGTATAGTCTATATAATTGTTTGCATACGAATCGGACGATTTATAGTCGATAAAATTTTTTCATAAAAAATTGAAAAAAGGACGATGTATAGTCCATTAAATTTTTTTCATAAAAAAATTTTTTTCATGAAAAATGGATGATATATAGTTTATTAAATTCTTTGCACGAAAAGAAGATGACGTATATAGACCACTTAAGTTTTTACATACGAAATGGACGAATTATAGTCAATTTAATTTTTTATAAAAATTTTAAAAATGGACGATGTATAGTCCATTAAATTTTGTATATATAGCCAATCCATTTAATTTTTTGCATGAAAAATAGACGATGTATAGTCTATATAATTGTTTGCATACGAATCGGACGATTTATAGTCGATAAAATTTTTTCATAAAAAATTTAAAAAAAGACGATGTATAGTCCATTAAATTTTTTTCATAAAAAAATTTTTTGCATGAAAAATGGATGATGTATAGTTTATTAAATTCTTTGCACGAAAAGAAGACGACGTATATAGTCCACTTAAGTTTTTACATACGAAATGGACGAATTATAGTCAATTTAATTTTTTATAAAAATTTAAAAAATGGACGATGTATAGTCCATTAAATTTTGTATATATAGCCAGTCCATTTAATTTTTTGCATGAAAAATAGACGATGTATAGTCTATATAATTGTTTGCATACGAATCGGACGATTTATAGTCGATACAATTTTTTCATAAAAAATTGAAAAAAAGACGATGTACAGTCCATTAAATTTTTTTCATAAAAAAATTTTTTGCATGAAAAATGGATGATGTATAGTTTATTAAATTCTTTGCACGAAAAGAAGACGACGTATATAGTCCACTTAAGTTTTTACATACGAAATGGACGAATTATAGTCAATTTAATTTTTATAAAAATTTAAAAAATGGACGATGTATAGTCCATTAAATTTTGTATATATAGCCAGTCCATTTAACTTTTTGCATGAAAAATAGACGATGTATAGTCTATATAATTGTTTGCATACGAAATGGACGATTTATAGTCGATAAAATTTTTTCCTAAAAAATTGAAAAAAAGACGATGTATAGTCCATTAAATTTTTTTCATAAAAAATTTTTTTGCATGAAAAATGGATGATGTATAGTTTATTAAATTCTTTGCATGAAAAGAAGACGACGTATATAGTCCACTTAAGTTTTTACATACGAAATGGACGAATTATAGTCAATTTAATTTTTTATAAAAATTTTAAAAATGGACGATGAATATTCCATTAAATTTTGTATATATAGCCAGTCCATTTAATTTTTTGCATGAAAAATAGACGATGTATAGTCTATATAATTGTTTGCATACGAATCGGACGATTTATAGTCGATAAAATTTTTTCATAAAAAATTGAAAAAAAGACGATGTATAGTCCATTAAATTTTTTTCATAAAAAAATTTTTTTCATGAAAAATGCATGATGTATGGTTTATTAAATTCTTTGCACGAAAAGAAGATGACGTATATAGTCCACTTAAGTTTTTACATACGAAATGGACGAATTATAGTCAATTTAATTTTTTATAAAAATTTTAAAAATGGACGATGTATAGTCCATTAAATTTTGTATATATAGCCAGTCGATTTAATTTTTTGCATGAAAAATAGACGATGTATAGTCTATATAATTGTTTGCATACGAATCGGACGATTTATAGTCGATAAAATTTTTTCATAAAAAATTGAAAAAAAGACGATGTATAGTCCATTAAATTTTTTTCATAAAAAATTTTTTTCATGAAAAATGCATGATGTATGGTTTATTAAATTCTTTGCACGAAAAGAAGACGACGTATATAGTCCACTTAAGTTTTTACATACGAAATGGACGAATTTTAGTCAATTTAATTTTTTATAAAAATTTTAAAAATGGACGATGAATAGTCCATTAAATTTTGTATATATAGCCAGTCCATTTAATTTTTTGCATGAAAAATAGACGATGTATAGTCTATATAATTGTTTGCATACGAATCGGACGATTTATAGTCGATAAAATTTTTTCATAAAAAATTGAAAAAAGGACGATGTATAGTCCATTAAATTTTTTTCATAAAAAAATTTTTTTCATGAAAAATGGATGATATATAGTTTATTAAATTCTTTGCACGAAAAGAAGATGACGTATATAGACCACTTAAGTTTTTACATACGAAATGGACGAATTATAGTCAATTTAATTTTTTATAAAAATTTTAAAAATGGACGATGTATAGTCCATTAAATTTTGTATATATAGCCAATCCATTTAATTTTTTGCATGAAAAATAGACGATGTATAGTCTATATAATTGTTTGCATACGAATCGGACGATTTATAGTCGATAAAATTTTTTCATAAAAAATTTAAAAAAAGACGATGTATAGTCCATTAAATTTTTTTCATAAAAAAATTTTTTGCATGAAAAATGGATGATGTATAGTTTATTAAATTCTTTGCACGAAAAGAAGACGACGTATATAGTCCACTTAAGTTTTTACATACGAAATGGACGAATTATAGTCAATTTAATTTTTTATAAAAATTTAAAAAATGGACGATGTATAGTCCATTAAATTTTGTATATATAGCCAGTCCATTTAATTTTTTGCATGAAAAATAGACGATGTATAGTCTATATAATTGTTTGCATACGAATCGGACAATTTATAGTCGATAAAATGTTTTCATAAAAAATTGAAAAAAAGACGATGTATTCCATTAATTTTTTTTCATAAAAAATTTTTTTTCATGAAAAATGCATGATGTATGGTTTATTAAATTCTTTGCACGAAAAGAAGACGACGTATATAGTCCACTTAAGGTTTTACATACGAAATGGACGAATTATAGTCAATTTAATTTTTTATAAAAATTTTAAAAATGGACGATGAATAGTCCATTAAATTTTGTATATATAGCCAGTCCATTTAATTTTTTGCATGAAAAATAGACGATGTATAGTCTATATAATTGTTTGCATACGAAGCGGACGATTTATAGTCGATAAAATTTTTTCATAAAAATTGAAAAAAAGACGATGTATTCCATTAAATTTTTTTCATAAAAAATTTTTTTGCATGAAAAATGGATGATGTATGGTTTATTAAATTCTTTGCACGAAAAGAAGACGACGTATATAGTCCACTTAAGTTTTTACATACGAAATGGACGAATTATAGTCAATTTAATTTTTTATAAAAATTTTAAAAATGGACGATGTATAGTCCACTAAATTTTGTATATATAGCCAGTCCATTTAATTTTTTGCATGAAAAATAGACGATGTATAGTCTATATAATTGTTTGCATACGAATCGGACGATTTATAGTCGATAAAATTTTTTCATAAAAAATTGAAAAAAAGACGATGTATAGTCCATTAAATTTTTTTCATAAAAAAATTTTTTGCATGAAAAATGGATGATGTATAGTTTATTAAATTCTTTGCACGAAAATAAGACGACGTATATAGTCCACTTAAGTTTTTACATACGAAAGGGACGAATTATAGTCAATTTAATTTTTATAAAAATTTTAAAAATGGACGATGTATAGTCCATTAAATTTTGTATATATAGCCAGTCCATTTAACTTTTTGCATGAAAAATAGACGATGTATAGTCGATATAATTGTTTGCATACGAAATGGACGATTTATAGTCGATAAAATTTTTTCATAAAAAATTTAAAAAAAGACGATGTATAGTCCATTAAATTTTTTTCATAAAAAATTTTTTTGCATGAAAAATGGATGATGTATGGTTTATTAAATTCTTTGCACGAAAAGAAGATGACGTATATAGTCCACTTAAGTTTTTACATACGAAATGGACGAATTATAGTCAATTTAATTTTTATAAAAATTTAAAAAATGGACGATGTATAGTCCATTAAATTTTGTATATATAGCCAGTCCATTTAACTTTTTGCATGAAAAATAGACGATGTATAGTCTATATAATTGTTTGCATACGAAATGGACGATTTATAGTCGATAAAATTTTTTCCTAAAAAATTGAAAAAAAGACGATGTATAGTCCATTAAATTTTTTTCATAAAAAATTTTTTTGCATGAAAAATGGATGATGTAAAGTTTATTAAATTCTTTGCATGAAAAGAAGACGACGTATATAGTCCACTTAAGTTTTTACATACGAAATGGACGAATTATAGTCAATTTAATTTTCTATAAAAATTTTAAAAATGGACGATGAATATTCCATTAAATTTTGTATATATAGCCAGTCCATTTAATTTTTTGCATGAAAAATAGACGATGTATAGTCTATATAATTGTTTGCATACGAATCGGACGATTTATAGTCGATAAAATTTTTTCATAAAAAATTGAAAAAAAGACGATGTATAGTCCATTAAATTTTTTTCATAAAAAAATTTTTTGCATGAAAAATGGATGATGTATAGTTTATTAAATTCTTTGCACGAAAAGAAGACGACGTATATAGTCCACTTAAGTTTTTACATACGAAATGGACGAATTATAGTCAATTTAATTTTTTATAAAAATTTAAAAAATGGACGATGTATAGTCCATTAAATTTTGTATATATAGCCAGTCCATTTAATTTTTTGCATGAAAAATAGACGATGTATAGTCTATATAATTGTTTGCATACGAATCGGACAATTTATAGTCGATAAAATGTTTTCATAAAAAATTGAAAAAAAGACGATGTATTCCATTAATTTTTTTTCATAAAAAATTTTTTTTCATGAAAAATGCATGATGTATGGTTTATTAAATTCTTTGCACGAAAAGAAGACGACGTATATAGTCCACTTAAGGTTTTACATACGAAATGGACGAATTATAGTCAATTTAATTTTTTATAAAAATTTTAAAAATGGACGATGAATAGTCCATTAAATTTTGTATATATAGCCAGTCCATTTAATTTTTTGCATGAAAAATAGACGATGTATAGTCTATATAATTGTTTGCATACGAAGCGGACGATTTATAGTCGATAAAATTTTTTCATAAAAATTGAAAAAAAGACGATGTATAGTCCATTAAATTTTTTTCATAAAAAAATTTTTTTCATGAAAAATGCATGATGTATGGTTTATTAAATTCTTTGCACGAAAAGAAGATGACGTATATAGTCCACTTAAGTTTTTACATACGAAATGGACGAATTATAGTCAATTTAATTTTTTATAAAAATTTTAAAAATGGACGATGTATAGTCCATTAAATTTTGTATATATAGCCAGTCCATTTAATTTTTTGCATGAAAAATAGACGATGTATAGTCTATATAATTGTTTGCATACGAATCGGACGATTTATAGTCGATAAAATTTTTTCATAAAAAATTGAAAAAAAGACGATGTATAGTCCATTAAATTTTTTTCATAAAAAATTTTTTTGCATGAAAAATGGATGATGTATGGTTTATTAAATTCTTTGCACGAAAAGAAGACGACGTATATAGTCTACTTAAGTTTTTACATACGAAATGGACAAATTATAGTCAATTTAATTTTTTATAAAAATTTTAAAAATGGACGATGTATAGTCCATTAAATTTTGTATATATAGCCAGTCCATTTAATTTTTTGCATGAAAAATAGACGATGTATAGTCTATATAATTGTTTGCATACGAATCGGACGATTTATAGTCGATAAAATTTTTTCATAAAAAATTGAAAAAAAGACGATGTATAGTCCATTAAATTTTTTTCATAAAAAATTTTTTTGCATGAAAAATGGATGATGTATGGTTTATTAAATTCTTTGCACGAAAAGAAGACGACGTATATAGTCCACTTAAGTTTTTACATACGAAATGGACGAATTATAGTCAATTTAATTTTTTATAAAAATTTTAAAAATGGACGATGTATAGTCCACTAAATTTTGTATATATAGCCAGTCCATTTAATTTTTTGCATGAAAAATAGACGATGTATAGTCTATATAATTGTTTGCATACGAATCGGACGATTTATAGTCGATAAAATTTTTTCATAAAAAATTGAAAAAAAGACGATGTATAGTCCATTAAATTTTTTTCATAAAAAAATTTTTTGCATGAAAAATGGATGATGTATAGTTTATTAAATTCTTTGCACGAAAATAAGACGACGTATATAGTCCACTTAAGTTTTTACATACGAAAGGGACGAATTATAGTCAATTTAATTTTTATAAAAATTTTAAAAATGGACGATGTATAGTCCATTAAATTTTGTATATATAGCCAGTCCATTTAACTTTTTGCATGAAAAATAGACGATGTATAGTCGATATAATTGTTTGCATACGAAATGGACGATTTATAGTCGATAAAATTTTTTCATAAAAAATTTAAAAAAAAGACGATGTATAGTCCATTAAATTTTTTTCATAAAAAATTTTTTTGCATGAAAAATGGATGATGTATGGTTTATTAAATTCTTTGCACGAAAAGAAGATGACGTATATAGTCCACTTAAGTTTTTACATACGAAATGGTCGAATTATAGTCAATTTAATTTTTTATAAAAATTTTAAAAATGGACGATGTATAGTCCATTAAATTTTGTATATATAGCCAGTCCATTTAATTTTTTGCATGAAAAATAGACGATGTATAGTCTATATAATTGTTTGCATACGAATCGGACGATTTATAGTCGATAAAATTTTTTCCTAAAAAATTGAAAAAAAGACGATGTATAGTCCATTAAATTTTTTTCATAAAAAATTTTTTTGCATGAAAAATGGATGATGTATAGTTTATTAAATTCTTTGCATGAAAAGAAGACGACGTATATAGTCCACTTAAGTTTTTACATACGAAATGGACGAATTATAGTCAATTTAATTTTTTATAAAAATTTTAAAAATGGACGATGAATAGTCCATTAAATTTTGTATATATAGACAGTCCATTTAATTTTTTGCATGAAAAATAGACGATGTATAGTCTATATAATTGTTTGCATACGAATCGGACGATTTATAGTCGATAAAATTTTTTCATAAAAAATTGAAAAAAAGACGATGTATAGTCCATTAAATTTTTTTCATAAAAAATTTTTTTGCATGAAAAATGGATGATGTATAGTTTATTAAATTCTTTGCATGAAAAGAAGACGACGTATATAGTCCACTTAAGTTTTTACATACGAAATGGACGAATTATAGTCAATTTAATTTTTTATAAAAATTTTAAAAATTGACGATGAATAGTCCATTAAATTTTGTATATATAGACAGTCCATTTAATTTTTTGCATGAAAAATAGACGATGTATAGTCTATATAATTGTTTGCATACGAATCGGACGATTTATAGTCGATAAAATTTTTTCATAAAAAATTGAAAAAAGGACCATTAAATTTTTTCATAAAAAAATTTTTTTCATGAAAAATGCATGATGTATGGTTTATTAAATTCTTTGCACGAAAAGAAGACGACGTATATAGTCCACTTAAGTTTTTACATACGAAATGGACAAATTATAGTCAATTTAATTTTTTATAAAAATTTTAAAAATGGACGATGTATAGTCCATTAAATTTTGTATATATAGCCAGTCCATTTAATTTTTTGCATGAAAAATAGACGATGTATAGTCTATATAATTGTTTGCATACGAATCGGACGATTTATAGTCGATAAAATTTTTTCATAAAAATTGAAAAAAAGACGATGTATAGTCCATTAAATTTTTTTCATAAAAAATTTTTTTGCATGAAAAATGGATGATGTATGGTTTATTAAATTCTTTGCACGAAAAGAAGACGACGTATATAGTCCACTTAAGTTTTTACATACGAAATGGACGAATTATAGTCAATTTAATTTTTTATAAAAATTTTAAAAATGGACGATGTATAGTCCACTAAATTTTGTATATATAGCCAGTCCATTTAATTTTTTGCATGAAAAATAGACGATGTATAGTCTATATAATTGTTTGCATACGAATCGGACGATTTATAGTCGATAAAATTTTTTCATAAAAAATTGAAAAAAAGACGATGTATAGTCCATTAAATTTTTTTCATAAAAAAATTTTTTGCATGAAAAATGGATGATGTATAGTTTATTAAATTCTTTGCACGAAAAGAAGACGACCTATATAGTCCACTTAAGTTTTTACATACGAAAGGGACGAATTATAGTCAATTTAATTTTTATAAAAATTTAAAAAATGGACGATGTATAGTCCATTAAATTTTGTATATATAGCCAGTCCATTTAACTTTTTGCATGAAAAATAGACGATGTATAGTCTATATAATTGTTTGCATACGAAATGTACGATTTATAGTCGATAAAATTTTTTCATAAAAAATTTAAAAAAAGACGATGTATAGTCCATTAAATTTTTATCATAAAAAATTTTTTTTCATGAAAAATGGATAATGTATGGTTTATTAAATTCTTTGCATGAAAAGAAGATGACGTATATAGTCCACTTAAGTTTTTACATACGAAATGGACGCATTATAGTCAATTTAATTTTTTATAAAAATTTTAAAAATGGACGATGTATAGTCCATTAAATTTTGTATATATAGCCAGTCCATTTAATTTTTTGCATGAAAAATAGACGATGTATAGTCTATATAATTGTTTGCATACGAATCGGACGATTTATAGTCGATAAAATTTTTTCATAAAAAATTTAAAAAAAGACGATGTATAGTCCATTAAATTTTTTTCATAAAAAAATTTTTTTCATGAAAAATGGATGATGTATGGTTTATTAAATTCTTTGCACGAAAAGAAGATGACGTATATAGTCCACTTAAGTTTTTACATACGAAATGGTCGAATTAGTCAATTTAATTTTTTATAAAAATTTTAAAAATGGACGATGTATAGTCCATTAAATTTTGTATATATAGCCAGTCCATTTAATTTTTTGCATGAAAAATAGACGATGTATAGTCTATATAATTGTTTGCATACGAATCGGACGATTTATAGTCGATAAAATTTTTTCCTAAAAAATTGAAAAAAAGACGATGTATAGTCCATTAAATTTTTTTCATAAAAAATTTTTTTGCATGAAAAATGGATGATGTATAGTTTATTAAATTCTTTGCATGAAAAGAAGACGACGTATATAGTCCACTTAAGTTTTTACATACGAAATGGACGAATTATAGTCAATTTAATTTTTTATAAAAATTTTAAAAATGGACGATGAATAGTCCATTAAATTTTGTATATATAGACAGTCCATTTAATTTTTTGCATGAAAAATAGACGATGTATAGTCTATATAATTGTTTGCATACGAATCGGACGATTTATAGTCGATAAAATTTTTTCCTAAAAAATTGAAAAAAAGACGATGTATAGTCCATTAAATTTTTTTCATAAAAAATTTTTTTGCATGAAAAATGGATGATGTATAGTTTATTAAATTCTTTGCATGAAAAGAAGACGACGTATATAGTCCACTTAAGTTTTTACATACGAAATGGACGAATTATAGTCAATTTAATTTTTTATAAAAATTTAAAAAATGGACGATGAATAGTCCATTAAATTTTGTATATATAGACAGTCCATTTAATTTTTTGCATGAAAAATAGACGATGTATAGTCTATATAATTGTTTGCATACGAATCGGACGATTTATAGTCGATAAAATTTTTTCATAAAAAATTGAAAAAAGGACCATTAAATTTTTTCATAAAAAATTTTTTTTCATGAAAAATGCATGATGTATGGTTTATTAAATTCTTTGCACGAAAAGAAGACGACGTATATAGTCCACTTAAGTTTTTACATACGAAATGGACAAATTATAGTCAATTTAATTTTTTATAAAAATTTTAAAAATGGACGATGTATAGTCCATTAAATTTTGTATATATAGCCAGTCCATTTAATTTTTTGCATGAAAAATAGACGATGTATAGTCTATATAATTGTTTGCATACGAATCGGACGATTTATAGTCGATAAAATTTTTTCATAAAAAATTGAAAAAAAGACGATGTATAGTCCATTAAATTTTTTTCATAAAAAATTTTTTTGCATGAAAAATGGATGATGTATGGTTTATTAAATTCTTTGCACGAAGAGAAGACGACGTATATAGTCCACTTAAGTTTTTACATACGAAATGGACGAATTATAGTCAATTTAATTTTTTATAAAAATTTTAAAAATGGACGATGTATAGTCCACTAAATTTTGTATATATAGCCAGTCCATTTAATTTTTTGCATGAAAAATAGACGATGTATAGTCTATATAATTGTTTGCATACGAATCGGACGATTTATAGTCGATAAAATTTTTTCATAAAAAATTGAAAAAAAGACGATGTATAGTCCATTAAATTTTTTTCATAAAAAAATTTTTTGCATGAAAAATGGATGATGTATAGTTTATTAAATTCTTTGCACGAAAAGAAGACGACGTATATAGTCCACTTAAGTTTTTACATACGAAAGGGACGAATTATAGTCAATTTAATTTTTATAAAAATTTAAAAAATGGACGATGTATAGTTCATTAAATTTTGTATATATAGCCAGTCCATTTAACTTTTTGCATGAAAAATAGACGATGTATAGTCTATATAATTGTTTGCATACGAAATGTACGATTTATAGTCGATAAAATTTTTTCATAAAAAATTTAAAAAAAGACGATGTATAGTCCATTAAATTTTTATCATAAAAAAATTTTTTTCATGAAAAATGGATAATGTATGGTTTATTAAATTCTTTGCATGAAAAGAAGATGACGTATATAGTCCACTTAAGTTTTTACATACGAAATGGACGCATTATAGTCAATTTAATTTTTTATAAAAATTTTAAAAATGGACGATGTATAGTCCATTAAATTTTGTATATATAGCCAGTCCATTTAATTTTTTGCATGAAAAATAGACGATGTATAGTCTATATAATTGTTTGCATACGAATCGGACGATTTATAGTCGATAAAATTTTTTCATAAAAAATTTAAAAAAAGACGATGTGTCCATTAAATTTTTTTCATAAAAAAATTTTTTCCATGAAAAATGGATGATGTATAGTTTATTAAATTCTTTGCACGAAAAGAAGACGACGTATATAGTCCACTTAAGTTTTTACATACGAAATGGACGAATTATAGTCAATTTAATTTTTTATAAAAATTTTTAAAATGGACGATGTATAGTCCATTAAATTTTGTATATATAGCCAGTCCATTTAATTTTTTGCATGAAAAATAGACGATGTATAGTCTATATAATTGTTTGCATACGAAATGTACGATTTATAGTCGATAAAATTTTTTCATAAAAAATTTAAAAAAAGACGATGTATAGTCCATTAAATTTTTATCATAAAAAATTTTTTTTCATGAAAAATGGATAATGTATGGTTTATTAAATTCTTTGCATGAAAAGAAGATGGCGTATATAGTCCACTTAAGTTTTTACATACGAAATGGACGCATTATAGTCAATTTAATTTTTTATAAAAATTTTAAAAATGGACGATGTATAGTCCATTAAATTTTGTATATATAGCCAGTCCATTTAATTTTTTGCATGAAAAATAGACGATGTATAGTCTATATAATTGTTTGCATACGAATCGGACGATTTATAGTCGATAAAATTTTTTCATAAAAAATTTAAAAAAAGACGATGTATAGTCCATTAGATTTTTTTCATAAAAAAATTTTTTGCATGAAAAATGGATGATGTATAGTTTATTAAATTCTTTGCACGAAAAGAAGACGACGTATATAGTCCACTTAAGTTTTTACATACGAAATGGACGAATTATAGTCAATTTAATTTTTTATAAAAATTTTAAAAATGGACGATGAATAGTCCATTAAATTTTGTATATATAGCCAGTCCATTTAATTTTTTGCATGAAAAATAGACGATGTATAGTCTATATAATTGTTTGCATACGAATCGGACGATTTATAGTCGATAAAATTTTTTCATAAAAAATTGAAAAAAGACGATGTATAGTCCATTAAATTTTTTTCATAAAAAAATTTTTTTCATGAAAAATGCATGATGTATGGTTTATTAAATTCTTTGCACGAAAAGAAGATGACGTATATAGTCCACTTAAGTTTTTACATACGAAATGGACGAATTATAGTGAATTTAATTTTTTATAAAAATTTAAAAAATGGACGATGTATAGTCCATTAAATTTTGTATATATAGCCAGTCCATTTAATTTTTTGCATGAAAAATAGACGATTATAGTCTATATAATTGCTTGCATACGAATCGGACGATTTATAGTCGATAAAATTTTTTCATAAAAAATTGAAAAAAAGACGATGCATAGTCCATTAAATTTTTTTCATAAAAAATTTTTTTGCATGAAAAATGGATGATGTATGGTTTATTAAATTCTTTGCACGAAAAGAAGACGACGTATATAGTCCACTTAAGTTTTTACATACGAAATGGACGAATTATAGTCAATTTAATTTTTTATAAAAATTTTAAAAATGGACGATGTATAGTCCATTAAATTTTGTATATATAGCCAGTCCATTTAATTTTTTGCATGAAAAATAGACGATGTATAGTCTATATAATTGTTTGCATACGAATCGGACGATTTATAGTCGATAAAATTTTTTCATAAAAAATTGAAAAAAAGACGATGTATAGTCCATTAAATTTTTTTCATAAAAAATTTTTTTGCATGAAAAATTGATGATGTATGGTTTATTAAATTCTTTGCACGAAAAGAAGACGACGTATATAGTCCAATTAAGTTTTTACATACGAAATGGACGCATTATAGTCAATTTAATTTTTTATAAAAATTTTAAAAATGGACGATGTATAGTCCATTAAATTTTGTATATATAGCCAGTCCATTTAATTTTTTGCATGAAAAATAGACGATGTATAGTCTATATAATTGTTTGCATACGAATCGGACGATTTATAGTCGATAAAATTTTTTAATAAAAAATTGAAAAAAAGACGATGTATAGTCCATTAAATTTTTTTCATAAAAAAATTTTTTGCATGAAAAATGGATGATGTATAGTTTATTAAATTCTTTGCACGAAAAGAAGACGACGTATATAGTCCACTTAAGTTTTTACATACGAAATGGACGAATTATAGTCAATTTAATTTTTATAAAAATTTAAAAAATGGACGATGTATAGTCCATTAAATTTTGTATATATAGCCAGTCCATTTAACTTTTTGCATGAAAAATAGACGATGTATAGTCTATATAATTGTTTGCATACGAAATGGACGATTTATAGTCGATAAAATTTTTTCATAAAAAATTGAAAAAAAGACGATGTATAGTCCATTAAATTTTTTTCATAAAAAATTTTTTTCATGAAAAATGGATGATGTATGGTTTATTAAATTCTTTGCACGAAAAGAAGATGACGTATATAGTCCACTTAAGTTTTTACATACGAAATGGACGAATTATAGTCAATTTAATTTTTTATAAAAATTTTAAAAATGGACGATGTATAGTCCATTAAATTTTGTATATATAGCCAGTCCATTTAATTTTTTGCATGAAAAATAGACGATGTATAGTCTATATAATTGTTTGCATACAAATCGGACGATTTATAGTCGATAAAATTTTTTCATAAAAAATTGAAAAAAAGACGATGTATAGTCCATTAAATTTTTTTCATAAAAAATTTTTTTCATGAAAAATGGATGATGTATGGTTTATTAAATTCTTTGCACGAAAAGAAGATGACGTATATAGTCCACTTAAGTTTTTACATACGAAATGGACGAATTATAGTCAATTTAATTTTTTATAAAAATTTTAAAAATGGACGATGAATAGTCCATTAAATTTTGTATATATAGCCAGTTCATTTAATTTTTTGCATGAAAAATAGACGATGTATAGTCTATATAATTGTTTGCATACGAATCGGACGATTTATAGTCGATAAAATTTTTTCATAAAAAATTAAAAAAAAGACGATGTGTCCATTAAATTTTTTTCATAAAAAAATTTTTTGCATGAAAAATGGATGATGTATAGTTTATTAAATTCTTTGCACGAAAAGAAGACGACGTATATAGTCCACTTAAGTTTTTACATACGAAATGGACGAATTATAGTCAATTTAATTTTTTATAAAAATTTTTAAAATGGACGATGTATAGTCCATTAAATTTTGTATATATAGCCAGTCCATTTAATTTTTTGCATGAAAAATAGACGATGTATAGTCTATATAATTGTTTGCATACGAAATGTACGATTTATAGTCGATAAAATTTTTTCATAAAAAATTTAAAAAAAGACGATGTATAGTCCATTAAATTTTTATCATAAAAAAATTTTTTTCATGAAAAATGGATAATGTATGGTTTATTAAATTCTTTGCATGAAAAGAAGATGGCGTATATAGTCCACTTAAGTTTTTACATACGAAATGGACGCATTATAGTCAATTTAATTTTTTATAAAAATTTTAAAAATGGACGATGTATAGTCCATTAAATTTTGTATATATAGCCAGTCCATTTAATTTTTTGCATGAAAAATAGACGATGTATAGTCTATATAATTGTTTGCATACGAATCGGACGATTTATAGTCGATAAAATTTTTTCATAAAAAATTTAAAAAAACACGATGTATAGTCCATTAGATTTTTTTCATAAAAAAATTTTTTGCATGAAAAATGGATGATGTATAGTTTATTAAATTCTTTGCACGAAAAGAAGACGACGTATATAGTCCACTTAAGTTTTTACATACGAAATGGACGAATTATAGTCAATTTAATTTTTTATAAAAATTTTAAAAATGGACGATGAATAGTCCATTAAATTTTGTATATATAGCCAGTCCATTTAATTTTGTGCATGAAAAATAGACGATGTATAGTCTATATAATTGTTTGCATACGAATCGGACGATTTATAGTCGATAAAATTTTTTCATAAAAAATTGAAAAAAAGACGACGTATAGTCCATTAAATTTTTTTCATAAAAAAATTTTTTTCATGAAAAATGGATAATGTATGGTTTATTAAATTCTTTGCATGAAAAGAAGATGGCGTATATAGTCCACTTAAGTTTTTACATACGAAATGGACGCATTATAGTCAATTTAATTTTTTATAAAAATTTTAAAAATGGACGATGTATAGTCCATTAAATTTTGTATATATAGCCAGTCCATTTAATTTTTTGCATGAAAAATAGACGATGTATAGTCTATATAATTGTTTGCATACGAATCGGACGATTTATAGTCGATAAAATTTTTTCATAAAAAATTTAAAAAAACACGATGTATAGTCCATTAGATTTTTTTCATAAAAAAATTTTTTGCATGAAAAATGGATGATGTATAGTTTATTAAATTCTTTGCACGAAAAGAAGACGACGTATATAGTCCACTTAAGTTTTTACATACGAAATGGACGAATTATAGTCAATTTAATTTTTTATAAAAATTTTAAAAATGGACGATGAATAGTCCATTAAATTTTGTATATATAGCCAGTCCATTTAATTTTGTGCATGAAAAATAGACGATGTATAGTCTATATAATTGTTTGCATACGAATCGGACGATTTATAGTCGATAAAATTTTTTCATAAAAAATTGAAAAAAAGACGACGTATAGTCCATTAAATTTTTTTCATAAAAAAATTTTTTTCATGAAAAATGCATGAGGTATGGTTTATTAAATTCTTTGCACGAAAAGAAGATGACGTATATAGACCACTTAAGTTTTTACATACGAAATGGACGAATTATAGTCAATTTAATTTTTATAAAAATTTAAAAAATGGACGATGTATAGTCCATTAAATTTTGTATATATAGCCAGTCCATTTAATTTTTTGCATGAAAAATAGACGATTATAGTCTATATAATTGTTTGCATACGAATCGGACGATTTATAGTCGATAAAATTTTTTCATAAAAAATTGAAAAAAAGACGATGTATAGTCCATTAAATTTTTTTCATAAAAAATTTTTTTGCATGAAAAATGGATGATGTATGGTTTATTAAATTCTTTGCACGAAAAGAAGACGACGTATATAGTCCACTTAAGTTTTTACATACGAAATGGACGAATTATAGTCAATTTAATTTTTTATAAAAATTTTAAAAATGGACGATGTATAGTCCATTAAATTTTGTATATATAGCCAGTCCATTTAATTTTTTGCATGAAAAATAGACGATGTATAGTCTATATAATTGTTTGCATACGAATCGGACGATTTATAGTCGATAAAATTTTTTCCTAAAAAATTGAAAAAAAGACGATGTATAGTCCATTAAATTTTTTTCATAAAAAATTTTTTTGCATGAAAAATGGATGATGTATAGTTTATTAAATTCTTTGCATGAAAAGAAGACGACGTATATAGTCCACTTAAGTTTTTACATACGAAATGGACGAATTATAGTCAATTTAATTTTTTATAAAAATTTAAAAAATGGACGATGAATAGTCCATTAAATTTTGTATATATAGCCAGTCCATTTAATTTTTTGCATGAAAAATAGACGATGTATAGTCTATATAATTGTTTGCATACGAATCGGACGATTTATAGTCGATAAAATTTTTTCATAAATAATTTAAAAAAAGACGATGTATAGTTCATTAAATTTTTTTCATAAAAATTTTTTTTCCATGAAAAATGGATTATGTATGGTTTATTAAATTCTTTGCACGAAAAGAAGATGACGTATATAGTCCACTTAAGTTTTTACATACGAAATGGTCGAATTATAGTCAATTTAATTTTTTATAAAAATTTTAAAAATGGACGATGTATAGTCCATTAAATTTTGTATATATAGCCAGTCCATTTAATTTTTTGCATGAAAAATAGACGATGTATAGTCTATATAATTGTTTGCATACGAATCGGACGATTTATAGTCGATAAAATTTTTTCCTAAAAAATTGAAAAAAAGACGATGTATAGTCCATTAAATTTTTTTCATAAAAAATTTTTTTGCATGAAAAATGGATGATGTATAGTTTATTAAATTCTTTGCATGAAAAGAAGACGACGTATATAGTCCACTTAAGTTTTTACATACGAAATGGACGAATTATAGTCAATTTAATTTTTTATAAAAATTTTAAAAATGGACGATGAAAATAGTCCATTAAATTTTGTATATATAGCCAGTCCATTTAATTTTTTGCATGAAAAATAGACGATGTATAGTCTATATAATTGTTTGCATACGAATCGGACGATTTATAGTCGATAAAATTTTTTCATAAAAAATTGAAAAAAAGACGATGTATAGTCCATTAAATTTTTTTCATAAAAAAATTTTTTTCATGAAAAATGCATGATGTATGGTTTATTAAATTCTTTGCACGAAAAGAAGATGACGTATATAGTCCACTTAAGTTTTTACATACGAAATGGACGAATTATAGTCAATTTAATTTTTTATAAAAATTTTAAAAATGGACGATGTATAGTCCATTAAATTTTGTATATATAGCCAGTCCATTTAATTTTTTGCATGAAAAATAGACGATGTATAGTCTATATAATTGTTTGCATACGAATCGGACGATTTATAGTCGATAAAAGTTTTTCATAAAAAATTGAAAAAAAGACGATGTATAGTCCATTAAATTTTTTTCATAAAAAATTTTTTTGCATGAAAAATGGATGATGTATGGTTTATTAAATTCTTTGCACGAAAAGAAGACGACGTATATAGTCCACTTAAGTTTTTACATACGAAATGGACGAATTATAGTCAATTTAATTTTTTATAAAAATTTTAAAAATGGACGATGAATAGTCCATTAAATTTTGTATATATAGCCAGTCCATTTAATTTTTTGCATGAAAAATAGACGATGTATAGTCTATATAATTGTTTGCATACGAATCGGACGATTTATAGTCGATAAAATTTTTTCCTAAAAAATTGAAAAAAAGACGATGTATAATAGTCCATTAAATTTTTTTAATAAAAAATTTTTTTGCATGAAAAATGGATGATGTATAGTTTATTAAATTCTTTGCATGAAAAGAAGACGACGTATATAGTCCACTTAAGTTTTTACATACGAAATGGACGAATTATAGTCAATTTAATTTTTTATAAAAATTTAAAAAATGGACGATGAATAGTCCATTAAATTTTGTATATATAGCCAGTCCATTTAATTTTTTGCATGAAAAATAGACGATGTATAGTCTATATAATTGTTTGCATACGAATCGGACGATTTATAGTCGATAAAATTTTTTCATAAAAAATTTAAAAAAAGACGATGTATAGTTCATTAAATTTTTTTCATAAAAATTTTTTTTCCATGAAAAATGGATTATGTATGGTTTATTAAATTCTTTGCACGAAAAGAAGATGACGTATATAGTCCACTTAAGTTTTTACATACGAAATGGTCGAATTATAGTCAATTTAATTTTTTATAAAAATTTTAAAAATGGACGATGTATAGTCCATTAAATTTTGTATATATAGCCAGTCCATTTAATTTTTTGCATGAAAAATAGACGATGTATAGTCTATATAATTGTTTGCATACGAATCGGACGATTTATAGTCGATAAAATTTTTTCCTAAAAAATTGAAAAAAAGACGATGTATAGTCCATTAAATTTTTTTCATAAAAAATTTTTTTGCATGAAAAATGGATGATGTATAGTTTATTAAATTCTTTGCATGAAAAGAAGACGACGTATATAGTCCACTTAAGTTTTTACATACGAAATGGACGAATTATAGTCAATTTAATTTTTTATAAAAATTTTAAAAATGGACGATGAAAATAGTCCATTAAATTTTGTATATATAGCCAGTCCATTTAATTTTTTGCATGAAAAATAGACGATGTATAGTCTATATAATTGTTTGCATACGAATCGGACGATTTATAGTCGATAAAATTTTTTCATAAAAAATTGAAAAAAAGACGATGTATAGTCCATTAAATTTTTTTCATAAAAAAATTTTTTTCATGAAAAATGCATGATGTATGGTTTATTAAATTCTTTGCACGAAAAGAAGATGACGTATATAGACCACTTAAGTTTTTACATACGAAATGGACGAATTATAGTCAATTTAATTTTTTATAAAAATTTTAAAAATGGACGATGTATAGTCCATTAAATTTTGTATATATAGCCAGTCCATTTAATTTTTTGCATGAAAAATAGACGATGTATAGTCTATATAATTGTTTGCATACGAATCGGACGATTTATAGTCGATAAAATTTTTTCATAAAAAATTGAAAAAAAGACGATGTATATACGAAATGGACGAATTATAGTCAATTTAATTTTTTATAAAAATTTTAAAAATGGACGATGAATAGTCCATTAAATTTTGTATATATAGCCAGTCCATTTAATTTTTTGCATGAAAAATAGACGATGTATAGTCTATATAATTGTTTGCATACGAATCGGACGATTTATAGTCGATAAAATTTTTTCCTAAAAAATTGAAAAAAAGACGATGTATAGTCCATTAAATTTTTTTCATAAAAAATTTTTTTGCATGAAAAATGGATGATGTATAGTTTATTAAATTCTTTGCATGAAAAGAAGACGACGTATATAGTCCACTTAAGTTTTTACATACGAAATGGACAAATTATAGTCAATTTAATTTTTTATAAAAATTTTAAAAATGGACGATGTATAGTCCATTAAATTTTGTATATATAGCCAGTCCATTTAATTTTGTGCATGAAAAATAGACGATGTATAGTCTATATAATTGTTTGCATACGAATCGGACGATTTATAGTCGATAAAATTTTTTCATAAAAAATTGAAAAAAAGACGATGTATAGTCCATTAAATTTTTTTCATAAAAATGCATGATGTATGGTTTATTAAATTCTTTGCACGAAAAGAAGATGACGTATATAGACCACTTAAGTTTTTACATACGAAATGGACGAATTATAGTCAATTTAATTTTTTATAAAAATTTTAAAAATGGACGATGTATAGTCCATTAAATTTTGTATATATAGCCAGTCCATTTAATTTTTTGCATGAAAAATAGACGATGTATAGTCTATATAATTGTTTGCATACGAATCGGACGATTTATAGTCGATAAAATTTTTTCATAAAAAATTGAAAAAAAGACGATGTATAGTCCATTAAATTTTTTTCATAAAAAATTTTTTTGCATGAAAAATGGATGATGTATGGTTTATTAAATTCTTTGCACGAAAAGAAGACGACGTATATAGTCCACTTAAGTTTTTACATACGAAATGGACGAATTATAGTCAATTTAATTTTTTATAAAAATTTTAAAAATGGACGATGTATAGTCCATTAAATTTTGTATATATAGCCAGTCCATTTAATTTTTTGCATGAAAAATAGACGATGTATAGTCTATATAATTGTTTGCATACGAATCGGACGATTTATAGTCGATAAAATTTTTTCATAAAAAATTGAAAAAAAGACGATGTATAGTCCATTAAATTTTTTTCATAAAAAAATTTTTTTGCATGAAAAATGGATGATGTATGGTTTATTAAATTCTTTGCACGAAAAGAAGATGACGTATATAGTCCACTTAAGTTTTTACATACGAAATGGACGAATTATAGTCAATTTAATTTTTTATAAAAATTTTAAAAATGGACGATGTATAGTCCATTAAATTTTTTATATATAGCCAGTCCATTTAATTTTTTGCATGAAAAATAGACGATGTATAGTCTATATAATTGTTTGCATACGAATCGGACGATTTATAGTCGATAAAATTTTTTCATAAAAAATTGAAAAAAAGACGATGTATAGTCCATTAAATTTTTTTCATAAAAAATTTTTTTGCATGAAAAATGGATGATGTATGGTTTATTAAATTCTTTGCACGAAAAGAAGACGACGTATATAGTCCACTTAAGTTTTTACATACGAAATGGACGAATTATAGTCAATTTAATTTTTTATAAAAATTTTAAAAATGGACGATGTATAGTCCATTAAATTTTGTATATATAGCCAGTCCATTTAATTTTTTGCATGAAAAATAGACGATGTATAGTCTATATAATTGTTTGCATACGAATCGGACGATTTATAGTCGATAAAATTTTTTCCTAAAAAATTGAAAAAAAGACGATGTATAGTCCATTAAATTTTTTTCATAAAAAATTTTTTTGCATGAAAAATGGATGATGTATAGTTTATTAAATTCTTTGCATGAAAAGAAGACGACGTATATAGTCCACTTAAGTTTTTACATACGAAATGGACAAATTATAGTCAATTTAATTTTTTATAAAAATTTTAAAAATGGACGATGTATAGTCCATTAAATTTTGTATATATAGCCAGTCCATTTAATTTTTTGCATGAAAAATAGACGATGTATAGTCTATATAATTGTTTGCATACGAATCGGACGATTTATAGTCGATAAAATTTTTTCATAAAAAATTGAAAAAAGACGATGTATAGTCCATTAAATTTTTTTCATAAAAAATTTTTTTGCATGAAAAATGGATGATGTATAGTTTATTAAATTCTTTGCATGAAAAGAAGACGACGTATATAGTCCACTTAAGTTTTTACATACGAAATGGACAAATTATAGTCAATTTAATTTTTTATAAAAATTTTAAAAATGGACGATGTATAGTCCATTAAATTTTGTATATATAGCCAGTCCATTTAATTTTTTGCATGAAAAATAGACGATGTATAGTCTATATAATTGTTTGCATACGAATCGGACGATTTATAGTCGATAAAATTTTTTCATAAAAAATTGAAAAAAAGACGATGTATAGTCCATTAAATTTTTTTCATAAAAAAATTTTTTTCATGAAAAATGCATGATGTATGGTTTATTAAATTCTTTGCACGAAAAGAAGATGACGTATATAGACCACTTAAGTTTTTACATACGAAATGGACGAATTATAGTCAATTTAATTTTTTATAAAAATTTTAAAAATGGACGATGTATAGTCCATTAAATTTTGTATATATAGCCAGTCCATTTAATTTTTTGCATGAAAAATAGACGATGTATAGTCTATATAATTGTTTGCATACGAATCGGACGATTTATAGTCGATAAAATTTTTTCATAAAAAATTGAAAAAAAGACGATGTATAAAGAAGACGACGTATATAGTCCACTTAAGTTTTTACATACGAAATGGACGAATTATAGTCAATTTAATTTTTTATAAAAATTTTAAAAATGGACGATGTATAGTCCATTAAATTTTGTATATATAGCCAGTCCATTTAATTTTTTGCATGAAAAATAGACGATGTATAGTCTATATAATTGTTTGCATACGAATCGGACGATTTATAGTCGATAAAATTTTTTCATAAAAAATTGAAAAAAAGACGATGTATAGTCCATTAAATTTTTTTCATAAAAAAATTTTTTGCATGAAAAATGGATGATGTATGGTTTATTAAATTCTTTGCACGAAAAGAAGACGACGTATATAGTCCACTTAAGTTTTTACATACGAAATGGACGAATTATAGTCAATTTAATTTTTTATAAAAATTTTAAAAATGGACGATGTATAGTCCATTAAATTTTGTATATATAGCCAGTCCATTTAATTTTTTGCATGAAAAATAGACGATGTATAGTCTATATAATTGTTTGCATACGAATCGGACGATTTATAGTCGATACAATTTTTTCATAAAAAATTGAAAAAAAGACGATGTATAGTCCATTAAATTTTTTCATAAAAAATTTTTTTGCATGAAAAATGGATGATGTATGGTTTATTAAATTCTTTGCACGAAAAGAAGACGACGTATATAGTCCACTTAAGTTTTTACATACGAAATGGACGAATTATAGTCAATTTAATTTTTTATAAAAATTTTAAAAATGGACGATGTATAGTCCATTAAATTTTGTATATATAGCCAGTCCATTTAATTTTTTGCATGAAAAATAGACGATGTATAGTCTATATAATTGTTTGCATACGAATCGGACGATTTATAGTCGATAAAATTTTTTCCTAAAAAATTGAAAAAAAAGACGATGTATAGTCCATTAAATTTTTTTCATAAAAAATTTTTTTGCATGAAAAATGGATGATGTATAGTTTATTAAATTCTTTGCATGAAAAGAAGACGACGTATATAGTCCACTTAAGTTTTTACATACGAAATGGACGAATTATAGTCAATTTAATTTTTTATAAAAATTTTAAAAATATTCCATTAAATTTTGTATATATAGCCAGTCCATTTAATTTTTTGCATGAAAAATAGACGATGTATAGTCTATATAATTGTTTGCATACGAATCGGACGATTTATAGTCGATAAAATTTTTTCATAAAAAATTGAAAAAAAGACGATGTATAGTCCATTAAATTTTTTTCATAAAAAAATTTTTTTCATGAAAAATGCATGATGTATGGTTTATTAAATTCTTTGCACGAAAAGAAGATGACGTATATAGTCCACTTAAGTTTTTACATACGAAATGGACGAATTATAGTCAATTTAATTTTTTATAAAAATTTTAAAAATGGACGATGTATAGTCCATTAAATTTTGTATATATAGCCAGTCCATTTAATTTTTTGC